>LR738716.1:322867813-322878988 GCA_902687465.1 Secale cereale
ACTGCCGCAAAGGCTTGCGGTACTACCGTGAGGCAGTGCGGTACTACCGCTTGCGCGGCAAAAGCCAGACGGGGCCCTATTGCGTATAGCAACAAGCGGTAGAACCGCCGGAGCGGTACTACCGTGCACCCTTACGGTACTACTGCAAGGCAAGGCATAGTGTGGGCAGGGAAAGGCACGGATTAATAAAATTACAATTGTGGCTACTTCCACTAAGTTTCGATCGAGGCAAAAACCTGGCACGGTACTACCGCTCACAGGGAGCGGTACTACCGCGTAGGGTGCGGAAGTAAAAAATTACTTCCGCCCCTACTATCGTGCAAGCCACCGTTCTGGGTGAGAGGCCACGGTACTACCGCAAGCGAGGAGAGGTACTACCGCTGCCACGGGCGGTACTACCGTGGGCCTGTGCGGTACTACTGCTCCCTTGAGCAGTACTACCGCATTCCACAGAAGAGTAATACTTGGGAGCCATCATCTTCTCAATGACAAGAGAAACGACCGGTGCTCCAATGAAGCGAAGGAAAGGTGGTGCAAAGGAACAGATGTGTACGTGTTGATTCCTCCCTAACCTTTCCGAAGCGGACCTCCTCTTAATAGTATGGCTTTCCTACGAATCAATTCCATCGAAAAGAAACATAGAGAAACGACGTCTTCGATAGGCTCCGAGGGGCAACGAATCGTCTTGTGCCTAGACATGAGATATCTGAAATGTTCAATGCACACTATTAGTCCGCAAATGCATTGTCATCAATCACCAAAACCACTTAGGGAGAAATATGCCCTTACAACAGTGTCCCTAGTAAGCCTCTACTATACGCCTTAAGGCACCCCCTAATGGCCATTAGAACTCGAGGAAACTGCTGCTTTTACTACCGCCATTAACACTCATGAAACCTCTCGATTCTGACCTTCCCTGCTCCTATAAAAGGTACCCCGGGAAATGCCTCGCAGCCACTCACTTGCCCATCTGAAAACCCCTATCCACCTCGCCCTCCTATATGAGCAATTGCTCGCCGGAGTTCTGCAACTCCGGCGGCCGCTCTACGCCGCGACGGGACTAGTCCGAGCCTGTGACCTTATCTAACGAACTCCCCTTGTCGACCTCTTCGCCGTTCTGCTACTACTTGACGTCAGGAACCTTCTTCCTCAACTCCGGTGGCCTTCTTCCCCAACTCCGACGACCAACTCCGGTGAGGTCTCTGTAATTTCCGTATTGCTTTTTTAGAAAAAGATCCAACCTTCAAAAAATCGTATCTTCCAAACCATTTGTCCGGTTTTGACAAATTTTATATCCTCGGATTCCTTAGAAAATCTAGTTTATTATAAAATTTCAAAATCTTACTTTTGAGAAAATTAAAAATGTAGTTTTATTAAAACAAGAATTTGAGTATTTCTACTATATCTTCATTCTCTAAATCATATGAAAAAGTTTTATATATGAAAATTAGTCTTTGCAACTATACCAATCTGCTAGAACTCGTAGAATAATTTTTCCGCAAGGTTTAGTTACTGTTTTCGCCCAATACCCTAGTTTTGACCCTTTTTTATCATTGTTAGATAAACTCATTAATCTAAAATGTGCTTCATTGTTAAAACCATTGGATTGATCTATAGAAAACCTCTCTGGTTAGTTGCTTTCCTCAGAAAAATTTAGAGTTAGAAATTGTTAATTAGTTTATCAACATGAACTATATGCCATTCATATGAAGCAATCCAATTGAATAAACTCGAATCATATGGGTATACTTGCTAGGGTTGTTTGGCATGAACTGTGTGTTCGCTTGAGCACTTTTTTTATGTGGATGCTTGATGTGTGGAGTGTCTTACTTAACTAAATTTATTGCGTTAGATTGCGACGAGTGCGACGGCGAATTCTACACGGAGGTAGAACTGTGTTACCGAGAATCCAAAGGCAAGTTGCAAATTGATCATACTTTGTCCTATGATTTTGGAATATGCATGATCTATTTAAAATTTACTACTATGCATGTTTTACTAAAAAGTTTTGCAAAGCACTATTGCTAGCTAAAGCCTAGGAACTTGCTTAGCCATGCTTGCAAAGAAAAAAGGGATGGGAATCAAACAAGTTTTAAAAGAATAAACTTGCCCTCTTTGGGGCAACGTGTTGTGAAAACTTTTTGAAAACAAAAAAATATTATTTTATTTCTACTCTCTGGGCGGAATGGTATTGACGGGAGCGTCTACAAGTGATTGCGCCCATCGGGGTCTATCAGTGAATGCGCCCGACTGGGGTCTTGCACACAGGTTTTTGGTGGGGACCGCCGTCCAGGGAAATGAGATCTTCCAAGTGTAGTTTGATGTAGCTTCCAGTACAGCCACATGCTACTATAGACTCTGGCTTAGCTTAGTACTAACGGGAAACCCTTACCTCAGGACCGCCATCGGAGAGGGGCTTTCATTGCCTAAGTTGCGGGCGGCTTGGTTAGGTATAGGGGGCTGTTACGGAAAGGCTTTGTCACAATCTTCTCCTAGTCATACACCCAAGTGTGTAATGGTAAACGGGGATGGTTGTGTCATGTGGGGAACGTGTACGTCCTCTGCAGAGGGTTTAACCTAATCGATTAGCCATGCCCCCGGTTACGGGCAATTTTGAGCAACTGAAGACTTGGACTGAAGAAGAATCTCCCCTCTCTTTTCTAAATATCTATTTCAAGGGTTAAAGTTGAGGAATGAGCGCAGTGAATGTGTTTCACTTCAACCATATTTATATTTTACCAAAATTTGGAGATTGAGCACTGGTGCGTATATCCAAGTGTCTCACTTCTACCTTTTAAACAAAAATACTATTTATTTCAACGAAAATTTATAAAAATTTAGTATAGGAGAAAATTGGCTTTATGCAAAGCAAACCTCCACCAATACTTACCCTGCATATATATTCTATTAAATTTTCCTTTGCAACTTGCGAGTACATTCCACGTACTCATCTGCACCTGTCATGTGCAGATCTCGACAGAATAGAAGATGATAGAGTTATGGTCTACACTCAACGAGCCCAGTGGCGTTGATGGAGCCCTAACTTAGCAACTACGTATAAATCCGTTGTGTTATGTGCCAGCTTGAGCTATGACTAAGGTATGATTTATATATATCTGGATCTACCGTTGTAGTACAATGATGTATGTCTTACTGAAAATCATTTTTGTTACTGTGTGTGCTAGCTATGATCCAGGGATAGCACAGTAAGCACAGAGACTTGGATTTCGTCAAATCCCGGTCGTGATAGTGTCAAAACCGGCAGATCTCGGGTAGGGGGTCCCGAACTATGCGTCTAAGGATCAATGGTAACAGGAGACTGGGGACACGATGTTTACCCAGGTTCGGGCACTCTCGATCGAGGTAATACCCTACTTCCTGCTTGATTGATCGTGATGAATATGGGTTACGAGAGTTGATCTACCTCGAGATCGTAATTGCTAAACCCTAAAAGTCTAGCCTATGATGCTGTTGTTATGATTCTTCTATCTCTACGGACTAAACCCTCCGGTTTATATATGCACCGGAGGGACCTAGGGTTTGTACATGATCACCTTGCAAAGGAAGGAAAGTATTACACCCGGACTCTTAACTTGTTATTCTACACATATGGGAGTCCTATCTGGATACGGGAGATAGTCTTCATCGATAATCTTCACGGCCCACCAGTCCGGCCCATAACGAACGATCCGGCCACCCGAGGACCCCTTAATCCAGGA
Organism: Secale cereale; assembly: GCA_902687465.1. NCBI lineage: Eukaryota > Viridiplantae > Streptophyta > Magnoliopsida > Poales > Poaceae > Secale > Secale cereale. The sequence continues at coordinate 322,871,533 of LR738716.1, forward strand.
CTCCCTCAGTATCCCCTGAACCAGTCTTCGATGACGATGAGTTCGGCTTGCGTACTATCTTTGGCATTGCAAGGTGGGTTCCTCCTCCCGAACATATTGAAGCAATATTTCCTACAAAAATGTACTATGTCCGGCTCTGCATGGTTAGTACAACCCTTAGCCTCGAAGGCAAGGTATCGAAAAACGAATAATGTGCCTTTGCTGACAACTTTTTAGCGAAGCGTCATGTCTGTCCCTTTAATATATCGAACCATTTTCTTTGCTTCCTGTTTCGCGTTTGGAGGTATAGCCCCACTGGCATGTCTTGTCAAAACAGAGATCCTGCTCACTTATCAAGATATCCTTATCAATGTGACGTGAGCATCTTAATCGTGCCTTACGCACGACCTCGTTAGGAACCGGCGAGGTTTATGGCTGGAGTGGAGGCGTTGTTCATTCACCGCTTATAAAAGGACTCAAATCTTTCCCTTTATCCCCACGCTCTCCTCAAGCCCTAGTTCTCCAATCTCTCCAGCTCAAGCGCCCATATCTCTTGCACCCTCAATCCTCAACTCCTCCACCACAGCCGCCCTTCCCAGCAATGGCTGGCTCCGGCTCTAAAGGCAAGTGGGAGGCATCTACGGTCATGGAGAAGACCGTGAAGAGCCTCCGGAGCGCGGGCTATCTTGCCAATGATGTGGCGCATCGAGTCCTCGAGAGGGACCAAGTGATTCCCGTCCCTAAGGCGGGTGAGAGGGTTGTATTCCTCTCGCACTTTATTCGGGGGCTGGGATTTCCTCTCCGCCCTTTTGTACGGGGCCTCTTGTTTTTTTATGGGCTAGATTTCCACGATCTAGCCCCAAATGCAATTCTCCACATATCCGCTTTTATAGTGATATGTGAGGTGTTCCTCCGCGTCCCCCCACACTTCGGTATATGGCTCAAAACCTTCAATTTGAAGCCAAAGGTGGTCGATGGGCAGGAGTTTGGGGCGCCATGATAGCAAACTCCCCAATGCCACCTGGCCAAAGGGGGCGTTCGTGGAGATGAACAAAATTTGCCAACAGGAGTGGTTTTATATCACTGAGCCCCATGACTCCAAGTGGGCGGCTGCGCCCGCATTTAGATTTGGACCTCCGGAGAGGCTAACCTCTTGGACCGACAAGAGTCCAGATTGGGGGTCTTAGGCGGAGGTGCTGGCACTCCAAGGCCGTATTTCCGGCATGATCTCCAAGGGCACCCACTCACAAATGTGATTAGGTAATGCTCGTCAGACTTATCCTTCCCTGTCAACACCGGGACTCCTATCTATGGGAGTTCAATCCGGAGGGGTCCCGACCCTTGAAGCATCTCTTAGGCACTACGCACGAAGACATCTGGAAGCACCTCTTCAAGGCCCAGAAGGGGTGGCCGACGGAGACTGAGGATAGGGGCTTTAGTACCGCCCTTACTGCATCAGAGGTAATTAAAATTTCTGCCTAATATATACTCCGTCCATGCTTCAATTACAACAGGAGTTAGAGTTTTTGCGTTCTATCCAGGCCTGGACCAAAAGGCAGAGCGGATCAAGTGTCTGACTCCCCTACCAGAGGACCCGGAGACGCCCCAGCGGATGCCAATGATGGTTCCGGTGCCTAAGACCAAGAAGAAGGGCAAGGAGGTCAAGAGTGACCCCCGCCCTACAGGTCCCGTGGACACAAGGTCCGGGGAAACTGGCTCCCACCTCTCTCCCGAAGAAGAAGAGGAGGAGGAACAAGAAGAAGATGACTCCATCGTCTTGACAAAGGGGAGAAAAAGAGCGGCCCCTGCTAACATAGGCAAGGCTACGCCCACGAAGAAGTTAAACCTTCCTGATAGTTCGGACTCAACGTCCGAACACAGCTATCGAGTTCAGCACAGGATTAAGCCCCTCGTCGAATCGTAAGTATTTAAACTATTTATATTCGGATAATTTTCCTTTTCAGAATCTAATATTAAGTTTGCCTTTATATAGCCCTCTGCACGGCATCCCCGTGGCTTCATTGTCCTCGGGGAATTCTCTAGCATCCGGAGAGACGGAGAGTGATGTACCTCCGCGGGGCTCGTCGCCCATTGTGGGGGATACCGAGGTATCCTCTCTACAAACTCCCCTGCTCCAGCAGGTGGGAGTGGGGCGGACGAAAGGGCATCCGAGGTCAATCCCTCGACCGCTGTCGAATAAGGGGAAGCGGTCCCCATGGTGACTGAAGATGGGGGGCCAAGCAATCCGGGGCCCCACCGAACACTGTTCCAGAGTCCAGTGCGGCTCCGGAATCAAGAGACCGGCCCCCCTCCCCACGTGATGGGGGGGGGAGCAACCGCTCCTGCGGCGCCTGTCGTCAATCTAAAGGCGCCGAACACTCTGGAGGGAGCACTGCAAAGTGCTTCCATCATAGAGGAACAACGTACTCTGATGAGTCTGGTCATGGAGAAGATTTAGTCCGTCAAAGCCGGACTGAACGAAGCTTTCAACAGCCTACTAACAGGCTTTGAGGTATGCGACGTAATGTTTCTTCAAAGAGAACTTTTTTATTTTAGATATATATATATATAGACAATAGCCACTAATGCTTTATTTGATTCTGAACAGAATCAGACGAAGCATCCATGTTATAGCATATGATAGAGCAGAACTGTTTATTTTGTGCTCGGACAGGCTTCTCTAGTTGTGGCATCTGCCCGAGCCGCAGAGGTTTCCGAGTTAAATCGGAAACTTACACTAGCTGACGACGAGCTCGTCCGCATCACCAAGCATTTTGATGAAACGAAAGGTATGCTGGTTTAAGAAATTGAAATTTTAACACACTATATGTGTGAGCGTGAGCTTATTTAAATTATGTGTTTTTGTGAAACAGCTAACGTGGCTACGGTCGAGGCCCTGAAGGGCGATTTTGCGGCGGCCAAGGAAGAGGCCAGAGCGAGCAAGGCATCTGCTGATAAAGCGGCTGCCGACCTAGAGGCCGAGAAGGCTTTGCGTCAACAACACGAGGCTCGGGTGACCAAAGTCGGAGTCGAGCTGCAAGATGCCATTCGCAAATGTGATGCATTGGTGCAGAAGGCTTTGGAACAAGCATCCAAACTTACTCTGGCAGTTAATGTTGCCAAGGAGGCGCGCACTGAGTCACAGAGTCCTCAGGAAGAGATAAAACAAGCATGTCAAATAGCAGCTTGTAAAGTTTTTCTTTTGCAGAGCATCTTCGGAGGTCAGATGTATCTTGGGCTGACACGATTGTGGAGTTCTCTAGGCGTGTTTACGGATCTCTCGAGGAGCATCGCCGATGCCGCCCAATACTTCCGAGCTCAGGAGGGGAACAGCTCGGAGAAGTTGTTATGGTCGCAATTTCTTGCGCCAAGTCATCCGGTGCCCCTCAATGACCAAATGAAGCAGTTGGTCGAGCTGCACAATATGGCGGGTACATCCATGAAGGACTTGATAGTCCGGCTATGGCCCGCTGATCCAATCCCAAGTAGTTACTCCGGATTGGTGAAGAAGCTCATCGAAGTGAGTCCGCGGGTCGACGCTATTAAGCGTTCGGCCTGCATAGAGGGTGCTCGGATGGCCTTTGCCCGCGTGAAGGTGCATAGGGCGAAGATGAAGGCCACAGAGAGAGCCGCCGCTGGCCCCCCAGAGGGCAAGGATCACCGCAAGCCCGAAAGGTACTTTGGTGATGTCCTAGAAGGAGCCCGCCTTGTAGAGGGCCAGTGCTCAAAGGATATAATCTTTGAGTGATTGTATTTGGAGTGTAAGGGCTAAGCCTATGTGCCGATGTATATAAATGTTGCGCTCTTGTATTATAGGCGACGTTTCCCTCATGCGCGGCTGTTTATTTAAATTTGAAAGTTCCAAGTCATCGGCTTCATCCCGCGTGTAAATATTACCGGGGTGTTCGGTAACACGCAAGAACACTCTTTATCCAACGTCTTTGTCGGTGTACTAAGGTAGGGGTACCTCAGTACCCCAACTTGTGCACGGGCAGTAGCAGCTTCCCGCGGCAGGGCCTACCACGTGCTCGCCGGAGACCTTTCTGCTCCATATAAAGCCATTCAAAAACAAAGTATACAAGACAGAAGATCGAGGCCCCGGCAAGTGGAGCTTGCCGGGAAGGCCGCCCCAGGCCCAAGATTACCTCACTAGCACAAGACCCTGGCAAGAGGAGCTTGCCAGGAGGACTAGAAGATCACATTTCAGAAAACATGCCTCGGCGCAGCATGCGCCCCGGCAGGGCCCGGGGAGAGACAAGCTTCAGAGCCCGACAAGCTTCCGGGCCCGGCAAGGTCAAGGCCCCGGCGAGGTGCTTGCCGGGGAGAGTTACGCTGTGTGCCCGCGCTCCAGCTCATCGAACCACGCGTCGCCCTGGGGCCACTCCAGGGACGCGTGCCGGATGGCTGTGCAGCCTGGGGGACACGGTGGCACTCCACGGTGATAAAGCCATCGCCGTGGCAAACGGAGACGCAAGGGCGGGCGCTTTTGGGGTCGACGGCGACGGGCATTAAATGCTCTTGTCCCCCACTGTCAAAGTAGGTGGTGACCACTGTTCATCCACTATTCCTCCACTATTCCCGCACTGTTACAACTACCACCACTATTACATTTTTACCCTTTCTCCTACGTTGACACCTGTCGGTGACCCCTTGAGCTATAAAAGGAGGCCCATGCACAACGTAGAAAGGGTTCGGAACCTAGATCGCTCATTCGCTGGGTGTAGCTAGTTCTTCAAGCGCCCGAGCTCCAACACTCAATAACAAACTAAGCAGGAGTAGGGTTTTACGCGTCCGTCGCGGCCCGAACCTAGGTAAACTGCCCGCGTGTTCTCCACGATCTGCTCTTTGTGCTCCCTCCGCTCCCTCACCGCAACGACAAGGGGCTCCGGTCCCATAGGTGCTCGTGGTGGACAGTTTCCCCCGACATCTTTGGCGCACCAGGTAGGGGGGCGTCGAGGTTGTGCGAACCTGATCCGGCGTTCACGCGGGCGCATTCTTCATCAACCTCTTCAGCTACATCAACTTCATCAGCAATATCAGCATGGCCCCGAAGAAGAAGGCTTCGGAGGTCGGAGGCCCGTCCGCGTCTGTTCCACCGCCACCTGAGCCAACGGTGGGTGGAGGAGACGCCGTCGGAAGGGTGGTCGCCGGCGAGGAGACTCGCGACGCCACCAAATCCAAGGACAAGACGGATGACCGAGCCTCGGTCTCCGTGGATGCGCCACGTCCATCTCAGCAAACAACAACCCAGCAGCGCCATGGCACAGGAGGTGGCATCCGCTTGCTGGGCCAAGGGCAAACCGGAGGCTCGCGGGATGCTACGGGCCATCGTCCTGGCACGAGCAAGGCGCGGTCGCCGGGGCGGGACCCTGCTCCTTCTAACCCTGTTAGGAATCCGAGCATATCCCACTCCTCGCACCGCTCGCCCCCGCTCCCCTCCTCTCCAGCAGAAGCGCTCGCAAGAGCGCAACTGCTCCTCGACTTCCCTCCAGCGGCAGACAAGGCCGAAGACTGGAGGGCAACAATCCAAAGCCTCATCGCCTTCGCCAACAACGACACGCCGCAGCAGCCGGCGACCTCGCGGCCGCGGCAAGTCGAGAAGACGAAGGCCGACGGCGACAAAACCGTCGGGGGTGCAACCACCGTGCACTCCCCGCCGCGGAAGCAGAAGACGCCGCCCCGCCGGATCAACGTTGACGACGACTCCACGGCGTCGTCGGATCCACGGGCTCGTCGGGACCAGCGCCAGGTCCTTGACGACCGGCGACAAGAAAACGCTCGAACGACGATCGAACACCGCCGAGAAGCTCGGCGACAATCAGATCAACGAGCTGGAAACGCTGCCGATACGCACGCGCCCGGTGAACCAGGCGACTTGCCGTACGCGGCAGGTTGCCCTGCGTTTACCCGTGAGCTGCGGCGCGTCCAGTGGCCCAGCATGAAGAACTTCAAGCCCGACGTACCGGAGAAGTACGACGGCAAGACGCACCCCTCGGAGTTTCTCAGCATCTACACCATTGCGGTGCAAGCTGCCGGGGGGCGCGACGAGAAGATACTGGCGAACTACTTCCCGCTGGTGCTTAAGCCGAATGTTCGTTCTTGGCTTATGCACTTGCCGGAAGGCTCCATTTCTTCTTGGGCAGATCTTTGCCACCAGTTTGTTGGCGCCTTCACGGGCGGCCACAAACCCCACGGCCAGGAGAGTGATCTCCACATTCTGGCCCAGAAGGAAGGAGAACCTCTGCGCAAGTACATCCAGCGCTTCAGCCGCGTGCAGCACAACATCCCCGACGTCCACCCTGCTGTGGTTATCAGTGCGTTTCACCAGAACGTACGTAACCGCCGCATGCGTGAGGAGATGGCCATGACCAAGATACGGGATGTCAGCGAGCTCTATGCTCTAGATGATAAGTGCGCGCGCGCCGAGGAGGGAAGGAGACTCCCCGGGGAGGATGCTGGCGCAGGAGGAAGCGACAGCGACGACGCCGCCCCGGCAAAGAAGAGCCGTCGGCGGAACAATAGAAGAAAGAACAAGAAGGAAGTGCTTGCCGTCGAGAAGTCCGGCAAGGAGGCTCCCGCCAAGCAAACACAGGCTGGCGGCTCCGGCAAGGAGCCTGCCCCTGTAGCGGTAGCCGACAAGCAGGACGGCTCCGACAAGCAATACTGCAAGATCCACCGCACCAAGGGCCACGACCTCTCCAACTGCAAACGCGTCGAGTACCTCGTCGAGCAGCAGAAAGCTGAGTACGAGCGGCGCGACAAGGAGAAGGCCCAAGGTGGCAGAGGAGAACCAAGCAAGAAGCGGCCATTTAATGGCCGGGGAGGACGCCGCGGCAAGGCCAAGCAGCGGCAAGGTGACCGACCTCCCCGGGGCCGCGACAAGGATGAAGAAGACGACGACGATGACATGGAGGATGAAGATAACAGCGAGCAGGAGTTCCAGAAGGCCACGGAAGTCCTGTGCGTCGACGGTGGCGCCTCTCTGCATACTTCCCACCACCAACTCAAGCAGTGGGTGCGGGAAGTAAATGCAGCAGAGCCGCCCGTGGAGTCGCGCAGGCTCCTCAAATGGTCCAGCACGCCCATCATTTTTGATCTTGAGGATCACCCTGACCGCACCACAGCGGTCGGGTGCTTGCCGATGTTGGTCTCACCAACCATCCGCAACCTCAAGGTCACCAAAATGTTGGTTGACGGCGGGGCCGGCCTGAACTTGATCTCCTCTGCTGTGATCAAGAAACTCCAAATCCCAGATGGCGAGCTCGAGGAGACCGGTTCGTTCCAAGGAATAAACCCGGGGAGGAGCAAGCCCAAGGGGAAGATAACTTTGCCAGTGACCTTTGGCGGGGAGCTCAACTTCAGAACTGAGCGCATCACATTCGACGTCGCCGATATACCATTGCCATATAATGGAATACTCGGCCGTCCCGCCCTCGCCAAGTTCATGGCAGCTTCCCACTACGCCTACAACGTACTC
>LR738716.1:322888177-322908419 GCA_902687465.1 Secale cereale
TTTTCGGCTGTTTTTGTATTTCAGGTTTTCACGTTTCGAGAACTGCCCAGAAAAATCCAGAAAAATTATATAAAAAATCAGCGAACCGGAAACAACACTGCGTCCGAAGGGCAGCCTGGGGGGGGGCACAGGGGCTCCAGGCTCCCTGTGGGCGCGCCCCCCCTGGGCCGCGCCGGGGGGGTGCCTGGGCCCCCCGAGGCTCCCACGGTGCCCTACTTTGGCATATATTTAAAGGGTTCCCCGTAACCCTCAGAACAAGACTTCTTTTCGCGATCCCATCTCTGTTCCGCCGCCGCCGCCGCTTCCAAGATCGGGAGCACCAGGAGAACTCTTCCCGGCACCCTGCCGGAGGGGAGGATCACCACCGGGAGCTTCTCCACCACCATGGACGCCTCCCGGATGACTCGTGAGTAGTCTCCCTTGGACCATGAGTCCATGACCAGTAGCTATGTGATGTTCTCCTCCCGTTCTGGTGCTTCACTAATTAGTCCTCGTGAGCTGCCCTACATGACCGAGGCACCTATGTAATCATTATGCTGTTGCTATGTTGAGTTTGCTGGGATCCGATGGATTATGAGATTATGTTCAGATTGATCTTGAGTAATATATTTGATTCACCTCTTTTATATTTTAGTTCATAAGTAATTCTTGCATGTTCTCTGTTGTTATTTATTGCTTTGGCCGAGTAATAGGTAGTGACTCCAAGAGGGAGCGTTATGCTCGATTGTGGGTTCATGCCCCTCGATGACTAGCTTGAGTGACAGAAACATGAGTCTAGGGGATGTGCTGTTCCCACAAGGGGGAAAACAACGGTGCTTGTGCCCGCGGGTGCAAGGATTGTTTACTTTACGCAAAGTTCTTTTAATGCAGTTGTCTGTTGCATTGAGTTTACACTATGGGTGGGACTCGCAACTTAATACCAGCGAGATGTTCTGGATAGATATCTCAAGGTGGATGATTAGTAGTAGATATTGATGGATTTCGGTCTACTTACTTTGGCGTACCGCCCATGCTTTGAACCTCAACCTTTCTTGCAATGTAATCAGCATTTGTATGCGCTCGTGGGTCCTGTCAATTGCCCAGCTGTAATTTGTTTACCTCACATAGCTGTTTTATCGTCTTTTGGGAGAGAGACATCACTAGTGAACATCATGAGACTCCGGTCCATATTACCATCATTGATCACATCCACTATTTACTTTTCGCTATTTACTTACTATTGCAAAACACTATCTATCACTACTATCATATTGCTTTTAACCCTTTGTGAACTACAAGGCCGGAGAGATTGACAACCTCTCTGTACTCGTTGGGAGCAAAGTTATTTGTATCTGTGTGCAGGTCCACGTTGATTGCTAATTGCGCCGTTAGCAATTGACACCTACTTGTTGAACCTAGGAGTCTCTGGGGATTCGATCCTTGGCATCTTTGCTAGGGGAAAACACTTCTACTTACTGCATCTTACACCTTCCACTTGGGGTAACCAACGAGGGGTTCGAGGCCCATCACAGGTCGCCTGGATCCACTTGCTTCTGGTACTCCTCCATCTCTACTGCTGCCATCTGCTCGTCGGCGATCTTCGAGCCTTTCTGGAAGCATTCTTCCGCTTTCTGCCGGTTCCCGGTGATGGTTATGACACCGTTGGGTCCCGGCATCTTCAGCTTGAGGTAGACGTAACATGGTCGAGCCATGAACCTGGCGTAGGCTGGCCTACCCAGGATGGCATGATAGGCACTGTTAAAGTCCACCACTTCGAACGTCAGCTTCTCCTTTCGGTAGTTCTTGGACTCACCAAAGACGACGTCGAGTGAGATCTGACCAAGTGAGTCGGCCTTCTTCCCGGGGATTACCCCATGGAACCTCATGTTACTTTCCCTTAGCTTGGACATTAGAATGCCCATATCCCGGAGGGTTGCTGCATACAGGATATTCAAGCCACTGCCTCCATCCATAAGAACCCTGGTCAGTCGAGTGCCTTCGACCACTGGGTCGACCACCAACGCCTGCCGCCCAGGGGTGGCGATGTGCGCTGGATGATCAGATTGGTCAAATGTGATGGGGGTCTTCGACCATTTCAGGAATGTGGGAGTCGCTGGAGCAACCATGTTCACTTCTCTGTTGATGATCTTCAGTCGACTCTTGCTCTCGACGTCTGCGAAAATCACCAAGGTGGAGTTGATGCGGGGGTATCCTCCGTCCCCTTCCTTGTCTTCGGACTCTTCCGATTCCTTCTCTTTCTCAGTAGACTGGTCTTTCTGGAAACTCTGGATCAAGAGCCGACACTGTCGAGTGGTGTGCTTGGGGTACACCAAGTTTCCCTCTTCGTCCTTCTTAGTGTGTATGGGACACGGCTGGTCGAGCATATCATCTCCAGCCTGACCCTTTCCTTTCTTGGGGGCCCAGGAGCCTTTGGGCTTTCCTTTGCCCTTCCCTTGGTTGACCACCGCGGCCTCTCCCTGAGCAGCTGGGTCGGCCTTATTCTTGTTCTTCCGATTGTGATTCTGGTTGTCCTGCCCGACTGGCTTCTTGCCGCTACGGAGCCGATCGGCCTCTTCGCCATTGGCGTACCGACTGGCAATTTTCATCATTCACGACAGGGACATGTCGCCTGTTCGCCCAAACTTCAGGTTCAACTCCCGATTGCGCACGCCTTCCTTGAAAGCGCACACCGCCTGGTGCTCGGAGACGTTTTCCACCGTGTGATGCAAAGTGGTCCACCGCTGAATGTAGTCCCTCAAAGTTTCACTCGGCTTCTGCGTGCAATGCTGAAGCTCGGTGAGCCCAGCAGGTTGCTTGCAGGTGCCTTCGAAAGTCCGAACGAACACCCGAGCGAGCTCTTCCCAACTGTATATGCTCCTGGGGGCTAGCTGGTTGAGCCACGCCCGAGCAGAGCCTCCCAGCATCAAGGGGAGGTGTTTCATAGCCACGTCGTCGTTGCCTCCTCCTATCTGCACGGCCACTCGGTAATCTTCCAGCCACGTGTCCGGCTTCGACTCACCGGTGAATTTGCTTACTCCGGCCGCCAGCCAGAAGTTCGGGGGGATCTCCGCGGCCCTGATTGCGCTGCAGAAGCACTCGGGCCCGGAGGCCGACGCCCGGCTGCCAGAGGGCTGGTCTCCGCCTCGCTCGTCCCTGGACGCCCGGTTACGGTCGACCCGGCCCTGCACAAGGATAGACCTCGCGTCGAAGCCCAGCCGCCGGGGATCCGGGGGAATCCTACGCTCGTCGTCTCGCAGGCGCGTGCCCATGTGCCGCGGAGGCGAGTGTGACCCACTCCCCGGAGGAGGGGTAGGCACTCGGCGGCGGTCGTTGCGTCCGTCTCGACAGTCGAGTGGGTCGTCATTCCGGCCCAGGTGCCGGTCATGCCGCGGACCACGTTCCTCACGCCTCAGGGGCGATCTTGGAATGTGGGCCGACCATACGGTGTCTGCAGCCACCGATCTGCTGTGAATCCTGTTGCGCGACTGAGAGACAGCCGCGTTTTGCTCTTCAGCCGTTCGGAGCAAAGCTCGGATCTGCTGAAGGCCCCTTCCAGCTTCCGACTGGGAGGGCTGAATCGACTCCGCGATACGGGCCGCGGCTTCGAGGTTTTGGACTGGTGTGCGGAACACCTGAGTCTCACGCTGACGTGATTGCCGCGGCCGTCGACTGGACTCGGGGGCCAGTCGGCGGGCCTGTTCGTCGAGTGAACGTTGGATGTTTTCCAGGCGCGCGCGCTCGGCCAAGGTGGCCACGCCCGTGGCTTCGAGGGCCAAAGCTTCTGGGGAATCTCCCACGATGGGGGTGAAGAGCGCATCTCCGTTGCAGCGACAGAGCTCAGCCCTCTGCTCGGAGGTGAGGTGCTGAGGGATGTAGCCGTCGTTGTCGTGCGCTCGATCGCCGCCGCTGCCGCCGTTCTCCCCGCGAGGAAAACCTGGCGGGCTACGGCACGGATCGACCATGAGGATTTCCGCCGTGGGGTCGCTGCTTCCGCACTCGGAAACGGAATCTTCGAGCCCGGCCGACTGATCGGCCGGCCCGTAAAGGTAACCGTCGGGCTCGATGGCCGCGACTTGCGGGGTGGCCGTTTGACGAGCCACCGCATGTTTTACCCACCGCTGGAGCCGTGAGCGACTGGATCGCTTACGGCGGCGGCCAGCGGGGATGGTGGACGATGAGTATCGGGTCGACGGTTGGAGAAGGAGGACACCGCCGGCTTCGGCGCAAAAGTGAGTGGCTCCGCGGGCAGGTAGGGTCTCAAAGTCAAGCGGGGCTTCCTGAAGCCACGCGGAGTTGTCGGCGACGAAGACCAGCGCGCCGAGCCGGATCTCGTGGCCCGACGCCAAAACGCCGCTTGACACCATGATGAAAGCGGTCGGGGAATGGATTGCAACTTCACCAAATGTCGCTAAGACGCCTTGCCCCACGGTGGGCGCCAACTGTCGTGGTTCTAGGTCTGACAGTGAGGGTAGGGGGTACGAATGGAGAGGCAAGGTTCTAGCTATGGCGAGGTTGTACACAGAGTGTTTTTGCGAGTTCAGGCCCTTCTCGGAGGAAGTAAAAGCCCTACGTCTCGTGCCCGGGGGCTTGGTCGACTGATGTGTGTGTGTATGTGTTACAGAGGTGCGAACCCTTGTTCTGGAGGAGGGGGTGGCTTATATAGTATGCCAAGACCCCAGCCATGCTCCACGTTACCAAGGGCTTAAAGATACATTAAGGCAGGCGTTACTGGTAACGCCTGCAATAAAGGGTAGTTAAGGGGTTTACTACAGTGAGTAAATATAAGACCGTTGCCATTTTGAGAAACGTTTAGTCTCCGGGGGTCGAGTGCCTGATCCAGTCGAGTGGAGTTGAGTCGTCCTGGGTACATGAGTCAGCCGAGTGAAGTGTCACCTTGGACCGTCTCAGTCGACTGTCTCCACCGTCGTAGGTCTTGTCTTTTGATCTCTTAGGATAGTGACCTTGGGAGGGGCCTTTAGGTCAGGCCTATGACCCTACCCTAGGTCTGTAACCTCGTCACCAAGGGCAAGGGACGAAGAGAACCATTTTCCTGCTCGTTGAAACAAGGCGGACCAATAGGCAAAGTTCTCGTCCATCGGTGGTTACCGGAATGTTATCACCAATAGTAACAGGGTCTTACTAATAGAGTTGTACACCAAGGTGTTTACATAAACACAAAATTATTACTGCTTAGATTATATGTAGGTCAAAGAAAGGTTAAACAACAAATGGAAAGGAAAATGTGTTTAAACACAATGAATAGGAGTAAATCATCCCCAAGATTAAGTAGGGCATGATATATGTGTCAGGAGATCAAAGTCATGACCATATAGATAAAAGGGGTAAGAAGAATTATGATATGTACCCACAACGATGTTGGATAGATGATCAAGAAACATTTAGCCTTGCACTTACAATTTTTGTGGATCTTCGGAGTACCACAGACATGCTTCGAGATAGCATCGACATGGTCATTGGGTAAAGATCAAACTATGAATACACAAAGGATCGATTAGGAACAACTTATAGAATAAGTCTTACATTTTCAGCAAGGAAAAGATGAGGATGTGGCTGACGGGCTCAGCAACAAGTCATCGATATTTCCATAAGCATGGATTTCTACATTCGAGTGAACAAGATGATAACATTGGACATAGCGCAGTATGTTAGAGGAGAACATCCATAAGTAAACATTGAATGGAACGTGCACCTGGAAAATGAACTAAGTAGCACGATCAATGTTATAACTGTGATTCAGTAACCACAAGACCGAAAATGAGACTATCGACCATTCACTTCAAAGCAATAGGGTTGCTAGAAGTTTTGAATTCGCATGTCATACTTCAATTGTTGGGTTTCTGGTTAGAAACAACACGGGGACCAAGGAATGAACGGATATGGCAAGAAGTATCACATGTATCAAGAATTCTTAAGAGGTGGTGAAATTCTCACAACATTCTTGACATGAAAGATGGTAGTACTCCAAGGTAGAGCATATCATAAGTCGGATAACAAGGAAGTCAAGGTATATCACAAAACAAGAACAAGATTGTGTTGGAGGAAAAGCTAGAATGTTATCGAGGTTAATACAAATCATTGAGGGGAAAGGATGGTATTTCCCATCATGAATTCGATTCACAACTTGGAAGAAGGCAAATCATTGTTGATGTTGATCACGACACATTTGTCAAGAGATTTCATTAAGATGTAATCGATCGGCGACGACATCAATTCAAATGAATGATGGCGCGAATGGTTATTGAAACCACTAGTACAATACAAACTAGAAATCAAGCTTGTTGTTCAAGGCAAAAAAATGATATGACGAGGAAAATCGATGTAAGCTTACTTCATCGTCGAAAATTGTGCTCTGGAAGGAAGGGCCAGGTAGCACAGTTAAAATTAGTACGATAGTGATGTAGCCGATCAGGCTAGATATGACTTGAAGAATTAATAACTCATAAGAAATGGAGATTACTTAGAGTTACTGAATCGGAGTGCGGAATTGATTCACTTATCGGTGTCCTTGAGTGTCTAACAACTTAGAACCCGTGGAAAATTGGAATCGGTGAGAAGTAATACTTGAAGAACTCATAAGAAGTAATATGGTCATGTGACATTATCGAGATACCACGGGGTAATACTCGAAGGTAGAGCAAAATCGAGGTTGGGCAGACACATTGATCTGTAGAAGACAAGTGTTTTAACTTGACCGAGAAATGGGATCAAAGAAAAACAATCATGGTCAAAACCACAGTTGCAAAGGACCAAGCATAGATACAAGATGAACTTGTATCCGGGGGATTATTATTATTTTACAAGAAGCTTCCATGATAAGTTCCACTTCGGTTCCATGGGCATGAACACAAAGTTCAAGGTTGACTCCCACTTCTTCAATGCATAACCTTCCATTCACTTCTCGCTTCCGATGAAGTGGTAGTATTGAAATTATATCTGACAAAACACCAGAAGAGTATAACTCGTGAAACCTCTCGGGTTCACACGGATTAGGGAAGGCATAGGTTCAACCCATAGGGGCATCTTAGGAATATATACCACAAACTTAAAGAGAGAGGATACAATTTACATAGGCGTTATGTATTCGGGAAGAACTCACAAGGAGATTAAATATGAGGGGCACTGTCGGATAATAATCCAACAAAGGATCCGGTGGTCTACCAGGGATATGATGTGAGCATCGGTACTTAACCATAAGAAGAAAGAATGCAGGAATATCAACTTATAGAAACAACTGACTAATTCAAATCTCAAATGCAAATGAATTATGATTTCCAAATCAAGCAATCAGAAGCAACCGCTCTGATTAAGGATGGGTAAGTTGAAAGACTTAGGGGTACAATCGACGGCAATTTGATTGGTCGAGATCCAGCTCATATTCGGAATGATGCCTGAGCTAGAAGAACGAATTCTAGTTTGACTGATGATTGTGAGTATTTGCAACCTATTGAATCAATAAGATCAGAAGTCAATCACAAAGGATTTTAGTAAATATTGATATACATATGGAATTAACCATAATGCAAGCAGGTAAAACTTTCTAGAGCAACAGGTTGCTGAGGATTTTGGAATATTGAATAGTGTCTCGAAGACCTTTGTGAAACGCATGAACAAGTGAGGATCAACAAATTCCCAGTAAGTGTGTGGAATTACTCGTACATGTATTCATGCGGAAAAGGAGCTGCAAGGCAGCACGAAAAAGGATTCTCGAAAGTCGAAGAATACTTTCGGGTATCTTGTAATAACAAGAACAACTAGGGATGGAAGTATGAACGGCGAGGGTATGCAGTTATCCATAAGGATTCAACGGTATATGGAATTGCAACGGCGAAGGGCACAAGGGTCTCAGGGAAACATCGGAGAGTATCTTCGAAATCTTCTGGTGTGGCAAGCGATCACTAGGACTAAAGGGGCTCTCCCGGAGAAACTATTTCGAGAACCTAAAGTTAGTTTCTTTTAGCAAAATCATTTAACCCGAGTATAAGAGAGATCAGAGTCCGAAAATAAAGATCAAGGAGTAAAAGATACTAATACCACCCATTGGCGATGTGGACTCGGAAGCCGCACAACCATGTTAGTCAAACAGTTTTTCAAAGACTAGACTCAACTTCGACCAAGGAGTTGGAAAGGGGGTTCCTACACGCAGTCGGCTCTGATACCAACTTGTGACGCCCCCGATTTGACCATACACTAATCATGCACGCAAATGTGTACGACCAAGATCAGGGACTAACTGGAAGATATCACAACACAACTCTAGACACAAATTAAAATAATACAAGCTTTATATTACAAGCCAGGGGCCTCGAGGGCTCGAATACATAAGCTCGAATACACAACAGTCAGCGGAAGCAATAATATCTGAGTACATACATAAGTTAAACAAGTTTGCCTTAAGAAGGCTAGCACAAAACATCAACGATCGAAAAGGCAAGGCCTCCTGCCTGGGACCTCCTAACTACTCCTGGTCGTCAGTGGTCTACACGTAGTAGTAGCCTCCATCGGGGTAGTAGCAGTCGTCAAAGGTGGCTTCTGGCTCCTGGAGTCCACAATCTGGTTGCATCAACCAGAAAGAAGAAAGAAAGGGGAAAAGGCGGAGCAAAGCAACCGTGAGTACTCATCCAAAGTACTCGCAAGCAAGGATCTGTTGGGTAACGTAGTATTTTCAAAATTTTCCTACGATCACGCAAGATCTATCTACTAGATGTATAGCAACGAGAGGGGAGAGTGTGTCTACGTACCCTCGTAGACCGGGAGCGGAAGCGTCAAGTGACGCGGTTGATGTAGTCGAACTTCTTCACGATCCAACCGATCAAGCACCGAACGTACGGCACCTCCGCGTTCAGCACACGTTCAGCTTGATGACGTCCCACGAGCTCTTGATCCAGTTGAGCTTCACGGGAGAGTTTCGTCAGCACGACGGCGTGGTGACAGATATGATGTATCTACCGGCGCAGGGCTTCGCCTAAGCACTGCAACGGTATGACCGAGGTGTGTTTCTGTGGAGGGAGGCATCGCACATGGCTAAAACAATTCAACTTGTGTGTCCTAGGGTGCCCCCTGCCCCCGTATATAAAGGAGCAAGGGAGAGGCCGGCCCTAGAGGGGGCGCGCCAAGTGTGGGGAGTCCTACTAGGACTCCCAAGTCCTAGTAGGATTCCCCTTTCCTTTCCGGAGTAGGAGAGAAGGAAAGAGGTGGAGAGGGAGAAGGAAAAGGGGGCTGCACGCCTTGTCCAATTCGGACCAGAGGGGGGGGCGCGCCTCCTTCCTTTTGGCCTTTCTCCTCTATTCCCGTATGGCCCAATAAGGCCCATATACTCCGAAAAATACCCGAATCACTCGGAACCTTTCCGATGTCCGAATATAGTCGTCCAATATATCGATCTTTATGTCTCGAACATTTTGAGACTCCTCGTCATGTCCCTGGTCTCATCCGGGACTCCGAACTCCTTCGGTACATCAAAACTCATAAACTCATAATACCGATCGTCATCAAACGTTAAGCGTGCGGACCCTACGGGTTCGAGAACTATGTAGACATGACCGAGACTCATCTCCGGTCAATAACCAATAGCGGAACATGGATGCTCATATTGGCTCCTACATATTCTATGAAGATCTTTATCGGTCAAACCGCATAACAACATACTTTGTTGCTTTTGTCATCGGTATGTTACTTGCCCGAGATTCGATCGTCGGTATCTCTATACCTAGTTCAATCTCATTACCGGCAAGTCTCTTTACTCGTTCCATAATACATCACCTCGTGACTAACTCATTAGTCATTTGCTTGCAAGGCTTATTATGATGTGCATTACCGAGAGGGCCCAGATATACCTCTCCGACACTTAGAGTGACAAATCCTAGTCTTGATCTATGCCAACACCACGAACACTTTCGGAGACACCTGTAGAGCATCTTTATGATCACCCAGTTACGTTGTGATGTTTGATAGCACACAAGGTGTTCCTACGGAATTCGGGAGTTGCATAATCTCATAGTCATAGGAACATGTATAAGTCATGAAGAAAGCAATAGCAGTAAAACTAAACGATCATAGTGCTAAGCTAACGGATGGGTCTTGTCCATCACATCATTCTCCTAATGATGTGATCCCGTTGATCAAATGACAACTCATGTCTATGGTTAGGAAACATAACCATCTTTGATCAATGAGCTAGTCTAGTAGAGGCATACTAGGGACAGTCTGTTTTGTCTATGTATTCACACATGTACTAAGTTCCCGGTTAATACAATTCTAGCATGAATAATAAACATTTATCATGATATAAGGAAATATAAATAACAACTTTATTATTGCCTCTAGGGCATATTTCCTTCAGTCTCCCACTTGCACTAGAGTCAATAATCTAGCTCACATCGCCATGTGATTTAATACCGATAGTTCACATCGTTATGTGAATAACACCCATAGTTCACATCGCCATGTGACCAACACCCAAAGGGTTTACTAGAGTCAATAATCTAGTTCACATCGCTATGTGATTAATACCCAAGAGTAATAAGGTGTGATCATGTTTTGCTTGTGAGAGAAGTTTAGTCAATGCGTCTGTCACATTGAGATCCGTATGTATTTCGCAAATTTCTATGTCTACAATGCTCTGCATAGAGCTACTCTAGCTAATTGCTCCCACTTTCAATACGCATCCAGATTGATACTTAGAGTCATCTGGATTTAGTGTCAAAGCTTGCATCGGCGTAACCCTTTACGACGAACTCTTTATCACCTCCATAATCGAGAAACATTTCCTTAGTCATCCTGTTACTAAGGATAATTTTGACCGCTGTACAGTGATCTACTCCTGGATCACTATTGTACCCCCTTGACAAACTCATGGCAAGGTACACAACATGTTTGGTACACAGCATGGCATACTTTATAGAACCTATGGCTGAGGCATAGGGAATGACTTTCATTCTCTCTATATTTTTCTGCCGTGGTCTGGCTTTGAGTCTTACTCAACTTCACACCTTACAAGTCAGGCAAGAACTCCTTCTTTGACTGATCCATTTTGAACTACTTCAAAATCTTATCAAGGTATGTACTTATCGAAAGTCTTATCAAGCGTCTTGATCTATCTCTATAGATCTTGATGCCCAATATGTAAGCAGCTTCACCAAGGTCTTTCTTTGAAAAACTCCTTTCAAACACTCCTTTATGCTTTCCAGAAAATTCTACATCATTTCCGATCGACAATATGTCATTCACATATACTTATCAGAAAGGTTGTAGTGCTCACACTCACTTCTTGTAAATACAGGCTTCACCGTAAGTCTATATAAATCTATATGCTTTGATCAACTTATCAAAGCGTATATTCCAACTCCGAGATGCTTGTACCAGTCCATAGATGGATCGCTGGAGCTTGCACATTTTGTTAGCACCTTTAGGATTGACAAAACCTTCGGGTTGCATCATATACAATTTTTCTTTAATAAATCCATTAAAGAATGCAGTTTTGTTATCCATTTGCCAGATTTCATAAAATGCGGCAATTCCTAACATGATTCGGACAGACTTAAGCATCGCTACGGGTGAGAAAGTCTCATCGTAGTCAACTCCTTGAACTTGTCGAAAACCTTTCGCAACAAGTCGAGCTTTGTAAACAGTAACATTACCGTCAGCGTCGGTCTTCCTCTTGAAGATCCATTTATTTTCGATGGCTTGCCGATCATCGGGCAAGTCAACCAAAGTCCACACTTTGTTCTCATACATGGATCTCATCTCAGATTTCATGGCCTCAAGCCATTTTGCGGAATCTGGGCTCATCATCGCTTCCTCATAGTTCGCAGGTTCATCATGGTCTAGTAACATGACTTCCAGAACTAGGTTGCCGTACCACTCTGGTGCGGAACGTACTCTGGTTGATCTACGACGTTCAGCAGAAACTTGATCTAAAGTTTCATGATCATCATCATTAACTTCCTCACTGATTGGTGTAGGAATCACTGGAACAATTTTCTGTGATGTACTACTTTCCAATTCGGGAGAAGGTACAATTACCTCATCAAGTTCTACTTTCCTCCCACTCACTTCTTTCGAGAGAAACTCCTTCTCTAGAAAGGATCCATTCTTAGCAACGAATATCTTGCCTTCAGATCTGTGATAGAAGGTGTGCCCAACTGTCTCTTTTGGGTATCCTATGAAGACACATTTCTCCGACTTGGGTTCGAGCTTATCAGGTTGAAGCTTTTTCACATAAGCATCGCAGCCCCAAACTTTAAGAAACGACAACTTTGGTTTCTTGCCAAACCATAGTTCATAAGGTGTCGTATCAACGGATTTAGATGGTGCCCTATTTAACGTGAATGCAGCTGTCTCTAAAGAATAACCCCAAAACGATAGTGGTAAATCGGTAAGAGACATCATAGATCGCACCATATCCAATAAAGTACGGTTACGACGTTCGGACACACCATTACGCTGTGGTGTTCCGGGTGGCGTGAGTTGTGAAACTATTCCACATTGTTTCAAATGAAGACCAAACTCGTAACTCAAATATTCTCCTCTACGATCAGATCGTAGAAACTTTATTTTCTTGTTACGATGATTCTCTACTTCACTCTGAAATTCTTTGAACTTTTCAAATGTTTCAGACTTGTGTTTCATTAAGTAGATATACCCATATCTACTCAAATCATCAGTGAAGGTCAGAAAATAACGATACCCGCCGCGAGCTTCAACACTCATTGGCCCACATACATCAGTATGTATGATTTCCAACAAATCTGTTGCTTGCTCCATAGTTCCGGAGAACGGAGTTTTAGTCATCTTGCCCATGAGGCATGGTTCGCAAGCACCAAGTGATTCATAATCAAGTGATTCCAAAAGTCCATCACTATGGAGTTTCTTCATGCACTTTACACCATTATGACTTAAACGGCAGTGCCACAAATAAGTTGCACTATCATTATTAACCTTGCATCTTTTGGCTTCAATATTATGAATATGTGTATCACCACGATCGAGATCCAACAAACTATTTTCATTGGGTGTATGACCATCGAAGGCTTTATTCATGTAAACAGAATAACAATTATTCTATGACTTTAAATGAATAACCGTATTGCAACAAACATGATCAAATCATATTCATGCTTAACGCAAATGCCAAATAACATTTATTTAGGTTCTACACTAATCCCGAAAGTATAGGGAGTGTGCGATGATGATGATATCACTCTTGGAACCACTTCCAACACACATCGTCACTTCACCTTTAACCAGTCTCTGTTCATTCCGCAACTCTTGTTTCGAGTTACTAACTTTAGCAACTGAACCGGTATCAAATACCCAGGGGTTGCTATGAACACTAGTAAAGTACATATCAATAATCTGTATATCAAAATATACCGTTGCTCAATTTGCCATCCTTCTTATCCGCCAAGTATCTAGGGCAGTTCCACTTCCAGTGACCATTTCCTTTGCAGTAGAAGCACTTAGTTTCAGGCTTGAGTTTAGCTTTGGGTTTCTTCACGGGAGTGACAACTTTCTTGTCATTCTTCTTGAAGTTCCCCTTCTATCCCTTTGCCCTTTACTTGAAACAAGTGGTCTTGTTAACCATCAACACTTGATGTTGTTTCTTGATTTCTACCTTCGCCGATTTCAGCATCGCGAAGAGCTCGGGAATTACTTTTGTCATCCCTTGCATATTATAGTTCATCATGAAGTTCTACTAACTTAGTGATAGTGTCTAGAGAACTTTGTCAATTACTATCTTATCTGGAAGATTAACTCCCACTTGATTCAAGCAATTGTAGTACCCAGACAATCTGAGCATATGCTCACTGGTTGAGCTATTCTCCTCCATCTTGTAGGCAAAGTACTGTCAGAGGTCTCATACCTCTCGACACGGGCATGAGTATGAAATACTAATTTCAACTCTTGGAACATCTTATATGCTCCGTGGTGTTCAAAACAGTTTTGAAGTCCCGATTCTAAGCCGTAATGTATGGT
This sequence comes from Secale cereale, assembly GCA_902687465.1. Taxonomy (NCBI): domain Eukaryota; kingdom Viridiplantae; phylum Streptophyta; class Magnoliopsida; order Poales; family Poaceae; genus Secale; species Secale cereale. The sequence goes on from LR738716.1 coordinate 322,902,152, forward strand.
GCACTAAACTATCAAGTAGTCATCATATCGAGCTTTTGTCAAAACGTTCATAACGTCTGTATCTGCTCCTGCAATAGGTCTGTCACCTAGCGGTGCATCAAGGACATAATACTTCTGTGCAGCAATGAGGATAATCCTCAGATCACGGACCTAGTCCGCATCTTTGCTACTAACATCTTTCAACTTAGTTTTTCTCTAGGAACATATAAAAAATAAACGGGGAGCAACATCGTGAGCTATTGATCTACAACATAGATATGCTAATACTACGAGGACTAAGTTCATGATAAATTAAAGTTCAATTTAATCATATTAATTAAAGAACTCCCACTTAGATAGACATCCCTCCGGTCATCTAAATGATCACGTGATCCAAATCAACTAAACCATGTCCGATCATCACGTGAGATGGAGTAGTTTCAATGGTGAACATCTTATGTTGATCATATCTACTATATGATTCACGCTCGACCTTTCGGTCTCCAGTGTTCCGAGGCCATATCTGCATATGCTAGGCTCGTCAAGTTTAACCCGAATATTCCGCGTGTGCAAAACTGGCTTACACCCGTTGTATTTGAATGTAGAGATTATCACACCCGATCATCACGTGGTGTCTCAGCACGACGAACTTTCGCAATGGTGCATACTCAGGGAGAACACTTATACCTTGAAATTTAGTGAGGGATCATCTTATAATGCTACCATCGTTCTAAGCAAAATAAGAAGCATAATAAGATAAACATCACATGCAATCAAAATATGTGACATGATATGGCCATCATCATCTTGTGCTTTTTGATCTCCATCTCCAAAGCACCGTCATGATCACCTTCGTCACCGGCGCGACACCTTGATCTCCATCGTAGCATCGTTGTCGTCTCGCCAACTATTGCTTCTACGACTATAGCTACCGCTTAGTGATAAAGTAAAGCAATTACATGGCGATTGCATTTCATACAATAAAGCAACAACCATATGGCTCCTGCCAGTTGCCGATAACATTACAAAACATGATCATCTCATACAAAACCGTATAACTCATCATGTCTTGACCATATCACATCACAACATGCCCTGCAAAAACAAGTTAGACGTCCTCTACTTTGTTGTTGCAAGTTTTACGTGGCTGCTACGGGCTTAGCAAGAACTGTTCTTACCTACGCATACAAAACCACAACGATGTTTCGTCAAGTATGTGCTGTTTTAACCTTCACAAGGACCGGGCGTAGCCACACTTGATTCAGCTAAAGTGAGAGAGACAGACACCCGCCAGTCACCTTTAAGCAACGAGTGCTCGTAACGGTGAAACCAGTCTCGCGTAAGCGTACGCGTAATGTCGGTCCGGGCCGCTTCATCTCACAATACCGCCGAAGCAAAGTATGACATGCTGGTAAGCAGTATGACTAGTATCGCCCACAACTCATTGTGTTCTACTCGTGCATATCATCTACGCATAGACCTGGCTCATGATGCCACTGTTGGGGAACGTAGTATTTTAAAATTTTCCTACGATCACGCAAGATCTATCTACCAGATGCATAGCAACGAGAGGGAAGAGTGTGTCTACGTACCCTCGTAGACCGGAAGCGGAAGCGTCAAGTGACGCGGTTGATGTAGTCGAACTTTTTCGCGATTCAACCGATCAAGCACCGAACATACGGCACCTCCGCGTTCAGCACACGTTCAGCTTGATGACGTCCCACGAGCTCTTGATCCAGTTGAGCTTCACGGGAGAGTTTCGTCAGCACGACGGCGTGGTGACGGATATGATGTATTCACCGGCGCAGGGCTTCGCCTAAGCACCGCGACGGTATGACCGAGGTGTGTTTCTATGGAGGGGGGCACCGCACACGGCTGGAACAATTCAACTTGTGTGTCTTTGGGTGCCCCCCCTGCCCCCGTATATAAAGGAGCAAGGGGGGAGGCCGGCCGGCCCTCCTATGGTGCGGCTAGGGGTGCAATCCTACTAGGAATAGGATTGCAATCCTATTCCTAGTAGGAACTACCAAAGAAGGAAGAGAGGGAAAGGAAAAAAAGGAGAGGTGGCGCCCCCCAATCCTAGTCCAACTAGGAACCCTAGGTGGGGCGCCGGCCAGCCCCTATGGGCTGCCTCTCTCTTTTCCATAAGGCCCACTATGGACCATCCCCTTCGTAGGGGGTTTCGGTAACCCCCTCCGGCAATCCCGTTAAATCCGTAACTTTTCCGGAACACTTCCGGTGTCCGAATATAGTCGTCCAATATATCAATCTTTATGTCTCGGACATTCCGAGACTCCTCGTCATGTCCGTGATCTCATCCGGGACTCCGAAATACCTTCGGTACATCAAAACTCATAAACTCATAATACCGATCGTCATCAAACGTTAAGCGTGCGGACCCTACGGGTTCGAGAACTATGTAGACATGACCGAGACTCATCTCCGGTCAATAACCAATAGCGGAACCTGGATGTTCATATTGGCTCCTACATATTCTACGAAGATCTTTTATCGGTCAAAACCGCATAACAACATACGTTGTTCCTTTTGTCATCGGTATGTTACTTGCCCGAGATTCGATCGTCGGTATCTCCATACCTAGTTCAATCTCGTTACCGGCAAGTCTCTTTACTCGTTCCGTAACACATCATCTTGTGACTAACTCATTAGTCTTTTGCTTGCAAGGCTTATTGTGATGTGTGTTACCGAGAGGGCCCAGAGATACCTCTCCGACACTCGGAGTGACAAATTCTAATCTTGATCTATGCCAACACCACGAATACTTTCGGAGACACCTGTAGAGCATCTTTATGATCACCCAGTTACGTTGTGACGTTTGATAGCACACAAGGTGTTCCTACGGTATTCGGGAGTTGCATAATCTCATAGTCATAGGAACATGTATAAGTCATGAAGAAAGCAATAGCGGTAAAACTAAACGATCATAGTGCTATGCTAACGGATGGGTCTTGTCCATCACATCATTCTCCTAATGATGTGATCCTGTTGATCAAATGACAACTCATGTCTATGGCTAGGAAACATAACCATCTTTGATCAATGAGCTAGTCTAGTAGAGGCATACTAGGGACATACTGTTTTGTCTATGTATTCACACATGTACTAAGTTTCCGGTTAATACAATTCTAGCATGAATAATAAACATTTATCATGATATAAGGAAATTTAAATAACAACTTTATTATTGCCTCTAGGGCATATTTCCTTCACTACGTGCATGATGGCGCTTAGTAGTTCATGTTTTCTTATGGTTAGTCTCAAATAGCTGGAGGGTTCCCAATGTGTTATTGGAATACCAACATGATTTGTTTGCCTATGATGTGGTATGGTTTAGTAATATCTTCCTTCGAGAAATTATTTTGATTGACTTGGCGTATGCTCACGCATATTTAAGACTGTAAAGAAAGTCTGTCAAGCCTTGATGATCTTTTGTTTCTGAGTAGCGATATAACTACCATGCCTGATTCAATGTTGCTTTGTCGCTCTGCGTGATTATGACCGTCATTGCTCTCTTAGTTGGTCGCTCCCAGTCTTTTGCTAACCTTCGCCTGTACTAAGCGGACTGACTGCTTGTGCATCCACATCCTTTAATCTAGTTATGCCATATGAGTCCACCATACCTTCCTATATGATATTTACCTGCCATTCCTAACGGAGACTTGCATGTGCCATCTCGAAATTATTCAAAGAAAAAGCATTCTTATTTTGTGCCTCTGTTGTAAGTTCATGAGGAAGTAGTGGTTAATTCATGACCTTTTTAAGTTGGACAAGCTTCACCCCGGGATTGCATGTATAATGTGCAACCCATAATACGAGAAGGAACTGGCATTGAGTGCGCCCGGCTCAAAAAGATAATATAACAAACAAACCCTCCTTCACGCTTTGCTCATGAGAAATCAGAAAACTTTGGCAGTGATAAACAAAGGAGATTAAGAGGATGTGATCGTCCTCATTCGGGAGCCGTTCCTCGAAACTTGTCCATCTCAAAAAGTGATTGAGTTGTCTGCTAGCATTCGTTGACGAAACATCCATGATCTAAAATAAATTATTACCTCTGTTTTAAAGCCAAGAGCTCTGGCACATGTTTTGTCTTTGTTTCCGACTACGGGTTTTCAACCTTGCCAACAAAAGCCACGGTTCGAGAGTCTCCACCTTCTTTTAAAAGCACCAACTACTGAGAGCATGATTGTCATTCTGAGTGTAATGTGCATTGTCCCAAAGTAGCATTGTCTTTTGCATGATTGTGATATCGTTTATTCTGAAATCATTGTATCTAGTCATCACTTAAACCTTGGAGGTGCCCCTGCATTTATGTTTTGCTTCACTAAAGGGGGCAAGCTAGATATCACTTTATCATATTTGCACATCATGTTCATTGCAAATCTATTTGATGTTTCAGTATCATATTGTAAAACTTTCAGTCCTTTGTGATTTTCTCATGAGGCAACTTAATTACTATAGATCCATTGTCTCAGTAAGCTTTTGTCATATGACTATGAAAAAGTCCTATATGGTTAATAGCATGTCACCACAGAAATTATTCTTGTTATCATTTACCTACTCAAGGACGAGCAGGAATTAAGCTTGGGGATGTTGATACGTCCAAAACGTATCTATAATTTCTGCTTGCTCAATGCCTCTTTTGGGTGATATTGCTATGATATTTATACACTTCCATACACTTTTGATCATATTTGGACTAACCTATTAACTCAGTGCACCCCAGTGCCAGTTTCTGTTTTCGGCTGTTTTTGTATTTCAGGTTTTCACATTACGAGAACTGCTAGGAAAACTCCAGAAAAAATATATAAAAAATCAGCGTTCCAGAAACTACCGTGCACCCGAAGGACAGCCGGGGGGGGCACCAGGGCTCCAGGCGCCCTGGCGGTGCCCCCCCCTGGGCCGCGCCGGGGGAGCGCCTGGGCCCCCCGAGGCTCCTCCGATGCCCCCCTTTGGCATATATTTAAAGCATCTCCCGAAACCCTCGAGGGAGGAACTCTTTTCGCGATCTCATCTCTGTTCCGCCACCGCCGCCGCTTCCAAGATCGGGAGCACCAGGAGAACTCTTCCCGGCACCCTGCCGGAGGGGAGGATCACCACCGGGAGCCTCTCCACCACCATGGACGCCTCCCGGATGAGTTGTGAGTAGTCTCCCTTGGACCATGAGTCCATGACCAGTAGCTATGTGATGTTCTCCTCCCGTTCTTGTGCTTCACTAATTAGCCCTCGTGAGCTGCCCTACATGATCGAGGCACATATGTAATCCTTATGATGTTGCTATGATGAGTTTGCTGGGATCCGATGGATTATGAGATTATGTTCAGATTGTGCTTGAGTAATATATTTGATCTACCTCTTTTATATTTATGTTTGTAAGTAATTCTTGCATGTTCTCCGTTGTTATTTATTGCTTTGGCCAAGTAATAGGTAGTGACTCCAAGAGGGAACGTTATGCTTGATTGTGGGTTCATGCCCCTCGATGACTAGTTTGAGTGACAGAAACATGAGTCTAGGGGATGTGCTGTTGCCACAAGGGGGAAAACAACGGTGCTTGTGCCCGCGGGTGCAAGGATTGTTTACTTTACGCAAAGTTCTTTTAATGCAGTTGTCTGTTGCATTGAGTTTACACTATGGGTGGGACTCGCAACTTAATACCAGCGAGATGTTCTGGATAGATATCTCAAGGTGGATGATTAGTAGTAGATATTGATGGATTTCGGTCTACTTACTTTGGCGTACCGCCCATGCTTTGAACCTCAACCTTTCTTGCAATGTAATCAGCATTTGTATGCGCTCGTGGGTCCTGTCAATTGCCCAGCTGTAATTTGTTTACCTCACATAGCTGTTTTATCGTCTTTTGGGAGAGAGACATCACTAGTGAACATCATGAGACTCCGGTCCATATTACCATCATTGATCACATCCACTATTTACTTTTCGTTATTTACTTACTATTGCAAAACACTATTTATCACTACTATCATATTGCTTTTAACATTGGATTTAGCGCACACGCATCATAAAAAACTCATACGGCATCGAATGTTGTCGGTGGGTGCAACGACCACCTTATGGAGAAGGTTCTCGTGCGTAAAAAAGTGCCCTCGGGTGGGTATGCATGGTTCCATCAATGTAAGATGAAGGTTCTTGTGTAATGTAAGACTTTTTTTACCGTGAAGACTGCAAGGCTTACGGCTCATAGCATGTGTAATGTAAGCCTTACGGTGATATCTCTCTATATCTCTCTCTCTCTCTCTCTCTCTCTCTC
>LR738716.1:322949193-322969429 GCA_902687465.1 Secale cereale
AGACGCAAAAAATAATTAAAAAGGGAATGCAAACTTCGGAGTTCTGATGGGATCCGGTGCTTTAGTGCTGGTATGATCGCATCCGACATGTTATCCCCGTCTTCCCTCCTTATGCTTGCCCCTCCCAGGCCCGCTACGAGGACGATTCTACATTATTTCGGCCATTCTCTCCCTCTACTACGGGCGCGACTTTACCACGTTTATCACACCTCCCTCTCCGCCGCAGCAACGCGTCTTTACTACGGTTTCGACCACTTTCGAAACGTGATCGCCGTGCCCAACGTCGCTGATGGACGCGTGAATAATAAGCACCGGCATAAAACGTATCGCAAACGTGGAAAATCAGAAGAAGAAAAATAAATGGGGTCAATATATATCTTGCACGTGCGTATATATATACTTGTCACGAGACGCAAAAAATAATTAAAAAGGGAATGCAACACGAGGACTTCCCAGGAGGTCACCCATCCTAGTACTACTCTCGCCCAAGCACACTTAACTTCAGAGTTCTGATGGGATCCGGTGCTTTAGTGCTAGTATGATCGCATCCGACATGTTATCCCCGTCTTCCCTCCTTATGCTTGCCCCTCCCAGGCCCGCTACGAGGACGATTCTACATTATTTCGGCCATTCTCTCCCTCTACTACGGACGCGACTTTACCACGTTTATCACACCTCCCTCTCCGCCGCAGCAACACGTCTTACTACGGTTTCGACCACTTTCGAAACGTGATCGCCGTGCCCAACCTCGCTGATGGACGCGTGAATAATAAGCACCGGCATAAAACGTATCGCAAACGTGGAAAATCAGAAGAAGAAAAATAAACGGGGTCAATATATATCTTGCACGTGTGAATATATACTTGTCACGAGACGCAAAAAATAATTAAAAAGGGAATGCAAACTTCGGAGTTCTGATGGGATCCGGTGCTTTAGTGCTGGAATGATCGCATCCGACATGTTATCCCCGTCCTCCCTCCTTATGCTTGCCCCTCCCAGGCCCGCTACGAGGACGATTCTACATTATTTCGTCCATTCTCTCCCTCTACTACGGACGCGAGTTTACCACGTTTATCACACCTCCCTCTCCGCCGCAGCAACGCGTCTTTACTACGGTTTCGACCACTTTCGAAACGTGATCGCCGTGCCCAACGTCGCTGATGGACGCGTGAATAATAAGCACCGGCATAAAACGTATCGCAAACGTGGAAAATCGGAAGAAGAAAAATAAACGGGGTCAATATATATCTTGCACGTGCGTATATATACTTGTCACGAGACGCAAAAAATAATTAAAAAGGGAATGCAACACGAGGACTTCCCAGGAGGTCACCCATCCTAGTACTACTCTCGCCCAAGCACGCTTAACTTCGGAGTTCTGATGGGATCCGGTGCTTTAGTGCTGGTATGATCACATCCGATATGTTATCCCCGTCCTCCCTCCTTATGCTTGCCCCTCCCAGGCCCGCTAGGAGGACGATTCTACATTATTTCGGCCATTCTCTCCCTCTACTACATACGCGACTTTACCACGTTTATCACACCTCCCTCTCCGCCGCAGCAACGCGTCTTTACTACGGTTTCGACCACTTTCGAAACGTGATCGCCGTGCCCAACGTTGCTGATGGACGCGTGATTAATAAGCACCGGCATAAAACGTATCGCAAACGTGGAAAATCAGAAGAAGAAAAATAAACGGGGTCAATATATATCTTGCACGTGCGTATATATACTTGTCACGAGACGCAAAAAATAATTAAAAAGGGAATGCAACACGAGGACTTCCCAGGAGGTCACCCATCCTAGTACTACTCTCGCCCAAGCACGCTTAACTTCGAAGTTCTGATGGGATCCGGTGCTTTAGTGCTGGTATGATCGCATCCGACATGTTATCCCCGTCTTCCATCCTTATGCTTGCCCCTCCCAGGCCCGCTACGAGGACGATTCTACATTATTTCGGCCATTCTCTCCCTCTACTACGGACGCGACTTTACCACGTTTATCACACCTCCCTCTCCGCCGCAGCAACGCGTCTTTACTACGGTTTCGACCACTTTCGAAACGTGATCGCCGTGCCCAACGTCGCTGATGGACGCGTGAATAATAAGCACCGGCATAAAACGTATCGCAAACGTGGAAACTCAGAAGAAGAAAAATAAACGGGGTCAATATATATCTTGCACGTGCGTATATATACTTGTCACGAGACGCAAAAAATAATTAAAAAGGGAATGCAACACGAGGACTTCCCAGGAGGTCACCCATACTAGTACTACTCTCGCCCAAGCACGCTTAACTTCGGAGTTCTGATGGGATCCGGTGCTTTAGTGCTGGTATGATCGCATCCGACATGTTATCCCCGTCTTCCCTCCTTATGCTTGCCCCTCCCAGGCCCGCTACGAGGACGATTCTACATTATTTCGGCCATTCTCTCCCTCTACTACGGACGCGACTTTACCACGTTTATCACACCTCCCTCTCCGCCGCAGCAACGCGTCTTTACTACGGTTTCGACCACTTTCGAAACGTGATCGCCGTGCCCAACGTCGCTGATGGACGCGTGAATAATAAGCACCGGCATAAAACGTATCGCAAACGTGGAAAATCAGAAGAAGAAAAATAAACGGGGTCAATATATATCTTGCACGTGCGTATATATACTTGTCACGAGACGCAAAAAATAATTAAAAAGGGAATGCAACACGAGGACTTCCCAGGAGGTCACCCATACTAGTACTACTCTCGCCCAAGCACGCTTAACTTCGGAGTTCTGATGGGATCCGGTGCTTTAGTGCTGGTATGATCGCATCCGACATGTTATCCCCGTCTTCCCTCCTTATGCTTGCCCCTCCCAGGCCCGCTATGAGGACGATTCTACATTATTTCGGCCATTCTCTCCCTCTACTACGGACGCGACTTTACCACGTTTATCACACCTCCCTCTCCGCCGCAGCAACGCGTCTTTACTACGGTTTCGACCACTTTCGAAACGTGATCGCCGTGCCCAACGTCGCTGATGGACGCGTGAATAATAAGCACCGGCATAAAACGTATCGCAAACGTGGAAAATCAGAAGAAGAAAAATAAACGGGGTCAATATATATCTTGCACGTGCGTATATATACTTGTCACGAGACGCAAAAAATAATTAAAAAGGGAATGCAACACGAGGACTTCCCAGGAGGTCACCCATCCTAGTACTACTCTCGCCCAAGCACGCTTAACTTCGGAGTTCTGATGGGATCCGGTGCTTTAGTGCTGGTATGATCGCATCCGACATGTTATCCCCGTCTTCCCTCCTTATGCTTGCCCCTCCCAGGCCCGCTACGAGGACGATTCTACATTATTTCAGCCATTCTCTCCCTCTACTACGGACGCGACTTTACCACGTTTATCACACCTCCCTCTCCGCCGCAGCAACGCGTCTTTACTACGGTTTCGACCACTTTCGAAACGTGATCGCCGTGCCCAACGTCGCTGATGGACGCGTGAATAATAAGCACCCGCATAAAACGTATCGCAAACGTGGAATATCAGAAGAAGAAAAATAAACGGGGTCAATATATATCTTGCACGTGCGTATATATACTTGTCACGAGACGCAAAAAATAATTAAAAAGGGAATGCAACACGAGGACTTCCCAGGAGGTCACCCATCCTAGTACTACTCTCGCCCAAGCACGCTTAACTTCGGAGTTCTGATGGGATCCGGTGCTTTAGTGCTGGTATGATCGCATCCGACATGTTATCCCCGTCTTCCCTCCTTATGCTTGCCCCTCCCAGGCCCGCTACGAGGACGATTCTACATTATTTCGGCCATTCTCTCCCTCTACTACGGACGCGACTTTACCACGTTTATCACACCTCCCTCTCCGCCGCAGCAACGCGTCTTTACTACGGTTTCGACCACTTTCGAAACGTGATCGCCGTGCCCAACGTCGCTGATGGACGCGTGAATAATAAGCACCGGCATAAAACGTATCGCAAACGTGGAAAATCAGAAGAAAAAAAATAAACGGGGTCAATATATATCTTGCACGTGCGTATATATACTTGTCACGAGACGCAAAAAATAATTAAAAAGGGAATGCAACACGAGGACTTCCCAGGAGGTCACCCATGCTAGTACTACTCTCGCCCAAGCACGCTTAACTTCGGAGTTCTGATGGGATCCGGTGCTTTAGTGCTGGTATGATCGCAACCGACATGTTATCCCCGTCCTCCCTCCTTATGCTTGCCCCTCCCAGGCCCGCTACGAGGACGATTCTACATTATTTCGGCCATTCTCTCCCTCTACTACGGACGCAACTTTACCACGTTTATCACACCTCCCTCTCTGCCGCAGCAACGCGTCTTTACTACGGTTTCGACCACTTTCGAAACGTGATCGCCGTGCCCAACGTCGCTGATGGACGCGTGAATAATAAGCACCGGCATAAAACGTATCGCAAACATGGAAAATCAGAAGAAAAAAAATAAACGGGGTCAATATATATCTTGCACGTGCGTATATATACTTGTCACGAGACGCAAAAAATAATTAAAAAGGGAATGCAACACGAGGACTTCCCAGGAGGTCACCCATCCTAGTACTACTTTCGCCCAAGCACGCTTAACTTCGGAGTTCTGATGGGATCCGGTGCTTTAGTGCTGGTATGATCGCATCCGACATGTTATCCCCGTCCTCCCTCCTTATGCTTGCCCCTGCCAGGCCCGCTACGAGGACGATTCTACATTATTTCGGCCATTCTCTCCCTCTACTACGGACGCGACTTTACCACGTTTATCACACCTCCCTCTCCGCCGCAGCAACGCGTCTTTACTACGGTTTCGACCACTTTCGAAACGTGATCGCCGTGCCCAACGTCGCTGATGGACGCGTGAATAATAAGCACCGGCATAAAACGTATCGCAAACGTGGAAAATCAGAAGAAGAAAAATAACCAGGGTCAATATATATCTTGCACGTGCGTTTATATACTTGTCACGAGACGCAAAAAATAATTAAAAAGGGAATGCAACACGAGGACTTCCCAGGAGGTCACCCATCCTAGTACTACTCTCGCCCAAGCACGCTTAACTTCAGAGTTCTGATGGGATCCGGTGCTTTAGTGCTGGTATGATCGCATCCGACATGTTATCCCCGTCTTCCCTCCTTATGCTTGCCCCTCCCAGGCCCGCTACGAGGACGATTCTACATTATTTCGGCCATTCTCTCCCTCTACTACGGACGCGACTTTACCACGTTTATCACACCTCCCTCTCCGCCGCAGCAACGCGTCTTTACTACGGTTTCGACCACTTTCGAAACGTGATCGCCGTGCCCAACGTCGCTGATGGACGCGTGAATAATAAGCACCGGCATAAAACGTATCGCAAACGTGGAAAATCAGAAGAAGAAAAATAAACGGGGTCAATATATATCTTGCACGTGCGTATATATACTTGTCACGAGACGCAAAAAATAATTAAAAAGGGAATACAACACGAGGACTTCCCAGGAGGTCACCCATCCTAGAACTACTCTCGCCCAAGCACGTTTAACTTCGGAGTTCTGATGGGATCCGGTGCTTTAGTGCTGGTATGATCGCATCCGACATGTTATCCCCATCCTCCCTCCTTATGCTTGCCCCTCCCAGGCCCGCTACGAGGACGATTCTACATTATTTCGGCCATTCTCTCCCTCTACTACGGACGCGACTTTACCACGTTTATCACACCTCCCTCTCCGTCGCAGCAACGCGTCTTTACTACGGTTTCGACCACTTTCGAAACGTGATCGCCGTGCCCAACGTCGCTGATGGATGCGTGAATAATAAGCACCGGCATAAAACGTATCGCAAACGTGGAAAATCAGAAGAAGAAAAATAAACGGGGTCAATATATATCTTGCACGTGCGTATATATACTTGTCACGAGACGCAAAAAATAATTAAAAAGGGAATGCAACACGAGGACTTCCCAAGAGGTCACCCATCCTAGTACTACTCTCGCCCAAGCACGCTTAACTTCGGAGTTCTGTTGGGATCCGATGCTTTAGTGCTGGTATGATCGCGTCCGACATGTTATCCCCGTCTTCCCTCCTTATGCTTGCCCCTCCCAGGCCCGCTACGAGGACGATTCTACATTATTTCGGCCATTCTCTCCCTCTACTACGGACGCGACTTTACCACGTTTATCACACCTCCCTCTCCGCCGCAGCAACGCGTCTTTACTACGGTTTCGACCACTTTCGAAACGTGATCGCCGTGCCCAACGTCGCTGATGGACGCGTGAATAATAAGCACCGGCATAAAACGTATCGCAAACGTGGAAAATCAGAAGAAGAAAAATAAACGGGGTCAATATATATCTTGCACGTGCGTATATATACTTGTCACGAGACGCAAAAAATAATTAAAAAGGTAATGCAACACGAGGACTTCCCAGGAGGTCACCCATCCTAGTACTACTCTCGCCCAAGCACGCTTAACTTCGGAGTTCTGATGGGATCCGGTGCTTTAGTGCTGGTATGATCCCATCCGACATGTTATCCCCGTCCTCCCTCCTTATGCTTGCCCCTCCCAGGCCCGCTACGAGGACGATTCTACATTATTTCGGCCATTCTCTCCCTCTACTACGGACGCGACTTTACCACGTTTATCACACCTCCCTCTCCGCCGCAGCAACGCGTCTTTACTACGGTTTCGACCACTTTCGAAACGTGATCGCCGTGCCCAACGTCGCTGATGGACGCGTGAATAATAAGCACCGGCATAAAACGTATCGCAAACGTGGAAAATCAGAAGAAGAAAAATAACCAGGGTCAATATATATCTTGCACGTGCGTATATATACTTGTCACGAGACGCAAAAAATAATTAAAAAGGGAATGCAACACGAGGACTTCCCAGGAGGTCACCCATCCTAGTACTACTCTCGCCCAAGCACGCTTAACTTCGGAGTTCTGATGGGATCCGGTTCTTTAGTGCTGGTATGATCGCATCCGACATGTTATCCCCGTCCTCCCTCCTTATGCTTGCCCCTCCCAGGCCCGCTACGAGGACGATTCTACATTATTTCGGCCATTCTCTCCCTCTACTACGGACGCGACTTTACCACGTTTATCACACCTCCCTCTCCGCCGCAGCAACGCGTCTTTACTACGGTTTCGACCACTTTCGAAACGTGATCGCCGTGCCCAACGTCGCTGATGGACGCGTGAATAATAAGCACCGGCATAAAACGTATCGCAAACGTGGAAAATCAGAAGAAGAAAAATAACCGGGGTCAATATATATCTTGCACGTGCGTATATATACTTGTCACGAGACGCAAAAAATAATTAAAAAGGGAATGCAACACGAGGACTTCCCAGGAGGTCACCCATCCTAGTAGTACTCTCGCCCAAGCACGCTTAACTTCGGAGTTCTGATGGGATCCGGTGCTTTAGTGCTGGTATGATCGCATCCGACATGTTATCCCCGTCTTCCCTCCTTATGCTTGCCCCTCCCAGGCCCGCTACGAGGACGATTCTACATTATTTCGGCCATTCTCTCCCTCTACTACGGACGCGACTTTACCACGTTTATCACACCTCCCTCTCCGCCGCAGCAACGCGTCTTTACTACGGTTTCGACCACTTTTGAAACGTGATCGCCGTGCCCAACGTCGCTGATGGACGCGTGAATAATAAGCACCGGCATAAAACGTATCGCAAACGTGGAAAATCAGAAGAAAAAAATAAACGGGGTCAATATATATCTTGCACGTGCGTATATATACTTGTCACGAGACGCAAAAAATAATTAAAAAGGGAATGCGACACGAGGACTTCCCAGGAGGTCACCCATGCTAGTACTACTCTCGCCCAAGCACGCTTAACTTCGGAGTTCTGATGGGATCCGGTGCTTTAGTGCTGGTATGATCGCATCCGACATGTTATCCCCGTCCTCCCTCCTTATGCTTGCCCCTCCCAGGCCCGCTACGAGGACGATTCTACATTATTTCGGCCATTCTCTCCCTCTACTACGGACGCAACTTTATCACGTTTATCACACCTCCCTCTCTGCCGCAGCAACGCGTCTTTACTACGGTTTCGACCACTTTCGAAACGTGATCGCCGTGCCCAACGTCGCTGATGGACGCGTGAATAATAAGCACCGGCATAAAACGTATCGCAAACATGGAAAATCAGAAGAAGAAAAATAAACGGGGTCAATATATATCTTGCACGTGCGTATATATACTTGTCACGAGACGCAAAAAATAATTAAAAAGGGAATGCAACACGAGGACTTCCCAGGAGGTCACCCATCCTAGTACTACTTTCGCCCAAGCACGCTTAACTTCGGAGTTCTGATGGGATCCGGTGCTTTAGTGCTGGTATGATCGCATCCGACATGTTATCCCCGTCCTCCCTCCTTATGCTTGCCCCTCCCAGGCCCGCTACGAGGACGATTCTACATTATTTCGGCCATTCTCTCCCTCTACTACGGACGCGACTTTACCACGTTTATCACACCTCCCTCTCCGCCGCAGCAACGCGTCTTTACTACGGTTTCGACCACTTTCGAAACGTGATCGCCGTGCCCAACGTCGCTGATGGACGCGTGAATAATAAGCACCGGCATAAAACGTATCGCAAACGTGGAAAATCAGAAGAAGAAAAATAACCAGGGTCAATATATATCTTGCACGTGCGTTTATATACTTGTCACGAGACGCAAAAAATAATTAAAAAGGGAATGCAACACGAGGACTTCCCAGGAGGTCACCCATCCTAGTACTACTCTCGCCCAAGCACGCTTAACTTCAGAGTTCTGATGGGATCCGGTGCTTTAGTGCTGGTATGATCGCATCCGACATGTTATCCCCGTCTTCCCTCCTTATGCTTGCTCCTCCCAGGCCCGCTACGAGGACGATTCTACATTATTTCGGCCATTCTCTCCCTCTACTACGGACGCGACTTTACCACGTTTATCACACCTCCCTCTCCGCCGCAGCAACGCGTCTTTACTACGGTTTCGACCACTTTCGAAACGTGATCGCCGTGCCCAACGTCGCTGATGGACGTGTGAATAATAAGCACCGGCATAAAACGTATCGCAAACGTGGAAAATCAGAAGAAGAAAAATAAACGGGGTCAATATATATCTTGCACGTGCGTATATATACTTGTCACGAGACGCAAAAAATAATTAAAAAGGGAATACAACACGAGGACTTCCCAGGAGGTCACCCATCTTAGAACTACTCTCGCCCAAGCACGTTTAACTTCGGAGTTCTGATGGGATCCGGTGCTTTAGTGCTGGTATGATCGCATCCGACATGTTATCCCCATCCTCCCTCCTTATGCTTGCCCCTCCCAGGCCCGCTACGAGGACGATTCTACATTATTTCGGCCATTCTCTCCCTCTACTACGGACGCGACTTTACCACGTTTATCACACCTCCCTCTCCGCCGCAGCAACGCGTCTTTACTACGGTT
This sequence comes from Secale cereale, assembly GCA_902687465.1. Lineage (NCBI taxonomy): Eukaryota > Viridiplantae > Streptophyta > Magnoliopsida > Poales > Poaceae > Secale > Secale cereale. The sequence continues at coordinate 322,958,663 of LR738716.1, forward strand.
TCGACCACTTTCGAAACGTGATCGCCGTGCCCAACGTCGCTGATGGACGCGTGAATAATAAGCACCGGCATAAAACGTATCGCAAACGTGGAAAATCAGAAGAAGAAAAATAAACGGGGTCAATATATATCTTGCACGTGCGTATATATACTTGTCACGAGACGCAAAAAATAATTAAAAATGGAATGCAACACGAGGACTTCCCAGGAGGTCACCCATCCTAGTACTACTCTCGCCCAAGCACGCTTAACTTCGGAGTTCTGATGGGATCCGATGCTTTAGTGCTGGTATGATCGCGTCCGACATGTTATCCCCGTCTTCCCTCCTTATGCTTGCCCCTCCCAAGTCCGCTACGAGGACGATTCTACATTATTTCGGCCATTCTCTCCCTCTACTACGGACGCGACTTTACCACGTTTATCACACCTCCCTCTCCGCCGCAGCAACGCGTCTTTACTACGGTTTCGACCACTTTCGAAACGTGATCGCCGTGCCCAACGTCGCTGATGGACGCGTGAATAATAAGCACCGGCATAAAACGTATCGCAAACGTGGAAAATCAGAAGAAGAAAAATAACCGGGGTCAATATATATCTTGCACGTGCGTATATATACTTGTCACGAGACGCAAAAAATAATTAAAAAGGGAATGCAACACGAGGACTTCCCAGGAGGTCACCCATCCTAGTACTACTCTCGCCCAAGCACGCTTAACTTCGGAGTTCTGATGAGATCCGGTGCTTTAGTGCTGGTATGATCGCATCCGACATGTTATCCCCGTCTTCCCTCCTTATGCTTGCCCCTCCCAGGCCCGCTACGAGGACGATTCTACATTATTTCGACCTTTCTCTCCCTCTACTACGGACGCGACTTTACCACGTTTATCACACCTCCCTCTCCGCCGCAGCAACGCGTCTTTACTACGGTTTCGACCACTTTCGAAACGTGATCGCCGTGCCCAACGTCGCTGATGGACGCGTGAATAATAAGCACCGGCATAAAACGTATCGCAAACGTGGAAAATCAGAAGAAGAAAAATAAACGGGGTCAATATATATCTTGCACGTGCGTATATATACTTGTCACGAGACGCAAAAAATAATTAAAAAGGGAATGCAACACGAGGACTTCCCAGGAGGTCACCCATCCTAGTACTACTCTCGCCCAAGCACGCTTAACTTCGGAGTTCTGATGGGATCCGGTGCTTTAGTGCTGGTATGATCGCGTCCGACATGTTATCCCCGTCTTCCCTCCTTATGCTTGCCCCTCCCAGGCCCGCTACGAGGACGATTCTACATTATTTCGGCCATTCTCTCCCTCTACTACGGACGCGACTTTACCACGTTTATCACACCTCCCTCTCCGCCGCAGCAACGCGTCTTTACTACGGTTTCGACCACTTTCGAAACGTGATCGCCGTGCCCAACGTCGCTGATGGACGCGTGAATAATAAGCACCGGCATAAAACGTATCGCAAACGTGGAAAATCAGAAGAAGAAAAATAAACGGGGTCAATATATATCTTGCACGTGCGTATATATACTTGTCACGAGACGCAAAAAATAATTAAAAAGGAAATGCAACACGAGGACTTCCCAGGAGGTCACCCATCCTAGTACTACTCTCGCCCAAGCACGCTTAACTTCGGAGTTCTGATGGGATCCGGTGCTTTAGTGCTGGTATGATCGCATCCGACATGTTATCCCCGTCTTCCCTCCTTATGCTTGCCCCTCCCAGGCCCGCTACGAGGACGATTCTACATTATTTCGGCCATTCTCTCCCTCTACTACGGACGCGACTTTACCACGTTTATCACACCTCCCTCTCCGCCGCAGCAACGCGTCTTTACTACGGTTTCGACCTCTTTCGAAACGTGATCGCCGTGCCCAACGTCGCTGATGGACGCGTGAATAATAAGCACCGGCATAAAACGTATCGCAAACGTGGAAAATCAGAAGAAGAAAAATAAACGGGGTCAATATATATCTTGCACGTGCGTATATATACTTGTCACGAGACGCAAAAAATAATTAAAAAGGGAATGCAACACGAGGACTTCCCAGGAGGTCACCCATCCTAGTACTACTCTCGCCCAAGCACGCTTAACTTCGGAGTTCTGATGGGATCCGGTGCTTTAGTGCTTGTATGATCGCATCCGACATGTTATCCCCGTCTTCCCTCCTTATGCTTGCCCCTCCCAGGCCCGCTACGAGGACGATTCTACATTATTTCGGCCATTCTCTCCCTCTACTACGGACGCGACTTTACCACGTTTATCACACCTCCCTCTCCGCCGCAGCAACGCGTCTTTACTACGGTTTCGACCACTTTCGAAACGTGATCGCCGTGCCCAACGTCGCTGATGGACGCGTGAATAATAAGCACCGGCATAAAACGTATCGCAAACGTGGAAAATCAGAAGAAGAAAAATAAACGGGGTCAATATATATCTTGCACGTGCGTATATATACTTGTGACGAGACGCAAAAAATAATTAAAAAGGGAATGCAACACGAGGACTTCCCAGGAGGTCACCCATCCTAGTACTACTCTCGCCCAAGCACGCTTAACTTCGGAGTTCTGATGGGATCCGGTGCTTTAGTGCTGGTATGATCGCGTCCGACATGTTATCCCCGTCTTCCCTCCTTATGCTTGCCCCTCCCAGGCCCGCTACGAGGACGATTCTACATTATTTCGGCCATTCTCTCCCTCTACTACGGACGCGACTTTACCACGTTTATCACACCTCCCTCTTCGCCGCAGCAACGCGTCTTTACTACGGTTTCGACCACTTTCGAAACGTGATCGCCGTGCCCAACGTCGCTGATGGACGCGTGAATAATAAGCACCGGCATAAAACGTATCGCAAACGTGGAAAATCAGAAGAAGAAAAATAAACGGGGTCAATATATATCTTGCACGTGCGTATATATACTTGTCACGAGACGCAAAAAATAATTAAAAAGGGAATGTAACACGAGGACTTCCCAGGAGGTCACCCATCCTAGTACTACTCTCGCCCAAGCACGCTTAACTTCGGAGTTCTGATGGGATCCGGTGCTTTAGTGCTGGTATGATCGCGTCCGACATGTTATCCCCGTCTTCCCTCCTTATGCTTGCCCCTCCCAGGCCCGCTACGAGGACGATTCTACATTATTTCGGCCATTCTCTCCCTCTACTACGGACGCGACTTTACCACGTTTATCACACCTCCCTCTCCGCCGCAGCAACGCGTCTTTACTACGGTTTCGACCACTTTCGAAACGTGATCGCCGTGCCCAACGTCGCTGATGGACGCGTGAATAATAAGCACCGGCATAAAACGTATCGCAAACGTGGAAAATCAGAAGAAGAAAAATAAACGGGGTCAATATATATCTTGCACGTGCGTATATATACTTGTCACGAGACGCAAAAAATAATTAAAAAGGGAATGCAACACGAGGACTTCCCAGGAGGTCACCCATCCTAGTACTACTCTCGCCCAAGCACGCTTAACTTCGAAGTTCTGATGGGATCCGGTGCTTTAGTGCTGGTATGATCGCATCCGACATGTTATCCCCGTCCTCCCTCCTTATGCTTGCCCCTCCCAGGCCCGCTACGAGGACGATTCTACATTATTTCGGCCATTCTCTCCCTCTACTACGGACGCGACTTTACCACGTTTATCACACCTCCCTCTCCGCCGCAGCAACGCGTCTTTACTACGGTTTCGACCACTTTCGAAACGTGATCGCCGTGCCCAACGTCGCTGATTGACGCGTGAATAATAAGCACCGGCATAAAACGTATCGCAAACGTGGAAAATCAGAAGAAGAAAAATAACCGGGGTCAATATATATCTTGCACGTGCGTATATATACTTGTCACGAGACGCAAAAAATAATTAAAAAGGGAATGCAACACGAGGACTTCCCAGGAGGTCACCCATCCTAGTACTACTCTCGCCCAAGCACGCTTAACTTCGGAGTTCTGATGGGATCCGGTGCTTTAGTGCTGGTATGATCGCATCCGACATGTTATCCCCGTCCTCCCTCCTTATGCTTGCCCCTCCCAGGCCCGCTACGAGGACGATTCTACATTATTTCGGCCATTCTCTCCCTCTACTACGGACGCGACTTTACCACGTTTATCACACCTCCCTCTCCGCCGCAGCAACGCGTCTTTACTACGGTTTCGACCACTTTCGAAACGTGATCGCCGTGCCCAACGTCGCTGATGGACGCGTGAATAATAAGCACCGGCATAAAACGTATCGCAAACGTGGAAAATCAGAAGAAGAAAAATAACCGGGGTCAATATATATCTTGCACGTGCGTATATATACTTGTCACGAGACGCAAAAAATAATTAAAAAGGGAATGCAACACGAGGACTTCCCAGGAGGTCACCCATCCTAGTACTACTCTCGCCCGAGCACGCTTAACTTCGGAGTTCTGATGGGATCCGGTGCTTTAGTGTTGGTATGATCGCATCCGACATGTTATCCCCGTCTTCCCTCCTTATGCTTGCCCCTCCCAGGCCCGCTACGAGGACGATTCTACATTATTTCGACCATTCTCTCCCTCTACTACGGACGCGACTTTACCACGTTTATCACACGTCCCTCTCCGCCGCAGCAACGCGTCTTTACTACGGTTTCGACCACTTTCGAAACGTGATCGCCGTGCCCAACGTCGCTGATGGACGCGTGAATAATAAGCACCGGCATAAAACGTATCGCAAACGTGGAAAATCAGAAGAAGAAAAATAAACGGGGTCAATATATATCTTGCACGTGCGTATATATACTTGTCACGAGACGCAAAAAATAATTAAAAATGGAATGCAACACGAGGACTTCCCAGGAGGTCACCCATCCTAGTACTACTCTCGCCCAAGCACGCTTAACTTCGGAGTTCTGATGGGATCCGGTGCTTTAGTGCTGGTATGATCGCGTCCAACATGTTATCCCCGTCTTCCCTCCTTATGCTTGCCCCTCCCAGGCCCGCTACGAGGACGATTCTACATTATTTCGGCCATTCTCTCCCTCTACTACGGACGCGACTTTACCACGTTTATCACACCTCCCTCTCCGCCGCAGCAACGCGTCTTTACTACGGTTTCGACCACTTTCGAAACGTGATCGCCGTGCCCAACGTCGCTGATGGACGCGTGAATAATAAGCACCGGCATAAAACGTATCGCAAACGTGGAAAATCAGAAGAAGAAAAATAAACGGGGTCAATATATATCTTGCACGTGCGTATATATACTTGTGACGAGACGCAAAAAATAATTAAAAAGGGAATGCAACACGAGGACTTCCCAGGAGGTCACCCATCCTAGTACTACTCTCGCCCAAGCACGCTTAACTTCGGAGTTCTGATGGGATCCGGTGCTTTAGTGCTGGTATGATCGCGTCCGACATGTTATCCCCGTCTTCCCTCCTTATGCTTGCCCCTCCCAGGCCCGCTACGAGGACGATTCTACATTATTTCGGCCATTCTCTCCCTCTACTACGGACGCGACTTTACCACGTTTATCACACCTCCCTCTTCGCCGCAGCAACGCGTCTTTACTACGGTTTCGACCACTTTCGAAACGTGATCGCCGTGCCCAACGTCGCTGATGGACGCGTGAATAATAAGCACCGGCATAAAACGTATCGCAAACGTGGAAAATCAGAAGAAGAAAAATAAACGGGGTCAATATATATCTTGCACGTGCGTATATATACTTGTCACGAGACGCAAAAAATAATTAAAAAGGGAATGTAACACGAGGACTTCCCAGGAGGTCACCCATCCTAGTACTACTCTCGCCCAAGCACGCTTAACTTCGGAGTTCTGATGGGATCCGGTGCTTTAGTGCTGGTATGATCGCGTCCGACATGTTATCCCCGTCTTCCCTCCTTATGCTTGCCCCTCCCAGGCCCGCTACGAGGACGATTCTACATTATTTCGGCCATTCTCTCCCTCTACTACGGACGCGACTTTACCACGTTTATCACACCTCCCTCTCCGCCGCAGCAACGCGTCTTTACTACGGTTTCGACCACTTTCGAAACGTGATCGCCGTGCCCAACGTCGCTGATGGACGCGTGAATAATAAGCACCGGCATAAAACGTATCGCAAACGTGGAAAATCAGAAGAAGAAAAATAAACGGGGTCAATATATATCTTGCACGTGCGTATATATACTTGTCACGAGACGCAAAAAATAATTAAAAAGGGAATGCAACACGAGGACTTCCCAGGAGGTCACCCATCCTAGTACTACTCTCGCCCAAGCACGCTTAACTTCGAAGTTCTGATGGGATCCGGTGCTTTAGTGCTGGTATGATCGCATCCGACATGTTATCCCCGTCCTCCCTCCTTATGCTTGCCCCTCCCAGGCCCGCTACGAGGACGATTCTACATTATTTCGGCCATTCTCTCCCTCTACTACGGACGCGACTTTACCACGTTTATCACACCTCCCTCTCCGCCGCAGCAACGCGTCTTTACTACGGTTTCGACCACTTTCGAAACGTGATCGCCGTGCCCAACGTCGCTGATTGACGCGTGAATAATAAGCACCGGCATAAAACGTATCGCAAACGTGGAAAATCAGAAGAAGAAAAATAACCGGGGTCAATATATATCTTGCACGTGCGTATATATACTTGTCACGAGACGCAAAAAATAATTAAAAAGGGAATGCAACACGAGGACTTCCCAGGAGGTCACCCATCCTAGTACTACTCTCGCCCAAGCACGCTTAACTTCGGAGTTCTGATGGGATCCGGTGCTTTAGTGCTGGTATGATCGCATCCGACATGTTATCCCCGTCCTCCCTCCTTATGCTTGCCCCTCCCAGGCCCGCTACGAGGACGATTCTACATTATTTCGGCCATTCTCTCCCTCTACTACGGACGCGACTTTACCACGTTTATCACACCTCCCTCTCCGCCGCAGCAACGCGTCTTTACTACGGTTTCGACCACTTTCGAAACGTGATCGCCGTGCCCAACGTCGCTGATGGACGCGTGAATAATAAGCACCGGCATAAAACGTATCGCAAACGTGGAAAATCAGAAGAAGAAAAATAACCGGGGTCAATATATATCTTGCACGTGCGTATATATACTTGTCACGAGACGCAAAAAATAATTAAAAAGGGAATGCAACACGAGGACTTCCCAGGAGGTCACCCATCCTAGTACTACTCTCGCCCAAGCACGCTTAACTTCGGAGTTCTGATGGGATCCGGTGCTTTAGTGCTGGTATGATCGCATCCGACATGTTATCCCCGTCTTCCCTCCTTATGCTTGCCCCTCCCAGGCCCGCTACGAGGACGATTCTACATTATTTCGACCATTCTCTCCCTCTACTACGGACGCGACTTTACCACGTTTATCACACCTCCCTCTCCGCCGCAGCAACGCGTCTTTACTACGGTTTCGACCACTTTCGAAACGTGATCGCCGTGCCCAACGTCGCTGATGGACGCGTGAATAATAAGCACCGGCATAAAACGTATCGCAAACGTGGAAAATCAGAAGAAGAAAAATAAACGGGGTCAATATATATCTTGCACGTGCGTATATATACTTGTCACGAGACGCAAAAAATAATTAAAAAGGGAATGCAACACGAGGACTTCCCAGGAGGTCACCCATCCTAGTACTACTCTCGCCCAAGCACGCTTAACTTCGGAGTTCTGATGGGATCCGGTGCTTTAGTGCTGGTATGATCGCGTCCGACATGTTATCCCCGTCTTCCCTCCTTATGCTTGCCCCTCCCAGGCCCGCTACGAGGACGATTCTACATTATTTCGGCCATTCTCTCCCTCTACTACGGACGCGACTTTACCACGTTTATCACACCTCCCTCTCCGCCGCAGCAACGCGTCTTTACTACGGTTTCGACCACTTTCGAAACGTGATCGCCGTGCCCAACGTCGCTGATGGACGCGTGAATAATAAGCACCGGCATAAAACGTATCGCAAACGTGGAAAATCAGAAGAAGAAAAATAAACGGGGTCAATATATATCTTGCACGTACGTATATATACTTGTCACGAGACGCAAAAAATAATTAAAAAGGGAATGCAACACGAGGACTTCCCAGGAGGTCACCCATCCTAGTACTACTCTCGCCCAAGCATGCTTAACTTTGGAGTTCTGATGGGATCCGGTGCTTTAGTGCTGGTATGATCGCATCCGACATGTTATCCCCGTCTTCCCTCCTTATGCTTGCCCCTCCCAGGCCCGCTACGAGGACGATTCTACATTATTTCGGCCATTCTCTCCCTCTACTACGGACGTGACTTTACCACGTTTATCACACCTCCCTCTCCGCCGCAGCAACGCGTCTTTACTACGGTTTCGACCACTTTCAAAACGTGATCGCCGTGCCCAACGTCGCTGATGGACGCGTGAATAATAAGCACCGGGATAAAACGTATCGCAAACGTGGAAAATCAGAAGAAGAAAAATAAACGGGGTCAATATATATCTTGCACGTGCGTATATATACTTGTCACGAGACGCAAAAAATAATTAAAAAGGGAATGCAACACGAGGACTTCCCAGGAGGTCACCCATCCTAGTACTACTCTCGCCCAAGCACGCTTAACTTCGGAGTTCTTATGGGATCCGGTGCTTTAGTGCTGGTATGATCGCATCCGACATGTTATCCCCGTCTTCCCTCCTTATGCTTGCCCCTCCCAGGCCCGCTACGAGGACGATTCTACATTATTTCGGCCATTCTCTCCCTCTACTACGGACGCGACTTTACCACGTTTATCACACCTGCCTCTCCGCCGCAGCAACGCGTCTTTACTACGGTTTCGACCACTTTCGAAACGTGATCGCCGTGCCCAACGTCGCTGATGGACGCGTGAATAATAAGCACCGGCATAAAACGTATCGCAAACGTGGAAAATCAGAATAAGAAAAATAAACGGGGTCAATATATATCTTGCACGTGCGTATATATACTTGTCACGAGACGCAAAAAATAATTAAAAAGGGAATGCAACACGAGGACTTCCCAGGAGGTCACCCATCCTAGTACTACTCTCGCCCAAGCACGCTTAACTTCGGAGTTCTGATGGGATCCGGTGCTTTAGTGCTGGTATGATCGCATCCGACATGTTATCCCCGTCTTCCCTCCTTATGCTTGCCCCTCCCAGGCCCGCTACGAGGACGATTCTACATTATTTCGGCCATTCTCTCCCTCTACTACGGACGCGACTTTACCACGTTTATCACACCTCCCTCTCCGCCGCAGCAACGCGTCTTTACTACGGTTTCGACCACTTTCGAAACATGATCGCCGTGCCCAACGTCGCTGATGGACGCGTGAATAATAAGCACCGGGATAAAACGTATCGCAAACGTGGAAAATCAGAAGAAGAAAAATAAACGGGGTCAACATATATCTTGCACGTGCGTATATATATACTTGTCACGAGACGCAAAAAATAATTAAAAAAGGAATGCAACACGAGGACTTCCCAGGAGGTCACCCATCCTAGTACTACTCTCGCCCAAGCACGCTTAACTTCGGAGTTCTGATGGGATCCGGTGCTTTAGTGCTGGTATGATCGCATCCGACATGTTATCCCCGTCTTCCCTCCTTATGCTTGCCCCTCCCAGGCCCGCTACGAGGACGATTCTACATTATTTCGGCCATTCTCTCCCTCTACTACGGACGCGACTTTACCACGTTTATCACACCTCCCTCTCCGCCGCAGCAACGCGTCTTTACTACGGTTTCGACCACTTTCGAAACGTGATCGCCGTGCCCAACGTCGCTGATGGACGCGTGAATAATAAGCACCGGCATAAAACGTATCGCAAACGTGGAAAATCAGAAGAAGAAAAATAAACGGGGTCAATATATCTTGCACGTGCGTATATATACTTGTCACGAGACGCAAAAAATAATTAAAAAGGGCATGGAACACGAGGACTTCCCAGGAGGTCACCCATCCTAGTACTACTCTCGCCCAAGCACGCTTAACTTTGGAGTTCTGAAGGGATCCGGTGCTTTAGTGCTGGTATGATCGCATCCGACATGTTATCCCCGTCTTCCCTCCTTATGCTTGCCCCTCCCAGGCCCGCTACGAGGACGATTCTACATTATTTCGGCCATTCTCTCCCTCTACTACGGACGCGACTTTACCACGTTTATCACACCTCCCTCTCCGCCGCAGCAACGCGTCTTTACTACGGTTTCGACCACTTTCGAAACGTGATCGCCGTGCCCAACGTCGCTGATGGACGCGTGAATAATAAGCACCGAGATAAAACGTATCGCAAACGTGGAAAATCAGAAGAAGAAAAATAAACGGGGTCAATATATATCTTGCACGTGCGTATATATACTTGTCACGAGACGCAAAAAATAATTAAAAAGGGAATGCAACACGAGGACTTCCCAGGAGGTCACCCATCCTAATACTACTCTCGCCCAAGCACGCTTAACTTCGGAGTTCTGATGGGATCCGGTGCTTTAGTGCTGGTATGATCGCATCCGACATGTTATCCCCGTCTTCCCTCCTTATGCTTGCCCCTCCCAGGCCCGCTACGAGGACGATTCTACATTATTTCGGCCATTCTCTCCCTCTACTACGGACGCGACTTTACCACGTTTATCACACCTGCCTCTCCGCCGCAGCAACGTGTCTTTACTACGGTTTCGACCACTTTCGAAACGTGATCGCCTTGCCCAACGTCGCACGTGCGTATATATACTTGTCACGAGACGCAAAAAATAATTAAAAAGGGAATGCA
>LR738716.1:322969529-322989721 GCA_902687465.1 Secale cereale
GGTGTATCCGTAGAACGACCGTACCCTGGCCATGCGAACTCCGTTTGGGCTCCATGACCTGCCAAAACGACCGCAGCGAAAATCCGTATCATTCTGTCACAAACTTTGTCTGTTTCGGAATAATTTCGGAGGCCGAAAACGGCTTGCAGAATTGAGTTTCGGATGATTTAGTGGTTGGCGTGCATTCTTCTAGCGTCTAACACCCTACCGTGAGCTCACCCACAGACAGATACTGCGACAACGACGTGCAGAACAATGTTACATGACTCAATTTCTGCACCAAGAAGCCCTACATGCTAGTCTGGATGGAAGGCGAAGCCTCTTCGGTGCACCGAACACCCAAAAACTTGCCGTTTTGCATGGTTTATCACCCATACCGCTACCACCCACATTTTTGTCCATGCACATGTGTTGTTCTTGGACAAAACTGTGCATACCAGCTCTTCTACATTACATTCGTACTGCTAAAAAATAATAGGCCATTTCGAGTGGCGCAAAATGGCTCATGGGCGCGAGCAAGTTACCCTGGAAGCCGGATTCACGATATCCCTCGTTGCTGAAATCCATTTGAGGTGTATCCGTAGAACGACCGTACCCTGGCCATACGAACTCCGTTTGGGATCCATGACCTGCGAAAACGACCGCAGCGAAAATTCGTATCCTTCTGTCACAAACTTCGTCTATTTCGGAATAATTTCGGAGGCCGAAAACAGCTTGCAGAATTGAGTTTCGGATGATTTAGTGGTTGGCGTGCACTCTTCTAGCGTCTACCACCCTACCGTGAGCTCACCCACGGACAGATACTGCGACAATGACGTGCAGAACAATGTTACATGACTCTATTTCTGCACCAACAAGCCCTACATGCTAGTCTGGATGGAAGGAGAAGCCTCTTCGGTGCACCGAACACCCAAAACTTGCCGTTTTGCATGGTTTATCACCCATACCGCTACCACCCACATTTTTGTCCATGCACATGTGTTGTTCTTGGACTAAACTGTGCATACCAACTCTTCTACATTACATTCATACTATTTGAAAATAATAGGACATTTCGAGTGGCCCAAAATGGCTCGTGGGGGCGAGCAAGTTACCCTGGAAGCCGGATTCACGATATCCCTCGTTGCTGAAATCCATTTGAGGTGTATCCGTAGAACGACCGTACCCTGGCCATACGAACTCCGTTTGGGATCCATGACCTGCCAAAACGACCGCAGCGAAAATTCGTATCCTTCTGTCACAAACTTCGTCTATTTCGGAATAATTTCGGAGGCCGAAAACGGCTTGCAGAATTGAGTTTCGGATGATTTAGTGGTTGGCGTGCACTCTTCTAGCGTCTACCACCCTACCGTGAGCTCACCCACGGACAGATACTGTGACAATGACGTGCAGAACAATGTTACATGACTCTATTTCTGCACCAACAAGCCCTACATGCTAGTCTGGACGGAAGGAGAAGCCTCTTCGGTGCACCGAAAACCCAAAAACTTGCCGTTTTGCATGGTTTATCACCCATACCGCTACCACCCACATTTTTGTCCATGCACTTGTGTTGTTCTTGGACAAAACTGTGCATACCAGCTCTTCTACATTACATTCGTACTGTTCGAAAATAATAGGCCATTTCGAGTGGCGCAAAATGGCTCGTGGGCGCGAGCAAGTTACCCTGGAAGCCGGATTCACGATATCCCTCGTTGCTGAAATCCATTTGTGGTGTATCCGTAGAACGACCGTACCCTGGCCATACGAACTCCGTTTGGGCTCCATGACCTGCCAAAACGACCGCAGCGAAAATCCGTATCCTTCTGTCACACACTTCGTCTGTTTCGGAATAATTTCGGAGGCCGAAAACGGCTTGCAGAATTGAGTTTTGGATGATTTAGTGGTTGGCGTGCATTTTTCTAGCGTCTACCACCCTACCGTGAGCTCACCCACGGACAGATACCGTGACAACGACGTGCAGAACAATGTTACATGAGTCAATTTCTGCACCAAGAAGCCCTACATGCTAGTCTGGATGGAAGGAGAAGCCTCTTCGGTGCACCGAACACCCAAAAACTTGCCGTTTTGCATGGTTTATCACCCATACCGCTACCACCCACATTTTTGTCCATGCACATGTGTTGTTCTTGGACAAAACTATGCATACCAGCTCTTCTACATTACATTCGTACTGCTAAAAAATAATAGGCCATTTCGAGTGGCGCAAAATGGCTCGTGGGCACGAGCAAGTTACCCTGGAAGCCGGATTCACGATATCCCTCGTTGCTGAAATCCATTTGAGGTGTATCCATAGAACGACCGTCCCCTGGCCATACGAACTCCGTTTGGGCTCCATGACCTGCCAATACGACCGCAGAGAAAATTCGTATCCTTCTATCACAAACTTTGTCTGTTTCGGAATAATTTCGGAGGCCGAAAACTGCTTGCAGAATTGAGTATCGGATGAATTAGTGGTTGGCGTGCACTCTTCTAGCGTCTACCACCCTACCGTGAGCTCACCCACGGACAGATACTGCGACAATGACGTGCAGAACAATGTTACATGACTCTATTTCTGCACCAGCAAGCCCTACATGCTAGTCTGGATGGAAGGAGAAGCCTCTTCGGTGCACCGAACACCCAAAAACTTGCCGTTTTGCATGGTTTATCACCCATACCGCTACCACCCACATTTTTCTCCATGCACATGTGTTGTTCTTGGACAAAACTGTGCATACCAGCTCTTCTACATTACATTCGTACTGTTCGAAAATAATAGGCCATTTCGAGTGGCGCAAAATGGCTCGTGGGCGCGAGCAAGTTACCCTGGAAGCCGGATTGACGATATCCCTCGTTGCTGAAATCCATTTGAGGTGTATCCATAGAACGACCGTACCCTGGCCATACGAACTCCGTTTGGGCTCCATGACCTGCCAAAACGACCGCAGCAAAAATTCGTATCCTTCTGTCACAAATTTCGTCTGTTTCGGAATAATTCCGGAGGCCGAAAACGGCTTGCAGAATTGAGTTTCGGATGATTTAGTGGTTGGGGTGCATTCTTCTAGCGTCTACCACCCTACCGTGAGCTCACCCACGGACAGATACTGCGACAACGACGTGCAGAACAATGTTACATGACTCTATTTCTGCACCAAGAAGCCCTACATGCTAGTCTGGATGGAAGGAGAAGCCTCTTCGATGCACCGAACACCCAAAAACTTGCCGTTTTGCATGGTTTATCACCCATACCGCTACCACCCACATTTTTGTCCATGCACATGTGTTGTTCTTGGACAAAACTGTGCATACCAGCTCTTCTACATTACATTCGTACTGTTCAAAAATAATAGGCCATTTCGAGTGGCGCAAAATGGCTCGTGGGCGCGAGCAAGTTACCCTGGAAGCCCGATTCAGGATATCCCTCGTTGCTGAAATAAATTTGAGGTGTATCCGTAGAACGACCGTACCCTGGCCATACGAACTCCGTTTGGGCTCCATGACCTGCCAAAACGACCGCAGCGAAAATTCGTATCCTTCTGTCACAAACTTTGTTTGTTTCGGAATAATTTCGGAGGCCGAAAACGGCTTGCAGAATTGAGTTTCAGATGATTTAGTGGTTGGCGTGCACTCTTCTAGCGTCTACCACCCTACCGTGAGCTCACCCACGGACAGATACTGCGATAATGACGTGCAGAACAATGTTACATGACTCTATTTCTGCACCAGCAAGCCCTACATGCTAGTCTGGATGGAAGGAGAAGCCTCTTCGGTGCACCGAACACCCAAAAACTTGCCGTTTTGCATGGTTTATCACCCATACCGCTACCACCCACATTTTTGTCCATGCACATGTGTTGTTCTTGGACAAAACTGTGCATACCAGCTCTTCTACATTACATTCGTACTGTTCGAAAATAATAGGCCATTTCGAGTGGCGCAAAATGGCTCGTGGGCGCGAGCAAGTTACCCTGGAAGCCGGATTCAGGATATCCCTCGTTGCTGAAATAAATTTGAGGTGTATCCGTAGAACGACCGTACCCTGGCCATACGTACTCCGTTTGGGCTCCATGACCTGCCAAAACGACCGCAGCGAAAATTCGTATCCTTCTGTCACACACTTTGTCTATTTCGGAATAATTTCGAAGGCCGAAAACGGCTTGCAGAATTGAGTTTCGGATGATTTAGTGGTTGGCGTGCACTCTTCTAGCGTCTACCACCCTACCGTGAGCTCACCCACGGACAGATACTGCGACAATGACGTGCAGAACAATGTTACATGACTCTATTTCTGCACCAGCAAGCCCTACATGCTAGTCTGGATGGAAGGAGAAGCCTCTTCGGTGCACCGAACACCCAGAACTTGCCGTTTTGCATGGTTTATCACCCATACCGCTACCACCCACATTTTTGTCCATGCACATGTGTTGTTCTTGGCCAAAACTGTGCATACCAGCTCTTCTACATTACATTCGTACTGTTCGAAAATAGTAGGCCATTTCGAGTGGCGCAAAATGGCTCATGGGCGCGAGCAAGTTACCCTGGAAGCCGGATTCACGATATCCCTCATTGCTGAAATCCATTTGAGGTGTATCCGTAGAACGACCGTACCCTGGCCATAAGAACTCCGTTTGGGCTCCATGACCTGCCAAAACGACCGCAGCGAAAATTCGTATCCTTCTGTCACAAACTTTGTCTGTTTCGGAATAATTTCGGAGGCCGAAAATGGCTTCCAGAATTGAGTTTCGGATGATTTAGCGGTTGGCGTGCATTCTTCTAGCGTCTACCACCCTACCGTGAGCTCACCCACGGACAGATACTGCGACAACGACGTGCAGAACAATGTTACATGACTCTATTTCTGCACCAAGAAGCCCTACATGCTAGTTTGGATGGAAGGAGAGGCCTCTTCGATGCACTGAACACCCAAAAACTTGCCGTTTTGCATGGTTTATCACCCATACCGCTACCACCCACATTTTTGTCCATGCACATGTGTTGTTCTTGGACAAAACTGTGCATACCAGCTCTTCTACATTACATTCGTACTGTTCAAAAATAATAGGCCATTTCGAGTGGCGCAAAATGGCTCGTGGGCGAGAGCAAGTTACCCTGGAAGCCGGATTCAGGATATCCCTCGTTGCTGAAATAAATTTGAGGTGTATCCGTAGAACGACCGTACCCTGGCCATACGAACTCCGTTTGGGCTCCATGACCTGCCAAAACAACCGCAGCGAAAATTCATATCCTTCTGTCACAAACTTTGTCTGTTTCGGAATAATTTCGGAGGCCGAAAACGGCTTGCAGAATTGAGTTTCGGATGATTTAGTGGTTGGCGTGCACTCTTCTAGCGTCTACCACCCTACCGTGAGCTCACCCACGGACAGATACTGCAATAATGACGTGCAGAACAATGTTACATGACTCTATTTCTGCACCAGCAAGCCCTACATGCTAGTCTGGATGGAAGGAGAAGCCTCTTCGGTGCACCGAACACCCAAAAACTTGCCGTTTTGCATGGTTTATCACCCATACCGCTACCACCCACATTTTTGTCCATGCACATGTGTTGTTCTTGGACAAAACTGTGCATACCAGCTCTTCTACATTACATTCGTACTGTTCGAAAATAATAGGCCATTTCGAGTGGCGCAAAATTGCTCGTGGGCGCGAGCAAGTTACCCTGGAAGCCGGATTCAGGATATCCCTCGTTGCTGAAATAAATTTGAGGTGTATCCGTAGAACGACCGTACCCTGGCCATACGTACTCCGTTTGGGCTCCATGACCTGCCAAAACGACCGCAGCGAAAATTCGTATCCTTCAGTCACACACTTTGTCTGTTTTGGAATAATTTCGAAGGCCGAAAACGGCTTGCAGAATTGAGTTTCGGATGATTTAGTGGTTGGCGTGCACTCTTCTAGCGTCTACCACCCTACCGTGAGCTCACCCACGGACAGATATTGCGACAATGACGTGTAGAACAATGTTACATGACTCTATTTCTGCACCAGCAAGCCCTACATGCTAGTCTGGATGGAAGGAGAAGCCTCTTCGGTGCACCGAACACCCAAAACTTGCCGTTTTGCATGGTTTATCACCCATACCGCTACCACCCACATTTTTGTCCATGCACATGTGTTGTTCTTGGCCAAAACTGTGCATACCAGCTCTTCTACATTACATTCGTACTGTTCGAAAATAATAGGCCATTTCGAGTGGCGCAAAATGGCTCGTGGGCGCGAGCAAGTTACCCTGGAAGCCGGATTCACGATATCCCTCGTTGCTGAAATCCATTTGAGGTGTATCCGTAGAACGACCGTACCCTGGCCATACGAACTCCGTTTGGGCTCCATGACCTGCCAAAACGACCGCAGTGAAAATTCGTATCCTTCTGTCACAAACATCGTCTGTTTCAGAATAATTTCGGAGGCCGAAAACGGCTTGCAAAATTGAGTTTCGGAAAATTTAGTGGTTGGCGTGCACTCTTCTAGCGTCTACCACCCTACCGTGAGCTCACCCACGGACAGATACTGCGACAATGACGTGCAGAACAATGTTACATGACTCTATTTCTGCACCAGCAGGCCCTACATGCTAGTCTGGATGGAAGGAGAAGCCTCTTCGGTGCACCGAACACCCAAAAACTTGCCGTTTTGCATGGTTTATCACCCATACCGCTACCACCCACATTTTTGTCCATGCACATGTGTTGTTCTTGGACAAAACTGTGCATACCAGCTCTTCTACATTACATTCGTACTGTTCAAAAATAATAGGCCATTTCGAGTGGCGCAAAATGGCTCGTGGGCGCGAGCAAGTTACCCTGGAAGCCGGATTCACGATATCCCTCATCGTTGAAATCCATTTGAGGTGTATCCGTAGAACGACCGTTTCCTGGCGATACGAACTCCGTTTGGGCTCCATGACCTGCCAAAACGACCGCAGCGAAAATTCGTATCCTTCTGTCACACACTTCGTCTGTTTCGGAATAATTTCGGAGGCCGAAAACGGCTTGCAGAATTGAGTTTCGGATGATTTAGTGGTTGGCGTGCACTCTTCTAGCGTCTACCACCCTACCGTGAGCTCACCCACGGAAAGATACTGCGACAATGACGTGCAGAACAATGTTACATGACTCTATTTCTGCACCAACAAGCCCTACATGCTAGTCTGGATGGAAGGAGAAGCCTCTTCGGTGCACCGAACACCCAAAAACTTGCCGTTTTGCATGGTTTATCACCCATACCGCTACCACCCACATTTTTGTCCATGCACATGTGTTGTTCTTGGACAAAAATGTGCATACCAGCTCTTCTACATTACATTCGTACTGTTCGAAAATAATAGGCCATTTCGAGTGGCGCAAAATGGCTCGTGGGCGCGAGCAAGTTACCCTGGAAGCCGGATTCACGATATCCCTCGTTGCTGAAATCCATTTGAGGTGTATCCGTAGAACGACTGTACCCTGGCCATACGAACTCCGTTTGGGCTCCATGACCTGCCAAAACGACCGCAGCGAAAATTCGTATCCTTCTGTCACACACTTCGTCTGTTTCGGAATAATTTCGGAGGCCGAAAACGGCTTGCAGAATTGAGTTTCGGATGATTTAGTGGTTGGCGTGCACTCTTCTAGCGTCTACCACCCTACCGTGAGCTCACCCACGGACAGATACTGCGACAATGACGTGTAGAACAATGTTACATGACTCTATTTCTGCACCAGCAAGCCCTACATGCTAGTCTGGATGGAAGGAGAAGCCTCTTCGGTGCACCGAACACCCAAAACTTGCCGTTTTGCATGGTTTATCACCCATACCGCTACCACCCACATTTTTGTCCATGCACATGTGTTGTTCTTGGCCAAAACTGTGCATACCAGCTCTTCTACATTACATTCGTACTGTTCGAAAATAATAGGCCATTTCGAGTGGCGCAAAATGGCTCGTGGGCGCGAGCAAGTTACCCTGGAAGCCGGATTCACGATATCCCTCGTTGCTGAAATCCATTTGAGGTGTATCCGTAGAACGACCGTACCCTGGCCATACGAACTCCGTTTGGGCTCCATGACCTGCCAAAACGACCGCAGCGAAAATTCGTATCCTTCTGTCACAAACTTTGTCTGTTTCGGAATAATTTCGGAGGCCGAAAACGTCTTGCAGAATTGAGTTTCGGATGATTTAGCGGTTGGCGTGCATTCTTCTAGCGTCTACCACCCTACTGTGAGCTCACCCACGGACAGATACTGCGACAACGACGTGCAGAACAATGTTACATGACTCTATTTCTGCACCAAGAAGCCCTACATGCTAGTCTGGATGGAAGGAGAAGCCTCTTCGATGCACCGAACACCCAAAAACTTGCCGTTTTGCATGGTTTATCACCCATACCGCTACCACCCACATTTTTGTCCATGCACATGTGTTGTTCTTGGACAAAACTGTGCATACCAGCTCTTCTACATTACATTCGTACTGTTCAAAAATAATAGGCCATTTCGAGTGGCGCAAAATGGCTCGTGGGCGCGAGCAAGTTACCCTGGAAGCCGGTTTCAGGATATCCCTCGTTGCTGAAATAAATTTGAGGTGTATCCGTAGAACGACCGTACCCTGGCCATACGAACTCCGTTTGGGCTCCATGACCTGCCAAAACGACCGCGGCGAAAATTCGTATCCTTCTGTCACAAACTTTGTCTGTTTTGGAATAATTTCGGAGGCCGAAAATGGCTTGCAGAATTGAGTTTCGGATGATTTAGTGGTTGGCGTGCACTCTTCTAGCGTCTACCACCCTACCGTGAGCTCACCCACGGACAGATACTGCGATAATGACGTGCAGAACAATGTTACATGACTCTATTTCTGCACCAGCAAGCCCTACATGCTAGTCTGGATGGAAGGAGAAGCCTCTTCGGTGCACCGAACACCCAAAAACTTGCCGTTTTGCATGGTTTATCACCCATACCGCTACCACCCACATTTTTGTCCATGCACATGTGTTGTTCTTGGACAAAACTGTGCATACTAGCTCTTCTACATTACATTCGTACTGTTCGAAAATAATAGGCCATTTCGAGTGGCGCAAAATGGCTCGTGGGCGCGAGCAAGTTACCCTGGAAGCCGGAATCAGGATATCCCTCGTTGCTGAAATAAATTTGAGGTGTATCCGTAGAACGACCGTACCCTGGCCATACGTACTCCGTTTGGGCTCCATGACCTGCCAAAACGACCGCAGCGAAAATTCGTATCCTTCTGTCACACACTTTGTCTGTTTCGGAATAATTTCGAAGGCCGAAAGCGGCTTGCAGAATTGAGTTTCGGATGATTTAGTGGTTGGCGTGCACTCTTCTAGCGTCTACCACCGTACCGTGAGCTCACCCACGGACAGATACTGCGACAATGATGTGCAGAACAATGTTACATGACTCTATTTCTACACCAGCAAGCCCTACATGCTAGTCTGGATGGAAGGATAAGCCTCTTCGGTGCACCGAACACCCAAAAACTTGCCGTTTTGCATGGTTTATCACCCATACCGCTACCACCCACATTTTTGTCCATGCACATGTGTTGTTCTTGGCCAAAACTGTGCATACCAGCTCTTCTACATTACATTCGTACTGTTCGAAAATAATAGGCCATTTCGAGTGGCGCAAAATGGCTCGTGGGCGCGAGCAAGTTACCCTGGAAGCCGGATTCACGATATCCCTTGTTGCTGAAATCCATTTGAGGTGTATCCGTAGAACGACCGTACCCTGGCCATACGAACTCCCTTTGGGTTCCATGACCTGCCAAAACGACCGCAGCGAAAATTCGTATCCTTCTGTCACAAACTTTGTCTGTTTCGGAATAATTTCGGAGGCCGAAAACGGCTTGCAGAATTGATTTTCGGATGTTTTAGCGGTTGGCGTGCACTCTTCTAGCGTCTACCACCCTACCGTGAGCTCACCCACGGACAGATACTGCGACAATGAAGTGCAGAACAATGTTACATGACTCTATTTCTGCACCAGCAAGCCCTACATGCTAGTCTGGATGGAAGGAGAACCCTCTTCGGTGCACCAAACACCCAAAAACTTGCCGTTTTGCATGGTTTATCACCCATACCGCTACCACCCACATTTTTGTCCATGCACATGTGTTTTTCTTGTCCAAAACTGTGCATACCAGCTCTTCTACATTACATTCGTACTGTTCGAAAATAATAGGCCATTTCGAGTGGCGCAAAATGGCTCGTGGGCGCGAGCAAGTTACCCTGGAAGCCGGATTCACGATATCCCTC
Organism: Secale cereale; assembly: GCA_902687465.1. Lineage (NCBI taxonomy): Eukaryota > Viridiplantae > Streptophyta > Magnoliopsida > Poales > Poaceae > Secale > Secale cereale. Next base: position 322,979,785 of record LR738716.1, read on the forward strand.
GTTGCTGAAATCCATTTGAGGTGTATCCGTAGAACGACCGTACCCTGGCCATACGAACTCCGTTTGGGCTCCATGACCTGCCAAAACGACCGCAGCGAAAATTCGTATCCTTCTGTCACACACTTCGTCTGTTTTGGAATAATTTCGGAGGCCGAAAACGGCTTGCAGAATTGAGTTTCGGATGATTTAGCGGTTGGCGTGCACTCTTCTAGCGTCTACCACCCTACCGTGAGCTCACCCACGGATAGATACTGCGACAATGACGTGCAGAACAATGTTACATGACTCTATTTCTGCACCAGCAAGCCCTACATGCTAGTCTGGATGGAAGGAGAACCCTCTTCGGTGCACCAAACACCCAAAAACTTGCCGTTTTGCATGGTTTATCACCCATACCGCTACCACCCACATTTTTGTCCATGCACATGTGTTGTTCTTGGCCAAAACTGTGCATACCAGCTCTTCTACATTACATTCGTACTGTTCGAAAATAATAGGCCATTTCGAGTGGCACAAAATGGCTCGTGGGCGCGAGCAAGTTACCCTGGAAGCCGGATTCACGATATCCCTCGTTGCTGAAATCCATTTGAGGTGTATCCGTAGAACGACCGTACCCTGGCCATACGAACTTCGTTTGGGCTCCATGACCTGCCAAAACGACCGCAGTGAAAATTTGTATCCTTCTGTCACAAACTTCGTCTGTTTCAGAATAATTTCGGAGGCCGAAAACGGCTTGCAGAATTGAGTTTCGGATGATTTAGCGGTTGGCGTGCACTCTTCTAGCGTCTACCACCCTACCGTGAGCTCACCCACGGACAGATACTGCGACAATGACGTGCAGAACAATGTTACATGACTCTATTTCTGCACCAGCAAGCCCTACATGCTAGTCTAGATGGAAGGAGAACCCTCTTCGGTGCACCAAACACCCAAAAACTTGCCGTTTTGCATGGTTTATCACCCATACCGCTACCACCCACATTTTTGTCCATGCACATGTGTTGTTCTTGGACAAAACTGTGCATACCAGCTCTTCTACATTACATTCGTACTGTGCAAAAATAATAGGCCATTTCGAGTTGCGCAAAATGGCTCGTGGGCGCGAGCAAGTTACCCTGGAAGCCGGATTCACGATATCCCTCGTTGCTGAAATCCATTTGAGGTGTATCCATATAACAACCGTACCCTGGCCATACGAAGTCCGTTTGGGCTCCATGACCTGCCAAAACGACCGCAGCGAAAATTCGTATCCCTCTGTCACATACTACGTCTGTTTCGGAATAATTTCGGAGGCCGAAAACGGCTTGCAGAATTGAGTTTCGGATGATTTAGTGGTTGGCGTGCACTCTTCTAGCGTCTACAACCCTACCGTGAGCTCACCCACGGACAGATACTGCGACAATGACGTGCAGAACAATGTTACATGACTCTATTTCTGCACCAGCAAGCCCTACATGCTAGTCTGGATGGAAGGAGAAACCTCTTCGGTGCACCAAACACCCAAAAACTTGCCGTTTTACATGGTTTATCACCCATACCGCTACCACCCACATTTTTGTCCATGCACATGTGTTGTTCTTGGACAAAGCTGTGCATACCAGCTCTCCTACATTACATTCGTCCTGTTCAAAAATAATAGGCCATTTCGAATGGCGCAAAATGGCTCGTGGGCGCGAGCAAGTTACCCTGGAAGCCGAATTCACGATATCCCTCGTTGCTGAAATCCATTTGAGGTGTATCCGTAGAACGACCGTACCCTGGCCATACGAAGTCCGTTTGGGCTCCATGACCTGCCAAAACGACCGCAGCGAAAATTCGTATCCTTCTGTCACAAACTTCGTCTATTTCGGAATAATTCTGGAGGCCGAAAATGGCTTGCAGAATTGAGTTTCGGATGATTTAGTGGTTGGCGTGCATTCTTCTAGCGTCTACCACCCTACCGTGAGCTCACCCACGGACAGATACTGTGACAACGACGTGCAGCTCAATGTTACATGACTCTATTTCTGCACCAAGAAGCCCTACATGCTAGTATGGATTGAAGGAGAAGCCTCTTCGATGCACCGAACACCCAAAAACTTGCCGTCTTGCATGGTTTATCACCCATACCTCTACCACCCACATTTTTGTCCATGCACATGTGTTGTTCTTGGACAAAACTGTGCATACCAGCTCTTCTACATTACATTCGTACTGTTAAAAAATAATAGGCCATTTCGAGTGGCGCAAAATGGCCCGTGGGCGCGAGCAAGTTACCCTGGAAGCCGGATTCAGGATATCCCTCGTTTCTGAAATAAATTTGAGGTGTATCCGTAGAACGACCGTACCCTGGCCATACGAACTCCGTTTGGGCTCCATGACCTGCCAAAACGACCGCAGCAAAAATCGGTATCCTTCTGTCACACACTTCGTCTGTTTCGGAATAATTTCGGAGGTCGAAAACGGCTTGCAGAATTGAGTTTCGAATGATTTAGTGGTTGGCGTGCACTCTTCTAGCGTCTACCACCCTACCGTGAGCTCACCCACGGACAGATACTGCGATAATGACGTGCAGAACAATGTTACATGACTCTATTTCTGCACCAGCAAGCCCTACATGCTAGTCTGGATGGAAGGAGAAGCCTCTTTGGTGCACCGAACACCCAACAACTTGCCGTTTTGCATGGTTTATCACCCATACCGCTACCACCCACATTTTTGTCCATGCACATGTGTTGTTCTTGGACAAAACTGTGCATACCAGCTCTTCCACATTACATTCTTACTGTTTGAAAATAATAGGCCATTTCGAGTGGCGCAAAATGGCTCGTGGGCGCGAGCAAGTTACCCTGGAAGCCGGATTCAGGATATCCCTCGTTGCTGAAATAAATTTGAGGTGTATCCGTAGAATGACCGTACCCTGGCCATACGAACTCCGTTTGGGCTCCATGACCTGCCAAAACGACCGCAACGAAAATTCGTATCCTTCTGACACAAACTTTTTCTGTTTTGGAATAATTTCGGAGGCCGAAAACGGCTTGCAGAATTGAGTTTCGGATGATTTAGTGGTTGGCGTGCACTCTTCTAGCGTCTACCACCCTACCGTGAGCTCACCCACGGACAGATACTGCGACAATGACATGCAGAACAATGTTACATGACTCTATTTCTGCACCAGAAAGCCCTACATGCTAGTCTGGATGGAAGGAGAAGCCTCTTCGGTGCACCGAACACCCAAAAACTTGCCGTTTTGCATGGTTTATCACCCATACCGCTACCACCCACATTTTTGTCCATGCACATGTGTTGTTCTTGGACAAAACACTTCATACCAGCTCTTCTACATTACATTCGTCCTATTCGAAAATAATAGGCCATTTCGAGTGGCGCAAAATGGCTCGTGGGCGCGAGCAAATTACCCTGGAAGCCGGATTCATGATATCCCTCGTTGCTGAAATCCATTTGAGGTGTATCCGTAGAACAACCGTACCCTGGCCATACGAACTCCGTTTGGGCTCCATGACCTGCCAAAACGACCGCAGCGAAAATTCGTATCCTTCTGTCACAAACTTTGTCTGTTTCGGAATAATTCCGGAGGCCGAAAACGGCTTGCAGAATTGAGTTTCGGATGATTTAGTGGTTGGCGTGCACTCTTCTAGCGTCTACCACCCTACCGTGAGCTCACCCACGGACAGATACCGCGACAATGACGTGCAGAACAATGTTACATGACTCTATTTCTGCACCAGCAAGCCCTACATGCTAGTCTGGATGGAAGGAGAAGCCTCTTCGGTGCACCGAACACACAAAAACTTGCCGTTTTGCATGGGTTATCACCCATACCGCTACCACCCACATTTTTGTCCATGCACATGTGTTTTTCTTGGACAAAACTGTGCATACCAGCTCTTCTACATTACATTCGTACTGTTCGAAAATAATAGGCCATTTCGAGTGGCGCAAAATGTGTCACATCCCTAGCTAGCACTTGCATTAGGACCCAACTAGAGTGTGCATCATGTTTACTTTCAAAGAAAACCTGAAATGGGATTAACAGAAACCGCAGCACCCCTCCCCTAACAACTAGGGTTTGCTAAAATATATTCCAATGTACCCAAAATGCCCTTCAAAATGTTCATCATTTCTGCCTTGGTCTTAAACCTCTGCCAAAAATGGTGCACAATGTTCTAGGACAATCTAGGGTTTTGGATTAAATCATATGGTATTTGAATTTGGGCATTTAAATACTATAAAATATTCTAAATGCTCAAATAATCATGAACTATAATGTTTCTTACTGTTCATATTATATACAGTAGGTATGACAAGTGTCATGAGTTATAAAAATGTTTAGGCATTTTTATTAATTAAACAAAGCTGCAAAAGAAATGATACAGAAAAGAAAATAGAAAGAAAGGAGAGAGAGAGAACTTACCTGGCGCCCACCCGGCCCACCTGCCGGCCCAGCCCAGCTGCCGCTCCAGCGAGCTGCTTGGCTCGGCCAGGCAGGCAGGCAGGTGCTCGACGGCGACCGCACGGCGCGCCACGCAGCTGCCCGCCGCCCTGCTTCGCCCCCTCACCGTCCTGGAAGGATGGATCGAACGTCCACGACCTCCTCGACCCATCAGACACCTCCGCTTCTCCCCAGCTCCTCTCCTCCGCTCTCCCCGCGCCATGGCCGACGCCGCCGTGATCGCACCGTCGTAGAAGCCGCGTCCACCGTCGTCCCCAAGCTCCGCCGAGTTGTCCATCGTCTCCGCCGTCCTCGACTGCTTCGAACAGGCCGAGCCCCGAGCGCTCGCCCGCCCTGGAGACGCCCCCGACCACTTCTTCCCCAACTCCGGCCGCGGAGATCCCCCTCGCCGTGCTGCTCAGCTCCGACCACCCTCGAGCTCGCTTCGGTGCTTGCTGCAACCGCTGTGAGCCTAGCTACCTCCTCCCCCTCTCCGTTGGCTTCCTCTTGCCCTGTAACACACTGCACGTAGCTCCACCACACGCACCACCGCCGTGCTCGTCGCCGGTGATGCTCCGGTGACCATTTGGTCACCGGCACCCGTCCATCGCACTCAGCACAACACGTAGATGCGAACGGTGCTACGCACGCATCGCCTAGGCACCTGCAGCCACATCTCCACACACGCCCGACGCCGGTCGCCGCCGTCGAGCTCGTTGCCGTCGTCTCCGGCCACCCCAGGTCCGGCGACCACCACCATCCGATGCGGAAGAGCAAGAGCTCTCCAACGCACCCAGCCGCAGCTCGAGCCGTGCCCCACAGCCGTTTTCCGAAGCACGCCGCCGCGTTCTGCCTCGCCGGCGTCACGTCGCCGGCGGGATTGACCTGTTTGACCACGGGTTTGACCCCCCTCGGTCAATGACATGTGGGCCCTGCCCGCAAGTCAAACATAGTTTAGTTGTTAATTTTATATTAATTAGTTAATTAGTTTAGTCACTGACACGTGGGCCTTGGCCCCACTGACAGCTAATTAGTTTTAATTAAACTCTAATTAACTCAGTTAATTAGCTGTGACACTGACAGGAGGGACCCACTGGTCAGGTTTGACCTGGACTGGCCCTGTTGACTGACTGAGGTCAGCATGATGTCATGCTGACGCAGTAAAGGTTTTTCTGGGATTTTTAGATTTAATTTAATTCAGGAAATTCCAGAAAATACCAAAAACTTCTAAAAAACATATAAAATCAACCATAGCTCAGATGGAAAAGATTTATATATGAAAAATGATCAGAAAAATCCAATCTTTCTGATGACACTGGTTTCATGCATGTTTGAATAAGTTAACTTGCTGTTTACATCAAAAACATGATAATGCACTTATTTAAATAATAGTTTGAACTTCAATTTGAATCCTTGATTCAAATGGGTTCAAACCCTTCTGGTTTTAGTTGCATTAGCCAACACACATGCATCTTGCCATGTCATAAACATGCATCATATTGTTGCATTTGTTTGTTAATGATTGTATCGTCGATACTCCCTGTGTTGAAGAGCAGTACCCGACAACTACCTTGTCAGGCAAGCAATCATTGATCATTCCGATACAACCCAATCTTCTCGCTCCTGCTCTCTTTTACTGCATTAAGGCAACAGCGCGTGAACTGCTACTTGCTGCGGTAGTTGAACCCTATTCCCTTGCATGACCTGTCATTGCCACAGTAAATAGTTGAAACCCACTAGCATGTGTAGGAGTTGATTGAGCCATGTGATGTGTGATCCACCATTCTATTTGTTTATGTTGCCTGCTATGCTTAGAGTTGTGTCTGGTCTGATTCATCTGGGTGATGGATCAGAGTGAAACAATCTTCCGATAAAGAGAAGGAAGTGTGGAATACGCTTGGTAAAGGTATCGATGAAAGGCCATGTAGGAGTACGTGGTGGGTTGTTTCATTGGAACCGTACATAGGACCTGAGATCTGTATGTGTGGTTCAAGTTGCAGTTAATACCATGCATTGGGCCCGAAACCAATGGACCCTCTCGGCTTATTAATTACCCTTGATCTCTGTCCAGGAGTTGCAACTAGTTTCTGGTGTTTATAGCTTACTGGAGGTCGTGCACAACGCTGACCCTCGGGGTGGGTTGTGATGCGATAGGTACGTGGCACGGTGGACCGGTTGCCCGTTTGGTGACTCGGAAACCCTGTACACATCGTTTGGGGCCGTGAGCGACACCCCGGCCGGATCTCCCCACGGATGGAACCCAAATAGGCGATAAACCTGGACGAGAGACTTGAGTAGTTAGTCAGGTCGTGGCCGACACCCTCGCTGGGCTTCCGCTTGAAGGTTGCCGAGTACACGCCGAGTAAACGGCGATAAGCGGTGGAGGCGTGTGTGAAGAAGTACACCCCTGCAGGGTTATCAAACTATTCGAATAGCCGTTGTTCGCGGTACGAACTACTTGGTTGCTCTTATAGTTCATAGACAAGTTGATGGATACTACTAAATCCTCAAGATAAGCGTGAGTGCCGTGGATGGCCCTTCCGTAGGATGACGGAAGAGGATCCTCGGTAGTGTATTGATGTGGTGATTAGAGGACTCGTGTTCGTAATAACATCTTGCAATCTGTTGAGAGTGTTAGTATAGGTTAGCCAAGTTCAAAGCTGGCATTCTGCTATAAACTCCACTACCCCCTTTGATAATGTTGCATGTATGATAGGTTCTGTGGTAAGACTTGCTGAGTACCTTTGTACTCATGTTTTCTTAATAACTGTTGCAGAGGAGAACCCTGCCCCCGCTGATGGGTTCTACATAGACGTTGACGTCGACGAGTAGCTTGACACCCAGACGGTGATCTGGAGCTTGTGAAGGGCCTTGTAGATAGTCAGGCTACACCAAGCCTGTTTTATTTTTCTAAGATGTCTGTACTCAGACATGTAGCTTCCGCTTGTGCTTGTATGACTGTATGACTTGAGTGTTGGGTCATGTGACCCCTAGCTGTATGACTATGTTATGTATGGCTCTTGGAGCCTTTTAAATAAAGTACTTTGAGTCATAGAGTTCTGTTGTGATGCAATGTTGTATTTGCACATATTGAGCATATTGCGTGTATGATTGAAATGCTTGGTATGTGTGGGATCCGACACCTAGTTGTTTTCCTTTGGTAGCCTATCTTACAGGGAAATGTCTCCTAGTGATTCCAATGAGCCTTGGTAGCTTGCTACTGCTCGGAACACGTAGGCTGGCCGGCATGTGTCCTTCTTCGTTCCTGTGTCTGTCCCTTAGGGGAAATGTCACGCGTTGTTCCTTTAAGTCCATGTAGCTTGCTACGACTTGGGTTCATACGTTGATGACCGACACGTTCGTTGCTGGGTCATGGATGCCTGTCTCTGTAATTTAGTGCCACTTTTGGTTTATAACTAGCCATGTCGGCCCGGGTTCTCTGTCATATGAATGCTAGCGACACTGTCATATACGTGTGCCAAAATGAGCAAACGGTCCCGGGCCAGGTAAGGTGGCACCCGTGGGGTTACCGTGTGTGAGGCCGCAAAGTGATATGACGTGTTACAGCTAGATCGGTGTGACTTAGGATCGGGGTCCTGACAGCGTTGGCATCAGAGCTGGACTGCCTGTAGGTTTCTCAAGCCAAACTGGTCGATGTTGAGTCTAGAAAAATTCTTAGTTATATGTAGGGGAATTGATTGTGGAAGGGAACGTAAGGCTCTTTTTACTCCTTTACCTTATGCCCTTCTGATCTGAGTCTGTCTATTCTTTCTACGGGGATTTAGGATTAGGCCTCTTATCCTTGCTAGGTTCACGTGTTACTAATCCGTAGACTCTTAGGATTGTTGGTTTCAAGCCTCAGTTCAGTTTCTATCCTTTTGAGTATGATGATTATTGAACCGGAACCTTGATATGGAATTGTTGAGTGGCTATGCTATCATTTGTGTGATGTCTCAAATCTTTGTTTGAGCATTTACAGTTGTTATGCTGCCCGATTTCTTCCAGAAACACTAATGCCTTTGCATTATTTCGTGTTTCAGATGTCTGGCCGCATTCCTCACCAAGTGGTTCATTTCACTCGGTGCATTAATGTGCCCGGTCACACGGCCATGCTAGTCCGTGTGATGACTGAGACCGGTTATCGCTGGTATCCTGAATACACTGTGGAGGAACAGTATCGGGATTTCAATCAAAGTCAGTATTTCTGCATAGTCCGGATATACCCCTCATATCCCGGAGCAAATGATCCCATCCATTGGTCTTATGGACTTGGGATTACCATCGAGATGGCAGTGCAGGATGCCGCTTATTCGATGATGACCATTCTCCGTGCTAGGCATGCCCTGTTGCTGAACACTAAGTTCTGTTACATGCCGGCTTCACTCCCCGGAGAGGAAGGCTACTACACTGGTCTGTATACTGATGCTGCTCATGAAGAGCCACTGCTTCAGACTACTGTTCAGATGTTGGAGGATAGGGACCGTGAGGTCCATGCCCTCCGAATGGAGCTGTATAACACCCGAGCCGCTCACTGGACTACTTTGACACGGCTTGCACCTGCTGTGCACGCCGGATATTTGGACATGCGGGATTTGTATCCTGTGCGGACTCGTCTGCCTGATCGCATGGATTGGCGTGACGTTGGGGGTATTACACCTCCACGTGGGCGTCGGTTACCTCCAGCATCGGGACCGAGACCACACCCATGACCCTATGGTCCACAGCCTTCGAGTGCTCGCGAGTTCCAACATCCAGCTGTACCACTTCCAGGCTACGGTGGTAATCTTTACGAGGATTACTACGCGAATGTCTGAGCTAGTCCGTGGTAGTAGTAGTATTGTTGTAGTTGTGTTTCCACAGTCCTGCGCGTCTTGTGGAATATGACTTAGTGTGTACTGAATTCCAGAGGTGTAATTAAATAATGTATAGGAGCTTGGAATGCCTCTGATGGGATGTATCGTCTTTCACCGTAGTTGTACTTTAGCCTTGGCTTGTACTAAACTTTGTATGGTGTGTATGACCACTGGTGTATATATAGCAGTTCCTATATTACCATGTCGTACGGATGAACATCTCTGCATTCTGTGTCATCCATTACATTCTACACTTCTATGTCAAATTTTTGCCATCCTTGTCTAAACCGTTGTTTTGTTTTCCTAGGATGGTCAACACTCGCAACACTCCTGCTGCTCAGGAGCAGGGTGAGGCTAGTGGGGCTAGAGATGAAAATCTGCCCCAGCCACCCTCTTTGGCGGAAGTTATGCTTGAAGCAGAACGGAACAAGAGAGAGACCAACCGTCTGCTGGAACGCATAGAGCAAAACACTGGGTTCCGTCAGAGGAATGACGTGGTGTCAATCCACGATTTTATCAAGATGTGTCCACCAAAGTTCCATCACTCCACTGAACCTCTGGATGCTGATGACTGGCTACGTAGTATCACCCACAAGCTACACTCTGCCCGTGTGGCTGAAGCTGACAAGGTTATCTACGCCGCCTACCATCT
>LR738716.1:323030326-323050463 GCA_902687465.1 Secale cereale
CCTCTTCGGTGCACCGAACACCCAAAAACTTGCCGTTTTGCATGGTTTATCACCCATACCGCTACCACCCATATTTTTGTCCATGCACATGTGTTGTTCTTGGACAAAACTGTGCATACCAGCTCTTCTACATTACATTCGTAATGTTCGATAATAATAGGCCATTTTGAGTGGCGCAAAATGGCTCGTGGGCGCGAGCAAGTTACCCTGGAAGCCGGATTCACGATATCCCTCGTTGCTGAAACCCATTTGAGGTGTATCCGTAGAACGACCGTACCCTGGCCATACGAACTCCGTTTGGGCTCCATGACCTGCCAAAACGACCGCAGCGAAAATTCGTATCCTTCTGGCACACACTTCGTCTGTTTCGGAATAATTTCGGAGGCCGAAAACGGCTTGCAAAATTGAGTTTCGGAGGATTTAGTGGTTGGCGTGCACTCTTCTAGCGTCTACCACCCTACCGCGAGCTCACCCACGGACAGATACTGCGACAATGACGTGCAGAACAATGTTACATGACTCTATTTCTGCACCAACAAGCCCTACATGCTAGTCTGGATGGAAGGAGGCGCCTCTTCGGTGAACCGAACACCCAAAAACTTGCCGTTTTGCATGGTTTATCACCCATAACGCTACCACCCACATTTTTGTCCATGCACATGTGTTGTTCTTGGACAAAACTGTGCATGCCAGCTCTTCTACATTACATTCGTAATGTTCGAAAATAATAGGCCATTTCGAGTGGCGCAAAATGGCTCGTGGGCGCGAGCAAGTTACCCTGGAAGCCGGATTCACGATATCCCTCGTTGCTGAAATCCATTTGAGGTGTATCCGTAGAACGACCATACCCTGGCCATACGAACTCCGTTTGGGCTCCATGACCTGCCAAAACGACCGCAGCGAAAATTCGTATCCTTCTGGCACACACTTCGTCTTTTTCGGAATAATTTCGGAGGCCGAAAACGGCTTGCAAAATTGAGTTTCGGAGGATTTAGTGGTTGGCGTGCACTCTTCTAGCATCTACCACCCTAGCGTGAGCTCACCCACGGACAGATACTGCGACAATGACATGCAGAACAATGTTACATGACTCTATTTCTGCACCAACAAGCCCTACATGCTAGTCTGGATGGAAGGAGACGCCTCTTCGGTGCACCAAACACCCAAAAACTTGCCATTTTGCATGGTTTATCACCCATACCGCTACCACCCACATTTTTGTCCATGCACATGTGTTGTTCTTGGACAAAACTGTGCATACCAGCTCTTCTAAATTACATTCGTACTGTTCGAAAATAATAGGCCATTTCGAGTGGCGCAAAATGGCTCGTGGGCGCGAGCAAGTTACCCTGGAAGCCGGATTCACGATATCCCTCGTTGCTGAAATCCATTTGAGGTGTATCCGTAGAACGACCGTACCCTGGCCATACGAACTCCGTTTGGGCTCCATGACCTGCCAAAAGGACCGCAGTGAAAATTCGTATCCTTCTCTCACACACTTCGTCTGTTTCGGAATAATTTCGGAGGCCGAAAACGGCTTGAAGAATTGAGTTTCGGATGATTTAGTGGTTGGCGTGCACTCTTCTAGCGTCTACCACCCTACCGTCAGCTCACCCACGGACAGATACTGCGATAATGACGTGCAGAACAATGTTACAAGACTCTATTTCTGCACCAACAAGCCCTACATGCTAGTCTGGATGGAAGGAGACGCCTCTTCCGTGCACCGAACACCCAAAAACTTGCCGTTTTGCATGGTTTATCACCCATACCGCTACCACCCACATTTTTGTCCATGCACATGTGTTGTTCTTGGACAAAACTGTGCATACCAGCTCTTCTACATTACATTCGTAATGTTCGAAAATAATAGGCCATTTCGAGTGGCGCAAAATGGCTCGTGGGCGCGAGCAAGTTACCCTGGAAGCCGTATTCACGATATCCCTCGTTGCTGAAATCCATTTGAGGTGTATCCGTAGAACGACCGTACCCTGGCCATACGAACTCCGTTTGGGCTCCATGACCTGCCAAAACGACCGCAGTGAAAATACGTATCCTTCTGTCACACACTTCGTCTATTTCGGAATAATTTCGGAGGCCGAAAACGGCTTGCAGAATTGAGTTTCGGATGATTTAGTGGTTGGCGTGCACTCTTCTAGCGTCTACCACCCTACCGTGAGCTCACCCACGGACAGATACTGCGACAATGATGTGGAGAACAATCTTACATGACTCTATTTCTGCTCCAACAAGCCCTACATGCTAGTCTGGATGAAAGGAGGCGCCTCTTCGGTGCACCGAACGCCCAAAAACTTGCCGTTTTGCATGGTTTATCACCCATACCGCTACCACCCACATTTTTGTCCATGCACATGTGTTGTTCTTGGACAAAACTGTGCATACCAGCTCTTCTACATTACATTCGTACTGTTCGAAAATAATAGGCCATTTCGAGTGGTGCAAAATGGCTCGTGGGCGCGAGCAAGTTACCCTGGAAGCCGGATTCACGATATCCCTCGTTGCTGAAATCCATTTGAGGTGTATCCGTAGAACGACCGTACCCTGGCCATACGAACTCCGTTTGGGCTCCATGACCTGCCAAAACGACCGCAGTGAAAATTCGTATCCTTCTCTCACACACTTCGTCTGTTTCGGAATAATTTCGGAGGCCGAAAACGGCTTGAAGAATTGAGTTTCGGATGATTTAGTGGTTGGCGTGCACTCTTCTAGCGTCTACCACCCTACCGTGAGCTCACCCACGGACAGATACTGCGATAATGACGTGCAGAACAATGTTACAAGACTCTATTTCTGCACCAACAAGCCCTGCATGCTAGTCTGGATGGAAGGAGACGCCTCTTCGGTGCACCGAACACCCAAAAACTTGCCGTTTTGCATGGTTTATCACCCATACCGCTACCACCCACATTTTTGTCCATGCACATGTGTTGTTCTTGGACAAAACTGTGCATGCCAGCTCTTCTACGTTACATTCGTAATGTTCGAAAATAATAGGCCATTTCGAGTGGCGCAAAATGGCTCGTGGGCGCGAGCAAGTTACCCTGGAAGCCGTATTCACGATATCCCTCGTTGCTGAAATCCATTTGAGGTGTATCCGTAGAACGACCGTACCCTGGCCATACGAACTCCGTTTGGGCTCCATGACCTTCCAAAACGACCGCAGTGAAAATTCGTATCCTTCTCTCACACACTTCGTCTGTTTCGGAATAATTTCGGAGGCCGAAAACGGCTTGAAGAATTGAGTTTCGGATGATTTAGTGGTTGGCGTGCACTCTTCTAGCGTCTACCACCCTACCGTGAGCTCACCCACGGACAGATACTGCGATAATGACGTGCAGAACAATGTTACAAGACTCTATTTCTGCACCAACAAGCCCTACATGCTAGTCTGGATGGAAGGAGACGCCTCTTCGGTGCACCGAACACCCAAAAACTTGCCGTTTTGCATGGTTTATCACCCATACCGCTACCACCCACATTTTTGTCCATGCACATGTGTTGTTCTTGGACAAAACTGTGCATGCCAGCTCTTCTACATTACATTCGTAATGTTCGAAAATAATAGGCCATTTCGAGTGGCGCAAAATGGCTCGTGGGCGCGAGCAAGTTACCCTGGAAGCCGTATTCACGATATCCCTCGTTGCTGAAACCCATTTGAGGTGTATCCGTAGAACGACCGTACCCTGGCCATACGAACTCCGTTTGGGCTCCATGACCTACCAAAACGACCGCAGTGAAAATTCGTATCCTTCTCTCACACACTTTGTCTGTTTCGGAATAATTTCGGAGGCCGAAAACGGCTTGCAGAATTGAGTTTCGGATGATTTAGTGGTTGGCGTGCACTCTTCTAGCGTCTACCACCCTACCGTGAGCTCACCCACGGACAGATACTGCGACAATGACGTGCAGAACAATGTTACATGACTCTATTTCTGCACCAACAAGCCCTACATGCTAGTCTGGATGGAAGGAGACGCCTCTTCGGTGCACCCAACACCCAAAAACTTGCTGTTTTGCATGGTTTATCACCCATACCGCTACCACCCACATTTTTGTCCATGCACATGTGTTGTTCTTGGACAAAACTGTGCATACCAGCTCTTCTACATTACATTCGTAATGTTCGAAAATAATAGGCCATTTCGAGTGGCGCAAAATGGCTCGTGGGCGCGAGCAAGTTACCCTGGAAGCTGTATTCACGATATCCCTCGTTGCTGAAATCCATTTGAGGTGTATCCGTAGAACGACCGTACCCTGGCCATACGAACTCCGTTTGGGCTCCATGACCTGCCAAAACGACCGCAGTGATAATTCGTATCCTTCTGTCACACACTTCGTCTGTTTCGGAATAATTTCGGAGGCCGAAAACGGCTTGCAGAATTAAGTTTCGGATGATTTAGTGGTTGGCGTGCACTCTTCTAGCGTCTACCACCCTACCGTGAGCTCACCCACGGACAGATACTGCGACAATGACGTGCAGAACAATGTTACATGACTCTATTTCTGCACCAACAAGCCCTACATGCTAGTCTGGATGGAAGGAGACGCCTCTTCGGTGCACCGAACACCCAAAAACTTGCCGTTTTGCATGGTTTATCACCCATACCGCTACCACCCATATTTTTGTCCATGCACATGTGTTGTTCTTGGACAAAACTGTGCATACCAGCTCTTCTACATTACATTCGTAATGTTCGATAATAATAGGCCATTTTGAGTGGCGCAAAATGGCTCGTGGGCGCGAGCAAGTTACCCTGGAAGCCGGATTCACGATATCCCTCGTTGCTGAAACCCATTTGAGGTGTATCCGTAGAACGACCGTAACCTGGCCATACGAACTCCGTTTGGGCTCCATGACCTGCCAAAACGACCGCAGCGAAAATTCGTATCCTTCTGGCACACACTTCGTCTGTTTCGGAATAATTTCGGAGGCCGAAAACGGCTTGCAAAATTGAGTTTCGGAGGATTTAGTGGTGGGCGTGCACTCTTCTAGCGTCTACCACCCTACCGCGAGCTCACCCACGGACAGATACTGCGACAATGACGTGCAGAACAATGTTACATGACTCTATTTCTGCACCAACAAGCCCTACATGCTAGTCTGGATGGAAGGAGGCGCCTCTTCGGTGCACCGAACACCCAAAAACTTGCCGTTTTGCATGGTTTATCACCCATACCGCTACCACCCACATTTTTGTCCATGCACATGTGTTGTTCTTGGACAAAACTGTGCATACCAGCTCTTCTACATTACATTCGTAATGTTCGAAAATAATAGGCCATTTCGAGTGGCGCAAAATGGCTCGTGGGCGCGAGCAAGTTACCCTGGAAGCCGGATTCACGATATCCCTCGTTGCTGAAATCCATTTGAGGTGTATCCGTAGAACGACCATACCCTGGCCATACGAACTCCGTTTGGGCTCCATGACCTGCCAAAACGACCGCAGCGAAAATTCGTATCCTTCTGTCACCCACTTCGTCTATTTCGGAATAATTTCGGAGGCCGAAAATGGCTTGCAGAATTGAGTTTCAGATGATTTAGTGGTTGGCGTGCACTCTTCTAGCGTCTACCACCCTAGCGTGAGCTCACCCACGGACAAATACTGCGATAATGACGTGCAGAACAATGTTACAAGACTCTATTTCTGCACCAACAAGCCCTACATGCTAGTCTGGATGGAAGGAGACGCCTCTTCGGTGCACCGAACACCCAAAAACTTGCCGTTTTGCATGGTTTATCACCCATTCCGCTACCACCCACATTTTTGTCCATGCACATGTGTTGTTCTTGGACAAAACTGTGCATACCAGCTCTTCTACATTACATTCGTAATGTTCGAAAATAATAGGCCATTTCGAGTGGCGCAAAATGGCTCGTGGGCGCGAGCAAGTTACCCTGGAAGCCGGATTCACGATATCCCTCGTTGCTGCAATCCATTTGAGGTGTATCCGTAGAACGACCGTACCCTGGCCATACGAACTCCGTTTGGGCTCCATGACCTACCAAAACGACCACAGCGAAAATTTGTATCCTTCTGTCACACACTTCGTCTATTTCAGAATAATTTCGGAGGCCGAAAACGGCTTGTAGAATTGAGTTTCGGATGATTTAGTGGTTGGCGTGCACTCTTCTAGCGTCTACCACCCTACCGTGAGCTCACCCACGGACAGATACTGCGACAATGACGTGGAGAACAATGTTACATGACTCTATTTCTGCACCAACAAGCCCTACATGCTAGTCTGGATGGAAGGAGGCGCCTCTTCGGTGCACCGAACACCCAAAAACTTGCCGTTTTGCATAGTTTATCACCCATACCGCTACCACCCACATTTTTGTCCATGCACATGTGTTGTTCTTGGACAAAACTGTGCATACCAGCTCTTCTACATTACATTCGTACTGTTCGAAAATAATAGGCCATTTCGAGTGGCGCAAAATGGCTCGTGGGCGCGAGCAAGTTACCCTGGAAGCCGGATTCACGATATCCCTCGTTGCTGAAAACCATTTGAGGTGTATCCATAGAACGACCGTACCCTGGCCATACGAACTCCGTTTGGGCTCCATGACCTGCCAAAACGACCGCAGTGAAAATTCGTATCCTTCTCTCACACACTTCGTCTGTTTTAGAATAATTTCGGAGGCCGAAAACGGCTTGAAGAATTGAGTTTCGGATGATTTAGTGGTTGGCGTGCACTCTTCTAGCGTCTACCACCCTACCGTGAGCTCACCCACGGACAGATACTGCGATAATGACGTGCAGATCAATGTTACAAGACTCTATTTCTGCACCAACAAGCCCTACATGCTAGTCTGGATGGAAGGAGACGCCTCTTCGGTGCACCGAACACCCAAAAACTTGCCGTTTTGCATGGTTTATCACCCATACCGCTACCACCCACATTTTTGTCCATGCACATGTGTTGTTCTTGGACAAAACTGTGCATACCAGCTCTTCTACATTACATTCGTAATGTTCGAAAATAATAGGCCATTTCGAGTGGCGCAAAATGGCTCGTGGGCGCGAGCAAGTTACCCTGGAAGCCGTATTCACGATATCCCTCGTTGCTGAAATCCATTTGAGGTGTATCCGTAGAACGACCGTACCCTGGCCATACGAACTCCGTTTGGGCTCCATGACCTGCCAAAACGACCGCAGTGAAAATTCGTATCCTTCTGTCACACACTTCGTCTGTTTCGGAATAATTTCGGAGCCCGAAAACGGATTGCAGAATTGAGTTTCGGATGATTTAGTGGTTGGCGTGCACTCTTCTATCATCTACCACCCTACCGTGAGCTCACCCACGGACAGATACTGCGACAATGACGTGAAGAACAATGTTACATGACTCTATTTCTGCACCAACAAGTCCTACATGCTAGTCTGGATGGAAGGAGACGCCTCTTCGGTGCACCGAACACCCAGAAACTTGCCGTTTTGCATGGTTTATCACCCATACCGCTACCACCCACATTTTTGTCCATGCACATGTGTTGTTCTTGGACAAAACTGTGCATACCAGCTCTTCTACATTACATTCATACTGTTCGAAAATAATAGGCCATTTCGAGTGGCGCAAAATGGCTCGTGGGCGCGAGCAAGTTACCCTGGAAGCCGGATTCACGATATCCCTCGTTGCTGAAATCCATTTGAGGTGTATCCGTAGAACGACCGTACCCTGGCCATACGAACTCCGTTTGGGCTCCATGACCTGCCAAAACGACCACAGTGAAAATTCGTATCCTTCTGTCACACACTTCGTCTGTTTCGGAATAATTTCGGAGGCCGAAAACGGCATGCAGAATTAAGTTTCGGATGATTTAGTGGTTGGCGTGCACTCTTCTAGCGTCTACCACCCTACCGTGAGCTCACCCACGGACACATACTACGATAATGACATGCAGAACAATGTTACATGACTCTATTTCTGCACCAACAAGCCCTACATGCTAGTCTGGATGGAAGGAGACGCCTCTTCGGTGCACCGAACACCCAAAAACTTGCCGTTTTGCATGGTTTATCACACATACCGCTACCACCCATATTTTTGTCCATGCACATGTGTTGTTCTTGGACAAAACTGTGCATACCAGCTCTTCTACATTACATTCGTAATGTTCGAAAATAATAGGCCATTTCGAGTGGCGCAAAATGGCTCGTGGGCGCGAGCAAGTTACCCTGGAAGCCGGATTTACGATATCCCTCGTTGCTGAAACCCATTTGAGGTGTATCCGTAGAACGACCGTACCCTGGCCATACGAACTCCGTTTGGGCTCCATGACCTGCCAAAACGACCGCAGCGAAAATTCGTATCCTTCTGGCACACACTTGGTCTGTTTCGGAATAATTTCGGAGGCCGAAAACGGCTTGCTGAATTGAGTTTTGGAGGATTTAGTGGTTGGCGTGCACTCTTCTAGCGTCTACCACCCTACCGTGAGCTCACCCACGGACAGATACTGCGACAATGACGTGCAGAACAATGTTACATGACTCTATTTCTGCACCAACAAGCCCTACATGCTAGTCTGGATGGAAGGAGACGCCTCTTCGGTGCACCGAACACCCAAAAACTTGTCGTTTTGCATGGTTTATCACCCATACTGCTACCACCCACATTTTTGTCCATGCACATGTGTTGTTCTTGGACAAAACTGTGCATACCAGCTCTTCTACATTACATTCGTACTGTTCGAAAATAATAGGCCATTTCGAGTGGCGCAAAATGGCTAGTGGGCGCGAGCAAGTTACCCTGGAAGCCGGATTCACGATATCCCTCGTTGCTGAAATCCATTTGAGGTGTATCCGTAGAACGACCGTACCCTGGCCAAACGAACTCCGTTTGGGCTCCATGACCTGCCAAAACGACCGAAGTGAAAATTTGTATCCTTCTGTCACACACTTCTTCTGTTTCGGAATAATTTCGGAGGCCGAAAACGGCTTGCAGAATTGAGTTTCGGATGATTTAGTGGTTGGCGTGCACTCTTCTAGCGTCTACCACCCTACCGTGAGCTCACCCACGGACAGATACTACGATAATGACATGCAGAACAATGTTACATGACTCTATTTCTGCACCAACAAGCCCTACATGCTAGTCTGGATGGAAGGAGACGCCTCTTCGGTGCACCGAACACCCAAAAACTTGCCGTTTTGCATGGTTTATCACCCATACCGCTACCACCCACATTTTTGTCCATGCACATGTGTTGTTCTTGGACAAAACTGTGCATACCAGCTCTTCTACATTACATTCGTAATGTTTGAAAATAATAGGCCATTTCGAGTGGCGCAAAATGGCTCGTGGGCGCGAGCAAGATACCCTGGAAGCCGGATTCACGATATCCCTCGTTGCTGAAACCCATTTGAGGTGTATCCGTAGAACGACCGTACCCTGGCCATACGAACTCCGTTTGGGCTCCATGACCTGCCAAAACGACCGCAGCGAAAATTCGTATCCTTCTGTCACACACTTCATCTGTTTCGGAATAATTTCGGAGGCCGATAACGGCTTGCAGAATTGAGTTTCGGATGATTTAGTGGTTGGCGTGCACTCTTCTAGCGTCTACCACGCTACCGTGAGCTCACCCACGGACAGATACTGCGATAATGACGTGCAGAACAATGTTACAAGACTCTATTTCTGCACCAACAAGCCCTACATGCTAGTTTGGATGTAAGGAGACGCCTCTTCGGTGCACCGAACACCCAAAAACTTGCCGTTTTGCATGGTTTATCACCCATACCGCTACCACCCACATTTTTGTCCATTCACATGTGTTGTTCTTGGACAAAACTGTGCATACCAGCTCTTCTACATTACATTCGTAATGTTCAAAAATAATAGGCCATTTCGAGTGGCGCAAAATGGCTAGTGGGCGCGAGCAAGTTACCCTGGAAGCCGGATTCACGATATCCCTCGTTGCTGAAATCCATTTGAGGTGTATCCGTAGAACGACCGTACCCTAGCCATACGAACTCCGTTTGGGCTCCATGACCTGCCAAAACGACCGAAGTGAAAATTCGTATCCTTCTGTCACACACTTCTTCTGTTTCGGAATAATTTCGGAGGCCGAAAACGGCTTGCAGAATTGAGTTTCGGATGATTTAGTGGTTGGCGTGCACTCTTCTAGCGTCTACCACCCTACCGTGAGCTCACCCACGGACAGATACTACGATAATGACATGCAGAACAATGTTACATGACTCTATTTCTGCACCAACAAGCCCTACATGCTAGTCTGGATGGAAGGAGACGCCTCTTCGGTGCACCGAACACCCAAAAACTTGCCGTTTTGCATGGTTTATCACCCATACCGCTACCACCCACATTTTTGTCCATGCACAAGTGTTGTTCTTGGACAAAACTGTGCATACCAGCTCTTCTACATTACATTCGTAATGTTTGAAAATAATAGGCCATTTCGAGTGGCGCAAAATGGCTCGTGGGCGCGAGCAAGTTACCCTGGAAGCCGGATTCACGATATTCCTCGTTGCTGAAACCCATTTGAGGTGTATCCGTAGAACGACCGTACCCTGGCCATACGAACTCCGTTTGGGCTCCATGACCTGCCAAAACGACCGCAGCGAAAATTCGTATCCTTCTGTCACACACTTCATCTGTTTCGGAATAATTTCGGAGGCCGAAAACGGCTTGCAGAATTGAGTTTCGGATGATTTAGTGGTTGGCGTGCACTCTTCTAGCGTCTACCACGCTACCGTGAGCTCACCCACGGACAGATACTGCGATAATGACGTGCAGAACAATGTTACAAGACTCTATTTCTGCACCAACAAGCCCTACATGCTAGTCTGGATGGAAGGAGACGCCTCTTCGGTGCACCGAACACCCAAAAACTTGCCGTTTTGCATGGTTTATCACCCATACCGCTACCACCCATATTTTTGTCCATGCACATGTGTTGTTCTTGGACAAAACTGTGCATACCAGCTCTTCTACATTACATTCGTAATGTTTGAAAATAATAGGCCATTTCGAGTGGCGCAAAATGGCTCGTGGGCGCGAGCAAGTTACCCTGGAAGCCGGATTCACGATATCCCTCGTTGCTGAAACCCATTTGAGGTGTATCCGTAGAACGACCGTACCCTGGCCATACGAACTCCGTTTGGGCTCCATGACCTGCCAAAACGACCGCAGCGAAAATTCGTATCCTTCTGGCACACACTTCGTCTGTTTCGGAATAATTTTGGAGGCCGAAAACGGCTTGCTGAATTGAGTTTTGGAGGATTTAGTGGTTGGCGTGCACTCTTCTAGCGTCTACCACCCTACCGTGAGCTCACCCACGGACAGATACTGCGACAATGACGTGCAGAACAATGTTACATGACTCTATTTCTGCACCAACAAGCCCTACATGCTAGTCTGGATGGAAGGAGACGCCTCTTCGGTGCACCGAACACCCAAAAACTTGTCGTTTTGCATGGTTTATCACCCATACTGCTACCACCCACATTTTTGTCCATGCACATGTGTTGTTCTTGGACAAAACTGTGCATACCAGCTCTTCTACATTACATTCGTACTGTTCGAAAATAATAGGCCATTTCGAGTGGCGCAAAATGGCTAGTGGGCGCGAGCAAGTTACCCTGGAAGCCGGATTCACGATATCCCTCGTTGCTGAAATCCATTTGAGGTGTATCCGTAGAACGACCGTACCCTGGCCATACGAACTCCGTTTGGGCTCCATGACCTGCCAAAATGACCGCAGCGAAAATTCGTATCCTTCTGTCACAAACTTCGTCTGTTTCGGAATAATTTCGGAGGCCGAAAACGGCTTGCAGAATTGAGTTTCGGATGATTTAGTGGTTGGCGTGCACTCTTCTAGCGTCTACCACCCTACCGTGAGCTCACCCACGGACAGATACTACGACAATGACGTGCAGAACAATGTTACATGACTCTATTTCTTCACCAGCAAGCCCTACATGCTAGTCTGGATGGAAGGAGAGGCCTCTTCGGTGCACCGAACACCCAAAAACTTGCCGTTTTGCATGGTTTATCACCCATACCGCTACCACCCACATTTTTGTCCATGCACATGTGTTGTTCTTGGACAAAACTGTGCATACCAGCTCTTCTACATTACATTTGTACTGTTTGAAAATAATAAGCCATTTCGAGTGGCGCAAAATGGCTCGTGGGCGCGAGAAAGTTACCCTGGAAGCCGGATTCACGATATCCCTCATTGCTGAAATCCATTTGAGGTGTATCCGTAGAACGACCGTACCCTGGCCATACGAACTCCGTTTGGGCTCCATGACCTGCCAAAACGACCACAGCGAAAATTCATATCCTTCTGTCACAAACTTTGTCTGTTTCGGAATAATTTCGGAGGCCGAAAACGGCTTGCAGAATTGAGTTTCGGATGATTTAGTGGTTGGCGTGCACTCTTCTAGCGTGTACCACCCTACCATGAGCTCACCCGCGGACAGTTACTACTACAATGACGTGCAGAACAATGTTACATGACTCTATTTCTTCACTAGCAAGCCCTACATGCTAGTCTGGATGGAAGGAGAAGCCTCTTCGGTGCACCGAACACCCAAAAACTTGCCGTTTTGCATGGTTTATCACCCATACCGCTACCACCCACATTTTTGTCCATGCACATGTGTTGTTCTTGGACAAAACTGTGCATACCAGCTCTTCTACATTACATTCGTACTGTTCGAAAATAATAGGCCATTTCGAGTGGCGCAAAATGGCTCGTGGGCGCAAGCAAGTTACCCTGGAATCCGGATTCACGATATCCCTCGTTGCTGAAATCCATGTGAGGTGTATCCGTAGAACGACCGTACCCTGGCCATACGAACTCCGTTTGGGCTCCATGACCTGCCAAAACGACCGCAGCGAAAATTCGTATACTTCTGTCATAAACTTCGTCTGTTTCGGAATAATTTCGGAGGCCAAAAACGGCTTGTAGAATTGAGTTTCGGATGATTTAGTGGTTGGCGTGCACTCTTCTAGCATCTACCACCCTACCGTGAGCTCACCCACGGACAGATACTACGACAATGACGTGCAGAACAATGTTACATGACTCTATTTCTTCACCAGCAAGCCCTACATGCTAGTCTGGATGGAAGGAGACGCCTCTTCGGTGCACCGAACACCCAAAAACTTGCCGTTTTGCATGGTTCATCACCCATACCGCTACCACCCACATTTTTGTCCATGCACATGTGTTGTTCTTTTACAAAACTGTGCATACCAGCTCTTCTACATTACATTCGTACTGTTCGAAAATAATAGGCCATTTCGAGTGGCGCAAAATGGCTCGTGGGCGCGAGCAAGTTACCCTGGAAGCCGGATTCACGATATCCCTCGTTGCTGAAATCCATTTGAGGTGTATCCGTAGAACGACCGTACCCTGGCCATACGAACTCCGTTTGGGCTCCATGACCTGCCAAAACGACCGCAGCGAAAATTCGTATCCTTCTGTCACAAACTTCGTCTGTTTCGGAATAATTTCGGAGGCCGAAAACGGCTTGCAGAATTGAGTTTCGAATGATTTAGTGGTTGGCGTGCACTCTTCTAGCGTCTACCACCCTACCGTGAGCTCACCCACGGACAGATACTGCGACAATGACGTGCAGAACAATGTTACATGACTCTATTTCTGCACCAACAAGCCCTACATGCTAGTCTGGATGGAAGGAGAAGCCTCTTCGGTGCACCGAACACCCAAAAACTTGCCGTTTTGCATGTTTTATCACCCATACCGCTACCACCCACATTTTTGTCCATGCACATGTGTTGTTCTTGGACAAAACTGTGCATACCAGCTCTTCTACATTACATTCGTACTGTTCGAAAATAATAGGCCATTTCGAGTGGCGCAAAATGGCTCGTGGGCGCGAGCAAGTTACCCTGGAAGCCAGATTCACGATATCCCTCGTTGCTGAAATCCATTTGAGGTGTATCCGTAGAACGACCGTACCCTGGCCATACGAACTCCGTTTGGGCTCCATGACCTGCCAAAACGACCGCAGCGAAAACTCGTATCCTTCTGTCACACACTTCGTCTGTTTCGGAATAATTTCGGAGGCCGAAAACGGCTTGCAGAATTGAGTTTCGGATGATTTAGTGGTTGGCGTGCACTCTTCTAGCGTCTACCACCCTGCCGTGAGCTCACCCACGGACAGATACTGCGACAATGACGTGCAGAACAATGTTACATGACTCTATTTCTGCACCAGCAAGCCCTACATGCTAGTCTGGATGGAAGGAGAAGCCTCTTCGGTGCACCGACCACCCAAAAACTTGCCGTTTTGCATGGTTTATCACCCATACCGCTACCACCCACATTTTTGTCCATGCACATGTGTTGTTCTCGGACAAAACTGTGCATACCAGCTCTTCTAAATTACATTCGTAATGTTCGAAAATAATAGGCCATTTCGAGTGGCGCAAAATGGCTCGTGGGCGCGAGCAAGTTACCCTGGAAGCCGGATTCACGATATCCCTCGTTGCTGAAATCCATTTGAGGTGTATCCGTAGAACGACCGTACCCTGGCCATACGAACTCCGTTTGGGCTCCATGACCTGCCAAAACGACCGCAGTGAAAACTCGTATCCTTCTGTCACACACTTTGTCTGTTTCGGAATAATTTCGGAGGCCGAAAACGGCTTGCAGAATTGAGTTTCGGATGATTTAGTGGTTGGCGTGCACTCTTCTAGCGTCTACCACCCTACAGTGAGCTCACCCACGGACAGATACTGCGACAATGACGTGCAGAACAATGTTACATGACTCTATTTCTGCACCAACAAGCCCTACATGTTAGTCTGGATGGAAGGAGACGCCTCTTCGGTGCACCGAACACCCAAAAACTTGCCGTTTTGCATGGTTTATCACCCATACCGCTACCACCCACATTTTTGTCCATGCACATGTGTTGTTCTTGGACAAAACTATGCATACCAGCTCTTCTACATTACATTCGTACTGTTCGAAAATAATAGGCCATTTCGAGTGGCGCAAAATGGCTCGTGGGCGCGAGCAAGTTACCCTGGAAGCCGGATTCATGATATCCCTCGTTGCTGAAATCCATTTGAGGTGTATCCGTAGAACGACCGTACCCTGGCCATACGAACTCCGTTTGGTCTCCATGACCTGCCAAAACGACCGCAGTGAAAATTCATATCCTTCTGTCACACACTTCGTCTGTTTCGGAATAATTTCGGAGGCCGAAAACGGCTTGCAGAATTGAGTTTCGGATGATTTAGTGGTTGGCGTGCACTCTTCTAGCGTCTACCACCCTACCGTGAGCTCACCCACGGACAGATACTACGATAATGACATGCAGAACAATGTTACATGACTCTATTTCTGCACCAAAGCCCTACATGCTAGTCTGGATGGAAGGAGACGCCTCTTCGGTGCACCGAACACCCAAAAACTTGCCGTTTTGCATGGTTTATCACCCATACCGCTACCTCCCACATTTTTGTCCATGCACATGTGTTGTTCTTGGAAAAAACTGTGCATACCAGCTCTTCTACATTACATTCGTAATGTTCGAAAATAATAGGCCATTTCGAGTGGCGCAAAATGGCTCGTGGGCGCGAGCAAGTTACCCTAGAAGCCGGATTCACAATATCCCTCGTTGCTGAAACCCATTGGAGGTGTATCCGTAGAACGACCGTACCCTGGCCATACGAACTCCGTTTGGGCTCCATGACCTGCCAAAACGACCGCAGCGAAAATTCGTATCCTTCTGTCACACACTTCGTCTGTTTCGGAATAATTTCGGAGGCCGAAAACGGCTTGCAGAATTGAGTTTCGGATGATTTAGTGGTTGGCGTGCACTCTTCTAGCGTCTACCACCCTACCATGAGCTCACCCACGGACAGATACTGCGATAATGACGTGCAGAACAATGTTACAAGACTCTATTTCTGCACCAACAAGCCCTACATGCTAGTCTGGATGGAAGGAGACGCCTCTTCGGTGCACCGAACACCCAAAAACTTCCCGTTTTGCATGGTTTATTACCCATACCGCTACCAACCACATTTTTGTCCATGCACATGTGTTGTTCTTGGACAAAACTGTGCATACCAGCTCTTCTACATTACATTCGTAATGTTCAAAAATAATAGGCCATTTCGAGTGGCGCAAAATGGCTCGTGGGCGCGAGCAAGTTACCCTGGAAGCCGGATTCACGATATCCCTCGTTGCTGAAATCCATTTGAGGTGTATCCGTAGAACGACCGTACCCTGGCCATACGAACTCCGTTTGGGCTCCATGACCTACCAAAACGACCGCAGCGAAAATTCGTATCCTTTTGGCACACACTTCGTCTGTTTCGGAATAATTTCGGAGGCCGAAAACAGCTTGCAGAATTGAGTTTCGGATGATTTAGTGGTTGGCGTGCACTCTTCTAGCGTCTACCACCCTACCGTGAGCTCACCCACGGACATATACTGTGATAATGACGTGCAGAACAATGTTACAAGACTCTATTTCTGCACCAACAAGCCATACATGCTAGTCTGGATGGAAGGAGGCGCCTCTTCGGTGCACCGAACACCCAAAAACTTGCCGTTTTGCATGGTTTATCACCCATACCGCTACCACCCACATTTTTGTCCATGCACATGTGTTGTTCTTGGACAAAACTGTGCATACCAGCTCTTCTACATTACATTCGTAATGTTCGAAAATAATAGGCCATTTCGAGTGGCGCAAAATGGCTCATGGGCGCGAGCAAGTTACCCTGGAAGCCGGATTCACGATATCCCTCGTTGCTGAAATCCATTTGAGGTGTATCCGTAGAACGACCGTACCCTGGCCATACGAACTCCGTTTGGGCTCCATGACCTGCCAAAACGACCGCAGCGAAAATTCGTATCCTTCTGTCACACACTTCGTCTGTTTAGGAATAATTTCGGAGGCCAAAAACGGCTTGCAGAATTGAGTTTCGGATGATTTAGTGGTTGGCGTGCACTCTTCTAGCGTCTACCACCCTACCGTGAGCTCACCCACGGACAGATACTGCGATAATGACGTGCAGAACAATGTTACAAGACTCTATTTCTGCACCAACAAGCCCTACATGCTAGTCTGGATGGAAGGAGGCGCCTCTTCGGTGCACCGAACACCCAAAAACTTGCCGTTTTGCATGGTTTATCACCCATACCGCTACCACCCACATTTTTTTCCATGCACATGTGTTGTTCTTGGACAAAACTGTGCATACCAACTCTTCTACATTACATTCGTAATGTTCGAAAATAATAGGCCATTTCGAGTGGCGCAAAATGGCTCGTGGGCGCGAGCAAGTTACCCTGGAAGCCAGATTCACGATATCCCTCGTTGCTGAAATCCATTTGAGGTGTATCCGTAGAACAACCGTACCCTAGCCATACGAACTCCGTTTGGTCTCCATGACCAGCCAAAACGACCGCAGCAAAAATTCGTATCCTTCTGGCACACACTTCGTCTGTTTCGGAATAATTTCGGAGGGCGAAAATGGCTTGCAGAATTGAGTTTCGGATGATTTAGTGGTTGGCGTGCACTCTTCTAGCGTCTACCACCCTACCGTGAGCTCACCCACGGACACATACTGCGATAATGACATGGAGAACAATGTTACAAGACTCCATTTCTGCACCAACAAACCCTACATGCAAGTCTGGATGGAAGGAGACGCCTCTTCTGTGCACCGAACACCCAAAAACTTACCGTTTTGCGTGGTTTATCACCCATACCGCTACCACCCACATTTTTGTCCATGCACATGTGTTGTTCTTGGACAAAACTGTGCATACCAGCTCTTCTACATTACATTCGTAATGTTCGAAAATAATAGTCCATTTCGAGTGGCGCAAAATGGCTCTTGGGCGCGAGCAAGTTACCCTAGAAGCCGGATTCACGATATCCCTCGTTGCTGAAATCCATTTGAGGTGTATCCGTAGAACGACCGTACCCTGGCCATACGAACTCCGTTTGGGCTCCATGACCTGCCAAAACGACCGCAGCGAAAATTCGTATCCTTCTGTCACACACTTCGTCTGTTTCGGAATAATTTCGGAGGCCGAAAACGGCTTGCAGAATTGAGTTTCGGATGATTTAGTGGTTGGCGTGCACTCTTCTAGCGTCTACCACCCTACCGTGAGCTCACCCACGGACAGATACTGCGATAATGACGTGCAGGACAATGTTACAAGACTCTATTTCTGCACCAACAAGCCCTACATGCTAGTCTGGATGGAAGGAGACGCCTCTTCGGTGCACCGAACACCCAAAAACTTGCCGTTTTGCATGGTTTATCACCCATACCGCTACCACCCACATTTTTGTCCATGCACATGTGTTGTTCTTGGACAAAACTGTGCATACCAGCTCTTCTACATTACATTCGTAATGTTCGAAAATAATAGGCCATTTCGAGTGGCGCAAAATGGCTCGTGGGCGCGAGCAAGTTACCCTGGAAGCCGGATTCACGATATCCCTCGTTGCTGAAATCCATTTGAGGTGTATCCGTAGAACGACCATACCCTGGCCATACGAACTCCGTTTGGGCTCCATGACCTGCCAAAACGACCGCAGCGAAAATTCGTATCCTTCTGTCACACACTTCGTCTGTTTCGGAATAATTTCGGAGGCCGAAAACGGCTTGCAGAATTGAGTTTCGGATGATTTAGTGGTTGGCGTGCACTCTTCTAGCGTCTACCACCCTACCGTGAGCTCACCCACGGACAGATACTGCGATAATGACGTGCAGAACAATGTTACAAGACTCTATTTCTGCACCAACAAGCCCTACATGCTAGTCTGGATGGAAGGAGACGCCTCTTCGGTGCACCGAACACCCAAAAACTTGCCGTTTTGCATGGTTTAACACCCATACCGCTACCACCCACATTTTTGTCCATGCACATGTGTTGTTCTTGGACAAAACTGTGCATACCAGCTCTTCTACATTACATTCATAATGTTCGAAAATAATAGGCCATTTCGAGTGGCGCAAAATGGCTCGTAGGCGCGAGCAAGTTACCCTAGAAGCCGGATTCACGATATCCCTCGTTGCTGAAATCCATTTGAGGTGTATCCGTAGAACGACCGTACCCTGGCCATACGAACTCCGTTTGGGCTCCATGACCTGCCAAAACGACCGCAGCGAAAATTCGTATCCTTCTGTCACACACTTCGTCTGTTTCGGAATAATTTCGGAGGCCGAAAACGGCTTGCAGAATTGAGTTTCGGATGATTTAGTGGTTGGCGTGCACTCTTCTAGCGTCTGCCACCCTACCGTGAGCTCACCCACGGACAGATACTACGATAATGACATGCAGAACAATGTTACATGACTCTATTTCTGCACCAACAAGCCCTACATGCTAGTCTGGATGGAAGGAGACGCCTCTTCGGTGCACCGAACACCCAAAAACTTGCCGTTTTGCATGGTTTATCACCCATACCGCTACCACCCACATTTTTGTCCATGCACATGTGTTGTTCTTGGACAAAACTGTGCATACCAGCTCTTCTACATTACATTCGTAATGTTCGAAAATAATAGGCCATTTCGAGTGGCGCAAAATGGCTCGTGGGCGCGAGCAAGTTACCCTGGAAGCCGGATTCACGATATCCCTCGTTGCTGAAAACGGCTTGCAGAATTGAGTTTCGGATGATTTAGTGGTTGGCGTGCACTCTTCTAGCGTCTACCACCCTACCGTGAGCTCACCCTCGGACAGATACTGCGACAATGACGTGCAGAACAATGTTACATGACTCTATTTCTGCACCAACAAGCCCTACATGCTAGTCTGGATGGAAGGAGAAGCCTCTTCGGTGCACCGAACACCCAAAAACTTGCCGTTTTGCATGGTTTTTCACCCATTCCTCTACCACCCACATTTTTGTCCATGCACATGTGTTGTTCTTGGACAAAACTGTGCATACCAGCTCTTCTACATTACATTCGTACTGTTCGAAAATAATAGGCCATTTCGAGTGGCGCAAAATGGCTCGTGGGCGCGAGCAAGTTAACCTGGAAGCCGGATTCACGATATCCCTCTTTGCTGAAATCCATTTGAGGTGTATCCGTAGAACGACCGTACCCTGGCCTTACGAACTCCGTTTGG
>LR738716.1:323070798-323090933 GCA_902687465.1 Secale cereale
CAAGGACTAAGGGATTCGCGTATATAACCTTTGTCGAGTAGCTCCTGTACTTGACGCATAATCTCCTTCGTCTCTTCTGGATTGGTACGGTATGGTGCGCGGTTGGGTAGCGATGCACCGGGAATTAAGTCAATCTGATGCTCAATCCCTCGAATAGGTGGTAATCCCGGTGGCACGTCTTGTGGAAAGACGTCGGCGAACTCCTGCAAAATGTTAGTAACAGCAGAAGGCAAAGAGGAAGGCACGTCCTCGAATGAAAATAATGCCTCTTTGCATACAACAGCATAGCAAACAGATTTGCTAAAATCTAGCTCATCAATATCAGATTTGGTGGCAAATAAACATGCACTTTTCAATTTAATTTCAGAAGCAACAGTAGATGGTTTGTTATTAGGCTTCATTTGTTGCTCAAATTCTTTTGCCACAATCTGATTTTCACTCTTATTTTTCTCCTGTTTTGCTTTATTAGCTCTATTAATATCATCTTTCAAAATGGAATCAGGAGTCATAGGAAGTAAAGTAATATTTTTATCCTTATGAACAAGAGTATACTGATTGTTTCTACCATGGTGTACAGAATTTTTATCAAATTGCCATGGTCTACCAAAATAATAAAGAACATGCTTGCATAGGTACCACATCACAATCAACATAATCAACATATGTAGAGATACTAAAATGCACACGAACAGTACGTGTTACCTTAACCTTGCCGCTGTTGTTGAACCATTGGATGTAGTAAGGATGTGGATGTGGTCTTGTGGTGAGAGATAGCTTCTCCACCATCTCCATGCTAGCCAAGTTGTTGCAACTCCCTCCATCTATGATCACGCGAACAGAACGTTCCTTCACAACTCCCTTTGTATGGAACAAATTATGCCTCTGATTTTGCTCAGCTTGTGTAACCTGCACACTCAAAACACGTTGAGCTACTAAACATTCATACCTGTCAGCATCTTCAGGAGCCATGTATTGCGTCTCATGATCAGAATCGTCTCCACCGTGTTCTTCACGTGTAATAAGAGCCAAAGTCTCCTCATCATAGTCACTAGCGGATTCATATCCACCATCCTCAGTAGCAATCATCACACGCTGAGATTTGCAATCTCTCGCAAAATGTCCTCTTCCCTTACAACGATGACAAATAATATCACTAGTGTGCCCTGTTGATGCCATGGAAGAAGAAGAACTCTGTGCAGGCCCAATAGGTGTGCTCTTGTGATAGAGGCAAAGGTGTCCCGTCTTTCGATGAGATAATGGCTATCGTTTGGATGAAGTCGACTTTGACGATCCGACTACGAACGTGCGTGGACGTCGCGCCTTAGCAATCGCTAAACCAACTCCGAGAGGTTATCGACCACGCCGGAGCACGATCAACCTGACCACGAAGGTCTGTTTCCTGCAGGCAAACGAAGAACAAGCAAGAAACTAAGAATTGCAATCTGGATATTGCGAATATAAGAGGAAAGCTTTATTGATCAAGGTGGGGTTCTGTGACGCCTTTGTCTGGTCGTTGAACACAAACGAAGTACGCGAAGTTGCGGCTATGGCGAACTTTTAATCTAAAAAAAAACCCCAAAGTCTAAACGACGCCCTAAGGGCTGTATATATGAGGGAAAGAGGGGGGAATTTCGTGGCCCTTGGTGGAGGGGTCCGAAACCAACCCTAACTCTTGTTTCCCCACACATACGGACTCTAAAAACAGCCTATACTCAAGTATTTCGAAATTACATGGGCCTGGCCCAATAATAAGGTGACGCAGCACCTATAATAGCCTCTGGACGAAATTTATGAAGTGGCATCTTGTATATTTCGTCCAAGGCTTCTCGCACTCATTATGGTGGCTTCAAAGTCCTGAAATCATCAATTGAAACTCCATTCTTGTTCCCCTTGCGCATGCCATCATCTCCATGCTTGATCTTGCTCCAATGTTCATCCTTCTTGTCCAAGCTAGGCCCTTCATTTGTAAGCAAGACAAATGTATCCAATTTAGGCAGCATCATATTCTCATGAACATTAGATTCATTACCAAGAAACGAAAGTACTTGGTAATTTAATTGGCGTGCGCGAGCTCTAGTAATTGGTCCTGTATATGTGTCAGTTGGAGCTGTGGGTGTAACCTTGTTAGTGATGTCCTCATCATCCTCCCCTTCTTGAATTGAAGTCGTCCTCGATGGAAGCTCATCTTCCTCACCCAAGTAAGGCTTCAAATCTGCAATGTTAAATGTGGGACTAACCCCAAAATCTGCAGGCAGCGCAAGTTTATATGCATTATCATTTATTTTCTCTAACACCTTGAAAGGACCATCAGCACGTGGCATTAGCTTTGACTTGCGCAAATTAGGAAACCTATCCTTACGCAAATGTAACCAAACAAGATCTCCAGGTGCAAAGACAACACGTTTTCTACCCTTATCTCCAACAAGTTTATATTTAGCATTCATGTGCTCAATATTTTCCTTAGTTAACTCATGCATTTTTAAGATCAATTCAGCACGTTGTTTAGCATCAAAGTTAACCTTCTCCGAAGATGGAAGAGGCAACAAATCAATAGGTGCACGAGGTAGGAAACCATAGACAATTTCAAAAGGGCACATCTTAGTAGTAGAATGCAACGAACGATTATAAGCAAATTCAATATGAGGCAAGCATTCTTCCCACATTTTCTTATTATTCTTCAAAACAGCCCTAAGCATAGTAGACAAAGTTCTGTTGACTACTTCAGTTTGTCCATCAGTTTGGGGGTGACAAGTAGTACTAAAAAGCAGTTTAGTCCCCAACTTAGCCCATAAACATCTCCAAAAGTGGCTAAGAAATTCAGTATCACGATCTGAAACAATAGTATTTGGCACACCATGCAAGCGAATAATTTCACGAAAGAACAAATCAGCAACATTAGCAGCATCATCGCTTTTATGACATGGTATAAAGTGTGCCATCTTCGAGAACCTATCCACGACAACAAATATGCTATCCCTCCCCTTCTTTGTTCGAGGTAAACCCAAAACAAAGTCCATAGATATATCTTCCCAAGGAACACTAGGGACAGGCAAAGGCATATATAAACCATGAGGATTGAGTCGTGACTTAGCTTTTTGACATGTAGTTCAGCGAGCAACAAAACGCTCAACATCCCGTCGCATCTTTGGCCAAAAGAAATGTGTAGCAAGTACGTCCTCCGTCTTCTTCACGCCAAAGTGTCCCATTAATCCTCCTCCATGCGCCTCCTGCAACAACAAAAGACGAACAGAGCTAGCTGGAATGCATAGCTTGTTAGCTCGAAACACAAATCCATCACTAACGACGAACTTGTTCCATGTTCTCCCTTCTTTACAATTCTGCAATACATCTTTAAATTCAGCATCATGCACATATTGATCTTTGATGGTCTCCAAACCAAATATTTTAAAGTCAAGTTGTGAAAGCATAGTATAACGACGAGACAATGCATCAGCAATAACATTTTCTTTTCCCTTCTTGTGTTTAATAACATAAGGGAAAGTCTCTATGAATTCAACCCATTTAGCATGTGTACGGTTCAGTTTAGCTTGACTTTTAATGTGCTTTAAAGATTCATGATCAGAATGTATAACAAATTCTTTGGGCCATAAATAATGTTGCCATGTCTCCAAAGTCCGAACAAGAGCATATAATTCCTTATCATAAGTAGAATAATTCAGACTAGGCCCACTCAATTTTTCAGAAAAATATGCAACAGGTTTACCATCTTGTAATAACACACCTCCTAACCCAATTCCACTAGCATCACATTCAAGCTCAAAAGTCTTATTAAAATCAGGAAGTTGGAGTAAAGGAGCATGTGTCAACTTATCTTTCAATACCGTGAATGCTTCTTCCTGTGCAGTACCCCAAACAAAAGGCACATCCTTCTTTGTAAGCTCATTGAGAGGTGCAGCAATGGTGCTGAAATCTCTCACAAAACGCCGATAGAATCCAGCGAGGCCAAGGAAACTCCTCACGTGTGTGACCGTTTTGGGCTGGGGCCAACTCTCAATAGCTTCAATCTTGGCTTTATCAACCTCAATTCCCTGTGGAGTAACAACATAGTGATACGGTGTATCCTAGGGCCATCACCATGGACCCTCCTTCACCCCCTCAAGTGCCTCAAGGACCGATGACACGTGCTCGTGCTAGAGCTTTCGAGACCGAGGTGACGTCACTCCTAGCCCAACTTCCTTATGAATCTTGCGAGACATGGTTGCTACCTCAAGCGAGTGTGCTTTGTGTGCTCAGGTGTGAAGGAGACCGCTTCGGAGAAAAGCGTGAAGGTGAACAAGTCCCCAAGGCCACGGACGAACTGACGCATCGAGAAGGGCAGAAGGGAGCTCCAGGCCCCGGACATCCGGCTCCATGGCCCGGACATCCGGCACCTGGGCCATCATCTACAGAAGACCAGCAGCGACTGAAGCTACAGGGCCCGGACATCCGGCCAGGGCCCGGACATCCGGCCAAGCGCGGCCCGGACATCCGGCCCCGGGCCCGGAAATCCGGCGCCTCTGTCCAGAGAGCACCCGAGACCAGGCCACTCCAGCCCGGACATCCGGCCCATGGCCCCGGACGTCCGGCGTCCCTCGAAGCCCCGGACATCCGGGCCGCCGCCCGGACATCCGGCCCCTGATCTGCCTGCGTGCAGCCCCCTGGGCCGAGGCCCATGTACCCATTCGCCCCGTAGACTATATATACTCCTCTCCTCTTTCCGTTTAGGGTTAGCTGTGGTTTTTAGCTCATTTGACACTTGTGTGGATTTCTCCCACGAGACCGGTGCGCCTCTACGGAGAAGATCCACCTCTGGATTCAAGACCCCTAACGGGAAGATCCCACGGGATTCCAAGACCTCCTCCGGGAGAAGACTATCTGTATCACCGTTGTTGACTTTGGATCATGTATCTCGACCTTGTATCGCGAATCTAGCACTTGTGTGATTGCTTCCGTGTTGATTTGAGTGTTCTCTCTTGTGTTTTCCCCATCTTTCTCCGTGTTTTCCCCGTGTTCATCGTGTGCCAACCTCCAAACGTGAAAGATCCGCTGATTAGGGTTCCACCCTATATCAATAGATGAGTAACTTTCGTAGTTCATAAAATATAACGCCAAAATATTATCACAAGAAGTAGAAGGCATGAAAATATTGCAACTCAATTTGCACATATAAGTGAAGCTCTTAATCGTTACAAAAGATTGGCAATGCTCATCATTAAACCATCCCAACCTTGATGAACCATCACCAAGATTAGAGGTCATATCAAAATGATTAAACATAGACACAACTATTTTCACACGTATTTGATCCAAATCTGATTTATTCCCTGATTCAAATGGTTCTTTCGCATCAATAGTTAATTCAATTGGTTCACTCACAATTGTTTGATCGCATGGCAAAGTCCAATCACGAACATATTCCTCTAAAATAGTTGGTGTGATCAAAGTAGTGGATAGCTCATCGCATGGTTCATTTAAATTGACAAGGCATTCACCATACTCATGTGGAGGTGGAAGATCGGTACCTTTGTCATTACCTCTTATGATCAACTCAGATGATGTAGGCACTGTCGGAGGTGATGTGTCACATGGTGGAGGTGATGTAGTCCTCACAACAACGGATGTGTCTATCATAGTACGCCTAGTAGTGGAAGGAACAACCGTATCATTTCTTGGAATGTGCACCTGGCGCTTATTCTCCTTACGGACAATGCGTCGTTTTATTTCCTGTTCAGCACTACAAGCAAGACGAAACAAATGGTCCATAGGATAACACTCTTCATGAATTAGTAACTCCTGAATATCACGATTTAATCCTGCCCAAAATCTATCCATAAAATCGTCTTCACTTTCTTGTAAAGAGGAATGCAACAAGGTAGTTTGTAAATCATCATAATATTTCGTTACGGTGTCACTACCTTGTTTTAAATGTTGCAACTTTGTAAGCATGTCACGAGTATAATAAGCAGGGACGAATGTATGTCGCATGGCAGCTTTCAAATCAATCCAAGTAGTAGGTATATAATTAGGGTGTAACCGACAATATTCACTCCACCAAACTAAAGCATAACCAGTGAAAGAACCAACCGCAACCTTAATTTTTTTACGTTCATCAAAACTATGGGAAGCAAATATATTATTGATGTTGAACTCCCATTCAATATATAAATCAGGTTTAAAACGACCATGAAAAGGTGGCATGGAAATAAGAACCTGTTTGTGCGCATTCTGATGTCTTTGTACCTCTTGTGATGGTGGTTGTATTTTCTGAGGTGATGACACGTCTCCCACGATCGATGAAGCCCAACTGACTCTTGAACCTGCCATGATTAGTAGAAACAAGAAACAAAATCCAAAAATAATGTTCCTATGAACTACTAGGATGTGGTGGTAAAGCGCTCACAGTAAAGCAAATATCAATATCTTACAAGTTCTTACCATGCAGCAGGTGGTGATAGGCAGCCAGCGGTGTCAAATAACTCCAAAGATTGAGTAAAGCGATTGCCAGGTGAACGTACGTAAACACGGTGTAGAAATATGTGGAGCTGGGTTGGCTTTATATATGGTAACAAAAGATTAGCAATAATCAATTCAGAGATGCAATGTTGAATAAACGCTCAACGACGGTACTGTGCTGGTCCTAGGCTAGACCGGACTAGAGACGCGAGCCTAGAACATTAATAATGTCACGGTGTAGCACAACTAGCATCAATAAAGGATACGAATTAGCTCTGGACAGCAAGATATAAGTGAAGATCACAACGGCAGTAAAGTTAATGATGAAAACAACTGCCAAGCAGAATATACAACAACACTCTCTACAACTTTCTTTTCCTTCTTTTTCTTTTTTTTTCTCACACTTTTTTTTCTTTCTCTCCTCTTTTTTTTTTACTTTTTTTTTCTCTGTCTTTTTTTTTCTCCCTTTTTCCAAGACAAACTAGATAAGATGCAGATTGGATCAAGCAAAGATGCGAACGACTTCAACTATGATTGTGACAATGAACGATGGGTTGCACGAGGTGGAAATTGATGGATGAGGTGGTGGACAGAGGAAGGGATAACGATGCAGCGGCGATGTGACTAATGTGAACAGAACTCGAAACTCTAACGAACTAGACACTAAGACCAGCAACTCGACACGACGATGCAACCGATAATTCAATAATGCAAACAATGAAAAGAAAATTGCAAAGGCTCAGATTGGCTTGGACAAAGGATGAATAGATCTAACTTTTTTTTTGTGGCTTTTCCTTGGACAATAGGTAAGAAAATAAATCTAATCTAGGAATAACTGGAAATTCTCACCGAGCAACCTGAAAACTGATACCACTTGATAGAGGCGAGGGGCCCGATCTTTCGATGAGATGATAACTATCGATTTGGTGGAGACGACTTTGACGATCCGACTCCAAACGTGCACGACGTTGCGCCTTAGCAATCGCTAAACCAATCTTCAGGGGTTACTGACGATGCCAGAAGCACGATCAGCCTGACCACGAAGGTCTATTCCTGCATGCAATCGAAGAACAAGCAAGAATATGATAAAGCAATCTGTATATTGCAAATATAAATGATGTATTGATAAAGGTGGGGATCCGTAAGCGGTCTTGGTCTGGTCGTTGGACACAAACGAAGTACACGAAGTTGCAATGGCTAACTTTTGACTAAACAAATCCCTAAGAAAAAGCTACTAGATGGATCTACTTATATAGGAGCAAGGGGTGGCGGCCAAGGAGGTGGAAGGACGTCCCAAGGCAGCCTAAAACTAACCCTAGGTCGTACAAGGCTCATGGGCCCAAGTGGAGGTGATGTAACACCTTTGGACTTGTAGTTTGACTCGGATTCTGCTGCAGCGTCAGATTGTTTCGTCGGTATCTCAACGCTCCGGACGAATTTGAAGGTGAGTCCAATTGGGTTGGAAAGTGTATGAAATCTAGTTTCCAACAAAAAAAGAATCACCCAATTCGGAGTCCGTATGAAGGAGTTCTTGCCGTTTTGAGTCAGGTATGTCTGTGCAGTCCGAATCTGGATGCAGAACGTGAGAGACTTGGACTCTATCTTCTCTTGGCCCAAAAGTGACGTGAGAGAACTTTTTAAACAGCACCTAAACTTCTCTTTTTCCCTTATCTTCATATGTGGATTGTACAAATGTCCCATACACCTGGAATTAGACATGACACAAAAGTCTGTGAAGTATTTTTGTTCTGGATGACATAAATAAATTGTTGCATAATTTGCATTAGAAATCACCTCACAAATATACATGTATGCAATATTTTTGGTCGTATCCAAGGTAGTCATGTCCTCATCATCCTCCCTTTTTTGAAAATAAAGCCGTCCTCGGCGTTGCTTAATCTGAAATGTGGGTAACAAAAAAGACAAGATGTACATGTTGTATATGTATATGTCATCCATTTTTACTTCCCTTAATTTTCGCACATATGACACATGTATAGATGAGTAACTTTCGTAATTCATAAAATATGAACCCAAAATATTATCACAAGAAGTAGAAGGCATGAAAATATTGCAACTCAGTTTGCACAAATAAGTGAAGCTCTTAATCGTTACAACAGATTGGCAATGCTCATCATTAAACCATCCCAACCTTGATGAACCATCACCAAGATTAGAGGTCATATCAAAATGATTAAACATTGGCACAACTATTTTCACACGTATTTGATCCAAATCTGATTTATTCCCTGATTCAAATGGTTCTTTCGCATCAATAGTTAATTCAATTGGTTCACTCACAATTGTTTGATCGCATGGCAAAGTCAAATCACGAACATATTCCTCTAAAATAGTTGGTGTGATCAAAGTAGTGGATAGCTCATCGCAAGGTTCATTTAAATTGACAACGCATTCACCATACTCATGTGGAGGTGGAAGATCGGTACCTTTGTCATTACCTCTTATGATCAACTCAGATGATGTAGGCACTGTCGGAGGTGATGTGTCACATGGTGGAGGTGATGTAGTCCTCACAAAAACGGATGTGTCTGTCATAGTACGCCTAGTAGTGGAAGGAACAACCGTATCATTTCTTGGAATGTGCACCTGGCGCTTATTCTCCTTATGGACAATACGTCGTTTTATTTCCTGTTCAGCACTACAAGCAAGACGAAACAAATGGTCCATAGGATAACACTCTTCATGAATTAGTAACTCCTAAATATCACGATTTAATCCTGCCCAAAATCTATCCATAAAATCGTCTTCACTTTCTTGTAAAGAGGAATGTAACAAGGTAGTTTGTAAATCATCATAATATTTCGTTACGGTGTCACTACCTTGTTTTAAATGTTGCAACTTTGTAAGCATGTCACGAGTATAATAAGCAGGGACGAATGTATGTCGCATGGCAACTTTCAAATAAATCCAAGTAGTAGGTATATAATTAGGGTGTAACCGACAATATTCACTCCACCAAACTAAAGCATAACCAGTGAAAGAACCAACCGCAACCTTAACTTTTTTACGTTCATCAAAACTATGGGAAGCAAATATATTATTTATGTCAAACTCCCATTCAATATATAAAGCAGGTCTAAAACGGCCATTAAACGGTGGTATAGAAACATTAACCTGATCATGTGCATTTGGATGTTTGTGCACCTCTCGTGATGGTTGTGGTATGTCCTTAGGTGATGGCACATCTCCCGCGATCGACAAAGCCCATGAGTTGACTCTGGATCCTGTCATGATTAGTAGAAAAAAGAAACAAAATCCAAAAATGATGTTCCTATGAACTACTGGGAAGTGATGGTCAAGCGCTCATAGTAAAGCAAATATCAATATCTTACAAGTTCTTACCATGCAGCAGGTGGTGATAGGCAACCAGCGGTGTCAAATAACTCCAAAGATTGAGTAAAGCGATTGCCAGGTGAACGTAAATATGCACGGTGTAGAAATATGTGGAGCTGGGTTGGCTATATATGGTAGCAAAAGATTGGCAATAATCAATTCAGAGATGCAATGTTGAATAAACGCTCAACGACGGTATTGTGCTGGTCCTAGGCTAGACCGGACTAGAGACGCGAGCCTAGAACACTAATGATGTCACGGTGTAGCACAACTAGCATCAATAAAGGATACGAATTAGTTCTGGACAGCAAGATATAAGTGAAGATCACAACGGCAGTAAAGATAATGATGAAAACAACTGCGAAGCAGAATATACAACAACACTCTCTCCAACTTTCTTTTCCTTCTTTTTCTTTTTTCTTTTTTTTCTCACACTTTTTTTTCTTTTTCTTTCTCTCCTCTTTTTTTTTACTTTTTTTTTCTCTGTCTTTTTTTTCTTTCTCCCTCTTTCCAAGACAAACTAGATAAGATGCAGATTGGATCAAGCAAAGATGCAAACGACTTCAACTATGATTGTGACAATGAACGATGGGTTGCACGAGGTGGAAATTGATGGATGAGGTGGTGGACAGCGGAAGGGATAACGATGCAGCGGCGACGTGACTAATGTGAACAGAACTCGACACTCTAACGAACTAGACACTAAGACCAGCAACTCGACACGCCGATGCAACCGATAATTCAATAATGCAAACAATGAAAAGAAAATTGCAAAGGCTCAGACTGGCTAGGACAAAGGATGAATAGATCTAACTTTTTTTTGTGGCTTTTCCTTGGACAATAGGTAAGAAAATAAATCTTATCTAGGAATAACTGGAAATTCTCACCGAGCAACCTGAAAACTGATACCACTTGATAGAGGCGAGGGGCCCGATCTTTCGATGAGATGATAACTATCGATTTGGTGGAGTCGACTTTGACGATCCGACTACAAACGTGCACGACGTTGCGCCTTAGCAATCGCTAAACCAATCTCCAGGGGTTACTGACAATGCCAGAAGCACGATCAGCCTGACCACGAAGGTCTATTCCTGCATGCAATCGAAGAACAAGCAAGAATATGATAAAGCAATCTAAATATTGCAAATATAGATGAAGTATTGATAAAGGTGGGGATCCGTAAGAGGTCTTGGTCTGGTCGTTGGACACAAACGAAGTACACGAAGTTGCAATGGCTAACTTTTGACTAAACAAATCCCAAAGAAAAAGCTACTAGATGGATCTACTTATATAGGAGCAAGGGGTGGCGGCCAAGGAGGTGGAAGGACGTCCCAAGGCAGCCTAAAACTAACCCTAGGTCGTACAAGGCTCATGGGCCCAAGTGGAGGTGATGTAACACCTTTGGACTTGTAGTTTTACTCGGATTCTGCTGCAGTGTCAGATTGTTTCGTCGGTATCTCAACGCTCCAGACGAATTTGAAGGTGAATCCAATTGGGTTGGAAAGTGTATGAAATCTAGCTTCCAACAAAAAAAGAATCACCCAATTCGAAGTCCGTATGAAGGAGTTCTTGCCGTTTTGAGTCAGGTATGTCTATGCAGTCCGAATCTGGATGCAGAACGTGAGAGACTTGGACTCTATCTTCTCTTGGCCCAAAAGTGACGTGAGAGAACTTTTTAAACATCACCTAAACTTCTCTTTTTCCCTTATCTTCATATGTGGATTGTACAAATGTCCCATACACCTGGAATTAGACATGACACAAAAGTCTGTGAAGTATTTTTGTTCTGGATGACATAAATAAATTGTTGCATAATTTGCATTAGAAATCACCTCACAAATATACATGTATGCAATATTTTTGGTCGTATCCAAGGTAGTCATGTCCTCATCACCTCACAAATATACATGTATGCAATATTTTTGGTCGTATCCAAGGTAGTCATCCTCCCCTTCTTGAATTGAAGTCGTCCTCGACGGAAGCTCATCTTCCTCACCCAAGTAAGGCTTCAAATCTGCAATGTTAAATGTGGGACTAACCCCAAAATCTGCAGGCAACTCAAGTTTATATGCATTATCATTTATTTTCTCTAACACCTTGAAAGGTCCATCAGCACGTGGCATTAGCTTTGACTTGCGCAAATTAGGAAACCTATCCTTACGCAAATGTAACCAAACAAGATCTCCAGGTGCAAAGACAACACGTTTTCTACCCTTATCTCCAACAAGTTTATATTTAGCATTCATGCGCTCAATATTTTCCTTAGTTAACTCATGCATTTTTAAGATCAATTCAGCACGTTGTTTAGCATCAAAATTAACCTTCTCCGAAGATGGAAGAGGCAACAAATCAATAGGTGCACGGGGTAGGAAACCATAGACAATTTCAAAAGGGCACATCTTAGTAGTAG
Organism: Secale cereale; assembly: GCA_902687465.1. Classification (NCBI taxonomy): domain Eukaryota; kingdom Viridiplantae; phylum Streptophyta; class Magnoliopsida; order Poales; family Poaceae; genus Secale; species Secale cereale. Next base: position 323,083,016 of record LR738716.1, read on the forward strand.
AATGCAATGAACGATTATAAGCAAATTCAATATGAGGCAAGCATTCTTCCCACATTTTCTTATTATTCTTCAAAACAGCCCTAAGCATAGTAGACAAAGTTCTGTTGACTACTTCAGTTTGTCCTTCAGTTTGGGGTTGACAAGTAGTACTAAAAAGCAGTTTAGTCCCCAACTTAGCCCATAAACATCTCCAAAAGTGGCTAAGAAATTTAGTATCACGATCTGAAACAATAGTATTTGGCACACCATGCAAGCGAATAATTTCACGAAAGAACAAATCAGCAACATTAGTAGCATCATCTTTTATGACATGGTATAAAGTGTGCCATCTTCGAGAACCTATCCACGACAACAAATATGCTATCCCTCCCCTTCTTTGTTCAAGGTAAACCCAAAACAAAGTCCATAGATATATCTTCCCAAGGAACACTAGGGACAGGCAAAGGCATATATAAACCATGAGGATTGAGTCGTGACTTAGCTTTTTGACATGTAGTGCAGCGAGCAACAAAACGCTCAACATCCCGTCGCATCTTTGGCCAAAAGAAATGTGTAGCAAGTACGTCCTCCGTCTTCTTCACGCCAAAGTGTCCCATTAATCCTCCTCCATGCGCCTCCTGCAACAACAAAAGACGAACAGAGCTAGCAGGAATGCATAGCTTGTTAGCTCGAAACACAAATCCATCACTAACGACGAACTTTTTCCATGTTCTCCCTTCTTTACAATTCTGCAATACATCTTTAAATTCAGCATCATGCACATATTGATCTTTGATGGTCTCCAAACCAAATATTTTAAAGTCAAGTTGTGAAAGCATAGTATAACGACGAGACAATGCATCAGCAATAACATTTTCTTTTCCCTTCTTGTGTTTAATAACATAAGGGAAAGTCTCTATGAATTCAACCCATTTAGCATGTCTACGGTTCAGTTTTGCTTGACTTTTAATGTGCTTTAAAGATTCATGATCAGAATGTATAACAAATTCTTTGGGCCATAAATAATGTTGCCATGTCTCCAAAGTCCGAACAAGAGCATATAATTCCTTATCATAAGTAGAATAATTCAGACTAGGCCCACTCAATTTTTCAGAAAAATATGCAACAGGTTTACCATCTTGTAATAACACACCTCCTAACCCAATTCCACTAGCATCACATTCAAGCTCAAAAGTCTTATTAAAATCAGGAAGTTGGAGTAAAGGAGCATGTGTCAACTTATCTTTCAATACCGTGAATGCTTCTTCCTGTGCAGTACCTGATACGGTGTATCCTAGGGCCATCCCCATGGACCCTCCTTCACCCCCTCAAGTGCCTCAAGGACCGATGACACGTGCTCATACGAGAGCTTTCGAGACCGAGGTGACGTCACTCCTAGCTCTACTTCCTTATGAATCTTGCGAGACATGGTTGCTACCTCAAGCGAGTGTGCTTTGTGTACTCAGGTGTGAAGGAGACCACTTCGGAGAAGAGCTTGAAGATGGACAAGTCCCCAAGGTCGTGGACGAGCCAATGCATCGAGAAGAGCAGAAGAGAGCTCCAGGCCCCGGACATCCGGCCCCCTGGCCCGGACATCCGGCCCCTGGGCGTTCAGCTACAGAAGGCCGCGTGCAGCAGAAGCTACAGGGCCCGGACATCCGGCCAGGGCCCGGACATCCGGCCAAGCACGGCCCGGACATCCGGCCCCGGGCCCGGAAATCCGGCGCCTCTGTCCAGAGAGCGCCCGAGGCTCGACTGCCCCAGCCCGGACATCCGGGCCCCCGCCCCGGACATCCGGCGTCCTGTGAAGTCCCGGACATCCGGCCCGCCGCCCGGACGTCCGGCCCCTGAATTGCCTGCGCGCATCCCCCGGGCCGAGGCCCATGTACCCATTCGCCCCGTAGATTATATATACTCCTCTCCTCATTCCGTTTAGGGTTAGCTGTGGTTTTAGCTCATTTGACACTTGTGTGGATTTCTCCCACGAGACCGGTGCGCCTCTACGGAGAAGATCCACCTCTGGATTCAAGACCCCTAACGGGAAGATCCCACGGGATTCCAAGACCTCCTCCGGGAGAAGACTATCTGTATCACCGTTGTTGACTTTGGATCATGTATCTCGACCTTGTATCGCGAATCTAGCACTTGTGTGATTGCTTCCGTGTTGATTTGAGTGTTCTCTCTTGTGTTTTCCCCATCTTTCTCCGTGTTTTCCCCGTGTTCATCGTGTGCCAACCTCCAAACGTGAAAGATCCGCTGATTAGGGTTCCACCCTGCATCAACCACCTAAGGACATACCACAACCATCACGAGAGGTGCACAAACATCCAAATGCACATGATCAGGTTAATGTTTCTATACCACCGTTTAATGGCCGTTTTAGACCTGCTTTATATATTGAATGGGAGTTTGACATAAATAATATATTTGCTTCCCATAGTTTTGATGAACGTAAAAAAGTTAAGGTTGCGGTTGGTTCTTTCACTGGTTATGCTTTAGTTTGGTGGAGTGAATATTGTCGGTTACACCCTAATTATATACCTACTACTTGGATTTATTTGAAAGTTGCCATGCGACATACATTCGTCCCTGCTTATTATACTCGTGACATGCTTACAAAGTTGCAACATTTAAAACAAGGTAGTGACACCGTAACGAAATATTATGATGATTTACAAACTACCTTGTTACATTCCTCTTTACAAGAAAGTGAAGACGATTTTATGGATAGATTTTGGGCAGGATTAAATCGTGATATTTAGGAGTTACTAATTCATGAAGAGTGTTATCCTATGGACCATTTGTTTCGTCTTGCTTGTAGTGCTGAACAGGAAATAAAACGACGTATTGTCCATAAGGAGAATAAGCGCCAGGTGCACATTCCAAGAAATGATACGGTTGTTCCTTCCACTACTAGGCGTACTATGACAGACACATCCGTTTTTGTGAGGACTACATCACCTCCACCATGTGACACATCACCTCCGACAGTGCCTACATCATCTGAGTTGATCATAAGAGGTAATGACAAAGGTACCGATCTTCCACCTCCACATGAGTATGGTGAATGCGTTGTCAATTTAAATGAACCTTGCGATGAGCTATCCACTACTTTGATCACACCAACTATTTTAGAGGAATATGTTCGTGATTTGACTTTGCCATGCGATCAAACAATTGTGAGTGAACCAATTGAATTAACTATTGATGCGAAAGAACCATTTGAATCAGGGAATAAATCAGATTTGGATCAAATACGTGTGAAAATAGTTGTGCCAATGTTTAATCATTTTGATATGACCTCTAATCTTGGTGATGGTTCATCAAGGTTGGGATGGTTTAATGATGAGCATTGCCAATCTGTTGTAACGATTAAGAGCTTCACTTATTTGTGCAAACTGAGTTGCAATATTTTCATGCCTTCTTGATAGAGGCGAGGGGCCCGATCTTTCGATGAGAAGATAAATATCGATTTGGTGGAGACGACTTTGACGACCCGACTACAAACGTGCACGACGTTGCGCCTTAGCAATCGCTAAACCAATCTCCTGGGGTTACAGACTATGCCAGAAGCACAATCAGCCTGACCACGAAGGTCTATTCCTGCATGCAATCGAAGAACAAGCAAGAATATGATAAAGCAATCTGAATATTGCAAGTATATATGAAGTATTGATAGAGGTGGGGATCCGTAAGCGGTCTTGGTCTGGTCATTGGCACAAACGAAGTACACGAAGTTGCATTGGCTAACTTTTGACTAAACAAATCCCTAACAAAAAGCTACTAGATGGATCTACTTATATAGGAGCAAGGGGTGGCCGCCAAGGAGGTGGAAGGATGTCCCAAGGCAGCCTAAAACTAACCCTAGGTCGTACAAGGCTCATGGGCCCAAGTGGAGGTGATGTAACACCTTTGGACTTGTAGTTTGACTCGGATTCTGCTGCAGCGTCAGATTGTTTCATCGGGATCTCAATACTCCGGACGAATTTGAAGGTGATTCCAATTGGGTTGGAAAGTGTATGAAATCTAGTTTCCAACAAAAAAAGAATCACCCAATTCGGAGTCCGTATGAAGGAGTTCTTGCCGTTTTGAGTCAGGTATGTCTGTGCAGTCCGAATCTGGATGCAGAACGTGAGAGACTTGGACTCTATCTTCTCTTGGCCCAAAAGTGACGTGAGAGAACTTTTTGAACAGCCCCTAAACTTCTCTTTTCCCCTTATCTTCATATGTGAATTGTACAAATGTCCCATGCACCTGGAATTAGACATGGCACAAAAGTCTGTGAAGTATTTTTGTTCTGGATAACATAAATAAATTGTTGCATAGTTTGCATTAGAAATCACCTCACAAATATACATGTATGCAATATTTTTGGTCGTATCCAAGGTAGTCATGTCCTCATCATCCTCCCTCTTTTGAAAATAAAGCCGTCCTCGGCGTTGCTTAATCTGAAATGTGGGTAAGAAAATAGACAAGGTGTACATGTTGTATATGTATATGTCATCCATTTTTACTTCCCTTAATTTTCGCACATATGACACATGTATAGATGAGTAACTTTCGTAGTTCATAAAATATAACGCCAAAATATTATCACAAGAAGTAGAAGGCATGAAAATATTGCAACTCAATTTGCACATATAAGTGAAGCTCTTAATCGTTACAAAAGATTGGCAATGATCATCATTAAACCATCCCAACCTTGATGAACCATCACCAAGATTAGAGGTCATATCAAAATGATTAAACATAGGCACAACTATTTTCACACGTATTTGATCCAAATCTGATTTATTCCCTGATTCAAATGGTTCTTTCGCATCAATAGTTAATTCAATTGGTTCACTCACAATTGTTTAATCGCATGGCAAAGTCAAATCACGAACATATTCCTCTAAAATAGTTGGTGTGATCAAAGTAGTGAATAGCTCATCGCATGGTTCATTTAAATTGACAAGGCATTCACCATACTCATGTGGAGGTGGAAGATCGGTACCTTTGTCATTACCTCTTATGATCAACTCAGATGATGTAGGCACTGTCGGAGGTGATGTGTCACATGGTGGAGGTGATGTAGTCCTCACAACAACGGATGTGTCTGTCATAGTACGCCTAGTAGTGGAAGGAACAACCGTATCATTTCTTGGAATGTGCACCTGGCGCTTATTCTCCTTACGGACAATACGTCGTTTTATTTCCTGTTCAGCACTACAAGCAAGACGAAACAAATGGTCCATAGGATAACACTCTTCATGAATTAGTAACTCCTGAATATCACGATTTAATCCTGCCCAAAATCTATCCATAAAATCGTCTTCACTTTCTTGTAAAGAGGAATGCAACAAGGTAGTTTGTAAATCATCATAATATTTCGTTACGGTGTCACTACCTTGTTTTAAATGTTGCAACTTTGTAAGCATGTCACGAGTATAATAAGCAGGGACGAATGTATGTCGCATGGCAACTTTCAAATCAATCCAAGTAGTAGGTATATAATTAGGGTGTAACCGACAATATTCACTCCACCAAACTAAAGCATAACCAGTGAAAGAACCAACCGCAACCTTAACTTTTTTCGTTCATGAAAACTATGGGAAGCAAATAGATTATTTATGTCAAACTCCCATTCAATATATAAACCAGGTCTAAAACGGCCATTAAACGGTGGTATAGAAACATTAACCTGATCATGTGCATTTGGATGTTTGTGCACCTCTCGTGATGGCTGTGGTATGTCCTTATGATACAGGGTGGAACCCTAATCAGCAGACCTTTCACGATTTGGAGGATGGCAACGATGAACACGGGGAAAACACGGAGAAAGATGGGGAAAACACAAGAGAGAACACTCAAATCAACACGAAAGCAATCACACAAATGCTAGATTCGCGATACAAGGTTGAGATCCATGATCCAAGGTCAACAACGGTGATACAGATAGTCTTCTCCCGGAGGAGGTCTTGATATCCCGGGGGATCTTCTCCGATGAAGGAGGTCCTGAATCCGAAGTGGATCTTCTCCGTAGAGGCGCACCGTCTCGTGGGAGAAATCCACACAAGTATCAAATGAGCTAAACCACAGCTAACCCTAAACGGAATGAGGACAGGAGTATATATAGTGTACGGGGCGAAGGGGTACACGGGCCTCGGCCCAGGGGCTGCACGCAGGCAGATCAGGGGCCGGACGTCCGGGCGGCGGGCCGGATGTCCGGGGCTTCGCGGGGCGCCGGATGTCCGGGGTGAGGAGCCGGATGTCCGGGCTGGAGCGGTCCGGGCTCGGGTGCTCTCTGGACAGAGGCGCCGGATTTCCGGGCCCGGGGCCGGATGTCCGGGCCATGCTTGGCCGGATGTCCGGGCCCTGGCCGGATGTCCGGGCCCTGTAGCTTCGGCTGCTGCTGGTCTTCTGTAGTTGATGGCCCAGGTGCCGGATGTCCGGGCCAGGGGGCCGGATGTCCGGGGCCTGGAGCTGCTTTCTGGTCCTCTTGTTGCATCAGCTCGTCCATGACCTTGGGGACTTGTTCATCTTCAAGCTTCTCTCCGAAGTGGTCTCCTTCACACCTGAGCACACAAAGCACACTCGCTTGAGGTAGCAACCATGTCTCGCAAGATTCATAAGGAAGTAGGGCTAGGAGTGACGTCACCTCGGTCTCGAAAGCTCTAGCACGAGCACGTGTCATCGGTCCTTGAGGCACTTGAGGGGGTGAAGGAGGGTCCATGGGGATGGCCCTAGGATACACCGTATCATCTCCCCTCCCTTGGGAAAGATCCGACCTCGGATCGAAATCTTCATCACCATGGAAAGGAGAGAGGTCCTTGATGTTGAAAGTATCGCTCACGGAGTACTTGTCTCGTGGGATGTCGATCTTGTAGGCGTTGTCGTTGTAGCGTGCTAGCACCTTGAAGGGTCCGTCGACGCGAGGTAGAAGCTTGGACTTGCGCTCGTGTGGGAAACGGTCCTTGCGAAGGTGAAGCCAAACAAGATCTCCCGGTTGGAACACCATCGGTGCCTTGTTGACGTTGAACTTGGTGGCACGACGTTGGACTTGTCGCTCGATCATCGCCCTTGTGTCTTCGTGCACCTTCTTGAGATAAGTTGCCCTTGCACTCGCGTCCATGTTCGTGCGCTCTTGGAGAGGAAGAGGTAGGATGTCCAAAGGTGACAACGGGTTGAAGCCGTAGACGATCTCGAAGGGGGACTTGCCGGTTGTGGAGTGTCTTGCGCGGTTGTAAGCGAACTCGGCGATTGGCAAGCAATGCTCCCATTCCCTGATGTTCCTCTTGATCAACACACGAAGAAGAGTGGAGAGCGTGCGGTTCGTCACCTCCGTCTGGCCGTCCGTTTGTGGATGGTACACCGAAGAAAATAGAAGCTTGATTCCGAGCTTGGCACATAGTGTTTTCCAAAAGTAACTCAGGAACTTGACGTCCCGGTCCGACACGATCGTTTTAGGCACGCCATGAAGACGAAGTATCTCCCTGCAAAAGAGAGTGGCAACATGATACGGTGTATCCTAGGGCCATCACCATGGACCCTCCTTCACCCCCTCAAGTGCCTCAAGGACCGATGACACGTGCTCGTGCTAGAGCTTTCGAGACCGAGGTGACGTCACTCCTAGCACAACTTCCTTATGAATCTTGCGAGACATGGTTGCTACCTCAAGCGAGTGTGCTTTGTGTGCTTAGGTGTGAAGGAGACCGCTTCGGAGAAGAGCGTGAAGATGGACAAGTCCCCAAGGCCACGGACGAACTGATCCATCGAGAAGGGCAGAAGGAAGCTCCAGGCCCCGGACATCCGGCCCCATGGCCCGGACATCCGGCACCTGGGCCATCAACTACAGAAGGCCAGCAGCAACTGAAGCTACAGGGCCCGGACATCCGGCCAGGGCCCGGACATCCGGCCAAGCATGGCCCGGACATCCGGCCCCGGGCCCGGAAATCCG
>LR738716.1:323091033-323111162 GCA_902687465.1 Secale cereale
AACAAGGAGGACCTCAAGCTGCATACGCGGGACACCACCGAGCAGGAAATCGCCTACATAGCTTCTCGGGCTGAGGAGGCCGCCGCAGCCGCGGCGGCAGGAGTCTTCGGGTTCTCGCCGGAGGAGGCGGAGGCCGAGGAGGCGTCCACCCAGGCGGAAGAGGCGGAGATCCGCCGATTGCTGAACCTCCCACCCGACGCGCTTGCCGGGGTCCCCTCGTTGAGGCACTCCGGGATCCATGGGATCGCGACGGAGGCCGCGGCAAGGGAGGGCACCGCCGGAGGAAGCAGAGGCGCCGCGAGGGGCGGAGGCGCCAAGGGGAAGAGGGCCGCAGCGCTGGATGCTGGGCCCAGCGAGCCGGCCGGGGCAGAGGAGGAGGAGGAGGAGGAGGCCGAAGACTCCGGCGGATCTACGGAGTTGTACGCCGACGACCTCTCCTCGCCGGAGAGCTCCCCGCCCCCGGCAAGCCCGAAGGAGTCCCCGGCAAAGCGTCCCCGCAAGGCGGCGACGGGGGAAAGGGCACAGGCGCCCCGGCAACAGCCACCTCGGCGGGCGGCTCCCCGGGGGAGTCAAGCCGCGCCAAGGCCGTCCGGCGCACCAGCCGCAGCAGAGGCGGGCCGTGCGCGGACCACGACGGAGGCGCCCCGCAGGCCGGCAGCGAGCCGGCAGGGGTCTTCTCGGAGCGGAGCAGCGGCTCCGCCCGCCCCCCGGGCGTCGGCAGCCACAGGGGCTGGGTCTTCGCAGCCCCCAGCCCCGGTGAGTACCAAGCGCGCGAGGGAGTCTTCGCCTCCCGCTCCTCGCGTCGACGCGCCCACGGTGGAGTATGACTTCTCCGCCCTGAGCGAGGACGACGAGGAGGACCAGGAGTAAGGATCCGAGATTCTTCATCTTCTTGATTTTTATCTTGATCTTCTGTTGATGCTAATTCTGTCTTCTGTTCTGGTTTCAGGACCCTGGCCCATCGCGCCGCGAAGAAGGCCAAGGCGCCCGAGGCCGAAGTCGCGGAGGACTCGGCAGCGGCGGCAACAGAGGGCGCGCCGGAGCCGAGCCTGCCGGACTCTGGCACTGCTCCGATGAGCAGCCCCCAGCGCAGCCCGCAGCGCAGCCCCCAGCGTAAGTCTGGGGTTCTTTCTTTTTGCTTGTCGGGGTACGTCTGAGGCTTTTGATTTTATCTTCATGTTTTGACATCTCTTGTCTCGTTCCGTGCAGAGGAGGAGCCGCAGCGGGAAGAGCGCCCGGAGACCACCGCCGAGGAGCTGCAGGCACCGCCATCCCCGCCAAGGCAGGACTCTCCGGCAAGGGAGAGTGCTCCGTCAAGGGCGGGTACTCCGCCAAGGCAGAGTACCCCGCCAAGGACGAGCAGCCCGGCAAGGGCGGCCACCCCGCCAAGGCCAAGTTCCCCGGCGAGGGCGACTACTCCGACGAGGCCGAGCTCCCCGGCGAGGGAGCCCGCCGCTGAGGACGCTCGCCAAGGTAACTTTTGTAACTTGTCTTCTTTGCTTTTCTCTTTTTTGGATATTTGCTTGGGTCTTGAAATTTCTTTGTCTTCTTCTTCTTCCTAGATCTTCCACCTCCTGCGCCTATGGAGACGGAGGTAATTATCCTCGAGGAGGAGGACGCGCAGGGCGGCGGCGGCGATGCTCCAGTCGTCGAGGAGGTGGGCGAGGCCGCCGAGCCGGCCGCGCAAGAGACTGCTCCGGCTGCGGACGCAGCGGCCGGGGAGGGGGACGGTGGCCGCACCGCCGACCCGGAGGTGGCGGGAGCATCGGATGCTGCGCCGGCCACCGGTCCCTCCGCCGGCGAGGAGCAAAGGTTCTATCTCGAGGCCCCCAATGGCGTCTTCATCCAGATGCCGTGGGGGTCTTCGTCGCGAGCTCCTGCGGAGGGCGAGGCGTTCGACGGAGAGGTCCTCGCCTCCGCAGGCCTGAAGATCGTCCAGGCGCCCGGTGGAAGTGAGGGGCCCGAGGAGGAGCGATTGCTTCATCAGCTCCTGGCCCTTTACCGGGCCAGGCAAGCAAAGCTCGCTTCCCGGGAGGCTCTTGCCGCCAAGGCTGCGGCAGAGATGGAGAAGCGTGCGGCGGAGCTCCGCGCCGCCAACCAGGCTGCTCTCCGCCAGGTGGCGGAGGAGCGAGAGCGTCTCGCCGGCGAGTACCAAGAGTGGGTACTTGAGAGGGCCGAAGCCGATGAACAGCAGCGCCTCGCCGGGGTGGAGATGTCCCGGCGAGAGGGAGAGCTCGCGCAGCGGAAGGTGGAGCTGGATTCTCATGAAGAAGACCTTGCCGCTCGCGAGGCTGCCCTTGGCGGGGAGCTGAAGGAGGCGAAGGCCGCCGCGGTTGCCGCGGAGGACGCCAAGAAAGAGCTCGCCGCCAAGGTTGAACAACTGGAGAAGGCGATGAAGGTGAGCGCCGAGAAGGTTGCCGCGCTCATCCTGGAGCGCGAGAAGGACGCTCACACAAACTCAGAGCTCCAGGTGAGTTTATCCAAGAGGGGTGACGAGCTGAAGGCCGCCAAGGATTCCATTGAAGACTTGGAGCTGAAGGTCACCACCCTGAAGGAATCGCTTGATGCTGCCCGGGCCCAGGAGACCAAGTTGAAGGATGAGCTCCGCAAGGAGCGAACCTTGATGGAGAGCGTCAACAAGGCCTCCGAGCTCTTCCGGCAGACTATCGAGGTGTGGACCGAAGAGCTGGTTTCTTCTGCGTCCAATATTGACCAGGAGTTGCTTGCTTTGAAGGTCGAACATCTTATCTACTCGCCGGATCCAGATCTCCCGCACAGCGCCAAGCTCAGCCTCTTCTTCAGAGGCGTCGCTCCGGCTCTTGCAGGTCTCCGGAACCGCATCCCCGCGCAGCTGGCCGAGGAGTCGCGCCGTCTCTGCGCGGGAACTCTGGAGCGGGTGTTGACGAAGATCGTGTACCGCAACCCGGGGATCAACCTCACGAACGTTCTTCGCACCCTGCCGGCAGATGCAGACACGGAGGCCCTGAAGGAGCAGGTCGGCCACATCATCGCCAAGGTGGCAAAGCTTGGCAGGAAGGAAGGCGACCGCGTAGACTAGGGCTCCATTTATCTTTATCTTTTTGTTGCTGCATATTATGTTATGAACTCATTAGTCCATTGCGACAAGTTATCCTTGTAAGATATTTGCTTTACTTCAATCAATCAGTGCAATGTTATCTTCCTTGTTCCAATCTTTGACTTTGTATGTTTTTCACCCTACGCTCCCGGGGAGCTTGCCGGCAAGGGGCCCTTGCCGCGAGCGCTGAGTGCTGGACTCTGAGCAGCCTGCTGGCCAAGGTCCTCGCCGGCAAGCAACCTTGCCGCAGCTGGTCGCAACGCACTTAGCTTGCTGAGTGTACTCGGAAACGAGGCAAGGGCGCGACACTTGTCGCAGCTCACTTAAATCGTTGAGTGGACTCGAAAACAAGATAAGGGTGCGGCAAGCTACGGGTAGGTTCCTCCGCGCACAGGTTTTCCATACAAAGTGTGATCGTTCAAGGAAGACAACCAAAATTTAAAATTTGAACTGGTCAAATCCTAACAACTTATCTTTCATATGCTGCTTGCTCATGTTGCTTGCTTTTCGGTAAGGCTCTTCTTACTTGAACAACACTTAGTTCCTCCTCCATCTCCTTCCCCCCCGGCAAACTTGTGCGCGAGGAACGTTCCTTCTGCTTAAGAGAAAAGGAAAGGGAGAGGGAAAAAGCATATTGCCTTTCGGCGTAATAGTGCTTACCGTACGTCTGAGTGTTGCATCAAATGCCAAACAGAACATGCAAATAGCAAAGAGAAGCACGCAAAAGGCAATCGATGCGAGAAACACGAAAACTTTACTGATGCACGGGGTCTGCGCCCGGCTTTGTACAAAGGGTTACATGCAACAGCGGCAAGGCTTGTACAAAAGGTGGTTGCCGGAGCGGATCACGGCAACCGCGCCTTAGGGGTGAAACTTGCGAAGATGCTCTATGTTCCAGGAGTTGCTCACCGGTAAGCCTTCTTCGGTCTCGAGGCGGACAGCGCCGGGCCTCGTAACTTGTCTCACCCGATAAGGGCCTTCCCACTTCGGCGTCAACTTGTTGGCATTCTTGGCGGACTGAACACGCCGAAGAACAAGGTCGCCTTCCTCGAGACTCCTGGCCTTGACTTTGCGGCTATGGTAGCGACGCAAAGCTTGCTGGTATCGAGCAGCTCGTACAGCAGCCTGGAGACGTCCCTCCTCAAGGAGCAATGCGTCATCTTGTCGCAGTTGCTCTTGCTCGAGCTCATCATAAGCGAGTACTCGAGGAGATCCGTATACGAGTTCCGTGGGGAGAACTGCCTCTGCTCCATAGACTAGAGCGAAAGGTGTCTGCCCGGTGGCTCGACTTGGTGTCGTTCTGATTGACCAAAGAGCCGCCGGGAGCTCCTCTATCCAATTCCTTCCGCACTTGTGCAGCCTGTCAAAGGTCCTTGTCTTGAGTCCGCGCAGCACTTCAGCATTTGCCCTCTCCGCTTGGCCGTTGCTCCTCGGGTGAGCAACAGAAGCGAAACAGACCTTGGCGCCAAGGTCTTGGACGTATTGCATGAAGGTGCGACTAGTGAATTGCGTACCGTTGTCGGTGATGATCCTGTTAGGGATCCCGAAACGGCAAACAATCGACCTGAAGAACCTGACTGCTGACTGTGCTGTCACCTTTCTCACTGGCTCCAGTTCTGGCCACTTTGTGAACTTGTCGATTGCAACGTACAAGTACTCAAAGCCCCCGACAGCACGAGGGAAAGGGCCGAGGATATCGAGCCCCCAGACCGAGAAGGGCCATGACAAAGGGATTGTTTGGAGAGCTTGAGCTGGCTGATGAATTTGCTTTGCATGGAACTGGCACGCTTCACACTTGGTTACTAGTGCAGTTGCATCTTGGAGGGCTTCTTGCCAAAAGAACCCTTGCCGGAAAGCTTTCCCGGCAAGTGCCCTTGCGCCAATGTGGTGGCCGCATATGCCTCCGTGTATTTCTGCCAACAGCTTCTGTCCATCTTCTCTGGAGATGCATTTCAACCTGACACCATTGAGTCTTCTTCTGTACAGCTCGTTATCCACAAACTGATACATACTTGACTGCCTGGTTATCTTCTCTATCTCTTGAGGGTCGTCGGGAAGTTCTCCAGTTTGCAGAAAACGGACGATCTGCTGCGCCCATGCCGGAGCTCGAGGCTCGACGGCAAGGACTAAAGGCTCGAGGGCCGCTGCGGGAACCCCAGCTTCTACGGCAAAGACTTCTGGTCCTGTCGGAGCTGACGGTCCCCCGGCAAGCTCGCCGGGGCGAGGCTTGTCGGGAACACTTGCTTCAACTGCACAAGCCCGAGGGCTCGCAGGAGCAAACTGTTCCTCAGCGTTGTTGTTGATCTTGGGAACTTTGGCGGCGGGTTCAGGAAGATCCGCCGGCAAGTAGTCGCCGGAGACCAACTTTCTCTTCTTGGACTGCCCAATTGACGGTGTAACTGATGGCTGAGTCAGCTTGAGTAAAAAGGTCCCTGGTTCCACAGGTAACTTCATCGCGGCGCACTTTGAAAGGCCATCTGCAATCTCATTTTGAGCTCTTGGGACGTGCTCCATCTGCAGACCTTCAAAGTGCTCTTCAAGCTTCCTCACTTCATCGACGTATGCTTCCATCAAAGGGCTCTGGTAGCTCTTGTTAACTTGCCGGACCACCAACTGAGAATCGCCCCGCACAATCAGCTTTCTGATCCCAAGTTCGGCCGCAATCCTGAGGCCGGCAAGCAAGCCTTCATATTCTGCAGTGTTGTTTGTCGCTTGCTCCCTGGGAAAGTGCATCTGGATAACATATTTGAGGTGCTCTCCGGTGGGCGCGATGAGTACCACGCCGGCACCGGCGCCTTGCAGCGAGAAGGCACCGTCAAAATACATTACCCATTCACTTGTCGCTTCTTGCACGGGTACACTTGTTTCTTGAACTTCTTCTTCTGGCGTTGGGGTCCACTCAGCGATGAATTCTGCCAAAGCTCGGCTCTGTATGGTTGAAGTACTTTCAAACTTGAGCCCAAAGCTTGACAGCTCCAGTGCCCACTCAACGATCCTGCCTGTTGCCTCTGGATTGTGCAATATCCTCTTCAACGGAAAGCGAGTGACCACTGTTATTTCATGGGCTTGGAAGTAGTGGCGCAGCTTCCTCGAGGCCATGAGGAGGCCGAAAAGCAATTTTTGCACGCCAGAGTACCTTGATCTAGCTCCCTGGAGAAGGGAACTTACAAAATACACTGGGCGCTGCACCATCTTCTTCCGCACCTCTCCTTGTTCCTGCGCAGAGTCTTCCTTGTCGGGGCCAGAGCTTGTCGGGACAGCCCCCTGCTTGTCGTTAGATTCGCTTGCCGGTGATGCTGACTCCTCGTCGGACTCCCTCTCCGCTACTAACGCAGCACTAACCACCTGGTTGGTTGCCGCTAAGTATAGCAACAACTTTTCCTGTGGTTTAGGTGCGACAAGTATAGGAGTGGAGGACAGGTACCGTTTCAAATCCTGCAACGCCGCCCCTGCTTCCGGAGTCCACTTCATGGGACCTGCCTTTTTCAAGATTTTGAAGAAAGGTAGGGCGCGTTCTGCGGATTTTGAAATGAACCTACTGAGGGCAGCAACGCAACCTGCAAGCCTTCTGACATCCTTGACGCGCTTCGGGGCTTCTATCTGCTCGATGGCTTTGATCTTGTCGGGGTTGGCCTCAATCCCCCTCTGTGATACAAAGAACCCGAGAAGCTTGCCGGAGGGAACTCCAAAGACGCACTTCTCGGGGTTCAACTTGAGCTGTATCCTGCGCAAGTTCTGAAACGTTTCTTCCAAGTCTTGAATCAGTGTTTCTCTGCTCTTGCTCTTCACCACAATGTCATCCATGTAGGCTTCTACATTCCTGTGGATCTGTGGCTCAAAAGCAGTGTACACTACCCTTGCAAAAGTTGAGCCCGCATTCTTCAATCCAAATGGCATGCGGATAAAGCAATAGGTGCCACATGGAGTGATAAATGCAGTCTTCTCTTCATCTTCCTTGGCCATGAAAATCTGGTGATAGCCTGAATATGCATCAAGAAAACAGAGTAGCTCACATCCGGCAGTGGAGTCAACGATCTGGTCAATGCGCGGCAAAGGGAAGGGATCCTTGGGACATGCTTTATTGACATCAGTGAAGTCTATACACAGTCTCCACTTCCCGTTGGCCTTGCGCACGACGACTGGGTTTGCCAGCCACGTCGGATGGATCACACCTCTAACTAGGCCTGCTGCCTCAAGTTTCTTGATCTCCTCATTGATGAACTCTTGGCGCTCCACGGCTTGCTTCCTTACTTTTTGCTTGATGGGCCGCGCATGAGGACAGACAGCAAGCTTGTGCTCAATCACCTTCCTGGGAACGCCGGGGATGTCAGATGGTTGCCAAGCAAACACATCGACATTCGCCCGCAGGAAGGCGACGAGCGCGCTTTCCTATTTGCTGTCAAGGGTGGCACTGATGGTGAAGGTACCACCAGTGCCATCCTCCTTCGCGGACACTTTCTTGGTTGCCGGAGGAGCAGCCATTCCTTTCTTGCTCTTGCCGGTGGAGCTCGATGGAACGTCCTCGACGGCAGCGCAGCACTCCGAAGAGGTGCGGTTGCCGGAGTGGGTCCCAGAGCACTTGCCGGACTTGGTCTTCGTCTTCTTCCCCCCGGGAGCTTCAGCGGCAAGAGTATCCTTCTCGGCCGCAGCTGCCGCATCCCGGTAAATCTTGTCGGCGCAAATAAGCGCATCTTTCTTGTCACTGTGGACAGTGATGACGCTTATCGGCCCCGGCATCTTCAGCACGCTGTAGGCATAGTGGGAAGCTGCCATGAACTTGGCGAGGGCGGGACGGCCGAGTATTCCATTGTAGGGCAATGGAATATCAGCAACGTCAAAGGTGATGCGCTCAGTCCTGAAGTTGAGCTCCCCGCCAAAGGTCACTGGCAGAGTGATCTTTCCCTTAGGCTTGCTCCTTCCCGGGTTGATTCCTTGGAATGAACCGGTCTCTTCGAGCTCGCCGTCTTGAATCTGGAGCTTCTTGATCACAGCGGAGGAGATCAAGTTCAGCCCGGCCCCGCCGTCAACCAACATTTTGGTGACCTTGAGGTTGCGGATGGTGGGGGAAACCAGCATCGGCAAGCACCCGACCGCAGTGGTGCGGTCAGGGTGATCCTCAAGGTCAAAAACGATGGGCGTGCTGGACCATTTAAGGAGCCTGCGCGACTCCACGGGCGGCTCCGCTGCATTCACCTCACGCACCCACTGTTTCAGCTGGCGGTGGGAGGTGTGCAGGGAGGCGCCACCGTCGACGCACAGGACCTCCGTGGCTTTCTGGAACTCCTGCTCGCTGTTCTCGTCGTCCTCCATGTCTTCATCGTCGTCTTCGTCGTTGTCGCGGCCCCGGGGAGGTCGATCTCCTTGCCGCTGCTTGGCCTTGCCGCGGCGTCCTCCCCGGCCATTGAACGGCCGCTTCTTGCTGGGCTCTTCCCCGCCACCTTGGGCCTTCTCCTTGTCGCGCCTCTCGTACTCAGCTTTTTGCTGCTCGACGAGGTACTCGACGCGCTTGCAGTTGGAGAGATCGTGACCCTTGGTGCGGTGAATCTTACAGTATTGCTTGTCGGAGCTACCCGGCTTGTCGGCCGCCGCCGCAGGGGCAGGCTCCTTGCCGGAGCCGCCAGCCTGCGCTTGCTTGGCGGGGGCCTCCTTGCCGGACTTCTCGACGGCAAGCACTTCCTTCTTGCCCTTCTTCCTGTTGTTCCGCCGCCGGCTCTTCTTTGCCGGGGCGGCGTCATCGCTGTCGCTTCCCCCTGCGCCAGCATCCTCCCCGGGGAGTTTCCTCCCCTCTTCCGCACGGGCGCACTTGTCAGCAAGAGCGTAAAGCTCGCTGACGTCCCTGATCTTGGTCATCGCCATCTCCTCACGCATGCGGCGGTTACGCACGTTCTGATGGAACGCGCTGATAACCGCGGCAGGGTGAACGTCGGGGATGTTGTGCTGTACCCGGCTGAAGCGTTGGATATATTTGCGCAGGGGTTCGCCTTCCTTCTGGGCCAAAATGTGGAGATCGCTCTCCTGGCCATGGGGTTTGTGGCCGCCGGTGAAGGCGCCAACAAACTGATGGCAGAGGTCGGCCCATGAAGAGATAGAGCCTTCCGGCAAGTGCATGAGCCACGAACGGACGTTCGGTTTCAGCACGAGCGGGAAGTAGTTGGCTAGGATCTTTTCGTCGCGCCCCCCGGCAGCTTGCACCGCGATAGTGTAGACGCTGAGAAACTCCGAGGGGTGCGTCTTGCCGTCGTACTTCTCCGGTACGTCGGGCTTAAAGTTCTTCATGCTGGGCCACTGGACGCGCCGCAGCTCGCGGGTGAACGCAGGGCAGCCTGCCGCGTACGGCAAGTCGCCTGGTTCACCGGGCGCGGGTGCGTCGACAGTGTTCCCAGCTCTCTTGTCGGATTGTCGCCGAGCTTCTCGGCGGCGCTCGATCGTGGTTCGAGCGTCTTCATCTCGCCGGTCGTCGAGGACCTGGCGCTGGTCCCGACGGGCCCGCGGGTCCGACGAGGCTGTGGAGCCGTCGTCGGGGTTGTTCCGGCGGGGCGGCGTCTTCTGCTTCTGCGGCGGGGAATGCACGCTTGTCGCACCCCCGGCAGTCTTGTCGCCGATAGCCTTCGTCTTCTCAGCCTGCCGCGGCCGTGAGGCCGACGGCTGCTGCGGAGAGTCGTTGTTGGCGAAGTCTATCAGGCTCCGGATAGTGGCCCTCCATTCTTCGGCCTTGTCGGCCGCCGGAGGAAAATCGAGAAGCAGCTGCGCCCTTGCGAGCGCTTCTGCCGGAGTAGTGGGGAACGCGGGCGAGCGGTGCGAGGAGCGGGATACGCTCGGACTTCTAACGACGTTAGAAGGAGCGGGGTCCCGCGCCGGCGCCTTCGCTTTGCTTGTGCCCGGACGGGGGTCCGGGGCGTCCCGCGAACCTCCAGTATGGCCTTGTCCCAGCAAGCGGATACCACCTCCCGTGGTATGGCGCTGCGGGGTCGTCGTATGCTGTGATGGACGCGGCGCGTCCACAGAGACCGAGGTCCGGTCGTCCGTCTTGTTCTTGGATCTGGTGGCACCGTGAGTGTCCTCGCCGGCGACCACCCTTCCGACGGCGTCTCCCCCGCCCACCGTTGGCTCCGGAGGCGGCGGGTGAGACGCAGACGGGCCTCCGACCTCCGAAGGCTTCTTCTTCGGGGCCATGGAGCTGTCGCTGATGAAGTTGCTGATGAAACTGGAGAGGTTGATGAAGAATGCGCCCGCGCGAACGCCGGATCAGGTTCGCACAACCTCGACGCCCCCTACCTGGCGCGCCAAAGATGTCGGGGGAAACTGTCCGCCACGAACACCTATGGGACCGGAGCCCCTTGTCTGTGCGGTACGAGGGCGGAGGGAGCACAAAGAGCAGATCGGAGCAGACGCGCGGGCAGTTTTACCCAGGTTCGGGCCGCACGGATGCGTAAAACCCTACTCCTGCTTGGTTGTGTATTGAGTGGGGCGCTCGGGAGCTTGAAGAAGCAGCTACACCGTGCGTGAGAGTAATCTAGGTTTCGAACCCCCTCCACGTTGTGCATGGGCCTCCTTTTATAGTGCAAAGGGGTCACCGACAGGTGTCAACGTAGGAGAAAGGGGTAAAAATGTAAAAGAGGTGGTAGTTGTAACAGTGCGGGAACAGTGGAGCTACAGTACAGAACAGTGGTCTATACCTACTTTAACAGTGGGGGACAAGGGCATTTAATGCCCGTCGCCGTCGACCCCAAAAGCTCCCGCCTTAGCGTCTCCGACCGCCACGGCGACGGATTTATCGCCGTGGTGTGCCACCGTGTACCCCAGGCTGCACAGCCATCCGCCACGCGTCCCTGGTTAGGCCCCAGGGCGACGCGTGGGCCGATGAGCTGGAGCGCGGGCACACAGCGTAGCCTCCCCGGCAAGCGCCTTGCCGGGGCCTTGATCTTGCCGGGCCCGGGAACTTGCCGATCCCCGGGCCCCTTGCCGGGGTGCGCATAGCGCCGAGGCAATATCTTCTAATCTTCCTGGCAAGCTCCTCTTGCCAGGGTCTTGTGCTAGTGGAACAGCCTTGAGCCTGGTACGGCCTTCCCGGCAAGCTCCTCTTGCCGGGGTCTCGATCTTCTGTCTTGTATACTTTGTTTTTGAATGGTTTAATAGGAGGCAGGAAGGTCTCCGGCGAGCACGCAGTAAACCCTGCCGCGGGAAGCTGCAACTGCCCGTGCACAAGTTGGGGTACTAGGGTACCCCTACCTTAGTACACCGACAGGAGCCCCCGGGCCTGGGCCACACACGGTGCCGAGCGCTGTTGGGCCAGGCCCAAAACAGTGCACGGGCACCCGCGGCCCGCGGCGCGCCGAATCCACTTCCATATCCGCCGCACCCCACGGTAACGGCACGCGTCGATTGCGGCGCCGTGGGATGGGACGTGCCCACGATCTCTTAATGGAAAGGGGGAAACGCCCCCCACTCCCCCATAAAAGCAGAGGCAGCGGGCGCGGTTCCCCTCCCTGTGCTCTCATTACGTCGTCTTCCTCCTGCAAAAAGATTCCTTCTAGCGCTCCGCCTCCACAGCTCCGCCGCCGCCTAGCTCTTCGTCCCCTTCCTTCCGCCGCGTCCGCCATGGCCCCAAAGGCCGACAAGGGAAAAGCGGAGAAGTCCAAGAAGGAGAAATCCGAGCAAGCAGCCAAGCTCATTGCTTACCGGAAGCGGAACGTCGTCTTCTCGCCGAGGCTCGGCGTGCAAGAACTCTGGAACAAGTACTACTTGTTCTGGTCCAAGGGCACCGACGCGCATCCCCGCACCCGAGCATACCCGGCCGCCGCCAAGGACAACTACCCCGGCGGGTATTACTTCTTCGCTGCCTTTTTCCACTGTGGCCTCTGCCCTCCTTTTTCGAACTTCTTCTGTGATATCATGAATACGTACGGCTTCCATCTGCTTGATTTCACCCCCAACGCCATCCTCACCATGGCCGTTTTCGCACATATGTGCGAAAACTTCATAGGAGTCCACCCCAACGTAGCCCTCTTTAGACACTTTTTCACCCCTAGAGCCGAGGCCGATGCCCCTCTCTCCGGATGTATTTCTTGGGTCTTGAATTTCTTTGTCTTCTTCTTCTTAGATCTTCCTCCTCCTGTGCCTATGGAGACGGAGGTAATTATCCTCGAGGAGGAGGACGCGCAGGGCGGTGGCGGCGACGCTCCGGTCGCCGAGGAGGTGGGCGAGGCCGCCGAGCCGGCCGCGCAAGAAACTGCTCCAGCTGCGGATGCAGCGGCCGGGGAGGGGGACGGTGGCCGCACCACCGACCCGGAGGTGGCGGGAGCATCGGATGCTGCGCCGGCCACCGGTCCCTCCGCCGGCGAGGAGCAAAGGTTCTATCTCGAGGCCCCCAACGGCGTCTTTATTCAGATGCCGTGGGGGTCCTCGTCGCGAGCTCCTGCGGAGGGCGAGGCGTTCGACGGGGAGGTCCTCGCCTCCGCAGGCCTGAAGATCGTCCAGGCGCCCGGTGGAAGTGAGGGGTCCGAGGAGGAGCGATTGCTTCATCAACTCCTGGCCCTTTACCGGGCCAGGCAAGCAAAGCTCGCTTCCCGGGAGGCTCTTGCCGCCAAGGCCGCGGCGGAGATGGAGAAGCGTGCGGCGGAGCTCAGCGCCGCCAACCAGGCTGCTCTCCGCCAGGTGGCGGAGGAGCGAGAGCGCCTCGCCGGCGAGTACCAAGAGTGGGTACTTGAGAGGGCCGAAGCCGATGAACAGCAGCGCCTCGCCGGGGTGGAGATGTCCCGGCGAGAGGGAGAGCTCGCGCAGCGGAAGGTGGATCTGGATTCTCATGAAGAAGACCTTGCCGCTCGCGAGGCTGCCCTTGGCGGGGAGCTGAAAGAGGCGAAGGCCGCCGCGGCTGCCGCGGAGGACGCCAAGAAAGAGCTCGCCGCCAAGGTTGAACAACTGGAGAAGGCGATGAAGGTGAGCGCCGAGAAGGTTGCCGCGCTCATCCTGGAGCGCGAGAAGGATGCTCACACCAACTCAGAGCTCCAGGTGAGTCTGTCCCAGAGGGGTGACGAGCTGAAGGCCGCCAAGGATTCCATTGAAGACTTGGAGCTGAAGGTCACCACCCTGAAGGAATCGCTTGATGCTGCCCGGGCCCAGGAGACCAAGCTGAAGGATGAGCTCCGCAAGGAGCGAACCTTGATGGAGAGCGTCAACAAGGCCTCCGAGCTCTTCCGGCAGACTATTGAGGTGTGGACCGAAGAGCTGGTTTCTTCTGCGTCCAACATTGACCAGGAGTTGCTTGCTTTGAAGGTCGAACATCTTATCTACTCGCCGGATCCAGATCTCCCGCACAGCGCCAAGCTCAGCCTCTTCTTCAGAGGCGTCGCTCCAGCCCTTGCAGGTCTCCGGAACCGCATCCCCGCGCAGCTGGCCGAGGAGTCGCGCCGGCTCTGCGCGGGAACTCTGGAGCGGGTCTTGACGAAGATCGTGTACCGCAACCCGTGGATCAATCTCACGAACGTTCTTCGCACCCTACCGGCAGATGCGGACACGGAGGCCCTGAAGGAGCAGGTCGGTCACATCATCGCCAAGGTGGCAAAGCTTGGCAGGAAGGAAGGCGACCGCGTAGACTAGGGCCCCATTTATCTTTATCTTTTGGGTGCTGCACATTATGTTATGAACTCATTAGTCCATTGCGACAAGTTATCCTTGTAAGATATTTGCTTTACTTCTATCAATCAGTGCAATGTTATCTTCCTTGTTCCAATCTTTGACTTTGTATGTTTTTCACCCTACGCTCCCGGGGAGCTTGCCGGCAAGGGGCCCTTGCCGCGAGCGCTGAGTGCTGGACTCTGAGCAGCCTGCTGGCCAAGGTCCTCGCCGGCAAGCAACCTTGCCGCAGCTGGTCGCAACGCACTTAGCTTGCTGAGTGTACTCGGAAACGAGGCAAGGGCGCTACACTTGTCGCAGCTCACTTAAATCGTTGAGTGGACTCGAAAACAAGATAAGGGTGCGGCAAGCTACGGGTAGGTTCCTCCGCGCACAGGTTTTCCATACAAAGTGTGATCGTTCAAGGAAGACAACCAAAATTTAAAATTTGAACTGGTCAAATTCCAACAACTTATCTTTCATATGCTGCTTGCTGCTTGCTTATGTTGCTTGCTTTTCGGTAAGGCTCTTCTTACTTGAACTGCACTTAGTCCCTCCTCCACCTCCTTCCCCCCCGGCAAACTTGTGCGCGAGGAACGTTCCTTCTGCTTAAGAGAAAAGGAAAAGGAGAGGGAAACAAGCATACTGCCTTTCGACGTAATGATGCTCACCGTATGTCTGAGTGTTGCATCAAATGCCAAACAAAACATGCAAATAGCAAAGAGAAGCATGCAGAAGGCAATCGATGCGAAAGCACGAAATCTTTACTGACGCACGGGGTCTGCGCCCGGCTTTGTACAAAGGGTTACATGCAACAGCGGCAAGGCTTGTACAAAAGGTGGTTGCCGGAGCGGATCACGGCAACCGCGCCTTAGGGGTGAAACTTGCGAAGATGCTCTATGTTCCAGGAGTTGCTCACCGGTAAGCCTTCTTCGGTTTCGAGGCGGACAGCGCCGGGCCTCGTAACTTGTCTCACCCGATAAGGGCCTTCCCACTTCGGCGTCAACTTGTTGGAATTCTTGGCGGACTGAACACGCCGAAGAACAAGGTCGCCTTCCTCGAGACTCCTGGCCTTGACTTTGCGGCTATGGTAGCGGCGCAAAGCTTGCTGGTATCGAGCAGCTCGTACAGCAGCCTGGAGACGTCCCTCCTCAAGGAGCAATGCGTCATCTTGCCGCAGTTGCTCTTGCTCGAGCTCATCATAAGCGAGTACTCGAGGAGATCCGTATACGAGTTCCGTGGGGAGAACTGCCTCTGCTCCATAGACTAGAGCAAAAGGTGTCTGTCCGGTGGCTCGACTTGGTGTCGTCCTGATTGACCAAAGAGCCGCCGGGAGCTCCTCTATCCAATTCCTTCCGCACTTGCGCAGCCTGTCGAAGGTCCTTGTCTTGAGTCCGCGCAGCACTTCAGCATTTGCCCTCTCCGCTTGGCCGTTGCTCCTCGGGTGAGCAACAGAAGCGAAACAGACCTTGGCGCCAAGGTCTTGGACGTATTGCATGAAGGTGCGACTAGTGAATTGCGTACCGTTGTCGGTGATGATCCTGTTAGGGATCCCGAAACGGCAAACAATCGACCTGAAGAACCTGACTGCTGACTGTGCTGTCACCTTTCTCACTGGCTCCACTTCTGGCCACTTTGTGAACTTGTCGATTGCAACGTACAAGTACTCAAAGCCCCTGACAGCACGAGGGAAAGGGCCGAGGATATCGAGCCCCCAGACCGAGAAGGGCCATGACAAAGGGATTGTTTGGAGAGCTTGAGCTGGCTGATGGATTTGCTTTGCATGGAACTGGCACGCTTCACACTTGGTTACTAGTGCAGTTGCATCTTGGAGGGCTTCTTGCCAAAAGAACCCTTGCCGGAAAGCTTTCCCGGCAAGTGCCCTTGCGCCAATGTGGTGGCCGCATATGCCTCCGTGTATTTCTGCCAACAGCTTCTGTCCATCTTCTCTGGAGATGCATTTCAACCTGACACCATTGAGTCTTCTTCTGTATAGCTCGTTATCCACGAACTGATACATACTTGACTGCCTGGTTATCTTCTCTATCTCTTGAGGGTCGTCGGGAAGTTCTCCAGTTTGCAGAAAACGGACGATCTGCTGCGCCCATGCCGGAGCCCGAGGCTCGACGGCAAGGACTAAAGGCTCGAGGGCCGCTGCGGGAACCTCAGCTTCTTCGGCGAAGACCTCTGGTCCTGCCGGAGCTGACGGTCCCCCGGCAAGCTCGCCGGGGCGAGGCTTGTCGGGAACACTTGCTTCAACTGCACAAGCCCGAGGGCTTGCAGGAGCAAACTGTTCCTCAGCGTTGATGTTGATCTTGGGAACTTTGGCGCCGGGTTCAGGGAGATCCGCCGGCAAGTAGTCGCCGGAGACCAACTTTCTCTTCTTGGACTGCCCAATTGACGGTGTAACTGATGGCTGGGTCAGCTTGAGCAAAAAGGTCCCTGGTTCCACAGGTAACTTCATCGCGGCGCACTTTGAAAGGCCATCTGCAATCTCATTTTGAGCTCTTGGGACGTGCTCCATCTGCAGACCTTCAAAGTGCTCTTCAAGCTTCCTCACTTCATCGACATATGCTTCCATCAAAGGGCTCTGGTAGCTCTTGTTAACTTGTCGGACCACCAACTGAGAATCGCCCCGCACAATCAGCTTTCTGATCCCAAGTTCGGCCGCAATTCTGAGGCCGGCAAGCAAGCCTTCATATTCTGCAGTGTTGTTTGTCGCTTGCTCCCTGGGAAAGTGCATCTGGATAACATATTTGAGGTGCTCTCCGGTGGGCGCGATGAGTACCACGCCGGCACCGGCGCCTTGCAGCGAGAAGGCACCGTCAAAATACATTACCCATTCACTTGTCGCTTCTTGTACGGGTGCACTTGTTTCTTGAACTTCATCTTCTGGTGTTGGGGTCCACTCAGCAATGAATTCTGCCAAGGCTCGGCTCTGTATGGTTGAAGTACTTTCAAACTTGAGTCCAAAGCTTGACAGCTCCAGTGCCCACTCGACGATCCTGCCTGTTGCTTCTGGATTGTGCAATATCCTCTTCAACGGAAAGCGAGTGACCACTGTTATCTCATGGGCTTGGAAGTAGTGGCGCAGCTTCCTCGAGGCCATGAGGAGGCCGAAAAGCAATTTTTGCACGCCAGAGTACCTTGATCTAGCTCCCTGGAGAAGGGAACTTACAAAATACACTGGGCGCTGCACCATCTTCTTCCGCACCTCTCCTTGTTCCTGCGCAGAGCCTTCCTTGTCGGGGCCAGAGCTTGTCGGGACAGTCCCCTGCTTGTCGCTAGATTCGCTTGCCGGTGATGCTGACTCCTCGTCGGACTCCCTCTCCGCTACTAACGCAGCACTAACCACCTGGTTGGTTGCCGCTAAGTATAGCAACAACTTTTCCTGTGGTTTAGGTGCGACAAGTATAGGAGTGGAGGACAGGTACCGTTTCAAATCGTGCAGCGCCGCCTCCGCTTCCGGAGTCCACTTCATGGGACCTGCCTTCTTCAAGATTTTGAAGAAAGGTAGGGCGCGTTCTGCGGATTTTGAAATGAACCTACTGAGGGCAGCAACACAACCTGCAAGCCTTCTGACATCCTTGACGCGCTTCGGGGCTTCTATCTGCTCGATGGCTTTGATCTTGTCGGGGTTGGCTTCAATCCCCCTCTGTGATACAAAGAACCCGAGAAGCTTGCCGGAGGGAACTCCAAAGACGCACTTCTCGGGGTTCAACTTGAGCTGTATCCTGCGCAGGTTCTGAAACGTTTCTTCCAAGTCTTGAATCAGTGTTTCTTTGCTCTTGCTCTTCACCACGATGTCATCCATGTAGGCTTCTACATTCCGGTGGATCTGTGGCTCAAAAGCAGTGTACACTACCCTTGCAAAGGTTGAGCCTGCATTCTTCAGTCCAAATGGCATGCGGATAAAGCAATAGGTGCCACATGGAGTGATAAATGCAGTCTTCTCTTCATCTTCCTTGGCCATGAAAATCTGGTGATAGCCTGAATATGCATCAAGAAAACAGAGTAGCTCACATCCGGCAGTGGAGTCAACGATCTGGTCAATGCGCGGCAAAGGGAAAGGATCCTTGGGACATGCTTTATTGACATCAGTGAAGTCTATACACAGTCTCCACTTCCCGTTGGCCTTGCGCACGACGACTGGGTTTGCCAGCCACGTCGGATGGATCACACCTCTAACTAGGCCTGCTGCCTCTAGTTTCTTGATCTCCTCATTGATGAACTCTTGGCGCTCCACGGCTTGCTTTCTCACTTTCTGCTTGATGGGCCGCGCATGAGGACAGACAGCAAGCTTGTGCTCAATCACCTTCCTGGGAACGCCGGGGATGTCAGATGGTTGCCAAGCAAACACATCGACATTCGCCCGCAGGAAGGCGACGAGCGCGCTTTCCTATTTGCTGTCAAGGGTGGCACTGATGGTGAAGGTACCACCAGTGCCATCCTCCTTTGCGGACACCTTCTTGGTTGCCGGAGGAGCAGCCATTCCTTTCTTGCTCTTGCCGGTGGAGCTCGATGGAACGTCCTCGACGGCAGCGCAGCACTCCGAAGAGGTGCGGTTGCCGGAGTGGGTCCCAGAGCACTTGCCGGACTTGGTCTTCGTCTTCTTCCCCCCGGGAGCTTCAGCGGCAAGAGTATCCTTCTCGGCCGCAGCTGTCGCATCCCGGTACATCTTGTCGACGCAAATAAGCGCATCTTTCTTGTCGCTGTGGACAGTGATGACGCTTATCGGCCCCGGCATCTTCAGCACGTTGTAGGCATAGTGGGAAGCTGCCATGAACTTGGCGAGGGCGGGACGGCCGAGTATTCCATTGTAGGGCAATGGAATATCAGCAACGTCAAAGGTGATGCGCTCAGTCCTGAAGTTGAGCTCCCCGCCAAAGGTCACCGGCAGAGTAATCTTTCCCTTGGGCTTGCTCCTTCCCGGGTTGATTCCTTGGAATGAACCGGTCTCTTCGAGCTCGCCGTCTTGAATCTGGAGTTTCTTGATCACAGCAGAGGAGATCAAGTTCAGCCCGGCCCCGCCGTCAACCAACATTTTGGTGACCTTGAGGTTGCGGATGGTGGGGGAAACCAGCATCGGCAAGTGCCCGACCGCCGTGGTGCGGTCAGGGTGATCCTCAAGGTCAAAAATGATGGGCGTGCTGGACCATTTGAGGAGCCTGCGCGACTCCACGGGCGGCTCGGCTGCATTCACCTCACGCACCCACTGTTTCAGCTGGCGGTGGGAGGTGTGCAGGGAGGCGCCACCGTCGACGCACAGGACCTCCGTGGCCTTCTGGAACTCCTGCTCGCTGTTCTCGTCGTCCTCCATGTCTTCATCGTCGTCTTCGTCGTTGTCGCGGCCCCGGGGAGGTCGATCTCCTTGCCGCTGCTTGGCCTTGCCGCGGCGTCCTCCCCGGCCATTGAACGGCCGCTTCTTGCTGGGCTCTTCCCCGCCACCTTGGGCCTTCTCCTTGTCGCGCCTCTCGTACTCAGCTTTTTGCTGCTCGACGAGGTACTCGACGCGCTTGCAGTTGGAGAGATCGTGACCCTTGGTGCGGTGAATCTTACAGTATTGCTTGTCGGAGCTACCCGGCTTGTCGGCCGCCGCCGCAGGGGCAGGCTCCTTGCCGGAGCCGCCAGCCTGCGCTTGCTTGGCGGGAGCCTCCTTGCCGGACTTCTCGACGGCAAGCACTTCCTTCTTGCCCTTCTTCCTGTTGTTCCGCCGCCGGCTCTTCTTTGCCGGGGCGGCGTCATCGCTGTCGCTTCCCCCTGCGCCAGCATCCTCCCCGGGGAGTTTCCTCCCCTCTTCCGCACGGGCGCACTTGTCAGCAAGAGCGTAAAGCTCGCTGACGTCCCTGATCTTGGTCATCGCCATCTCCTCACGCATGCGGCGGTTACGCACGTTCTGATGGAACGCGCTGATAACCGCGGCAGGGTGAACGTCTGGGATGTTGTGTTGCACCCGGCTGAAGCGTTGGATATACTTGCGTAGGGGTTCGCCTTCCTTCTGGGCCAAAATGTGGAGATCGCTCTCCTGGCCATGGGGTTTGTGGCCGCCGGTGAAGGCGCCAACAAACTGATGGCAGAGGTCGGCCCATGAAGAGATAGAGCCTTCCGGCAAGTGCATGAGCCACGAACGGACGTTCGGTTTCAGCACGAGCGGGAAGTAGTTGGCTAGGATCTTTTCGTCGCGCCCCCCGGCAGCTTGCACCGCGATAGTGTAGACGCTGAGAAACTCCGAGGGGTGCGTCTTGCCGTCGTACTTCTCCGGTACGTCGGGCTTAAAGTTCTTCATGCTGGGCCACTGGACGCGCCGCAGCTCGCGGGTGAACGCAGGGCAGCCTGCCGCGTACGGCAAGTCGCCTGGTTCACCGGGCGCGGGTGCGTCGACAGTGTTCCCAGCTCTCTTGTCGGATTGTCGCCGAGCTTCTCGGCGGCGCTCGATCGTGGT
>LR738716.1:323111262-323131383 GCA_902687465.1 Secale cereale
GAGCTCTCTATGATCTTCTTGAGTTGTTTCATGAGCTAACTTAAGAGTGTTTAGTTCTTTAGTTAGATGCTCAATCTCCTTCATAGCATTGTCATTCGACTCTTCTCGACTATAAAGACTACTAGCATTTTCATCGTTACTAGGCTCACTAGATTTATCATGCAAGAGCTCATCTTCACTAAGCAAGTCATCCTCATCACTATTGAAGTCAATGAATTCAGGGTGTGATACCTTGGGGCCTTTAGCCATGAAGCATCTTCCAATTCCCTCATTTGGTGAATCAAATAAGTCATAGGAGTTGGAGTTGGAGGATACGAGAGCAAGACCGGCAACACCTTCATCTTGACTGTAGTCGGAGTCGGAGTGATAGCTTCCATCGGATTGATTGTCGGAGTCGGAGCCGGAGACCCATTCACCTACATGAGCTTGATGTCTTCTTCTTGTGTAGCTCCTTGATGACTTGTCTTTCCTCTCTGAATCCTTGCTTCTCCGAGAGGGTCTTCGTTCATAACGATCATCTCTACTCCTTCTCTCTTTCCGAGGTGACTCATCTCTTGATCTTCTTCTTGGAGATTCTTCTCTTCTCTTGTGGGGAGCCGTACACTCATTTGAGTAGTGTCCGGGTCTTCCACAATTGTGGCAGTTTCGATCACGACTAGAAGATCTCTTTTCATCATATGATCTAGACTTTGAGCTTCTCTCTTTGCCTCTATTCTTGTAGAATTTGTTGAAGTTCTTAACCATTAGGCTTATCTCTTCATTGGAAATTAACTTGTCACTTGAGGTTGTGGGAGCATCACTTGTAGCTTTGTAAGCACCACTTGACTTGTTGTGAAGCTCTTCCTTATCCTTAAGTGTCATCTCATGAGCAACAATTCTTCCAATGACTTCAGTTGGCTTGAGAGTCTTGTAGTTTGGCATCATTTGGATCAAAGTGCACACGGTGTCGTACTTTCCATCCAAAGCTCTTAGAATCTTCTTGATGATGAATCGGTCGGTCATTTCTTCGCTTCCTAAGCCGGCAATCTCATTTGTGATGAGAGCAAGCCTAGAGTACATTTCAGCGACTCCTTCACCATCCTTCATCTTGAACTTGTCAAGTTGACCTTGAAGAATATCTAGCTTTAATTCCTTCACAGACTCGGTACCTTCGTGCATTTCAACCAAAGTATCCCAAATCTCTTTAGCATTCTCAAGACGGCTGATTTTGTTGAACTCCTCGGGACACAAAGCATTGAAGAGAATGTCACAAGCTTGAGCATTGTTTTGCAACATCCGCAACTCTTCCGGTGTAGCTTCGCGATCCAGAACTTTTCCTTCATCGAAGAATTCACCTTGCATACCAACACAAATAATGCCCCATGCGGCTGGGTTATGACCAAGAATATACATTTTCATTTTATGCTTCCAACTAGCAAAATTTGTACCATCAAAGTAAGGACCTCTACGATAATTACCCTCACTAGACGCCATACTCTCCTAGGTTGTGAAACCAAGCTTATGGAGTCCAATGCAATGGAAACCAAAACAATGGAGACCAAAGCTCTGATACCACTTGTAGGATCGAAAGTATGTCTAGAGGGGGGGTGATTAGACTACTTGTAAATATAAAAATTCTGCCTTTTGATCATGAACAGTTTTTGGCAGTTTCACAATTATGATCAAGACAAGTATCACCCTACACATGCAATTCTAGAGTATAAGCAGCGGAAAGTAAATTGCACATGTAGTAAAGAGAGGTGGAGAAGATCAAACGCAATTTGGAGACGCAATGATTTTTCCCGTGGTTCCGATAGGTAGTGCTATCGTACATCCACGTTGATGGAGACTTCAACCCACGGAGGGTAACTGCTGCGCGAGTCCACGGAGGGCTCCACCCACGAAGGGTCCACGAAGAAGCAACCTTGTCTATTCCATCATGGCCTACGCCCACGGAGGGCTAGCCTTACTCGGGGTAGATCTTCACGAAGTAGGCGATCTCCTTGCCCTTACAAACTTCTTGGTTCAACTCCACATCTTGATGACGGAGGCTCCCAAGCGACACCTAACCAATCTAGGAGGCACCACCCTCCAAAAGGTAATAGATGTTGTAGATGATGATGAACTCCTTGCTCTTGTGCTTCAAATGATAATCTCCCCAACACTCAACTCTCCTCACTGATATGGCTGTGGTGGAAGAAAGGATTGAGTGGAAAGCAACTTGGGAAGGTTAGAAATCAAGTTTCATATGGTAGGAATGGAGCAACTTGATCTCAACACAAGGGTAGGTAGTTCTCTTCTCAGAAAGTGTAAGGTAGGAGTGGTAGTTCTTTCTGATGGCTCTCTCCACGAATGAAGAGGGGGTGGAGGGGTATATATAGCCTCCACACAAAATCCAACCGTTACACACATAATTGAGCAATCTCGGTGAGACCGAAGTGGAAACTCGGTCAGACCGAAAGTTCAAATATAGTGAACGTTGGGGTTTTCGGTGGGACCGAAAATACCATGTCGGTTTGTCCGATTTGAGTCAAGACAGGAACTTGCCAGTTTCGGTGAGACCGAAATCTTCAACTCGGTTATTCCGAAATGATGACAAACGGTTACAGAAGGTTGACAGCCCGTATTTCGGTGAGACCGAACTCAAACTCGGATTGACCGATTTTTCTAGGGTTTGGCTTATGGCTGAGGTGGTTCATCTCGGTGGGACTGAGTTTGGAAAATCGGTTTGTCCGAGATTACTTATGAGTGTGTATAGTAGTGAAAGTTGCTGATAGTTGAAGGAGATATATCACTAAGCACTTGAGCAACCAGATCATCAACACAACCTCATCCCCTTTTAATAGTATTGGCTTTTCCTATGGACTCAATGTGATCTTTGATCACTAAACCAAAAATGGAGTCTTGAGCTTTTGCCAATGCTTGCCTTAGCATTTTGAGGGGTCCACTTCTTCAGTCATTTCCATACCCATATCACTGAACTTCTCTGAAATGATTCTCAAGCAGCTATTAGTTCAATGATATATATGTTGTTATTAATTACCAAAACCACCAGGGGATTAGTTGCACTTTCAAGTCCCCTACGTCGGCCCCCACACCGCCGGTTTTTGAGCCCGCCACCGAGCGGTTGGTGGTGCTTAACCAAGATGTGATGGACAAGGTGCGCTCGGCACTCGCCGCCGATTCCAATGAGTGGGGAGCGACAGTGGCCTGGCCCGCTTCCCGCGCCGAAATTGATAGGACGGCCACCGAGGTCCCCCTCCACCTTAACGCCCTCTGGGCAGGCCTGATTCCTCCCTTCTCTGATTTCTTCAATGTGGTGCTCTCGCATTACCAGATCAACGCGCTAAACCTCGATCCCCAATCCATCATCCTCCTCGCTATTTTCGCCTTCGTCTGCGAAGCCATGGTGGGCATTGCCCCCTCCGTGGCCTTGCTCCGCCACTTCTTCTCGCTGCACCCGACGGATGCTCTCCAGCGCTCATGGTGTGTATCCTTTCAGGCCATCATGGCAACGGCCGGCTTGGAGATCGATTTCGAACTCTCGCCGGTCGTCGGAGGTTTTAGGAAGCGGTGGGTGTTTGTGGATGTTGGTGTGCGCAACCCTTGGCCGCTTCTTCCGTGGATTCCGGCTACTCCGAGCTCCGGCTGGAAACACGAGAAGCTTGCCAACCAGCGGCTAACCCATGTTTGGCACTGGCTGGCCAGGTTGAAGAAGCTTTGGGTGACGGCACCCATGGTGGCGAAGGAGTACATCCAGTGCTACATCGCTCCACTTCAGCGCCACTCTCGGCCGATGTGGACCTTCTCAGGCTACGGGGATCGCATGAGGCTTCAAACGCCCGCTCTTCCTCTCGAGGTACGGCGCATGGTGCTCGAGCTTCTGATGGGTGACCCAGCACCAGCCAGCTGGCTGGAGGAAGGTTTTCTTCTGTAATGCTCCTCGAACAAGGTGGGGTTTGTGAAGCATATGCCCTCCTTCGAAGAATGGGGGCTTCACCCAGTTAGCCTTGAGGGGCCTCGCGAAAGCCCTGTCTGCGTGGCTCCCCTGCCCATTGCCGGCGCAGCGCTCGCCCCAAAAGGGGGCGCGGGGGGGAGGGGAGAGATTGCCGCTGAGTGCTGGTGGTGTGGCTGCTCTGGCGTCGACGTCTCCTGGGGGTCCTGAAGCGCCGCCCCCTGGGGCTCGGAAGAGCCGCCCAGAGGGAGCGGCCGAGGGGTCGGTGCAGCCTGGTGCTCCTGAGACCAAAGCCCCCGAGGCCACAGTGAGTCGCCACGAGGCGTGGGCCGGGGGCCCCACACGGCCCAGCGTTCCTGAGAGTGCCTCCTCAGTAGCCACACCGGTCGTGCCCGGCGCTGGTGACTACATCCAGGGCTTCGGCCGGTTCCGGCCAAACTTCGACGCACTCTACAAGAGGAAGGGATCTCCAAGGTGTAGCGGTGATGCCTGCCAGTCATTGAAGCAGAGGAAGTCTATTGCCATAGATGAGTGAGTACCTTATCTTTGTAATTCCTTGAGTGTTGTTTCCCTCCTAACCGTGGTTCCTCAGGGTCCCTTGTGCTAAGGCGAAAAAAATCTCCCGAGAAGCAGCCCCCTCCTACCCCGAGTCCTCCGCAGCGCCCTCAGCTAGCCTGCCGCCTTTGACGTGAGGTCGGCCAGGGGGGCGGATGCGCCGGCCTGGCATCTCGACCCTCCATTCTTGCTGTTCCTCCTTCACGGTCCTGCCTAGGGTGCGGAAGGCATGCCAAGGGCTCCTCCCCTAGTTATTGACCGCGGCTGGGTGACCTCAGCCCTAGCGTCTTCTTCAAGCAACGAGCCTCCGCCCCTCCGGGCCCCAGCTGAGGCCTGAAAGATGACTGGAAAGGAGGCAACCTCAAGCCCCCCGCAGGGAGGGGACAAGCCTCCTCGAACTTCTTCAACGACCTCCAGCATGGAGGACGAACCTGGTCGCGCGTTCGAGTTTGCGCGCAAGCGGGGCACTATTCGTCATGAGCTTTTCCAGGAGGCGATTAGTGCACTGAATCAACTTGGGGAAGAGCTTGTGGATGTTGATGCCTGCCTTGAAACCAAGGGCTTCCAGCTGGTAGACGAATGGCATGAACTGAAGGTGGCTATCAACCTCGGGCGTCTCCAGCACGAGCGTGTAAACGCGAAGGCCGAGGCGTCCCTTGCAACCTCGCGTGATGCCAATGCCCAAGACCTGGAGGAGGCCAGGGAGGTTGACCACCGCCGGAAGGTTGCAGGAAAGGGCAGGTAGGAGCTCCAGGCCCTGAACGCCTCCCTGGAGCAGCGAGCTGAGGTGTGTAGGGCCGCCTTGGCGTTGATGAAAGGGGCGCCTTCCGAAGAGTAGAAGATCTTAAGGTGTGAGGAAGAGTTGATGTTGGAGGCCATAGAGCACAGCCTCGAGCTCGAGCGGTTGGAGACAAGGGAGCGCTTGGTTGCCCAAGCGGAAACTTATGCTAGTGCGCACGAGGCCAGGATCCAGGAGGAAGTTGACCGTAGGGTTGCGGAGGCCCGCGAGGGTCTCGCTAATGAGTACGCCCTGAAGCTGGAGTACCTCGAGGACAAAGCTGAGGGTAGGACAACCGCCCTCAGGGCGCGAAAGGATGAGGTGGAGTGGCGTGAGAAGGCTGCCGCAGCGGCCTTGGTCTCTGTCTAGGCTGGAGCTGTGGCTGGAGTAACTGCTGGAGCTGTAGGAGGTGCTGAAGTGGTAGTCCTGGAGTCAGTCACTGGAATAACAGCTGATCGGGATCCTCTAGGAACCGGAGCAGTCTGGCGATGAGAGTCCTGGACTAGGTCATCCTGCAGGAGCTCTGCCTTGTCCTGCCTTGCTTCCTCCATGTCTGCCTCAAGCTTGTTGACGGTCACCTGAAGTTCAGTCAGCTTCACGTCCAGAGCGTGGACCTTCTCGTCAATAATCCTCTCTAGGCTCTCCTGAGATTGTTCAATGCTGGCCAGGCGTTGTTCAATCCTCTGGGTAGCTTCAAGAATCTGCTCTCCGAAGCTCTTTGGTTTAGCTGCTGCTGCTGCTGCCTCTTTATCAGCTTTGGCTTTCCTAGCAGCTTCAATCTTGGCTTGACCTTCAACCGAAGTTGGATCCTCCTCGTCCATCACAACAACATTATCTTCATGCTCTGGCTGCAGTCGTAAGTGCTTCCTATCCAACAAGAATTTGCCCGTGCCAAACTTGGCATTGATAAGCATCTGAATCTGCGGGGCAAATCCACACGACCTCTTCTGGTCAGCTGCAGTCCTCTTAATGGTCTCTACCATTAAGTCCATCACCTTGAAAGGTGCCTGCTCATCAAGTATGTGCAGCATGTTGATAGAATAGCCTCGGATCATGCGATGGTCTCCAGACTTGGGCATCAAGGTATGCCTCAGAATAGTGTTTGTGGTAGGTAGACCTGTCTGGAGATAGTGCACTGAGCCAAGCTTCCACCCTTCCAAATCTGCTGCGGGGATCTCCTTGTACATGTTCTTCATGGAATCATGGTTCTTCTTAGGAATCCCATAGACATCAATGTCGTCCTCTCTTTGCACTGGAGCATTCAGAAGTTCTGCCCATTCTTCAACAGACGAAGAAAACCTTTGACCTTTAGTCATCCAGGTGATCTTCCCATCAGGATAAAAGTGGGCTGTGGCGTAGAACTGCATAATCATCTCGTCGTTCCAGTCTGTCAGTTTCTGACCCACAAACTCATCAACTCCACATGCAGTGAAGCTTTCATGCACATGGGGAAAGAAGTCTCGGTGCTCTTCACTGTCAATGTACTTCCAGTCAACATATCTGGTATCTGCAACTATAGGCTTCTTATCCATCAGCACAGTCTCATAGAAGTCCTGCTGCTCTCTGGTGTGGAATCTGGGGTCCACAGCAGTCCTTCTCCTCACGGCATATGGATCAGACTGTCTCCATAGCCTGAGACCTCTATCCTTCCTTGCCTTCATATCCTCGGCTTGAGGATGAGCATCGTTGTGGAGCGGCAGTTTTGGACGGAGCTTCAGCAACACATGTTCTTCTTCATCAGACTCAGACGGTGGCACATCACCTTTGTTCTTCTCAGAGGCTGGGATGTTCCTGGTTGTCCTCTTGGGCTTGG
The DNA here is from genome assembly GCA_902687465.1 of Secale cereale. Classification (NCBI taxonomy): domain Eukaryota; kingdom Viridiplantae; phylum Streptophyta; class Magnoliopsida; order Poales; family Poaceae; genus Secale; species Secale cereale. Next base: position 323,118,343 of record LR738716.1, read on the forward strand.
CAGAAGGCTTTGTTGGAGCTGCCTTAGCTTGAGCAGGCTTCTTGGGCTTAGAAGTGGCTTGAGCCCTAATTGCATCACCCATGAGTTTCTGCTTCTGAGGAGCAGGCTGGGGTGCTTCTTCTTCTTCATCCTCAACTGCTGCATCTGCATGAGGTTCATCATACACTACCCTCTTCCTCTTGGAAGTTTTCTTCAGTTTACTTGGGGCTGGCTCTCCCAAGTTCAGCTTCTTGGCAACAGCTGACTGCTTGTCCTTGCTGGTGCCTTTCTTCGACTGCTGCCCTTGTTGCTCTTTGGCAACAACCTTTCTCTTGGGCTTGGAGGTTACTTCCTCAGCAATGAAGTCAGAGTCCTCATTATCAGAATTTCTCTGCTTTCTGGTTCTGGTGGCTGCAGGAGGCAAGCCACTAGGTGTACTCCTCTCACCATCATCAATAGGGCTACTAGCCTCAGGACCAGTATCTGCCTCAGGAATCTCTGCAAAAGGTGATTCTGACCTGTTCTGGCTGTCACTTGCATCTGACATAGCTGACAACCTGTGAAAAGATAAGGTATAGGCAGAGTAGAAGAGTTATCACAAACTGCAGAGGTTTTGCAAAAAAATGAGTTCAAATGTTAGTTTTAAGTTTTCACAGAATGCATTTCGGTCAAACCGATTTTCAGTTTCGGTGAATCCAAAGTGTATAACATAAACTTACACACCACTTTCGGTTGGACCGAAATGGGTTTCGGTCCTGCCGGTACTCTAGGGTTTCACTAAAACCATACTTCGGTCACACCGATTTGCACAACTCGGTTAGACCGAAAGTGCAGTGCAATGGCCAGAGGCCAAATCGGTCACACCGAAAATTTAAAACCGGTTTCACCGAGATGTGCTTCGTGGAAACCTAAACCTAAGAATTTTACTCGAAACTAAAAACGATCTGATGGAAAGGAAGTTTTTCAATCGTGGCTAGATGCAGGGCAAACCAATCGTGCAATGAATCAGATGGGGAGCACGAGAGGGATCGAGACTCACCCTAACTTGGTGGAGTCCCTCTACGGCGGCAACGGCGCGGAGGAGAAAACCGTTGACGGTGGCGGAGACCTGCGGCGAGGGCGCACAGGCGACGACGGCGACGATCCGGAGATCAGGGCGACGGCAGCAGGGGACTTGGGGGCGAAAACATTTGAAGGAAAAATCGCGTGCTGCCCTCAGTATTTATATCCCCTTGCTGTCGGTGGGACCGAGTTGAAAAACTCGGTGACACCGAGATGGATAACTGCTATGCTGTTACGCATATCGGTCATGCCGAGATTTAGAACTCGGTTTCACCGAGATGAAACCTAGATCAGTCTAAGCGTTTCGGTTGGACCGAGTGGGAGAAGTTGGTCTGACCGAAATTGACTTAGAAGGTTTTGGAAGTCAGCCTTAGACGGATCGGTGGCTCCGAGTGCTCCTCACTCGGAGAGTCCAAAAATGACTTGTTCAAAGTTTGTGATATAAGCATGAATAGAATTTGAGACAAGAAAGCATAGATAGCTAGGGGAGGTGCTTAGGCATTCTTGTCCATCCATTTGGCCAGAAAAATCAAAACAACCAAAACAACAAATGGATGTCCTGGATAAAATCATGCATTCAACATGCTTACACAATAAGATAGCAAATGAAATATGTGTCAAACATGCACAACCAAAACTCTAGCTACTAGCACACAATTTGTCGATGACTAGGTCATCTTTATATGAGTATTTTGACTTAGGAGCCAAATGAGAACATTTGATCATAGGTCATACTAATCGTTTAAGCACAAGTGGGGTTACCACTTTTACATAAAGCATTGATGTGTTCACAACATTTGGAGATGCTTTAGCTCAATTTTTTAGAGCAAAGCTCCCCCTAGATGTGAGAACCCCTTTTAAAGGGTCAAACTAACCTTGGGTTGTCGTAGAAGACTTCATGTAGATATTGAAGATGTGGATGCTCAATGTTGATGTAGATCATCAAGAGTTGGGAGCTATCCTTTGGATTAGGGCACTTTCAATACCTACATGGGTTAGTCCCACAAGGAACAAACAAGGATATCCATGGACATAGATTGAAGTTCACAATAGATGATGTCCATGAAAGCAATGATTACCTTGTCCCTTGACTTACCAACAAGATGGTTTGTGACTCCATGAACTAGTGCATGATGTGGAAGTTGATTGCACAAGTTGCCCAAAATGAATATGAGTGAAGTATGTTGGCGGAGTCACCCTCAAGAACCTTCTAGTTCTTCTTCTTTGGGATCCACATCATCTTGATGGGAATCCTTGGGGTTGTAGTTGAGCTTGACGAAGTAGAACTTGACGTGTCCTTGGGAACCCACTTGACCATGGCTTGAGGTGCTTCAATGAATGCATCAATCTCCTCTTGAAGCTTGTCCTTGGCTTTTAGCTTGTGGTCTTGTGGTGGAAGGTCATCTTGAGCTTGTTCCACATTGGAAGAAGTAGGATCATACTTCTCCTTTTGAGAAACAAACTGTGGAGTAGGGTATTGACCTTCTTCCCACTCAACACCTTCGGCGTTGAACTTTCGTTCAAAACCAATCCCTTGATTCTTCCGGTGCCTTCCTTGTTTGCGAACAATTTCCTCAAAGTTCTTGCTTCCGGCAAGACTCTTGTAGACACCTTTCTCTATGATTTCCTTCAATAAGCTATTTTCTTGCTCAAGTGTAAATTGGCTTGAAACATTGTTAGTGGAATCAAGAGAACTACTAGAAGCAACAATATTAGATTAAACATGGTTATTGTTACTACTAGAGGAAGAATTTTTCTTATGCTTGTCATGCTTAGTCTTAATAGGTGGCAAGAAATTAGACAAGAGAAGTCGTTTGGCAAGATATGAAGAACTCTTCTTTCGAAGATCGTCATTGATCGCTTTTAGAAACTCATGTTCTTGCTCTAGAGTGAGCTTCTCGAAGCGTAGCTTCTCATGAGATCTTAGGAGCTCTCTATGATCTTCTTGAGTTGTTTCATGAGCTAACTTAAGAGTGTTTAGTTCTTTAGTTAGACGCTCAATCTCCTTCATAGCATTGTCATTCGACTCTTCTCGACTATAAAGACTACTAGCATTTTCATCGTTACTAAGCTCACTAGATTTATCATGCAAGAGCTCATCTTCACCAAGCAAGTCATCCTCATCACTATCAAAGTCAATGAATTCAGGGTGTGTTACCTTGGGGCCTTTAGCCATGAAGCATCTTCCAATTCCCTCATTTGGTGAATCAAATAAGTCGTAGGAGTTGGAGTTGGAGGATACGAGAGCAAGACCGGCAACACCTTCATCTTGACTGTAGTCGGAGTCGGAGTGATAGCTTCAATCGGATTGATTGTCTGAGTCGGAACCGGAGACCCATTCACCTACATGAGCTTGATGTCTTCTTCTTGTGTAGCTCCTTGATGACTTGTCTTTCCTTTTCGAATCCTTGCTTCTCCGAGAGGGTCTTCGTTCATAACGATCATCTCTACTCCTTCTCTCTCTCCGAGGTGACTCATCTCTTGATCTTCTTCTTGGAGATTCTTCTCTTCTCTTGTGGGGAGCCGTACACTCATTTGAGAAGTGTCCGGGTCTTCCACAATTGTAGCAGTTTCGATCACGACTAGAAGATCTCTTTTCATCATATGATCTAGACTTTGAGCTTCTTTCTTTGCCTCTATTCTTGTAGAACTTGTTGAAGTTCTTAACCATTAGGCTTATCTCTTCATTGGAAATTAACTTGTCACTTGAGGTTGTGGGAGCATCACTTGTTGCTTTGTAAGCACCACCTGACTTGTTGTGAAGCTCTTCCTTATCCTTAAGTGTCATCTCATGAGCAACAATTCTTCCAATGACTTCAGTTGGCTTGAGAGTCTTGTAGTTTGGCATCATTTGGATCAAAGTGCACACGGTGTCGTACTTTCCATCCAAAGCTCTTAGAATCTTCTTGATGATGAATCGGTCGGTCATTTCTTCGCTTCCTAAGCCGGCAATCTCATTTGTGATGAGAGCAAGCCTAGAGTACATTTCAGCGACTCCTTCACCATCCTTCATCTTGAACTTGTCAAGTTGACCTTGAAGAATGTCTAGCTTTGATTCCTTCACAGATTCAGTACCTTCGTGAATTTCAACCAAAGTATCCCAAATCTCTTTAGCATTCTCAAGACGGCTGATTTTGTTGAACTCCTCGGGACACAAGGCATTGAAGAGAATGTCACAAGCTTGAGCATTGTTTTGCAACATCCGCAACTCTTCCGGTGTAGCTTCGCGATCCGGAACTTTTCCTTCCTCGAAGAATTCACCTTGCATACCAACACAAATAATGCCCCATGCGGCTGGGTTATGACCAAGAATATGCATTTTCATTTTATGCTTCCAACTAGCAAAATTTGTACCATCAAAGTAAGGACCTCTACGATAATTACCCTCACTAGACGCCATACTCTCCTAGGTTGTGAAACCAAGCTTATGGAGTCCAATGCAATGGAAACCAAAACAATGGAGACCAAAGCTCTGATACCACTTGTAGGATCGAAAGTATGTCTAGAGGGGGGGTGATTAGACTACTTGTAAATATAAAAATTCTGCCTTTGACAAAGAACAGTTTTAGGTAGTTTCACAATTAAGATCAAGTCAAGTATCACCCTACACATGCAATTCTAGAGTATAAGCAGCGGAAAGTAAATTGCACATGTAGAAACGAGAGGTGGAGAAGAGCAAACGCAATTTGGAGACGCGGTGATTTTCCTCGTGGTTCTGATAGGTGGTGCTATCGTACATCCACGTTGATGGAGACTTCAACCCACGGAGGGTAACGGCTGCGCGAGTCCACGGAGGGCTCCACCCACGAAGGGTCCACGAAGAAGCAACCTTGTCTATTCCATCATGGCCTACGCCCACGGAGGGCTAGCCTTACTCGGGGTAGATCTTCACGAAGTAGGCGATCTCCTTGCCCTTACAAACTTCTTGGTTCAACTCCACATCTCGATGACGGAGGCTCCCAAGCGACACCTAACCAATCTAGGAGGCACCACCCTCCAAAAGGTAATAGATGTTGTAGATGATGATGAACTCCTTGCTCTTGTGCTTCAAATGATAATCTCCCCAACACTCAACTCTCCTCACTGATATGGCTGTGGTGGAAGAAAGGATTGAGTGGAAAGCAACTTGGGAAGATTAGAAATCAAGTTTCATATGGTAGGAATGGAGCAACTTGATCTCAACACAAGGGTAGGTAGTTCTCTTCTCAGAAAGTGTAAGGTAGGAGTGGTAGTTCTTTCTGATGGCTCTCTCCATGAATGAAGAGGGGGTGGAGGGGTATATAGAGCCTCCACACAAAATCCAACCGTTACACACATAATTGAGCAATCTCGGTGAGACCGAAGTGGAAACTCGGTCAGACCGAAAGTTCAAATATAGTGAACGTTGGGGTTTTCGATGGGACCAAAAATACCATCTCGGTTTGTCCGATTTGAGTCAAGACAGGAACTTGCCAATTTCGGTGGGACCGAAATCATCAACTCGGTTATTCCGAAATGATGACAAACGGTTACAGAAGCTTGGCAGCCCGTATTTCGGTGAGACCGATCTCAAACTCGGATTGACCGATTTTTCTAGGGTTTGGCTTATGGCTGAGGTGGTTCATCTCGGCGGGACTGAGTTTGGAAAATCGGTTGGTCCGAGATTACTTATGAGTGTGTATTGTAGTGAAAGTTGCTGATAGTTGAAGGAGATATATCACTAAGCACTTGAGCAACCAGATCATCAACACAACCTCATCCCCTTTTAATAGTATTGGCTTTTCCTATGGACTCAATGTTATCTTGGATCACTAAACCAAAAATGGAGTCTTGAGCTTTTGCCAATGCCTGCCTTAGCATTTTGAGGGGTCCACTTCTTCAGTCATTGCCATACCCGTATCACTGAACTTCTCTGAAATGATTCTCAAGTAACTATTAGTTCAATGATATATATGTTGTTATTAATTGCCAAAACCACCCGGGGATTAGTTGCACTTTCAATCTCCCCCTTTTTGGTAATTGATGACAACATATAAATCAAAGCTTCGACAAAAGATATAATCAATGAATAATATCGTCGCTTTGAGAAGTATGTGATAAGCAAGAGCTCCCCCTAAATTTGTGCATTATTTAGAATTTGCGTTTGAATGCAAATGCACAATCAATTAGGATCATGGGTCACTCTTCCATGTCACATGCATCTTGGTGGAGCGCACAAAATGATAAGAATGAATAACATGCACCCAATCACCAAGACATGAGTAAATGATCATACAAGATAGAAATAGCATATGATAAGCATTAAGCACACATTAAAGCATAGTATGACCAAGCACTCATTAAGGTAGCATCAAACGTAGTATCAAGCACACTGAAAGTTTCAAGAACCAAAAGAACCAAAAGAAAACCGGCAAAAGAACGAAAGAGCACTCTCTCTCTCGAAGCCCTATGATCTATACCATTTCTCCCCCTTTGGCAACAAGTTACCAAAAAGTTCGAAAAAGCATAGAGCTAAACGTCACTGTGGGCTCTGCTGGCGGCTCCCGTCTGGGTAGATGTCGGAGTAGATATGACGGCATCGGCGAAGACTTCAGCTGATGTCTGCGCTGGAGGAGTGGAAACTGGAGCTGTGGCTGGAGTGACTGCTGGAGCTGTAGGAGGTGCTGAAGTGGTAGTCCTGGAGTCAGTCACTGGAATAGCAGCTGATCGGGATCCTCTGGGAACCGGAGCAGTCTGGCAATGAGAGTCCTGGACTAGGTCATCCTGCATGAGCTCTGCCCTGTCCTGCCTTGCTTCCTCCATGTCTGCCTCAAGCTTGTTGACGGTCACCTGAAGTTCAGTCAGCTTCACGTCCAGAGCGTGGACCTTCTCGTCAACAATCCTCTCCAAGCTTTCCTGAGATTGTTCAATGCTGGCCAGGCGTTGTTCAATCCTTTGGGTAGCTTCAAGAATCTGCTCTCCGAAGCTCTTTGGTTTAGCTGCTGCTGCTGCTGCCTCTTTATCAGCTTTGGCTTTCCTAGCAGCTTCAATCTTGGCTTGACCTTCAACCGAAGTTGGATCCTCCTCGTCCATCACAACAACATTATCTTCATGCTCTGGCTGCAGTGGTAAGTGCTTCCTATCCAACAGGAATTTGCCCGTGCCAAACTTGGCATTGATAAGCATCTGAATCTGCGGGGCAAATCCACATGACCTCTTCTGGTCAGCTGCAGTCCTCTTAATGGTCTCTACCATTAAGTCCATCACCTTGAAAGGTGCCTTCTCATCAAGTATGTGCAGCATGTTGATAGAATACCCTCTGATCATGTGGTGGTCTCCAGACTTGGGCATCAAGGTATGCCTCAGAATAGTGTTAGTGGTAGGTAGACCTGCCTGGAGATAGTACACTGAGCCAAGCTTCCACACTTCCAAATCTCTTGCGGGGATCTCCTTGTACATGTTCTTCATGGAATCATGGTTCTTCTTAGGAATCCCATAGACATCAATGTCGTCCTCTCTTTGCACTGGAGCATTCAGAAGTTCTGCCCATTCTTCAACAGACGAAGAAAACCTTTGACCTTCAGTCATCCAGGTGATCTTCCCATCAGGATAGAAATGGGCTGTGGCATAGAACTGCATAATCATCTCATCGTTCCAATCTGTCAGTTTCTGACCCACAAACTCATCAACTCCACATGCAGTGAAGCTTTCATGCACATGGGGAAAGAAGTCTCGGTGCTCTTCACTGTCAATGTACTTCCAATCAACGTATCTGGTATCTGCAACTATAGGCTTCTTGTCCATCAACACAGTCTCATAGAAGTCCTGCTGCTCTCTGGTGTGGAATCTGGGGTCCACAGCAGTCCTTCTCCTCACGGCATATGGATCAGATTGTCTCCATAGCCTGAGACCTCTATCTTTCCTTGCCTTCATATCCTCGGCTTGAGGATGAGCATCGTTGTGGAGTGGCAATTTTGGACGGAGTTTCAGCAACACATGTTCTTCTTCATCAGAATCAGCTGGTGGCACATCACCTTTGTTCTTCTCAGAGGCTGGGATGTTCCTGGTAGTCCTCTTGGGCTTGGCAGAAGGCTTTGTTGGAGCTGCCTTTGCTTGAGCAGGCTTCTTGGGCTTTGAAGTGGCTCCAGCCCTAATAGCATCACCCATGAGTTTCTGCTTCTGAGGAGCAGGCTGAGGTGCTTCTTCTTCTTCTTCCTCAACTGCTGCATCTGCATGAGGTTCAGCATACACTACCCTCTTCCTCTTGGAAGTTTTCTTCACTTTACTTGGGGCTGGCTCTCCCAAGTTTAGCTTCTTGGCAACAACTGATTGCTTGACCTTGCTGGTGCCTTTCTTTGACTGCTGCCCTTGTTGCTCTTTGGCAACAACCTTTCTCTTGGGCTTGGAGGAGACCTCTTCCTCAGCAATGAAATCAGAATCTTCATCATCTGAGTTCCTCTCCTTTCTGGTTTTGGTGGCTGCAGGAGGCAAACTACTAGGTGTACTCCTCTCACCATCATCAATAGGGCTACTAGCCTCAGGACTGGTATCTGCCTCAGGAATCTCTGCAAAAGGTGACTCTGACCTGTTCTGGCTGTCACTGGCATCTGACATGGCTGACAACCTGTGAATAGATAAGGTATAGGCAGAGTAGAAGAGTTATCACAAACTGCAGAGGTTTTTGCAAAAAAAATGAGTTCAAATCTTAGTTTTAAGTTTTCACAGAATGCATTTCGGTCAGACCGATTTTCAGTTTCGGTGAATCCAAAGTGTATAACAGAAACTTACACACCACTTTCGGTTGGACCGAAATGGGTTTCGGTCCTGCCGATAAACTAGGGTTTCACTAAAACAATGCTTCGGTCACACCGATTTGCACAACTCGGTTAGACCGAAAGTGCAGTGCAATGGCCAGAGGCCGAATCGGTCACACCGAAAATTTAAAACCGGTTTCACCGAGATGTGTTCCGTGGAAACCTAAACCTAAGAATTTTACTCGAAACTAGAAACGATCTGGTGTTAAGGAATTTTTTTCAATCGTGGCCAGATGTAGGGCAAACCAAACGTGCAATGAATCGGATGGGGAGCACGAGAGGGATCGAGACTCACCCTAACTTGGTGGAGTCCCTCTACGGCGGCAACGGCGCGGAGGAGAAAACCGTTGGCGGCGGCGGAGACCTGCGGCGAGGGCGCATAGGCGACGACGGCGACGATCCGGAGATCAGGGCGACGGCAGCAGGGGACTTGGGGGCGAAAAAACGTTTGAAGGAATAATCGCGCGCTGCCCTCAGTATTTATATCCCCTTGCTGTCGGTGGGACCGAGTTGAAAAACTCGGTGACACCGAGATGGATAACTGTTATGCAGTTACGCATATCGGTCACGCCGAGATTTAGAACTCGGTTTCACCGAGATGAAACCTAGATCAATCTAAGCGTTTCGGTTGGACCGAGTGGGAGAAGTTGGTCTGACCGAAATGTACTTAGAAGGTTTTGGAAGTCAGCCTTAGACGGATCGGTGGCTCCGAGTGCTCCTCACTCGGAGGGTCCGAAAATGACTTGTTCAAAGTTTGTGATATGAGCATGAATAGAATTTGAGACAAGAAATCATAGATAGCTAGGGGAGGTGCTTAGGCATTCTTGTCCATCCATTTGGCCAGAAAAATCAAAACAACCAAAACAACAAATGGATGTCCTCGAATGGATAAAATCATGCATTCAACATGCTCACACAATAAGATAGCAAATGAAATATGTGTCAAACATGCACAACCAAAACTCTAGCTACTAGCACACAATTTGTCGATGACTAGGTCATCTTTATATGAGTATTTTGACTTAGGAGCCAAATGAGAACATTTGATCATAGGTCATACTCATCGTTTAAGCACAAGTGGGGTTACCACTTTTACATAAAGCATTGATGTGTTCACATCATTTGGAGATGCTTTAGCTCAATTTTTAGAGCAAAGCTCCCCCTAGATGTGAGAACCCCTTTTAAAGGGTCAAACTAACCTTGGGTTGTCGTAGAAGACTTCATGTAGATGTCGAAGATGTGGATGCTCAATGTTGATGGAGATCATCAAGAGTTGGGAGCTATCCTTTTGGATTAGGGCACTTTCAATACCTACATGGGTTAGTCCCACAAGGAACAAACAAGGATATCCATGGACATAGATTGAAGTTCATAATAGATGATGTCCATGAAAGCAATGATTACCTTGTCCCTTGACTTACCAACAAGAGGGTTTGTGACTCCATGAACTAGTGCATGATGTGGAAGTTGATTGCACAAGTTCTCGCCAAAATGAATGTGAGTGAAGTATGTTGGCGGAGTCACCCTCAAGAACCTTCTAGTTCTTCTTCTTCGGGATCCACATCATCTTGATGGGAATCCTTGGGGTTGTAGTTGAGCTTGACGAAGTAGAACTTGATGTGTCCTTGGAAACCCACTTGACCATGGCTTGAGGTGCTTTAATGAATACATCAATCTCCTCTTGAAGCTTGTCCTTGGCTTTTAGCTTGTGGTCTTGTGGTGGAAGGTCATCTTGAGCTTGTTCCACATTGGAAGAAGTAGGATCGTACTTCTCCTTTTGAGAAACAAACTGTGGAGTAGGGTATTGACCTTCTTCCCACTCAACACCTTCGGCGTTGAACTTTCGCTCAAAACCAATCCCTTGATTCTTTCGGTGCCTTCCTTGTTTGCGAACAATTTCCTCAAAGTTCTTGCTTCCGGCAAGACTCTTGTAGACACCTTTCTCTATGATTTCCTTCAATAAGCTATTTTCTTGCTCAAGTGTAACTTGGCTTGAAACATTGTTAGTGGAATCAAGAGAACTACTAGAAGCAACAATATTAGATTTAACATGGTTATTGTTACTACTAGAGGAATTTTTTTTCTTATGCTTGTCATGCTTAGTCTTAATAGGTGGCAAGAAATTAGACAAGAGAAGTCGTTTGGCAAGATATGAAGAACTCTTCTTTCGAAGATCGTCACTGATCGCTTTTAGAAACTCATGTTCTTGCTCTAGAGTGAGCTTCTCGAAGCGTAGCTTCTCATGAGATCTTAGGAGCTCTCTATGATCTTCTTGAGTTGTTTCATGAGCTAACTTAAGAGTGTTTAGTTCTTTAGTTAGACGCTCAATCTCCTTCATAGCATTGTCATTCGACTCTTCTCGACTATAAAGACTACTAGCATTTTCATCGTTACTAAGCTCACTAGATTTATCATGCAAGAGCTCATCTTCACCAAGCAAGTCATCCTCATCACTATCAAAGTCAATGAATTCAGGGTGTGTTACCTTGGGGCCTTTAGCCATGAAGCATCTTCCAATTCCCTCATTTGGTGAATCAAATAAGTCGTAGGAGTTGGAGTTGGAGGATACGAGAGCAAGACCGGCAACACCTTCATCTTGACTGTAGTCGGAGTCGAAGTGATAGCTTCCATCGGATTGATTGTCGGAGTCGGAGCCGGAGACCCATTCACCTACATGAGCTTGATGTCTTCTTCTTGTGTAGCTCCTTGATGAGTTGTCTTTCCTCTCCGAATCCTTGCTTCTCCGAGAGGGTCTTCGTTCATAACGATCATCTCTACTCCTTCTCTCTCTCCGAGGTGACTCATCTCTTGATCTTCTTCTTGGAGATTCTTCTCTTCTCTTGTGGGGAGCCGTACACTCATTTGAGTAGTGTCCGGGTCTTCCACAATTGTAGCAGTTTCGATCACGACTAGAAGATCTCTTTTCATCATATGATCTAGACTTTGAGCTTCTCTCTTTGCCTCTATTCTTGTAGAATTTGTTGAAGTTCTTAACCATTAGGCTTATCTCTTCATTGGAAATTAACTTGTCACTTGAGGTTGTGGGAGCATCACTTGTAGCTTTGTAAGCACCACTTGACTTGTTGTGAAGCTCTTCCTTATCCTTAAGTGTCATCTCATGAGCAACAATTCTTCCAATGACTTCAGTTGGCTTGAGAGTCTTGTAGTTTGGCATCATTTGGATCAAAGTGCACACGGTGTCGTACTTTCCATCCAAAGCTCTGAGAATCTTCTTGATGATGAATCGGTCGGTCATTTCTTCGCTTCCTAAGCCGGCAATCTCATTTGTGATGAGAGCAAGCCTAGAGTACATTTCAGCGACTCCTTCACCATCCTTCATCTTGAACTTGTCAAGTTGACCTTGAAGAATATCTAGCTTTGATTCCTTCATAGACTCGGTACCTTCATGCATTTCAACCAAAGTATCCCAAATCTCTTTAGCATTCTCAAGACGGCTGATTTTGTTGAACTCCTCGGGACACAAAGCATTGAAGAGAATGTCACAAGCTTGAGCATTGTTTTGCAACATCCGCAACTCTTCCGGTGTAGCTTCGCGATCCGGAACTTTTCCTTCCTCGAAGAATTCACCTTGCATACCAACACAAATAATGCTCCATGCGGCTGGGTTATGACCAAGAATATGCATTTTCATTTTATGCTTCCAACTAGCAAAATTTGTACCATGAAAGTAAGGACCTCTACGATAATTACCCTCACTAGACGCCATACTCTCCTAGGTTGTGAAACCAAGCTTATGGAGTCCAATGCAATGGAAACCAAAACAATGGAGACCAAAGCTCTGATACCACTTGTAGGATCGAAAGTATGTCTAGAGGGGGGGTGATTAGACTACTTGTAAATATAAAAATTCTGCCTTTTGATCAATAACAGTTTTTGGCAGATTCACAATTATGATCAAGTCAAGCATCACCCTACACATGCAATTCTAGAGTATAAGCAGCGGAAAGTAAATTGCACATGTAGTAAAGAGAGGTGGAGAAGAGCAAACGCAATTTGGAGACGCGGTGATTTTTCCCGTGGTTCCGATAGGTGGTGCTATCGTACATCCACGTTGATGGAGACTTCAACCCACGGAGGGTAACGGCTGCGCGAGTCCACGGAGGGCTCCACCCACGAAGGGTCCACGAAGAAGCAACCTTGTCTATTCCATCATGGCCTACGCCCACGGAGGGCTAGCCTTACTCGGGGTAGATCTTCACGAAGTAGG
>LR738716.1:323131483-323148576 GCA_902687465.1 Secale cereale
GTCCGGCCTCGGGGATCGATACGTCTTTAAACACGGTATGGTGAAACAGGGCATCCGTGTGGTTTCTATGCCGATGAGGAATCCGAGGAATCACCCTCGTTGGACTCCTAAACGACAAGTCCCGTTAAGGTGATACCGGAGGAATCACCCTCGGCGGTAATCACCATAGCGGATGCACGACAAAGCTAAGTCGGAAGTGGGAAGAGGAATCACCCTCGGTAACCCACAACGAGCTAGCTATACTACAGGGACAACATCGAAAGTGAGTTCAGAGGTATCACCCTCGTCACCCGATGTTAACTCTGCGGAGTCGAGCATATTAGGGGGGTTGTGCGGTGATGTGAAGAAGGTCAGGGGAAGGGGCTCGATCGGTTGATCGAGGCAAGGGTACTATGCGAGGCAACTACGAGAGTGCGGGACCAAAGCAGTGCTACCCAACCTATACTAAGCAGTTTATGAATAAAGACAGGTATCAACAATTTAGCAAAGACAGGCTATGCAACAGTAATAGGAGCAGTAGCAGTAGCAGCAATTCTAATGCAAGAATAAGAGAGAATAGACATAGGCGATATCGGAAATGCTCAAGGGGGGTTGCTTGCCTGGTTGCTCGGTGGCAAAAGCAAGGTCGTCGGAGGGGGAACCAATCACCGGGACGGCGTCGGTCTCGGGATCTGCGTCAGCGCCGGGCTCTACCGAGAGAGAAGAGGGGGAAGAAACAGATAAATACACAAACATATGCAACACAGAGCGTGCTAAGCTAACGTGCAGTGCAGGGTTGCCTAAAAACATGTCTAGGTCATATTAGATATTTTTAAGAATTTGTTTGGATTTACTTTATTAAAGTTGAGCACTATTCATTTATCGAAAACAGGCCGAAAGTTCCATGTTCATCTAGCTAGGGGCATCTGACGGGAATACGGAGGGCGTATCTAGATTCGTATCGAAAATCCGAGCAATTTTCATATATAAATTATTTTCATCGGAGTTACGGTTTAAAAGATATGAATTTTCAAAGTTTATTTGAATTTCTGGAATTATTTAAATAACAGAAAAGAATTATTGCGCCATGCTGACGTCAGCACTGCATCAGCAGCAGCTGACCAGTCAAACTAGCAGGTGGGTCCCACCTGTCAGCCTCTCTGGCTCTAACTGACGTTTAACTAAACTAACAGAGATAATTAAGGGGGTGGACCCCACATGTCAGTGGCATATTTCTAAACTAATTAATTAATTTAATTAACTAACAGTTAAACTAATCCAATTTGATTTATTTTAAAACATTTTCGGGCGGGGCCCGCATGTCAGTGGCTGGGGCTGCCCAGTCAGCACGTTGACTGGTCAACCCAGTCAACGGGGGCCCCGGGGCCCACGGGCAGCGACCCTGGGGTGGCCCCAGGTCAGCCTCGCCGGCCGGCCGCGCCGGAATCGCGCCGGCGACCACTCCAGCGGCGGTTTCTCGCCGGAGATGGTCGGAAAAACGCTACGGGGGTCCATTCGACCCGCGCGTAGGCTCGTTCGAACGAGCAGTGAGCCGTGCATCCAACACCGGTGATCTCCGGGCCGGAGATGGCCGGAAACGACGGCGACGACGAGCTATGGCGGCGGTGGTTTCGGGCGTTCGTCGGAAACGGCGAAGCCGTGCGTGCTAGCTTGATCTAGAAGCGTGGGGGTGATCTACGCGTCGTGTGGAGGCTACTGGACAAGCGTCCGTGCTCAAAGGGTCACCGGAACCTCGCCGGCGACGAGGTCCGCGGCGCTGAGCTCGGGCACGAACGGCGCGATTGCTACGGTCACTCAACGACGAGGAGAAGAGGCCGAGGGGGAGGGAGAGGCTCACAGCGGGGTGTTGCCGTTCAGCGCCTGCTCGAGGCAGGTGCGGGGTGGCCGGAATCCGTCGGAGCTCGCCGGAGACAGAGAGGAAAGGGGGCGGCGTCGTGCAGCAGCTCCCGAGCCTCCCAGCTTCGGTTCGTGGCCGGAGGCGACGTAGCCGAGGCCCGCGCACACGCCTGACAAGATGGCGAGGCCCACCGGGGACGGTGACGACGGCGACGGCGGTCGAGCAGCTGCGGCGGCGCTCGAGGCGCGCGGATCTGAGGGGGAGAGGAGGGGAGAGAGCGAGCGAGGCGAGGGGGAATGGACGAGGACGCCAGGGGGGATGGCTCGGGCGCGGCCTTATCCCCTCGGCTCACCTGCTCCGCAGCGGTGGCGAGCTGCGAGCGGCGGTGGCGCGCGCGGCCATGGCGGTGGTGACACGGGGAAGGGGGCAGGTGGTGGTGGGCTGGGCCTGTGCGGCCCAGCAGCAGGTAAGTGGCCCTTCTGGCCTTTTCCTTTGTTTAAATTTTCTGTTTTGCTTTTATTCCAACAGCAAAAGGAAAAGGGAAAAGGTAGGGCTATCAAATGAGGTTTGCAAAAAAAATTGTGAGTTGGCCCAAAAATGAGGTTGCAATATTCCTCACCACAAAAAATTGCTTTGGACTATTTTGGATCATTTTTGAAATTTTCAAAAATGAAAGAGCATTTAATAGTGCTGTTATATCACTGTTTAAATGCCCTAGCCCATTATTTGAGTTGATGGTGATGTTGTTTTCACCAGAAACAATTGTTTTGGATTATTTGCAACAACATGGGCATTTTTCCAAAAATTTTGGAGCAACTTCATTTTGCACTTGGATTTGAATTTGAATTTTCAGAGGAGTTTTGAAGTGATTGTTTTAACCACTGTGATTATGCATTGTAAATGAACATGACATGGCATGATTAGCAGTTGATCACAGTGATCATTACAAGGGGGTGTTACAAATTCTCCTCCTCTAAAAGAAATTCTCGTCCCGAGAATTTAGGAGGTAGAAGCAAAGAGGTCGGGGTATTCCGCCCGAAGATTTTCCTCGCGTTCCCAAGTGGCTTCATCTTCAGTATGATTTGACCACTGCACTTTCAGGAACTTGGTTGTCTTCTGGCGGGTCCGACGTTCAGTTTGATCGAGGATGCGGATCGGATGTTCCTTATAAGAAAGATCATCTTGAAGTTCGAGCATCTCGTGATCCACAGCACGATGCGGGGATTCCTTGAAGGATCGACGAAGTTGCGACACATGGAACACATCGTGGATATGCGAGAATTGCGGAGGCAATTGCAATTTGTAAGCCACGAATCCACGTCTAGCAACCACGGGAAAGGGACCAATGTAGCGTGGAGCTAACTTGCCCTTGATACCGAAACGGTGCGTGCCCTTCATAGGGGTGACACGAAGGTAAACTTGATCACCTGGTTGATAAGTCAGACCCCATCGCTTGCGATCATAGTTGCTCTTCTGGCGGTCCTGAGCCGCCTTGAGATTCTCACGCACGATACGGACTTGCTCTTCGGCGTGTTGAATAATGTCCGGACCAATAACTTGTCGTTCCCCAGTTTCTGACCAGTTCAGAGGGGTTCGACACTTACGTCCGTACAGAACTTCAAAAGGAGCCATCTTCAAGCTTGCTTGATAGCTATTGTTATAAGAGAACTCGGCATATGGAAGAGATTCTTCCCATTTCTTACCGAATGATATAACACAAGCTCGCAGCATATCTTCAAGCACTTGATTGACTCGTTCAACTTGACCTTGGGACTGGGGGTGATAAGCTGAACTCCAGTGGATATGAGTTCCCAAAGCTTCTTGAAAACTTTCCCAGAACTTGGAAGTGAACAGGGTGCCACGGTCCGAACTGATCTCCTTCGGAATTCCGTGGAGGGATACAATTCGGGAGATATACAGTTCTGCTAACTGGCTAGCAGTGATAGTCTCCTTGACTGGTAGGAAGTGTGCAACCTTCGAGAGTTGGTCGATGACGACGAGAATGGCATCATTACCCTTCTGGGACTTAGGAAATCCAGTAATGAAATCCATCTGCACCTTATCCCATTTCCACAGCGGAATAGGAAGAGGTTGCAGAAGTCCAGCAGGCTTCTGATGCTCTGCCTTCACGCGACGGCAAACATCGCATTCAGCAACGAAACGAGCAATATCCCGCTTCATATTAGGCCACCAGTACCTTTGGCGGAGATCACGATACATCTTGGTACTACCAGGATGAATAGACAGCGGTGTATCATGTGCCTCCTTCATGACCTTGTCAGTCATTAGGTCGAAACGAGTTACCACAATGCGGCCTCGGAAATACAAGGTTCCATCTTCGGATATTGAGAAATCCCTGTATTTCGGAAGATGCAGTTCCTGTTTTATAACATCAACGAAAGCATCTTTGGTTTGCGCTACCTTGACAGCCTTCTCAAGATCCGGCTGTATCACAAGGTCATTGAGCGAACCATGTGGAACGATATGCAGATTCAGCTTGCGCAATTCCTCATAAAGACGAGGTTGAGCTCGCTTGACCTTGAGGTTGGTGCTGTATGACTTGCGACTCAAGGCATCGGCCATCACATTAGCCTTGCCAGGGGTATAAGAAATACCACAGTCATATTCAGAAATAGTTTCCAACCATCGCTGTTGGCGGAGATTAAGATCCGGCTGAGTGAATAAATACTTCAAACTTTGGTGATCAGTATAAATCTCACACCGGTTACCGAGAAGGTAATGTCGCCAAAGTTTCAATGCAAAGATCACTGCAGCAAGTTCAAGATCATGCACTGGATAATTTTCTTCATGCGGTCGCAATTGACGCGATGCATAAGCAACTACTCTTCGTTCTTGCATTAGGACACAGCCTAAGCCTTGACGAGAGGCGTCACAATATATCACGAAGTCCTTGCGAGAATCTGGAGGAGCAAGCACTGGAGCAGAAACGAGCTTGTCCTTAAGAGCTTGAAAGCTTTCCTGGCATTTATCTGTCCACTCAAACTTAACGCCTTTGTGAAGCATATTAGTCAGGGGCTTGGCAATCTTGGAAAAGTTCTCGACGAAGCGACGACAATAGCTTGCAAGGCCGAGAAAACTTCTCACTTGCTTGACATTCTTCGGAGGAGTCCAGTCAAGAATAGCCTGAACCCGTTCCGGATTAACGGCAATGCCATCCTTGGAAATCACATGTCCAAGGTAGGTCACTTCGGAAAGCCAGAACTCGCATTTGGAAAACTTAGCATATAGCTGATGCTCTCGCAGCTTCTCCAGAACAAGGCGAAGATGTTCGGCGTGTTCTTCCTTGTTCTTTGAGAATACCAGAATATCATCCAGATATACCACGACAAACTTGTCGAGGTAATCCATGAATATATAATTCATCAGGCGGGAGAAGGTAGCTGGAGCATTAGTCAGTCCAAAGGACATGACAGTGTACTCATACGAGCCATAGCGAGTAACAAATGCAGTCTTTGGAATATCCTCCTCGCGAACACGGATCTGGTGATAACCCAACCTCAAGTCGAGTTTAGAAAACACAGATGATCCAGCCAGTTGATCATATAAGTCATTGATCCGAGGAAGCGGATATTTATTCTGGATGGTTGCCTGGTTGATAGGTCGGTAATCTTGTACCAGCCTATTCGTACCATCTTTCTTCTTGACGAAAAGAGACGGTGCTCCCCAGGCAGAGGAACTAGGACGGATGAAGCCCTTCTTGAGAGACTTGTCGATTTCCTCCTTAAGCTCAAGGAGCTCATGCGGTGGCATCTTGTAAGGACGCTTCGCAATAGGAGTAGTACCCGGCTTCAAGTCTATAACAAATTCGACGGCTCGAGCAGGGGGTATTCCTGGAAGTTCTTCTGGGAAGACATCCGGGAATTCGCATACAACTGGTATGCTTTCGAGCCCTTCCAGTGGTGAAGCGTTCAATGCATTTAAGGCATAGATTTGAGCTTCGGCATTATGGGATACACGAGCGCGGCAATTCACGAGTTGATTCGAGGGGTGCCGAAGACGTACAGTCTTGGTGGCACAATCAATTAGGGCCTCGTGAGCCTCCAACCAATCCATTCCTAGGATAAGGTCGATGCCGCAGGATTTCAGGACAATGGGGTGTGCCCGAAACTTCCTCTTTTCTATCTCTACTACCACATCCGGACAGAATAAGGTAGCATTGCACTGACCCGCGGAGGTTTGTACGGATAGTGTGTGATGTAGTGTATCTTGTCTAAAGCCATGTTTAAATGCAAATGGTTCCGATATGAAAGAATCAGATGCACCAGTATCGAACAAAACATTAGCAAATACTGAGTTGACAAGAAGTGTACCCATCACTGTGGCTGGCTGTTCTGGGTCTTCGCTCAGATTGACGTGGTGAAGCTGACCACCACGAGCATTAGAAGGCCTGATATTATTGTTGCGCTGCGGAGGAATTCCACGTCCATTGCCACGGCCAGCAGATGGAAGAACCAGCTGACCCTGAGCCTGCGGACAGTCTCTGGCACGGTGACCCGGACGGCCACACTTGAAGCAGAGTCCACTCTCTGGACGAATCGCAGGTGCTCGAGGTGCTGGGACAGCAGGCCTGTACTGCATTGGCGGTGGAGGAGGCAGACGAGGTGCAGCATAAGAAGGCCTGTACACTGGAGCGTTTGGACGATACATGCTCTGAGGAATCCATATGCGGCGCTTCTGAGAAGACGAGCCCGAAGATGAGCCCGACTCGCGAGAGCGCTTAAGAGCATCCTTGTGCAGTTTGAGTCCAGTTTCAACCTGAATGGCCTTGTTCACTAAAGTGGCGAAGTCCGGAAAATCCAGCGCCACTAGAGCAAGCAGAATATCATGATGAAGTCCGCGCCTGAACTTCTCCTGGCGTCTTGCGTCAGTAGCGATATCCTCCTCAGCATAGCGGGACAGTTCCAGGAACTCCCGCTGATAAGCATCAACGGACTTGTTGCCCTGAATCAGGTTACGGAACTCCGTACGCTTGCGGTCGATAACACCCTCAGGGATGTATCGAGCGCGGAAAGCAGTCTTGAAGTCTGCCCAGGTGATGACAGTTCCAGCTGGCACTGTGTTCCGGTGTGTGTCCCACCACTGGGCCGCCGGACCCTTCAGGAAATATGTCGCGAACTTGACATAGTTGTCAGGGGACACGGCGGCAGAATCCAGCTCAAAGAGGATATCACGCAGCCAATCATCGGCATCCAAGGGGTTGGCGGCACTGCGAAATATCGTTGGATTGAGCCGCAGAAATTCTTGCAGAGTGATAGCGGCTGGCTGATGCTGAGCATTGGCGTTGGCTTGGGGTATCTGGTTGAGCATACCCTGCAGCACCTGACGCTGCATTTCCATGGTCTGCATTACGGCAGCCATATAGTCTGGCGGCGGAGGCGGAGGCGGAGGTGGAGGTGGATCATTGTTACCAGCCATCCTGATAATTCCAACAGGGGTGGTTTAGCGACAAGAATACACGTTGCATGAATTTAACAATGAAGTAAATATGCACGACATAAGGAAGTGCATTAATACCACATCATACACATCATGACATACGGGTTCGTACATAGCGTCGGTTACAAACGGGCAGTACAACGGCGCAAAACCAGAACTAGACATAGTAGGCGGCGCGCAGACCGCGGTAAGGAAGTACACAACGAGACATAGCAAAGGCTACATCAACGTCGGAGAACGGAACTGAAACGGGGTAGCTGCAAGTGCGGACGGCGGATCTCGATCGCAGAAGGATCCTGAGCTCCATGTGCACTCTGATGCAGAACCCGGTCTCGGACGGGAATCAGAGGTCCACGAACTGGCGTGTGACCTCCAACCGCAGGCCACTCGACACCTGGAGGTGTGTTGATCCTGCGCGGGCAAAGGATAGACTGAGGAAGCGTCCCTGCTTGGACAGCCGGTACCAACTGCGTCAACGTCTGGTAGAGAACTGTCCGAGTGATGGACAACTCAACCGCCAGGGCCCGAGCAGTTCGATCCAGCGCCTGAGTGTGCTGAATCAGAACCTGCGGGTCATAACGTCGACTCTCGTACGGGGCACAGATAGCTGAGTAGTATCCAGTCTCATCTCCAGCAGGTGCATACGGAATGTACCGAAACTCAGAGGCATCCAAGCTATCTCTGTGCTCTCCTCGGAGTCGTGCGACAGCAGCGTAGGCAGCATCATGGACTGCCATCGCAACCGTCACGCCACTACCGCGAAAGCAGTACAGCTCAGTGTCTGAGTCATCCTGCCGGTCGTAGATACGAACTTCAGCATAATACTGCTCCTGGTTGAACTCGCGATACTCCTCATAGACCATGTACTCGGGGTACCAGCGGTAGCCCAGCTTGGTCAGGAGAGCGACTAGAATGGCCGGAAACCCAGGGGCATCTCGAGCCCAGGTGCGAAGCACAAGCTGAGTCTCCGGGCGAAGTGGAAACAGAGGATTCATCTGAAAGAAGAAGAATCAGACTTGTCAAGTTCTGATGATAATTAACAGAACTTGGTAAGAAAGGTTAAACAAACAAATGGAAAGGAATGATTATCAGAATAATCAGGTCAATGATAAGAAACCGCACTGATATCCAGCTCTCCGGGTAGATGTGAAAACGAGAACCTAATGGAGTTAGTAAAACTTAACCCGAATAGGAGAGATATTCAGAGTCCCAGAGTATAGACGAGGAATAAAAGATGTTACACCACCCAATTGGCGACGTGGGGCCATAAGCCACACAGCCAAGTTAGTAAAACAGTTTTGGACCTCTAGACTCGACTTCGGCCAAGGAGTTGGAAAGGGGGTTCCTACAGGCAGTCGGCTCTGATACCAACCTGTGACGACCCCGGCTTAATCGTGCACTAATCATACACGCAAATGCACACGATCAAGCCTAAGGACTCACGTGAAGGAAATCACAGCACAACTCTAAAACATAAATAAATACATACAAGTCATATATTACAAGCCAGGCCTCGAGGGCTCGAATACATAACATGATGTCTCACACATAGTCAGCGGAAGCGTTAGGTATCTGGGTACAGATACAACACAGCAGAAGATAGGCCTTTTACAAAGGCGGGGCAAAATAAAAGCTACGATCGAAAAGGCGCAGGCCTCCTGCCTGGGACCTCCGATCCTACTCCTGGTCGTCGTCCTCCGGCTCCTCGCAGTAGTACTCGCCGGCCGGGTAGTAGTAGTAGCCAGCCTCGGGCTGGTAGTAGTAGTCATCGACAGGGGCTGCGGGCACCATGGCTCTGTCGTCTGGTTTAACATGCGGGTAGGACAAAAAGGGAAGCAAAGCAACCGTGAGTACTCATCCAAAGTACTCAGCAAGACTTACATCAGATCTATACTAGCAATGCATTATTTTCAAAGGAGGCTTTATGTGGGTGGACTAGACTGCAGAAAGCCAGAGTAGAAAGGGGAAAAGCCTAGTCCTGACGAAGACTAGCATCTTCAGCGTCTTGCAGCAATTAGAAAGGAGCAGAATAGTACATCAATATAGTGTATAGTGTTTGCAGCAATATCAACCTCATACCACATATCTCAAGTCACCAGTTCTAGTTGTACCGAAGTGGATACAACTCCGAGTGTCCGTTACCGTAGGACAGGCTATCGATAGATTGTTTCTTCCCTGCAGGGGTGCACCAAGTTACCCACCACGCTCGCTTAACTCCGGCCGGACACACCATCAGGTCGTGCCCGCCCTCGGCTAAACAATACGACGCAACCCGACCGGATACCGCCAGAGAGGATCGAGCACGCCGGACTAATCCTATGCCCCCAGGGGTCTGAGCCATCACCCCGGGCGCTCCGCACGTTGCGAAGCCGATCGGTAGCAGACCTAGCAACCCCTTATACAAGCACGCAGTTGCATCCAGGGTCCAATCCGAACAGCCCACTCAATCGCTGACGTCGTGACGACTCCGGCTGATGTATACGACGCAGAGCACCCACTCACACCCACGTGGTGGTTAGTGCTATCGGACCCGGAGGCCCCTCGGATCAAATATCCAAATCGCTTAGTGTGTTGGGAGCGCGCGGTAACGAGCAGAGCCTACGATACTGTTGGCCCCGTCGTCCCGTCTCGAGGACTTGTGACAAGGACTGGAAAAGACCGGCCACGCCTCGTAGTTATCTCGCGGGTACCCTCACTGGTCACCCGACTCCACAGCTCTCGCCTCAAAGGCACTCGCGGGTACCCCTCTGGGTCAACCCGCCTCCATCCAACATGTGCAGTAGTAACTTCAAAGTGTCATCAGACGCACGATACCTCTGGCCGCACGCCTTTGTTCCTGGCGATGTCCGGCCTCGGGGATCGATACGTCTTTAAACACGGTATGGTGAAACAGGGCATCCGTGTGGTTTCTATGCCGATGAGGAATCCGAGGAATCACCCTCGTTGGACTCCTAAACGACAAGTCCCGTTAAGGTGATACCGGAGGAATCACCCTCGGCGGTAATCACCATAGCGGATGCACGACAAAGCTAAGTCGGAAGTGGGAAGAGGAATCACCCTCGGTAACCCACAACGAGCTAGCTATACTACAGGGACAACATCGAAAGTGAGTTCAGAGGTATCACCCTCGTCACCCGATGTTAACTCTGCGGAGTCGAGCATATTAGGGGGGTTGTGCGGTGATGTGAAGAAGGTCAGGGGAAGGGGCTCGATCGGTTGATCGAGGCAAGGGTACTATGCGAGGCAACTACGAGAGTGCGGGACCAAAGCAGTGCTACCCAACCTATACTAAGCAGTTTATGAATAAAGACAGGTATCAACAATTTAGCAAAGACAGGCTATGCAACAGTAATAGGAGCAGTAGCAGTAGCAGCAATTCTAATGCAAGAATAAGAGAGAATAGACATAGGCGATATCGGAAATGCTCAAGGGGGGTTGCTTGCCTGGTTGCTCGGTGGCAAAAGCAAGGTCGTCGGAGGGGGAACCAATCACCGGGACGGCGTCGGTCTCGGGATCTGCGTCAGCGCCGGGCTCTACCGAGAGAGAAGAGGGGGAAGAAACAGATAAATACACAAACATATGCAACACAGAGCGTGCTAAGCTAACGTGCAGTGCAGGGTTGCCTAAAAACATGTCTAGGTCATATTAGATATTTTTAAGAATTTGTTTGGATTTACTTTATTAAAGTTGAGCACTATTCATTTATCGAAAACAGGCCGAAAGTTCCATGTTCATCTAGCTAGGGGCATCTGACGGGAATACGGAGGGCGTATCTAGATTCGTATCGAAAATCCGAGCAATTTTCATATATAAATTATTTTCATCGGAGTTACGGTTTAAAAGATATGAATTTTCAAAGTTTATTTGAATTTCTGGAATTATTTAAATAACAGAAAAGAATTATTGCGCCATGCTGACGTCAGCACTGCATCAGCAGCAGCTGACCAGTCAAACTGGCAGGTGGGTCCCACCTGTCAGCCTCTCCGGCTCTAACTGACGTTTAACTAAACTAACAGAGATAATTAAGGGGGTGGACCCCACATGTCAGTGGCATATTTCTAAACTAATTAATTAATTTAATTAACTAACAGTTAAACTAATCCAATTTGATTTATTTTAAAACATTTTCGGGCGGGGCCCGCATGTCAGTGGCTGGGGCTGCCCAGTCAGCACGTTGACTGGTCAACCCAGTCAACGGGGGCCCCGGGGCCCACGGGCAGCGACCCTGGGGTGGCCCCAGGTCAGCCTCGCCGGCCGGCCGCGCCGGAATCGCGCCGGCGACCACTCCAGCGGCGGTTTCTCGCCGGAGATGGTCGGAAAAACGCTACGGGGGTCCATTCGACCCGCGCGTAGGCTCGTTCGAACGAGCAGTGAGCCGCGCATCCAACGCCGGTGATCTCCGGGCCGGAGATGGCCGAAAACGACGGCGACGACGAGCTATGGCGGCGGTGGTTTCGGGCGTTCGTCGGAAACGGCGAAGCCGTGCGTGCTAGCTTGATCTAGAAGCGTGGGGGTGATCTACGCGTCGTGTGGAGGCTACTGGACAAGCGTCCGTGCTCAAAGGGTCACCGGAACCTCGCCGGCGACGAGGTCCGCGGCGCTGAGCTCGGGCACGAACGGCGCGATTGCTACGGTCACTCAACGACGAGGAGAAGAGGCCGAGGGGGAGGGAGAGGCTCACAGCGGGGTGTTGCCGTTCAGCGCCTGCTCGAGGCAGGTGCGGGGTGGCCGGAATCCGTCGGAGCTCGCCGGAGACAGAGAGGAAAGGGGGCGGCGTCGTGCAGCAGCTCCCGAGCCTCCCAGCTTCGGTTCGTGGCCGGAGGCGACGTAGCCGAGGCCCGCGCACACGCCTGACAAGATGGCGAGGCCCACCGGGGACGGTGACGACGGCGACGGCGGTCGAGCAGCTGCGGCGGCGCTCGAGGCGCGCGGATCTGAGGGGGAGAGGAGGGGAGAGAGCGAGCGAGGCGAGGGGGAATGGACGAGGACGCCAGGGGGGATGGCTCGGGCGCGGCCTTATCCCCTCGGCTCACCTGCTCCGCAGCGGTGGCGAGCTGCGAGCGGCGGTGGCGCGCGCGGCCATGGCGGTGGTGACACGGGGAAGGGGGCAGGTGGTGGTGGGCTGGGCCTGTGCGGCCCAGCAGCAGGTAAGTGGCCCTTCTGGCCTTTTCCTTTGTTTAAATTTTCTGTTTTGCTTTTATTCCAACAGCAAAAGGAAAAGGGAAAAGGTAGGGCTATCAAATGAGGTTTGCAAAAAAAATTGTGAGTTGGCCCAAAAATGAGGTTGCAATATTCCTCACCACAAAAAATTGCTTTGGACTATTTTGGATCATTTTTGAAATTTTCAAAAATGAAAGAGCATTTAATAGTGCTGTTATATCACTGTTTAAATGCCCTAGCCCATTATTTGAGTTGATGGTGATGTTGTTTTCACCAGAAACAATTGTTTTGGATTATTTGCAACAACATGGGCATTTTTCCAAAAAATTTGGAGCAACTTCATTTTGCACTTGGATTTGAATTTGAATTTTCAGAGGAGTTTTGAAGTGATTGTTTTAACCACTGTGATTATGCATTGTAAATGAACATGACATGGCATGATTAGCAGTTGATCACAGTGATCATTACAAGGGGGTGTTACAAATAGTGAATGGTTCAGAGGAAAATACATAGGAGCTCCTGGGTGCTCCACACCCCTAAAACTTGGGGATATCAAACATGGGTTCCCAATCTATGGTAAAGCTATGAAAAGCTACTTGATAAGCACCCCTAAATCTACTGCCATTTGGATAAAGCTATGGACTCGAGAACTCCTAAATCCCATATGCAGCTTAATATTGCCAATGCGGCGGTCACTCCACTGTTTGAGTTTTTTGGCAGTAGCCCGCAGCTTTGCGTGGAGGACCACAAAGGGGTTTTAGGGGTGTTTATCAAGTAGCTTTTTGGCAGTAGCCCGCAGCTTTGCGTCGAGGACCATAAAGCTATGAAAAGCTACTTGATAAACACCCCTAAATCTACTGCCGTTTGGATAAAGCTATGGACTCGAGAACTCTCTCACCGCAAGAGCATGATCTGCGCAAGATCCTTAAAAGGAAGCTCCTAGGTTTGAGCTCACTGGAAAGAACTATAGCAAGGCAGCGGTCGCGGATTCTCTTTCTTCGCGAAGGGGATGCTAGTACTGGCTTCTTCCATCAACAAGCGCGCCATCGGCAGCGGAGAAAAGGGATCGCCACCATCCGGAACGATGATGTGATTGCCACAAGCCGTGAGGAGATAGCACGCGAGGTGGATTCATACTACGCCCACATTCTTGGCGAGATACAAACACGGAGCCACTCCCTCGACTTGAACATGCTGCAGCTCCCTACGACAAATTTGGATCATCTAGAGGATCCGTTCACAGAAGAGGAAGTGGAAAGAGTGGTCAAGGCCATGCCACCGGACAAGGCCCCAGGGCCTGATGGTTCACCGGGCATTTTTATGCGACATGCTGGCACCTAATCAAGGCGGACCTCATGCGTGCGATGGATGCGTGCTACCATGGCGACATGAGAGGGCTACCGGCCATCAACAAAGCCATTGTTTCTTTCCTACCCAAGAAAGATGGAGCGGTGGGCATCAACGATTTCAGGCCAGTCAGCCTCGTCCATGGTGCAATAAAAATCTTTGACAAGACTTTGGCAAATAGACTGGCGCAAGACTTGCCAGAATTGGTGGGAGTGCACCAAAGTGCATTCATGAAGGGTAGATCAATCAATGATAACTTCATGCTCGTGCAATGCACGGCATGTCGCCTTCACGCACTCAAAGAGGAAGTCGTAATGCTAAAGCTGGATATCTCCAAAGCGTTTGATTCGGTTCATTGGCCCTTTCTCTTAGAAGTGCTGCGGACCATGGGTTTTGGCCCTAGATGGCTTGCGTGGGTTTGTGGACTGTTGTCCACATCATCCACGAGGATTATGGTTAATGGCGCCCCGGGACGACCAATCTTCAACAACAAGGGTTTGAGACAGGGCACCCCCCTCTCTCTGATGCTCTTCATTCTAGTAATGGAACCGCTACAACGAGTTTTTGAGCTTCCCACCTCAGGTGGAATTCTGGCCCCGCTAGCAAGAAGAGGGATGAAGCATCGCCTTTCGATGTTCGCTGACGATGTCATAATTTTTCTCAAGCCATTCGACCAAGACATACAGGCGTGTGCGGCACTTGTTCAGATCTTTGGTGGTGCTTCTGGACTGCATGTCAACCTCAACAAAGGCGTGGCTTTCCCAATCCGCTGCACGCCGGCCACTTGGGAGAGAGTGTCTACGACAATTGGATGCCCGACAGGTACCTTTCCTTGCAAGTACCTAGCATTGCTACTCACTATCCGCAAGAAATCTGCAGTTTAGCTTTCGGGACTCGTGGATCAGCTGGCTGCGGCCTTGCCAAGATGGAAGGCAGCCACCATGCCCAAAAGTGGGCGCCTGCTCCTTGTGAAATCTGTCCTATGCGCGATCCTACTCCACGCCATGCTTGCGCTGGACATTCCGAAAAAAAGATCATAGCGATGAACAAAGTCTGCAGGGGTTTCCTATGGTGCGCCAAGGCTGAAGCAAGTGGTGGAAAGTGCGCTGTTGCTTGGGAGACAGTTTGTACACCTATGTGGGCAGGAGGCCTCGGAGTCCCGATCCTTGGCTGGTTAAATACGGCAATGCAGTCGAGGTGGCCATGGCTACAAAGATCGGACCCAACCAGGCCATTGGCGGAATTCAACATCTCGGTACCAAAGGAATCGTGGCAACTGTACATAGCCGCTTCCATGTCGAAAATCGGAAACGGATGGAACACACTTTTTTGGGAGGACAGATGGCTGCAGGGACAGCGGGTTCAAGAGCTTGCGCCAAACTTATATAGCCGAGTCAGACGCAAGGTGTGCGCCACGCAAACGGTACATCAAGCACTCGAGGAGAATACATGGGCCACAGACTTAGGGCCAGTTCTTGACCAAAACTGCTTCGGGACTACTTGACTCTCTGGATTGCAGTCTCCGGGGAAGTTCTTCATGAGGGCCAGGAAGATTCTATCACTTGGGCTTGGAAGCAAGACGGCCGACACTCGGCCAAATCAGCTTACGCAGCGAAGTTCTGGGGCCGGGAGGTGGCCCCAACAGCAACTTTCACGTGGAAGTCCGGAGCCCCCCTACAATGTCGCTTCTTCACTTGGCTAGCCCTACGAAATAGGTGCTGGACTTCCGACCGCCTGGCCCGGAGGGGCCTTGATCACCAGGAGGAGTGCCCGTTCTGTGACCAGGGAGAAGAAACAATAAGCCATCTCCTGATGGATTGCGTGTTCACGTGGCAGGTTTGGACGACAATTTGCGGTGCTCTAGGCAAGGCCGACTGGGCGCTGGCGAGGGGCGAGAGGCTTCAGGATTGGTGCCACAGCAAGACAGGCGCAGGACGTGCCGGAAAGGATGCCAGAGCGTTAGTGATCCTGGTTCTGTGGGAGGTATGGAAACACCGGAACGCGGTTGTATTTGACGGGGTCCAGCCATCCCTACATCTTGTAATCAGTAGGATAGAAGCCAAAGGGAGGATGTGGAAGCAGGCCGGCCTCATCAAAGGAGACGTAGCCCCCTTCCTGGGAGCGTTATCGGCGTCGGCTAACGCGAGTAGGTAGATTAGCGTGTGTCTCGGTGGAGTTGGGCTCGCATAATTGTAACTCCAACGTGGAGGGGCTCTTCCCCCTTGTTTCCCCCCTTTAATATATAGTACGCACACTCGTGCGTATTCGAGAAAAAAAAAGTTTCGTGAAAAACTACCAGAAAATGTATCCATGGCGAAGGAAATATAGTCTAAATATTTTACCACGAATATTTCCTGGCATTTTTTTTAAAAAAAAAATCACACGAAAGTAGATCAGACACCCAGGTTTGATATCACAAAATCCCAGATTTTGTTTTCAAATTCTCCGTATTTTTTAAAATTTAATGTTCATATAAGGGGTGGAGCACCCAAGTGCTACAAATCCGCTCCCATGGTCCAGATAGATATACTAGTCTCAGTCTCCTAGGTGGCCAAGTATAACGCTTGCTCCCTCACGACTTCGCGAGGTATGCAAGCCCTCCCTCGCGACTTCACTCTACTATCTCCTCCTCTCTCGACCGTTCAGCCTTGGGTTGGCCAGGTATAATGATTTGTTGGGTGAGCCAAGTATAATGTTAGTATGTTACGGTCATCTTCACCATTACCCTGCCCTACGTAGTACATGCTCTCTTCCTCCTTTGCTCACTGGGTAGGCCTCTCGCTCATGTGCCGCCCCCTCTAGCTCTCTCCCGTGCCTCTACTCGGTGGCGCCTCACCATGCCTCCCCAAACGCCAAGTTATAGGAGGCTTACTGGCATATCAAAGAGAGCGGCCAGCCGATTAGATCGTGATCCGTCGCCAACCGCCACCTCCCCAAAAGCTAGGGTTCCTCTGCCTTCCGCCGGCACCGCCTTCTGTCCACGCCGTTTTCGGTGGCCTTAGGGCCATG
Source organism: Secale cereale (assembly GCA_902687465.1). Taxonomy (NCBI): domain Eukaryota; kingdom Viridiplantae; phylum Streptophyta; class Magnoliopsida; order Poales; family Poaceae; genus Secale; species Secale cereale. The sequence continues at coordinate 323,148,294 of LR738716.1, forward strand.
GGTGTGGAGGGATCCCTTAGGGCCGTTGCCGTTGCCGGTGGGAGGGTGCCGGCGGGAGGCAGAGGAACCCTACATTTTAGTTTTGTTAATGTTTATGTCCTGCTGAGGAAGGCGAGACGGTGGCGGCTCCCTAAAGATGGAATAAATGTCTTCCAGCCTAGTCCCCGTTTCGTTGATGCGTCTTGCATCGTCGGTGGACATGTGGAGGTGTGTCTCCGGCGGATCTGTCTCTGATGAATTTGCTCGGATTTGTTCGTCGTTTGTCTATGTTCTTGTGTCTTCA
>LR738716.1:323151681-323171763 GCA_902687465.1 Secale cereale
GAATTTAGACTAAGTTCATGATAATTAAGTTCATCTTAATCAAATTTTAATGAACTCCCACTCAGTATGACATCTCTCTAGTCATCTAAGTGATACACGATCCGAATCGAGTAGTCCGTGTCCGATCATCACGTGAGACGGACTAGTCATCAACGGTGAACATCTTCATGTTGATCGTATCTTCTATACGACTCGTGTTCGACCTTTCGGTCTTCCGTGTTCCGAGGCCATGTCTGTACATGCTAGGCTCGTCAAGTGAACCCTAAGTGTATCGCGTGTGTAAATCTGTCTTACACCCGTTGTATGCGAACGTTAGAACCTATCACACCCGATCATCACGTGGTGCTTCGGAGCAACGAGCTTTAGCAACGGTGCACAGTTAGGGGAAACACAATACTTGAAATTTTAGTGAGAGATCATCTTATTTACTACCGTCGTTCTAAGTAAACAAGATGCATAAACATGATAAACATCACATGCAATCAATTAAAGTGACATTTTATGGCCAATATCATCTTGCTCCTTGGATCTCCATCTTCGGGGCACCATGATCATCTTGTCACCAGCTCGACACCATGATCTTCATCATCATGATCTCCATCATCGTGTCTTGAAGAAGTCGTCACGCCAACTATTACTTCTACTACTATAGCTAACGTATAGCAATGAAGTAAAGTAATTACATGGCGTTATTCAGTGACACGCAGGTCATACAATAATTAAGACAACTCCTATGGCTCCTGCCGGTTGTCAAGTTCATCGACATGCAAGTCGTGATTCCCTATTACAAAAACATGATCAATCTCATACATCACATATATCATTCATCACATCTTCGTTCTTGGCCATACCACGTCACATAGCACATGCTGCAAAAACAAGTTAGACGTCCTCTAATTGTTGTTGCAAGTTTTACGTGGCTTCTATAGGATTTCTAGCAAGAACGTTTCTTACCTACGCCAAAACCACAACGTGATTTGTCAACTTCTATTTACCCTTCATAAGGACCCTTTTCATCGAATCCGATCCGACTAAAGTAGGAGAGACAGACACCCGCCAGCCACCTTATGCATCTAGTGCATGTCTGTCGGTGGAACCAGTCTCACGTAAGCGTACGTGTAAGGTCGGTCCGGGCCGCTTCATCCCACAATACCGCCGAATCAAGATTGACTAGTAACGGTAAGAAAGTTGAACAAGATCATACGCCCACAACTGCTTTGTGTTCTACTCGTGCAAGATGCTACGCATAAAACCTAGGCTCTGATACCACTGTTGGGGAACGTAGCATAATTCAAAAAATTTCTACGTCTTCACCAACATCCAACTATGGATACATCTAGCAATGAGTAACTAAGAGTGCATCTACATACCGTTATGAAGATTGCGTGCGGAAGCTTTCAACGAAGCAAGGATGAAGTAGTCGTACTCTTCACGTTCTTCGTCACCGATGACCTAGCGCCGAACGGACGGCACCTCCGCGTTCAACACACGTACGGTGCAGCAACGTCACCTCCTTCTTGATCCAGCAAGGGGGGAGGAGAAGTCGTCAGAGATCCGGCAGCACGACGGCGTGATGACGGATGCAGTGGAGATCGCAGCAGGGCTTCGCCGGGCGCCCTGCGTTGGGAGTATGGAGGTGTGACGGGAGGGGGAGAGGCGCCAGGGCTTGGGTGCGGCTGCCCTCTCCCCCCCCACATATATATAGGGGCCAGGGGGGGGCGCCTGGACCCCCTGCAGATCCAATCTGCAAGGGGGCGGCGGCCAAGGGGGGTTCCTTGCCCCCCAAGGCAAGTGGAGCCCCCCTCCCCTTTAGGGTTTGAACCCTAGGCGCAGGGGAGGTGGGCCTCCCTTAGTGGTGCGCCAGCCCAGAGGGCTGGACACATCCCCTCGCGGCCTAGGGGCCCCACCGGGATGGGTGGCCCCACCCGGTGGACCCCCGGGGCCCCTCCGGTGGTCCCGGGACGCTCCCGGTGACCCCCGGAGATCACCCGTTGGCCGAAACTGGACTTCCCATATATCAATCTTTACCTCCGGACCATTCCGGAACTCCTCGTGACGTCCGGGATCTCATCCGGGACTCCGAACAACTTTCGGGTTTCCACGTGCATTTATCTCTACGACCCTAGCGTTACCGAACCTTAAGTGTGTAGACCCTACGGGTTCGGGAGACACGTAGACATGACCGAGACCACTCTCTGGTCAATAACCAACAGCGGGATCTGGATACCCATGTTGGTTCCCACGTGTTCCTCGATGATCTTCATCGGATGAACCACTGTGTCAAGGATTCACTCAATCCCGTATGTTATTCCCTTTGTCCATCGGTACGATACTTGCCCGAGATTCGATCGTCGGTATTCCCGATACCTTGTTCAATCTCGTCATGGCAAGTCTCTTTACTCGATCCGTAATCCATCATCCCGTGACTAACTACTTAGTCACATTGAGCTCATTATGATGATGTATTACCGAGTGGGCCCAGAGGTACCTCTCCGTCATACGGAGTGACAACATCCCAGTCTCGGTTCGTACCAACTCAACAAACACTTTCGGAGATACCCGATGCGTACCTTTATAGCCACCCAGTTACGTTGTGACGGTTGGCACACCCAAAGTACTCCTACGGTATCCGGGAGTTGTACAACCTCATGGTCTAAGGAATAATTACTTGACACCGAAAAGCTTATGCATTACGAACTATACGATCTCGTGTTATGCTCAAGTTTGGGTCTTGTCCATCACATCATTCTCCTAATGATGTGATCCCGTTATCACTGACATCCTATGTCCATGGTCAGGAAACTGTGACCATCTGTTGATCAACGAGCTGGCTACTAGAGGCCTACCAGGGACTCATTGTGATCTATGTATTCACACATGTATCGCTGTTTCCGTACAATACAATTCAAGCATGAATAACAGACAATTATCATGAACAAGGAGATATAATAATAATGCTTTTATTATTGCCTCTAGGGCATATCTCCAACAGTCGACTGCCACCAGAAGGTAGGTGAATCCACTTATGCCTGCCCTGAAGGGGCCGACCATATCCAAGCCCCAAACAGCGAAGGGCCAGACTAGTGGGATGGTTTTCAGGGCAGATGCTGGCTTGTGTGACATGTTGGAGTAGAACTGGCAACCCGCACATTTATCCACAATATCCTTGGCCATCTCGTTGGTGCGGGGCCAGTAAAACCCGGCTCGGTATGCTTTGGCCATGATAGTCTGAGAGGAGGCGTGGTGGCCGCAAGTCCCCGAGTGGATTTCATCCAAGATCAGTCGACCTTCCTCTGGGTCGACGCATCGCTAGGCGACTCCGGTGACGCTTTCTCTGTAGAGCTGACCTTGGATGACTGTGAACGCTTTGGATCGGCGGACGATCTGGCGCGCTTCTTCTACGTCTTCTAGGAGTTCTTGTCTGAGCAGATATGATATATATGGCACAGTCCAATCAGGTGTAATCACTAGGACCTCCATGATCAAGTCGACCACGGCAGGCACTTCGACCTCAGTCGGATCCGTCGCGCTGACTGGCTGCGGGGCCTCTTCCGTGAAGGGGTCTTCTTTGACAGAGGGGGTGTGCAGATGCTCCAGGAACACATTCTTGGGTATAGACCTCCGAGTCGACCCAATTTTTGCGAGATCGTCGGCTAACTGATTCTTTGCTCTGGGCACATGATGGAGCTCTAAGCCTTCGAACTTCTTTTCAAGCTTTCATACTGCACTGCAATAACTGGTCATTGCCGGGCTCCTGCCGTCCCATTCTTTCATCACTTGGTTCACCACTAGGTCGGAATCGCCGTAGACCATCAGGCGTCGGACGCCGAGTGAGATGGCCATACGCAACCCATACAAAAGTGCTTCATATTCGGCTTCGTTGTTTGAAGAATCGAAATGGATCTGAAGGACGTAGCTGAGCTTGTCGCCCCTGGGAGAGACCAGGACTACGCCTGCGCCGGATCCGTTCAGCATCTTGGACCCATCGAAGAACATAGTCCAATGGTCCAACTGGACTTGAGTCGGAAGCTCTTGTTCTATCCACTCAGCCACAAAATCCGCTATGGCCTGAGACTTGATGGCTTTCTTCGCTTCAAACTTGATATCTAACGGAAGAAGTTCAATTGCCCATTTTGCCACTCGACCGGTTGCATCTCGGTTGTTTAGTATCTCTGATAGTGTGGCGTCGCTGACGACTGAGATTGAATGATCCGAGAAATAATGGGCAACCTTTTTTGCAGTCAAGTAAATCCCGTACACAAGCTTTTGGTAATGTGGATACCTTTGCTTGGAGGGAGTCAAAACTTCGGATATGTAATAGACCGGGCGTTGGACTTTGTATGCCTTGCCCTCTTCTTCCCGCTCGACCGTGAGTACAGTACTGACGACTTGTCCGGTGGCAGCAATGTACAGCAGAAGAGGCTCTCCGCTGACCGGGGCAGCGAGCACCGGCTGGGTGGACAGCAGGGCTTTGAGCTCTTCAAATGCTGCTTCGGCTTCGGGATTCCACTCGAACTTGTTGAAGGAAATATGCCCTAGAGGCAATAATAAAGCTATTATTTATATTTCCTTATATCATGATAAATGTTTATTATTCATGCTAGAATTGTATTAATCGGAAACTTAGTACATGTGTGAATACATAGACAAAACAGAGTGTCCCTAGTATGCCTCTACTAGCTAGACTAGCTCATTGATCAAAGATGGTTATGTTTCCTAACCATAGACATGAGTTGTCATTTGATCAACGGGATCACATCATTAGGAGAATGATGTGATGGACAAGACCCATCCGTTAGCTTAGCACTATGATCGTTTAGTTTTACTGCTATTGCTTTCTTCATGACTTATACATGTTCCTATGACTATGAGATTATGCAACTCCCGAATACCGTAGGAACACCTTGTGTGCTATCAAACGTCACAACGTAACTGGGTGATCATAAAGATGCTCTACAGGTGTCTCCGAAAGTGTTCGTGGTGTTGGCATAGATCAAGACTAGGATTTGTCACTCCGAGTGTCGGAGAGGTATCTCTGGGCCCTCTCGGTAATGCACATCATAATAAGCCTTGCAAGCAAAAGACTAATGAGTTAGTCACGAGATGATGTATTACGGAACGAGTAAAGAGACTTGCCGGTAACGAGATTGAACTAGGTATAGAGATACCGACGATCGAATCTCGGGCAAGTAACATACCAATGACAAAAGGAACAACGTATGTTGTTATGCGGTTTGACCGATAAAGATCTTCGTAGAATATGTAGGAGCCAATATGAGCATCCAGGTTCCGCTATTGGTTATTGACCGGAAATGAGTCTCGGTCATGTCTACATAGTTCTCGAACTCGTAGGGTCCGCACGCTTAACGTTTGATGACGATCGGTATTATGAGTTTATGAGTTTTGATGTACCGAAGGTAGTTCAGAGTCCCTGATGAGATCACGGACATGACGAGGAGTCTCGGAATGTCTGAGACATAAAGATTGATATATTGGACGACTATATTCGGATACCGGAAGTGTTTCGAAAAAGTTTCGGATTTAACGGGATTGCCGGAGGGGGTTACCGGAACCCCCTACGAGGGGGGATGGTCCATAGTGGGCCTTAAGGGAAAGAGAGAGGCAGCCCATAGGGGCTGGCCGGCGCCCCACCTAGGGTTCCTAGTTGGACTAGGATTGGGGGGCGCCACCTCTCCCTCTTTTCCTTTCCCTCTCTTCCTTCTTTGGTGGTTCCTACTAGGAATAGGATTGCAATCCTATTCCTAGTAGGATTGCACCCCTAGCCGCACCAAACAAGGGCCGGCCGGCCTCCCCCCTTGCTCCTTTATATACGGGGGCAGGGGGGCACCCAAAGACACACAAGTTGAATTGTTCCAGCCGTGTGCGGTGCCCCCCTCCACAGAAACACACCTCGGTCATACCGTCGCGGTGCTTAGGCGAAGCCCTGCGCCGGTGAATACATCATATCCGTCACCACGCCGTCGTGCTGACGAAACTCTCCCGTGAAGCTCAACTGGATCAAGAGCTCGTGGGACGTCATCAAGCTGAACGTGTGCTGAACGCGGAGGTGCCGTACGTTCGGTGCTTGATCGGTTGGATCGCGAAGAAGTTCGACAACATCAACCGCGTCACTTGACGCTTCCGCTCCCGGTCTACGAGGGTACGTAGACACACTCTCCCCTCTCGTTGCTATGCATCTAGTAGATAGATCTTGCGTGATCGTAGGAAAATTTTAAAATACTACGTTCACCAACAATTTTACCATCTCTTCGCCGAACTAGTGCACCTATGCAACTCCTAGTTGTATTAGGTGTGTTGGGGACACAAGAGACTTCTTGTATCTTAGTTGCAGGGTTGCTTGAGAGAGACCATCTTCAACCTCTACTTCCCTGAGTTCGATAAACCTTAGGTCATCCACTTGAGGGAAATTGCTGCTGTCCTACAAACCTCTGCGCTAGGAGGCCCAACATAGTCTACAAGAATAGAAGCGTGTGTAGACATCAAGCTATTTCTGGCGCCGTTGCCGGGGAAGTAAGTGTTTGAAGGTATATCTTTAGATCTTGCAATTAAATCTTTTTGTTTCTTGTTTTTAGTTTCACTAGTTATGTTTATGGAAAACCGCACTCTTAGTTCGCTGCTTGGGGAAGGCCGCTTTACCACACCTGTGGTAGAAAAGTCTCCAACACCTACTGAATGTATCCCGTTCCAAATACCACTTGGGATAATTGAAATAATTAGGAATGATTGTTATGATGGGACAGTCAATCCTAGTATTCATTTGTTGAAACTTACAGAACTTTGTGAGTTGTTTAAGATTTCAGGTTTGACAAGAGATGGAGTCATGAGGAAATTATTTGCCTTGTCACTGAAAGGAAAAGCATTGGAATGGTATAGGCTACTAGATGACTCTCACCTGCTGGATTGGGAAGAGATCCAGTCTCTCTTTTACTCCAAGTTTTATCCTCTTCATGAAGCCCATGAGAATAGGAATTATGTTTATAATTTCTATCCTCATGACGGAGAGAGCATAGCTCAAGCTTGGGGGAGACTGAAAACGTTAATGCTAAAATGTCCTAACCATGGGATCCCCAAAGATATGATTATTAATAATTTCTATGCGAGGCTCTCTCGACGGGATAAAGATTTGCTCGATGCTTCCTCTATGGGTTCTTTCACAAACGAAAAGATTGATGCTAAATGGGAACTCCTTGAAAGAATTCAGCGCAACACTGAAGATTGGGAGATCGACAAAGGTAAAGAGTCAGGTATAATTTATGAGTATGATTGCATTAAGTACTTTGTTGAAACTACAAGTTTTAATAAGTTTAGTGCTAAGTTTGGGCTGGATTCTCAACTCCTTGTTGATTTCCTCAAATCTTTTGCTTCACATCTTAATATGCCTAAGGAGGATTGGATCAAGCATCATGAACCTTTTAAAGAGATTTGCAAAGAAAATGAAATTGTTCATGATGATTGCAACATGCATGATCCAATTCCTAAAAATGAAGTTTTATATAAGCATGTTAATTTTTGTGGAGTGGATAGACCTTGTGAAAGGCCTATGATTGAAGAAGAGAAGTATTGTAAGCAACATAAGCATGAAAGAACAATCACTTGGGTCAAAGATTTAAATGAAATTGCTAGAGAATTATGTCACCTTTATCCTTTTACTTGTGAACTTTGCTGTATAGAGGGTCACTTTAATTTTCAATGCATGCACTTTCAAAACATAACTGTTAACCAGTTGTGTGATAACATGATCACCCCTGATCTTTATGATGAGCTTATGTTATTTTTGATGTGTGAAGAGTTATCAGAAAAGACTTCTTGGCTAGATGTCAATGCCATAAGAATAAAAAACACTTTGCAAAATTGCCATCTCTATTGTGTTGTTAATTGCCATAAAAATGATTACATAAGTAAGATTAGAAAGGAGGGAACTTTACCAAAGTATAAAAATGTCTCTTATATTTCTGCTAATAAAAAGGAGAGTTTCTCCCAAGTTTCCCCTATTGTTTCTAATGATAAACCAGGATATGTGGAGAAGCTTCATCTCCAACCACTCCCTCCTAAGGTGAAGAAGAAGAAAAAGAAGAGGAGGAGGAAGAGGAGCAAGAAGGAAGAAGAATGGGTATCAACCTGGCCTGAGCATATTCCTCTCATCAACTTTTATCCTAACGGTTGTAAGTTTAAAGAAGAAGGTGAAGTTTATTGCCTTAATTATCATCTTGATGATACGTCCGTAGGTACTATTGAAGATGATTTGATTATGATATGCATGTTACTTATTGTGATTGGGAAAATGATGATAATGCTACTTATGATCTTGAAAATCTTTTTGGTACCAACTCTGAAAGTGAAGATATGGAAAGCTCTAATCTTGGGGATGATAGGATTGTTGCAGAGCGAGTTGCGCAACATCTACTTTGTTGCAATTCCTGACATGCCTCATTTGGGAGACCAGACACAGTAGGCGGCAGATCTATTCAAAAGATTTGCAGGCCTACGCGTCACGTGGCATTTCTCTGTCCGCTTTGTTTTTATTATTAATTTCTTTTTATTTCCCATTTTACTTAATTTTACCTTTTCTCCTCTTTAATATTTGTGAACATGTCAAATCACAAATAGTTTTTTAAACACACGATTTTTTACAATAGTAAAGAATTTTCAAATTCTCAAACTTTCCTGAAAAGCGAGAACAATTTTGATATTTCTGAAAACATTCCAAGCTCGTGATTTATGTTCAATTCATAAATGAATTTTGAATTCATGGCTAGGTTTTTTAATTTGCAAACATTTTTCAAACTCGCGGATAATCTTAATTTTGTCAACATTTTTTGATTATTTAAGTAATGGGAAAAGCATCCGAAATCACAAAGAATTTTTACGGTATGAACATTTTTCAAAATCACAAAGAATTTATGAAATGCGAGAATGTTTTTTCAAATTCATGAACATTTTCTTAAAATTGGGAACGAATTTTGAAATTCCTGAACAGTTTTTTCATTTGATGAACTTAAAAAAAAATTGGGAACAATTTGTAAAATTCTTGGACATGTTTTGAATTGTTAACCATTTTTTAAGTCCATGGAATGTGTTTTGAATTCATGAAAATTTTATAATTCATGATGATTTCGAAAAATAGTGAACATTTTTTAGAAATTTCAAACTTCAAAAAACAGAAAAGAAAGAAAATGGAAAATTCTTGGCTTCTACCGGCGGATCGGGCGCGAGCATCCGCCGGCTCGTCCGTATGACATGTGTCTCAGAGAGCGGTCTTTTTTCTTTCTTTGACTCAACACGGCCACTGCGATGCTCGCTGCTCAATCTCTACTACGATGAGTTTCCGCAGCAAGACCTCTAGTGCAAAAAAAAAAAACGAAACAAGACCTCTGTTGCAAAAAAATTGCAACAAGACCTCTCTTGCAAAAAAAACATCTTGCAAAAATTTCTGCAACATGACTCATGTTGCAGAAATTTCCCGCAATATGACCTATGTTGCAATGATAAAAGGATGACGCGCAGTCGCTTAATTCGTCGGATCCGTTGCAATTTCTTTTTTTCAACAAGGCCTCTGTTGCCAGAAAAACTGTAACAGAGCTTTTGTTGCAAAAATAATTATTTTACAATAGGCCTATGTGGCACAAAAAAAATTATGCAACTTGACCTATGTTGTAAAAATTTCCGTAACATGACCCGTGTTGTAGAAATTTTCTGCAACACCACATGTGTTGCAATAATAGAGAATAACGCTCATTCACTAAATCTGCCCGATCCCACGGCTCGCGAGACAACGGATTTTTTAAAAAGATCCGCTGGCCGACGCGTAGCGTTGCCCAAAGAAAATACGGAAGGAAAAAATTGGACGTACTTCCCTGAAATGCGCTGGCCGAAACTGCGCACCGGGGGTGCACGTTTGCTGCGGCAACGCATCCCTGGAAAAAAATTCTATGAGACCAGGTCTCACGGATTAGCAGGTGAGACCTATCCTGATGGATGACACGTGGCAATTCACAAATCACAAAGCACCTACCCCACCCCCACCTGAAATCAGGGGGGAGAGATTAGATGCTTTGTGATTTGTGAATGCCACGTGTCATCCATCACTGTGGGTCTCACGTGCATTATATGAGACCTGGTCTCATATAATTTTTTTCCCGCACCCCTAGGCCCGTCCTGCAATGGGACTTCCCGTGTTTTCCTATTATTACACAGGTGGTAGATGTTTGCAAATACGGAAGGAACAAAACCATGAATTTGAAAAAAGTCCATTAGTTTGAAGAAAAAATGTTGAAAAAGTTTTGAATAAGTTAATCCATTTTGAAAAACCCTTTATCGATTTTCAATAGAAAGTTCATTGATTTTGAAATAAAATCTCCAATTTGCAAAAAAATCACCAATTTGGAAAACGTTTATTCATTTTCAAAATTGTTAATTGGTTTTAAAAAAAGTTCATCAATTTCAAAAACACAATTGATTTTCATTAAAGTGCATTGATTTGAAAAACAATCATCAAAATTTCGAATTCACGAATTTAAGAAAAGTTCATGTTTTTTAAAGAAAAAATTCTTGAATTTAAAAAAATAAACTTAAAAATAAAGAAATGAGAAAAAGGAAAGATCTGAAGAAAAACTAGCCAAAACAAAAAACAAAAAGGGTAACCACAAATTTTTTGAGCTTTATTTTTCTAACACAATACAGATGCATGCGCTCACATATACGCGCCTACACTCATTCCTATGAACACAAACGCACATCCTATTATAAATACTGAGTTCATCACTCAGGCACGATTCCTAGGCTAGGGTTTCAATGGTGTGCCAAATTTCAAAAAGACATTTGCATATTGTGCCACACAAAAATAAAGCGGGAACAAAATAATATATATTATCCTGACAATATTTTCATGTACTTTTTATTACAAAAATGCATGTATTCCCCCTCAATAAACAGAGTAAAAGATGGGAAAAGGGGGAACAAACAAAAAAGAATAAAATGAAAAGAAAAGAAACAGACATTTAAGTAAATAAAGAAAAATAAGAGAATAGGATACGCTTTCTGAATTCCATGGCGAAATTTCATCCATCCGACCTTCCATCCCGTCATCCATCCATCGCAGCGCGCTTGCCGACAGAGAAATTCTGCAGCGCCTTGCCGGCCAGTTATCCAGCTTCGCCACAGGGCCAGGAGAATCGCCTGGCTGGTGTGTTTCCCAGTCGGATTCGCCCATCTGAAGCAAGCAAGCAAGCGTGAGGATGTGTCGTTTACGGATCCTGACGTCGGCCATGTCGACGAGCTCACCGGTATCCGTCGTCTACTGGCGGATCGACTTGGACGCAATGCATTAGTAGAAAACAGGGCTTTGGTTCGACCCTTGCGAGGCCATTAGTCTCGGTTTATCCACGAATCGGGACCCATGGGTGCATATGTCCCGGTTCGTGCGGCCAAGGGAGCGGCCGGGCCTCATTGGGCATCTGACCCGGTTGGTCTGGGCCCATTTGTCCCGGTTCCAGGCACGAACCGGGACCAATGGGCCTCGCTCCTGGCCCACACCCATTGGTTCCGGTTCGTCACTAGAACCGGGACAAATGGGTGGCCTTTAGACCCGGTTCCTGTAACAAACCGGGACCAATTGTTTGCTTATATATATCCCATCTCCGGCGAGCCCACACTGCTCTATTTTTTCTGGCCGGCGAGGGGAGTTGTGTGGTGCTCTAGCTAGCTCACCTCCCATATATGCACATGAGGTGCTCGATGAAATGCCCGAGCCACACTAGTTAAGCATTGGCTAGGTTGAGCGGTCCATCGTACGTCCCGTTCCCGTCTTCACCGCCGTCGATCGCCCGCGCCGATCTCGTCGCCGGCACCACCGTGATGAGCTATATATGCATGTACTTTGAATATAATTAATGTGATGATGAACTTATATTAATTTGATCACTTATGTATCCATGATGTTCTGTAATGATTTTTGACACACTTTATATATAAATGCAAGCAGATGAACCGACAATGGATGTACGGTGACAGACGCACCTCAGAGTACATTAATGGCGTGCATAATTTTCTCGAAGTGGCTAAGGCAAACCAGCAGAATGGTTTTATGTGCTGTCCATGCACTATCTGTGGGAATACGAGGTCTTACTCTGACTCGAGCACCCTTCACACCCACCTGCTTTATAAGGGTTTCATGCCACACTATAATGTTTGGACCAAGCATGAAGAAATAGGGGTTATGATGGAAGACAACGAAGAAGAAGAGGACGATGACAACTATGTGCCCCCGGAATACGGTGATGCTGCAACGGGGGAAGGTGCTGAAGGTCAAGAGGAACCAGACGATGTTGTGCCCGACGATGATCTCCGCCGGGTCATTGTTGATGCAAGAAGACAGTGCGAAAGTGAAAAGGAGAAACTAAAGTTCGATCGCATGTTGGAGGATTACAAAAAAGAGTTGTACCCCAATTGCGAAGATGGCAACACGAAGCTCGGTACCGTACTGGAATTGATGTAGTGGAAGGCAGAGAATGGTGTCCCTGACAAAGGATTTGAGAATCTACTCAAAATATTGAAGAAGAAGCTTCCAAAGGATAACGAATTGCCCGACAGTACGTACGCAGCAAAGAAGGTCGTATGCCCTCTAGGATTGGAGGTGCATAAAATACATGCATGCCCTAATGACTGCATCCTGTACCGCGGTGCGTACGAGCATTTAAACGCATGCCCGGTATGCGGTGCCTTGCAGTATAAGATCAGACGAGATGACCTTGGTGATGTTGACGGCGAGCGCCCTAGGAAGAGGGTTCCTGCCAAGGTGATGTGGTATGCTCCTATAATACCACGGTTGAAACGTCTGCTCAGAAACAAAGAGCATGCCAAGTTGATGCGATGGCACGCAGAGGACCGTAAGAAAGACAGAAAGTTGAGAGCACCCGCTGACGGGCCGCAGTGGAGAAAAATCGAGAGAACGTACTAGGAGGAGTTTGCAGGTGACGCAAGGAACGTATGGTTTGGTTTAAGCGCGGATGGCATTAATCCTTTTAGGGAGCAGAGCAGCAATCACAGCACCTGGCCCGTGACTCTATATATCTATAACCTTCCTCCTTGGCTGTGCATGAAGCGGAAGTTCATTATGATGCCAATAGTCATCCAAGGCCCTAAGCAACCCGGCAACGACATTGATGTGTACCTAAGTGTTGGGGAACGTAGCAGAATTCAAAAAAATTCTACGCTTTCACCAAGATCCAACTATGGAGACATCTAGCAACGAGCAAATAAGAGTGCATCTACATACCGTTATGTAGATCGCGTGCGGAAGCTTTCGAAGAAGCGTGGATGAAGTAGTCGTACTCTTCGCGTTCTTCGTCACCGATGATCTAGCCCCGAACGGACGGCACCTCCGCGTTCAACACACGTCCGGTGCAGCAACGTCACCTCCTTCTTGATCCAGCAAGGGGGGAGGAGAAGTCGTCAGAGATCCGGTAGCACGACGGCGTGATGACGGATGCAGTGGAGATCGCAGCAGGGCTTCGTCGGGCGCCCTGCGTGGGAGTATGGAGGTGTGACGGGAGGGGAAGAGGCGCCAGGGCAATGGTGCGGCTGCCCTCTCCCCCCCCACATATATATAGGGGGCCAGGGGGTGCGCCAGGGCCCCTGCAGATCCAATCTACAGGGGGGCGGCGGCCAAGGGGGGTTCCTTGCCCCCCCAAGGCTAGTGGGGCGCCCCCTCCCCCCTAGGGTTTCAACCCTAGGCGCATGGGGAGGTGGGCCCCTAGTGGTGCGCCAGCCCATTAGGGCTGGACACTTCCCCTCGCGGCCTAGGGGCCCCACCGGGATGGGTGGCCCCACCCGGTGGACCCCCGGGGCCCCTCCGGTGGTCCCGGGACGCTCCCGGTGACCCCCGGAGATCACCCGATGGCCGAAACTGGACTTCCTATATATCAATCTTTACCTCCGGACCATTCCGGAACTCCTCGTGACGTCCGGGATCTCATCCGGGACTCCGAACAACTTTCGGGTTTCCACGTGCATTTATCTCTACGACCCTAGCGTTACCGAACCTTAAGTGTGTAGACCCTACGGGTTCGGGAGACACGTAGGCATGACAGAGACCACTCTCCGGTCAATAACCAACAGGGGGATCTAGATACCCATGTTGGTTCCCACGTGTTCCTCGATGATCTTCATCAGATGAACCACCGTGTCAAGGATTCACTCAATCCCGTATGTTATTCCCTTTGTCCATGGGTACGGTACTTGCCCGAGATTCGATCGTCGGTATTCCCAATACCTTGTTCAATCTCGTCATGGCAAGTCTCTTTACTCGATCCTTAATCCATCATCCCGTGACTAACTACTTAGTCACATTGAGCTCATTATGATGATGTCTTACCGAGTGGGCCCAGAGGTACCTCTCCGTCATATGGAGTGACAACATCCCAGTCTCGGTTCGTACCAACTCAACAGACACTTTCGGAGATACCCGATGCGTACCTTTATAGCCACCCAGTTACGTTGTGACGGTTGGCACACCCACAGTATTCCTACGGCATCCGGGAGTTGTACAACCTCATGGTCTAAGGAATAAATACTTGACACCGAAAAGCTTATGCATTACGAACTATACGATCTCGTGTTATGCTCAAGTTTGGGTCTGGTCCATCACATCATTCTCCTAATGATGTGATCCCGTTATCACTGACATCCCATGTCCATGGTCAGGAAACCGTGACCATCTGTTGATCAACGAGCTGGTAACTAGAGGCCTACCAGGGACTCATTGTGGTCTATGTATTCACACATGTATCGCTGTTTCCGTACAATACAGTTCAAGCATGAATAACAGACAATTATCATGAACAAGGAGATATAATAATAATGCTTTTATTATTGCCTCTAGGGCATATCTCCAACAGTCTCCCACTTGCACTAGAGTCAATAATCTAGTTACATTGTGATGAATCGAACACCCATAGAGTTCTGGTGTTGATCATGTTTTGCTCATGAAAGAGGTTTAGTCAACGGGTCTGCGACATTCAGATCCGTATGCACTTTACAAATATCTATGTCTCCATCCTGAACATAATTCCGGATGGAGTTGAAATGGCGCTTGATGTGCTTGGTCTTGTTGTGAAACCTGGGCTCCTTGGTAATAGCAATAGCACCAGTGTTGTCACAGAAGAGAGTCATCGGGCTTGACGCGCTTGGAATGACTCCTAGGTCGGTGATGAACTCCTTCATCCAGACTCCTTCCTGCGCTGCTTCAGAAGCAGCTATGTACTCCGCTTCACATGTAGACGCTGCCACCACGCTCTGTTTGCAACTGCACCAGCTGACTGCCCCTCCGTTCAAAATATACACGTATCCGGTTTGAGACTTAGAGTCATCCAGATCTGTGTCGAAGCTAGCATCGACGTAACCCTTTACGACGAGCTCTTCGTCACCTCCATAAACGAGAAACATATCCTTAGTCCTTTTCAGGTACTTTAGGATGTTCTTGACCGCTGTCCAGTGTTCCGTACCGGGATCAGTTTGGTACCTCCCTACCAAACTTATGGCAAGGTTCACATCAGGTCTGGTACACAGCATGGCATACATGATAGAAACCTATGGCCGAGGCATAGGGAATGACACTCATCTTTTCTCTATCTTCTGCCGTGGTCGGCGACTGAGCCTTGCTCAATCTCATACCTTGCAAAACAGGCAAGAATCCTTTCTTTGACTGATCCATATTGAACTTTTTCAATATCTTGTCAAGGTATGTACATTGTGAAAGACCAATGAGGCGTCTTGATCTATCTCTATAGATTTTGATGCCTAATATGTAAGCAGCTTCTCCAAGGTCCTTTATTGAAAAACTTTTATTCAAGTAGGCCTTTACATTTTCCAAGAATTCTATATCATTTCCCATCAGCAATATGTCATCCACATATAATATGAGAAATGCCGCAGAGCTCCCACTCACTTTCTTGTAAATACAGGCTTCTCCATAAGTCTGTATAAATCCAAACGCTTTGATCACCTCATCAAAGCGAATATTCCAACTCTGAGATGCTTCCACCAGCCCGTAAATCGAGCGCTGGAGCTTGCATACCTTGTTAGCATTCTCTGGATCGACAAAACCTTCCGGTTGCATCATATACAACTCTTCCTTGAGGAAACCATTAAGGAATGCTGTTTTGACGTCCATTTGCCATATCTCATAATCATAGAATGCGGCAATAGCTAACATGATTATGACTGACTTCAGCATCACTACGGGAGAGAAAGTCTCGTCGTAGTCAATCCCTTGAACTTGTCGATAACCCTTAGCGACAAGCCGAGCCTTATAGATGGTCACATTACCATCCGCGTATGTCTTCTTCTTAAATATCCATTTGTTTTCTATGGCATGCCTATCAACAGGCAAGTACACCAAAGTCCATACTTTGTTTTCATACATGGATTCTATCTCGGATTTCATGGCTCCAAGCCATTTATTGGAATCTGGGCCCGCCATTGCTTCTTCATAGTTCGAAGGTTCACCATTGTCTAACAACATGATTTCCAGTACAGGGTTGCCGTACCACTCTGGTGTGGAACGTGCCCTTGTGGACCTTCGAAGTTCAGTAGTAACTTGATCTGTTTCTTGATGATCATTATCATCAACTTCCTCCCTTGTCGGTGCAGGCACCTCAGGAACAGTTTCATGCGCTGCGCTACTTTCCGGTCCAGGAGGGGTGACTGTCACCTCACCAAGTTCTACTTTCCTCCCACTCACTTCTTTCGAGAGAAACTCTTTCTCCAGAAAGCATCCATTCTTGGCAACAAAGACTTTGCCTTCGGATCTGTGGTAGAAGGTGTACCCAATTGTTTCCTTTGGGTATCCTATGAAGACGCATTTCTCCGATTTGGGTTCGAGCTTTTCAGGTTGAAGTTTCTTGACATAAGCATCGCAACCCCAAACTTTTAGAAACGACAACTTCGGTTTCTTGCCAAACCAAAGTTCATACGGAGTCGTCTCAACGGATTTCGACGGAGCCCTATTTAAAGTGAATGCGGCAGTCTCTAAAGCATAACCCCAAAAAGATAGCGGTAAATCGGTGAGGGACATCATAGATCGCACCATGTCCAACAGTGTACGATTTCGACGTTCGGACACACCGTTACTCTGAGGTGTTCTGGGCGGTGTCAATTGTGAAACAATTCCACAGCTCCTAAGGTGTGTGCCAAATTCATGACTTAAATATTCACCCCCACGATCTGATCGTAAGAACTTTATTTTTCTGTCACGTTGATTCTCAACCTCATTCTGAAAATCCTTGAACTTTTCAAAGGTCTCAGACTTGTGTTTCATCAAATAGATATACCCATATCTACTCAAGTCATCTGTGAGGGTGAGAACATAACGATAGCCTCCGCGAGCCTCAACACTCATCGGACCGCACACATCGGTATGTATGATTTCCAACAAGTTGGTTGCTCGCTCCATTGTTCCGGAGAACGGAGTCTTGGTCATCTTGCCCAAGAGGCACGGTTCGCACGTGTCAAATGATTCATAATCAAGAGACTCTAGAAGTCCATCTGAATGGAGCTTCTTCATACGTTTGACACCAATATGACCAAGGCGGCAATGCCACAAGTATGTGGTACTATCATTATCAACTTTACATCTTTTGGCATCTACACTATGAATATGTGTATCACTACGTTCGAGATTCATCAAAAATAAACCATTGACCAGCGGGGCATGACCATAAAACATATCTCTCAAATAAATAGAACAACCATTATTCTCCGATTTGAAAGAGTAGCCATCTCGCACAAGACGAGATCCAGATACAATGTTCATGCTCAAAGCTGGTACTAAATAACAATTATTGAGGTTTAAAACTAATCCCGAGGGTAGATGTAGAGGTAGTGTGCCGACGGTGATCACATCGACCTTGGAACCATTCCCGACGCGCATCGTCACCTCATCCTTCGCCAGTCTCCGTTTATTCCGCAGCTCCTGTTTTGAGTTACAAATATGAGCAACTGCACCTGTATCGAATACCCAAGAGCTACTACGAGTGCTGGTAAGGTACACATCAATAACATGTATATCATATATACCTTTGACGTTGCCGGCCTTCTTGTCTGCTAAGTATTTGGGGCAGTTCCGCTTCCAGTGACCCGTTCCCTTGCAATAAAAGCACTCTCTCTCAGGCTTGGGTCCATACTTTGGCTTCTTCCCGGCAACAGGCTTGCCAGGCGCGGCAACTCCCTTGCCGTCCTTCTTGAAGTTCTTCTTACCCTTGCCTTTCTTGAACTTAGTGGTTTTATTGACCGTCAACACTTGATGTTCTTTCTTGATGTCTACCTCCGCTGATTTCAGCATCGAATACACCTCGGGAATGGACTTCTCCATCCCCTGCATATTGAAGTTCAACACGAAGCTCTTGAAGCTTGGTGGGAGCGACTGGAGGATTCTGTCAACGACCGCTTCATCTAGGAGATTCATTCCCAGCTGAGACAAGCGGTTGTGCAATCCTGAAATCTTGAGGATGTGCTCACTGACAGAACTGTTCTCCTCCATCTTACAGCTGTAGAATGCGTCGGAGACATCATATCTCTCGACTCGGGCATGAGCTTGGAAAACCATTTTCAGCTCTTCGAACATCTCATATGCTCCGTGGTGCTCAAAACGTTTTTGGAGCCCCGATTCTAAACTGTAAAGCATGCCGCACTGAACCAGGGAGTAATCATCACTACGCGATTGCCAGACGTTCAAAACGTCTTGGTCCGCATCGGGAGCAGGTGCATCACCTAGCGGTGCTTCTAGGACATATGATCTCTTGGCAGCTATGAGGATAATCCTCAGGTTACGGACCCAATCCGTATAGTTGCTACCATCGTCTTTCAGCTTGGTTTTCTCTAGGAACGCGTTGAAGTTGAGGGAAACCTTAGCGTGGGCCATTTGATCTACAAGAGATATTGTAAAGAATTTAGACTAAGTTCATGATAATTAAGTTCATCTTAATCAAATTTTAATGAACTCCCACTCAGAATGACATCTCTCTAGTCATCTAAGTGATACACGATCCGAATCGAGTAGTCCGTGTCCGATCATCACGTGAGACGGACTAGTCATCAACGGTGAACATCTTCATGTTGATCGTATCTTCTATACGACTCGTGTTCGACCTTTCGGTCTTCCGTGTTCCGAGGCCATGTCTGTACATGCTAGGCTCGTCAAGTGAACCCTAAGTGTATCGCGTGTGTAAATCTGTCTTACACCCGTTGTATGCGAACGTTAGAACCTATCACACCCGATCATCACGTGGTGCTTCGGAGCAACGAGCTTTAGCAACGGTGCACAGTTAGGGGAAACACAATACTTGAAATTTTAGTGAGAGATCATCTTATTTACTACCGTCGTTCTAAGTAAACAAGATGCATAAACATGGTAAACATCACATGCAATCAATTAAAGTGACATGATATGGCCAATATCATCTTGCTCCTTGGATCTCCATCTTCGGGGCACCATGATCATCTTGTCACCGGCTCGACACCATGATCTTCATCATCATGATCTCCATCATCGTGTCTTGTGGAAGTCGTCACGCCAACTATTACTTCTACTACTATAGCTAACGTTTAGCAACGAAGTAAAGTAATTACATGGCGTTATTCAGTGACACGCAGGTCATACAATAATTAAGACAACTCCTATGGCTCCTGCCGGTTGTCAAGTTCATCAACATGCAAGTCGTGATTCCTTATTACAAAAACATGATCAATCTCATACATCACATATATCATTCATCACATCTTCGTTTTGGCCATACCACGTCACATAGCACATGCTGCAAAAACAAGTTAGACGTCCTCTAATTGTTGTTGCAAGTTTTACGTGGCTTCTATAGGATTTCTAGCAAGAACGTTTCTTACCTACGCCAAAACCACAACGTGATTTGTCAACTTCTATTTACCCTTCATAAGGACCCTTTTCATCGAATCCGATCCGACTAAAGTAGGAGAGACAGACACCCGCCAGCCACCTTATGCATCTAGTGCATGTCTGTCGGTGGAACCAGTCTCACGTTAGCGTACGTGTAA
>LR738716.1:323232313-323252339 GCA_902687465.1 Secale cereale
GACATCCGGCTGCCAGCCCGGACATCCGGCCTTGCCTGCGTGCATGTATCCGGGCCGATGCCCATGTACCCGTTTCGCCCCTCACTTACCCCTTCATGACCCTAGACTATATATACTCCTCCACCTCCACCATTTTAGGGTTAGCAATGGTTTAGCTCATATGAGAGATAGAGCTTTGCTCATCCATCCCGGATCTACTCCACGAGAGAGACCGCGGCCCCTCTACGGAGAAGATCCACCTTGGATTCAAGACCCCTAGCGGGAAGATCCTTCACGGATTCAAGACCTCCTCTTGGAGATGAACTTTACCTTGTATCTTTCCCTTTGTTGTTCATGTACCGTGTGATCTTGTGTGTTTGATTGTCTAGTGGATGTGTGATTGGACTTGTTCTTGTGTGTTTCCTCTCGTGTTTTCCCCCGTTTCCCTTTGTGTTCTTCGTGTTCATCGTGGGATCCCCTCCATTTCGTGAAAGATCTGCTGATTAGGGTTCCACCCTGTATCAGTAGTCGTAGTCGTCGCCGCGCCGTCTTGAAAAAGAGTCAAAGTAGACTCGGCATCATCAATGCCACAAAGAGGGATGGCGATGAAGTCGAACTTGGGAACGTCGTCTTGGAGCTCGTCGGGCTTGGACATCATGGTGGTACTAGCCTCATGCTCGCCGTCTTGGAGCTTGGTCTTCGAGAAGTGTGCTTGCGGTGGAGAAGCCTTGGCCTTCATTAGTTCTTGTTCCGCCTTGAGAGCACCAAAGTAGTTGTCGTCGAGGGACTTGTAGTTCTCGAAGAAGATAGTCTTGTAGACGTCATTGTGCAATCCCATCATGAAGTGGAGCTTCATTGAAATGGGGTCGTCCACGCCGGCTCGTCGCAAGGCAATCTTCATGTCCTTGAAGTACTCGTCGATGGACTTGGATCCTTGTATGGTGTTCTCCAAGTAGCGTAGAAGATGTTCCGTGTAGGTGGGAGGCACGAACTCTCGCCGCAAAGCTCTCTTCGTCTTGGGCCAATTCACGTTGAAGCTCGTCGAAGGTGTGTGAAGCCACCATGTTGATGCGTTGTCGTGGAAGTTTCTTGTGGCGCACTTCACTTGATCTTCGTAGGGAACTTGGTGGAGCTTGAGGTAGTCGTCCATCTTGCGCTCCCACTCGAGATACTCCTCGGGGTCTTGAGTCCCATAGAAAGGAATCTCATGGTCGTTGTCGAGGTCGTTGTAGCTCGTGGAAGTCGCGGACTTGAGCTTGGGGAGCTTCTCTTGAGCATAAGCTTGGGGTTCTTGTGGGCGAAGATGCCGCATATCCAAAGACGAAGATGCCTTGAAGTCGCTTGGCGAAGATGCCAAGGTACATGGTGAAGTCGTTGAGCGGTTGTTGGTGTTGAGCTCATGACCTTCACGTTCTTGTCGTTGATGGTGTCGATGCCGATGAGATCTTGCCGGAGATGGTAGCTCGGAAGGATGTGCACTTGAGCGTCTTCTCGAAGATGAGGGAGACCTCTTGCGGTTCTTGATGAGGGCTTTGAGCTCCTCCATTTGAGCATTCATGTTGGCGCACAAGTTGTTCGTCATGGCATCGAACTTGTCGTTGTTGTTGTAGACCGAAGTAGATGAAATGCTTTTCCTATCCATCACAAGACTCGAGCAAAGGTGAGTAGGAGATGAGATAAACAATACCAAGTTACCTTTTCCGAATGTTGAGGATGTATCCCGTTTCACTCAATGTGAAATGAAAGAATAGTGGAATTGGTACCGGACTTGTTCACTCACACCTAGCAAGTAAAGCTTATCGAGTGGCTCGGTGAGGATAATGGCACAAAAATTTGATGCAAAATGTTAGAAAGAGTCAATAATGTTGAAAGAGATTCACAAATTCGCAAGTGAAACAAGTAGACCAATAGCAATATGTGGCACACGGAAACACACACACGGATAGATAGATGGGGTCGTGCAACCAAGGAATGAGCACAAAATGTGGAGTCCACGGAAAACGCTCGTGTTGCACAACTCAAGAGAGACGCTAGCACGATTGCTCTATAGGCGGATACGACACTTGTGCACAACCTATAAGATGCAAATGTATGCAACGACTTCTATCCCAAGTATGCTATATGTATAGTATTCCGGTGGTATGATCCAAAATGATCAAGTATGATATCATATGATGCTATGCTATGTCTCTTGCTTACAAGCTTCTTTGTCTTTCTCTTTTTGCTTAAAAGCTTTATTCTCTTTTTTTTTCTTTTTTTTTATATGGCCACGATGCACAAACCAAGATAGCAATTGTGTATATGCGGGAACAATCTTGTGACACAAGGGATGATATGATGATACCAAGATGATATGGTATGTATGCAATGGAAGGCGGATCGATGATCACTAATGTGCACAAGTAACGTTGCCGGCAATACTCAAAGGCTAGTCTCGATAGGCAAGTGACGCAAAATGGGCTAGGGGTTAACAATGCAATTGCAAGGGGAATATACAAGGATGTCGTTGAAGTTACCGTCCGTGTCGATGATGAGAGGTGGTGCTCTTGATGTAGAACCGTTCCTAATTAGCCGAAACACCTTAGGAAACGGAAAAACCACAACTCAAAATCTCAAGGACAAATATCAAATGGTGGTAGCGGCAATGCCGTGGTGGTTGCGGAAGTGGAATGATGGGCTATACACGATGTCGGAGTTGAAGTCACGGTCCCTAAGTAGCCAAAACACCTTAGGAGACACAAGCCACAACTCAAACAAGCTCACACAAAAATTTGGTTAAGTTGGGTTGGCTATGTATGGTGGACTAGGCTATGCGGAAGTGGTGGTGGTGGTTTATGAAGAAGTAATGGTCCCTAAGTAGCCTAAACACCTTAGGAGACTCAAATCACTACTCAAGCAACCACAAATGCTATGGGAACAAAATTTGTTAGGTTGCGGAAGTCGGTGGTGGTTATGTGGATGATATGGTGGAAGCCCTAGGCAAAGATGCCAAAATCCACAAAATATGATGGAGTCAAATGATTATGGTGGTATTTTTGTGTTATGGGGGATGTCAAGAGCTTTAAAACGAGCTCAAGAACGTCGAAATCGGAGTTCGGATGAATTAGTTATGGACAAAACGGTGAAACACGGTTGGCTGAAATTTCCAGGGGTCGGACATCCGGGGTGGAGCCCGGAAATCCGGGACCAGATGTCCAGAACTGCGCGCGAATTTGCCCTCCAGGAGCCGGATGTCCGGCCGGGGACCCGGATGTCCGGCCCGATGGCCCGGATGTCCGGCCTATGGCCCGGATGTCCGGCCCGACGATTCCAGATCTGAATCGGGACTTCCAAACTCGTTTGTGGGCGGAATTTGATGATTTTGGGGGCAAAATTTGACGGATTTTGTGGAGGAAAGATGGGGAAACTTGGGGAAATGCTAGATCCACTTGAAACCAAGCAAATCCATGGATCGAAATCAACAAAATCTCATCAAACCAACAGATCACAAAAAATTTTGGGGCTATTTTTGGTGGGGAATTTTCGAATTTGGGGAAGAACACAACAAAACAAGGCTAGAAAACGGTGGGGAGGCTCCAAATTCGTGAGAAACCGTGGCTCATGATACCATATGATACAGGGTGGAACCCTAATCAGCAGATCTTTCACGAAATGGAGGGGATCCCACGATGAACACGAAGAACACAAAGGGAAACGGGGGAAAACACGAGAGGAAACACACAAGAACAAGTCCAATCACACATCCACTAGACAATCAAACACACAAGATCACACGGTACATGAACAACAAAGGGAAAGATACAAGGTAAAGTTCATCTCCAAGAGGAGGTCTTGAATCCGTGAAGGATCTTCCCGCTAGGGGTCTTGAATCCAAGGTGGATCTTCTCCGTAGAGGGGCCGCGGTCTCTCTCGTGGAGTAGATCCGGGATGGATGAGCAAAGCTCTATCTCTCATATGAGCTAAACCATTGCTAACCCTAAAATGGTGGAGGTGGAGGAGTATATATAGTCTAGTACACGAAGGGGTAAGTGGGAGAGGATACATGGGCCTCTGGCCCGACTCTGCGCGCAGGCAGGCGCCGGATGTCCGGCCGTTCATGGGAGGCCGGATGTCCGGGCACGGGCCGGATGTCCGGCCTGGCGATGGCCGTTCTTCGGGTGCTTCTGTTGCCCTTGCCGGATTTCCGGGGTGATGCCGGATGTCCGGCCTCTGCTGAAGCGCCGGATGTCCGGGCTGGTCGCCGGATGTCCGGGCTGGCGCCGGATGTCCGGGCTGGCGCCGGATGTCCGGCGGCTGTAACTTCAGCCGCTCCGTCTTCTTCCGTCTTCTCTTCCAAGCTTCCCTCGCGGATGGTGTAGGTGTTCCTCGGCGCTTGCACTCCTCGTCGTCGTCCGTGAAGCTCCGACAATACCTATGCATGCACACGAGTGTAGTGTCAAGTAGTATACCATCCTCGAAGGGGTCAAGTGAACACGCGTAAAGGAGATGATTCACCTTTTTGTATGAGAAATAGAGGTCGCACGTGTCACTTGCCAAGCGGACTCTTGACATGGTGATGTCCATAGGATACACCGTATCACGGTAGTCGTAAACGGACTTGTAGTTGGACGAAGTTGAGGGCATGTTGCAATCCAAGTACTCCAAGGTGTCTCCGGTATGTGGTACATGCAAAATGTGCAAACACAAAGGACACTTGGAAATACAATGGTTAGCGCACACAAAGTGTCCATCATGTAAGAATGAGTCCGTGTGACAAGGTACATGAAGCTTAACAAGATGATATAGTATGATATGTAAAGCATTCATGTGATCAAATGCATTTGTGGTGCACACAAAGGTGTTGTGAATGTGATCAATGCAACCATTATGCAAAATGATGTCATAATGTGATGGTTTATCAAGAGCATGAACATGGCAATGGATGCTCAATATGTGTATGTTATCATGCAATTGATGGAGGACAATATGATCATGATGTATGAATATGCCATCAAGAAAGATCACAACAAATTTGCTAAGGAAATGCACAAGGTCATATATCATGGATGACATGGGAATACACGATGCAACGAGGCAACCATATTGTGAGTCAATCCATGCATAAGATGCAAATTTGTCATGGGTATGATTTGTCCATGGAGCATGGCATATGAGCACACAATCAACAAATATGAAGGTTTTGGTGCAATGTGCCAAAGGTGTTTTGATATACCAATGCTCGATGTCGTGGCATGAGTGAAGGTCCAAAGGTGCATCCAAAGGGTCTATCTTCAATGTCGGTCCTCCATCCCGTAGATGTATCATGTAGACAACAAGAAGGAAACAACAATGAAAGTATGGCCCATCCAATATGTATAAGTGAGGATGGCTCACAAAGAAGGAATTCACCTTTAGGAATTTCTCGAAGATTTTGGTGTTGCACATCATGTATGCCTTCACATGCCAAAGATGCCTTGTGATGGTACCGCCTTGTGAATCCTTCAAAATGAAAGAACATGACAAACACTCAGAAAAACAAATGAGGTTAGCCATAATGCAAAACCTAGCATTCGTGCGGGAAAATACCCAACAAGTGCTTGCATCATTCTTATCACAAGAAAGAACAAGGTAATGTGGCATGACATGTAAGCATATGATGCGATAACAACCAAAGGCATTAGGCTCAAACAAGCAAGCATGCATCACAAGAATGTTGTCCAAGTCTCCAAGATCAACAAACATAGCATTGTTGCACTCAATACAAGTGATGAGAGATGCAACTAGTGGAGACAAATGACAATGATCATGATATATCATGTGAGTGGCATGAACATATATGTCATCAACCCAAGAAAGCAAGTTAGAGTGGAACATGGGTGATGCAACATAGCAAGAAATCATAGCAATCAAGTCAAACAAGCTAGTAGTGCGAAGATGCAACGTACTAGAGGTAATCATGGCAAGCATGTCATGTGCGCAAATTGTAGGCATGAATAATGCACATGGCATAGCACAAGCATGAAAGCAAGATAAGAGCAAAATAGCATCAATGTGTTGATGAGAGGCCATATGGAAATAGCAATGGGATATCATGTCTCTCTCAACACAAGAATCAACAATAGCATGGGACACAAAGAAATCATGGTAGTGGCTACAAGTATCTCCACCAAGCATGCAAATACACATAGGAGTATCATAATGGTGAATCATGTGTAAAGGCAAGCAAGGGTCACAATTGCATGGCAAAGTCATAGCAAGAGGCATAACATGCAAAGTGAACACGATAGTATGGGCATAATGTGAGAAGTGGCAAATAGCCCATAGCCGTGTGAGAGCCAAGTAAAAGAGAGGCGCGTAGTGGTTGCGCGAAGAGAATTGTGGTAAGGAGATTCCACGGAATCCCAAGTCATCGTTGCTCTCAAGAGCTCTTTTCGTCAACTCATGGGATTGTGAGGTTGACGAGTTTGCAAAAGTACCTACACAAGACAAAGGCAAAGGAAAAATTGTATGTGCGTGGTATATGTACACATCATCCATCATGATGCGCACGTGCAAGTGTTGGTTAGCACATAATATCCAATGCTCAAATAAATGAGATGCGTGGTATAGAAACATGTCATCCATCATGATAGGTTTGTTGTTATGTATAGCATAATGGATACTCAAATTGTGTAATGCATCCGGACAAGTAGGTATAGCATTTGATACGGTGTATCCTAGGGTCATCACCATGGACCCTTCATCGCCTCACCAAGTGCCCAATGGACCCATGACTAGAGCCCGTGCAAGAGCTTTCGAGACCGAGGTGACCTCGCTCCTCTCTTTACATCTTTCGGATTCACTTGAGACACGGCCTCTACCTTCATCAGAGACTCTATGCATACTCAGGTACTTGGACGAAGGCCGCGGGACAGCTCTACACGATGCTCAAGAGGACAGGCCCGACAAGTGCACGAGACAAGAAGAAGGAATGCTGAAGATGCTACAGGCACCGGACGTCCGGCCTGCACCGGACGACCGGCGACTTCCAGGCACCGGATGACCGGAAGACACCGGACGTCCGGCCTCTCCCAGACGACCGGACGACCGGAAGCCACCGGACGTCCGTGACATCGGCAACAGAAGCTAAATAGCGGAAATCCGAGGATTACCGGACGTCCGGTCCCTCAGGAACCACCGGACGTCCGATAACCCACGGACGTCCGCTACGACGGCGACCGCGTGTGTAATATAAATACTGTTGACCTCCTTCCTTTAGACTTAGCTGTGGTTTAGCTCATTTGATACTTGTGTGGATTTCTCCCACGAGACGGTGCGCCTCTACGGAGAAGATCCACTACGGATTCAGGACCTCCTTCAACGGAGAAGATCCCCAGGGATATCAAGACCTCCTCCGGGAGAAGACTATCTGTATCACCGTTGTTGACCTTGGATCATGTACCTCGACCTTGTATCGCGAATCTAGCACCTGTGTGATTGCTTCCGTGTTGATTTGAGTGTTCTCTCTTGTGTTTTCCCCGTCTTCCCCTTGTGTTTCCCCGTGTTCATCGTGTGCCACGCTCCAAATCGTGAAAGGTCCGCTGATTAGGGTTCCACCCTATTCCATCTTGGTATCAAGAGCAAAGGTTTCTCACGATTTTGGAGCCCCACATCTTGTTTTCTAGCTTGTTTTTGTCGTGTTCTTCCCAATTTCGAAAATCTCCCACAAAAAGAGCCCCCAAAATTTTTTGTGATCTGTTGATTTGGCAAGATTTTGTTGACTTTGTTCCATGGATTTGCTGTGCCACGTCTTGATCTAGCATTTCCCCACCATCTCACCGTTTTTCCACCGCAAATCCGACCACGTTTCACAGTTTACCCCACGGATCCCACCAACCCAGCCCTAAACCTGCCGGACGACCGACGCTTACCGGACGTCCGGAACCCCTCGAGACACCGGACGTCCGCTAATCACCGGACGACCGGCACCCCGACCACAGAAAGATTTACCGGATTTCCGGCCTCCACCGGACGTCCGACCCAGCCAGAACGACCGGACGACCGGTACCTGCCGGACGTCCGACAAACCCTGAAACTGCTGATTTTGTTCAGTTCCACCTTCCGCTACCACCCACCTTCCGCAAATACAATCCACATTTCGCAACCACCATCATTTTCCCGCTCTGAGTTTGAAAAGTCATTCTCCCTTTGCCTTGGATACTTGAGTTGTGGTTTCACCGTTTCCTTGGATGTTTAGGCTACCTTGGGACGGCAAGACTTCGACATCACCACCGCTCAACTTCGGCAAGGACGGTAACATCGTCGACACTTCACTCATTCTACCTTGCAATTGCATTGTCACCCTATGAACCATCTTTGCGTAGCTTTCCCATTGAGACTAGCCATTTGAGTATTGCCGGGCCACGACACTTGTGCACATTAGTGAAAGTCATAGATATTGCATACCACATCATTTTGCATACCCACGTGTGCCACAAGAGTGCTCCGCATACACAAAAGCTACCTCGATCCGAGAAGCATACATATGTGCCCAAAGAAAGAGCTCAAAAGCTTTTAAGCAAAAGAGCCAATCCAAGCAAAGAAACAATAGCATCATACGCCTTGCATCCAAAGAGATCATACATAGCAACATCATCTTGTGCTCAAGCATCGGCACATCATACACTCATAGCATACTTGTGATAGATAGTCGTTACTTTTGCCTCTTATAGGTCGTGCACAAGTGCGTATCCGCCTATTAAGCAATCGGCTAGCGTCTCTCTAGTGTTGTGCAACACGAGCATTTTCCGTGGTTTACCACATTTTCGCTCACCCTTGGTTGCACGACCACATTTATCTATCCGTGCGTGTGTTCCGTGTGCTACCTTTGCTAGTGATCTACTTGTTGCATGAGCAAATTTGTGAACCATTTTCAACATCTTTGAGTCACTTTGACTATTGCATTGAATTTGTGCCACATCCTAACCGAGCTCCTATAAAAGCTTTACTTGTGTAGGTGTGAGAATCGACACGAATTGATACCAATAGTGCTATTTCCGGGTTACATTGTTGAGTGATCATTGATCCATTTTCAACCTCGGTTAAGGTACATTGATATTGTCTTCTCCTTTCTCCACTCACATACTTGCTTGTGATGATGGATAGGCCAAGTTCATCTACCAACCCGATCTTCGACGATCCTCAAGAAGCGAACAACTACGTCACCAAACTACATCTATTCGGTGTCCAACGAGCTCTACATCAAGAGAGTGAAGCTATGCGAGAGTACATTGGTCAAGTTGCCGAGGACGCGCGACAATTTCAACAAAGCACTAAGGAGCAAATCGACCTCATCAACACCAACATGTCTACTCAATACAATGAGCTCCGGACATTGATCATCAACCGACGTTCTTCCTCAACATCTTCTCATCGAAGAAGCCGCTCAAGTCGACACACCGATTCAACGCAAGACTCAAGTACACCTACGTCAAACACTCTTCGTCAAGCCGCACGTCAAGCTCGACATGACCACCGGCATCCTCTACAAGACAAGAGTTCTCAAGAACCTCGACGAGCAAGAAAGCCGACGTCGCCAAAACCAAGCTACACTTGAGCAAGCACAAGAACGGCAACGACTACGCCAACAACAACAAGAGCGAGCTCGCCAATATCAAGAAGAACAAGATGCCGAGGCTAACCGCCAAGTACAACAATGTCGAGAAGCTCAAGCTATGGAGGCGCAACGTGCTCTACAAGAGGCACATCGCAATGTGGCAGCCCGCACTCGACACAATCGTCAAGAAGAGGATTTCCTTCGCGATGAGATGCAAGAAAGGCGCCATCAAGCAAGAATACAAGAAGAAGCTCCTCCTCAAGCACGACATGAGCAACAATACCAACAAGAACATCAACTCCAACAAGAACGTCTACATCCTCAAGAGCAACATGATATGGCAAACCGCCAACATCAAGATCGACCTCCCAATAGGCAAGGAAACAATGACGAGCATCGCTATGGCAAGCTCAAATTCACCATGCCTAAGTTTTCCGGAAGCATTGATCCCGAAGACTACCTCTCATGGGCATTGAAAGTTGACAAGATCTTTCGCCTTCACAACTTCGATGAAGAGAAAAAGATCGCAATGGCATCACTTGAGTTCCAAGACTATGTTCTCATTTGGTGGGAGCAAATCATGGGGAGAAGAGAAGCAAGAGGCGAACCTCCTATCACCACTTGGGCTCAAATGAAGGAAGTGATGAGAGCACGCTTTGTGCCCACACACTACAACCGCGACTTGTTCAAGAAGCTACAACTCCTCAAGCAAGGAACCAAGTCCGTTGAAGAGTACTACAAGGAGATGGAGATCGCTATGATAAGAGCAAACATCAAGGAAGATGCAGAGCAAACAATGGCGAGATTCTTGAATGGACTCAATTATCCCATCAAGAAGATTGCGGACTTCCAACCATACAACAATCTCCTCGAGCTAGTACATCAAGCTACCAAAGCGGAGCGACAAGTTCAAGAGGACTACAAGTACTCCAAGTTCAACTCAAAGAACTTCGGCTCCTACAACCAAGCTTCAACGACTTCAGCTACTCCTCCTACCTCTACCAAGCCTTCTACAAACTTCGGTGACAAGTCAAGCTACAAGAATGCGACTACATCGAGTCGTCCACCTTCTACCAACAACTTCAAGCCAAGAGCTTCCTCAACTACTACTCCAACCGAAGATACCAACAAGACGAGCTCCATCAAATGCTTCAAGTGCCAAGGACGAGGCCACAAGTCATTTGAGTGCAAGACCGTTCGCACCATGATCATCAACGACGACGGATCTTATGACTCCATGAGCGATGATGCGATGGAAGCACTTGAGCATGTCGCTATGCATCGCCAAGTCAATGAAGAAGAAGACAATCAAGTGTTTTGCGACAATGACTCAAGCCCCAACCTTGTTGTCTCCAAAGTATTGACACTCCAACATCAACAAGATGACGACCAACGATGTCATATTTTCCATACGAAGGCCGGCATCAATGGACGCTCCGTCAAGGTTATCATCGATGGCGGAAGTTGCCACAACTTGGCAAGTGAAGAGCTATGCGACAAGCTTCATTTGGTCAAGACGAAGCATCCGCACCCCTACAAGGTCCAGTGGCTCAACGACGCCGGAATTCTTCGAGTCGAGCACACCGTGCAAGTCTCTTTCAAGATTGGCGCTTACGAGGACACTCTTGAGTGTGATGTGATACCCATGTCCGTGTGCCACCTTATTCTTGGACGACCATGGCAATATGATCGTGGAGTCACACACAATGGACGGACGAATCACTATCATTTCAAGATGAAGGGCAAGGAATTTGTGCTACGACCTATGACTCCAAGTCAAGTAGCGGCCGACAAGCTTTTACCTACCACCCATCGTGGAGAGAATGGTGAGAGAGCGAGCCACCAAAAAGAGAGTGAGAGCCACAAGCCAAATATGAGCGACTCCACGATGAGCGACAAGAAGCAACTAGTGCTATTTGCTACCAAACGTGAGATGAGAGAAGTGTGTGAGAACCCATCGAGCGTCTTCCACCTTGTGCTTCTATGCAAAGGGGAAGCCAAACCTACTAACACTTCACCACCTCCACCTTTTGTGTTGTCTAAATTGTTGCAGGAATTTTCGGACGTCTTTCCAGATGAGCTACCACCGGGTCTACCTCCACTTCGAGGGATAGAACACCGCATCGACCTAGTACCCGGTGCTCCACTTCCAAACAAGGCTCCTTACCGCGTCAACCCCGAGGAAACGAAGGAGATACAACGGCAAGTGCAAAAACTCATCGACAAGGGTCATGTACGTGAAAGTCTAAGCCCTTGTGCCGTTCCCGTTATTCTCGTGCCTAAGAAAGACGGAACTTTTCGCATGTGTTCCGATTGTCGTCCGATAAATGCTATCACCGTTAGATACCGTCACCCTATTCCTCGCTTAGATGACATGCTTGATGAACTTTGTGGTGCCACCATCTTTTCAAAAATTGATCTTAAAAGTGGTTACTACCAAATTCGCATTCAAGAGGGTGATGAGTGGAAAACTGCTTTCAAAACCAAGTTCGGGTTATACGAGTGGCTTGTTATGCCAATGGGCTTATCGGAAGCACCCGGCACTTTTGTGCGTCTTATGCACTTTGTTCTTAGACCCTACATAGGTGTCTTTGTCGTGGTTTACTTTGATGACATTCTTGTGTTTAGCAAGTCGCTTGAAGAACATGTTGACCATGTCCAACTAGTTTTGCAGGCACTTCGCAAACAACAATTGTATGCTAATATGGAAAAATTCACTTTTGGCGTTGACAAGGTTGTCTTTCTAGGATTTGTCGTGTCTTCTCAAGGTGTTCACGTTGATGAAACTAAAATTGAAGCAATTAAAACTTGGCCTCAACCAAAGAATCTCATGCAAGTGCGTAGTTTCCTTGGTCTAGCCGGTTTCTATAGACGTTTTGTGAAGGACTTTAGCACAATTGCTATGCCTTTACACGCTTTGAGCAAGAAGAACGCACCCTTCATTTGGGGTCCTTCGCAAGACACCGCGTTCAATGAGCTTAAGAGCTTGCTCACGCACGCACCACTTCTAGCCCTACCAAACTTTGACAAACCGTTTGAGATTCATTGTGATGCGAGTGGTACGGGTATAGGTGGCGTGCTCATGCAAGAAAAGCGCCCAATTGCGTACTTTAGTGAAAAGCTTTCGGGAGCACAACTTAACTATCCTATCTATGATAAAGAGCTTTATGCCTTGGTGAGAGTCTTACGTGTTTGGGAACACTATCTTAGGCCTCATGAATTCATTCTTCATACGGACCATGTGATACGGTGTATCCTATGGACATCACCATGTCAAGAGTCCGCTTGGCAAGTGACACGTGCGACCTCTATTTCTCATACAAAAAGGTGAATCATCTCCTTTACACGTGTTCACTGGACCCCTTCGAGGATGGTATACTACTTGACACTCCACTCGTATGCATGCATAGGTATTGTCGGAGCTTCACGGATGACGAGGAGGAGTGCAAGCGCCAAGGATCACCCACACCATCTGCGAGGGAAGCGTGGAAGAGAAGACGGAAGAAACGGAGCTGCTGCAAGCTTCAGGCTCCGGACGACCGGCGTTTACCGGACGTCCGACGCGTCCCCGAAGACCGGACGACCGACGGCCACCGGACGTCCGTGACATCGGCAACAGAACCGAAATCCAGGAAATTACCGGAAGTCCGGGAGCTACCGGACGTCCGGTCCCTCCCGAACCACCGGACGTCCGGTGTCCAGCGGACGACCGGCACCTGTCTGCGTACAGTGTTCGGGCCCGAGGCCCATGTATCCCTTTCGCCCCTCACTTACCCCTTGGTGGCCATAGACTATATAAACTCCTCCACCTCCACCATTTTAGGGTTAGCAATGGTTTAGCTCATATGAGAGATAGAGCTTTGCTCATCCATCCCGGATCTACTCCACGAGAGAGACCGCGGCCCCTCTACGGAGAAGATCCACCTTGGATTCAAGACCCCTAACGGGAAGATCCTTCACGGATTCAAGGCCTCCTCTTGGAGATGAACTCTACCCATGTATCTTTCCCTTTGTTGTTCATGTATCTTGTGATCTTGTGTGTTTGATTGTCTAGTGGATGTGTGATTGGACTTGTTCTTGTGTGTTTCCTCTCGTGTTTTCCCCCGTTTCCGCCTTGTGTTCTCCGTGTTCATCGTGGGATACTCTCCAAACGTGAAAGATCGGCCCCATAGGGTTCCACCCTATACCATCTATGGTATCCAGAGCATAGGTTGATCACGATTTTGGAGCCCCACACTTTGTTTTCTAGCCTTCTTTTGTTGTGTTCTTCCTAAAATTCGAAAATCCCCACGAAAAATAGCCCCAAAATTTTTTGTGATCTGTTGGTTTGATGACGTTTTGTTGATTTTGATCCATGGATTTGCTTGGTTTCAAGTGGATCTAGCACTTCCCCAAGTTTCCCCATCTTTCATCCACAAAATCTCATCAATTTTGACCCCAAAATCTCCATTTTCCGCCCAAAATCGCGTCCCGGATCTCAAATCTCGAGTTGACCCCGACCCACCGGACGACCGGCCTTTTACCGGACGTCCGGACCCTCTCGAAGCACCGGACGACCGGAACCACCTATACAGCAAAAATTACCGGATTTCCGGTCTTTTCCGGACGTCCGGTAGACCCAGATTTTGAATTCGGCTGATTTTTGTTTTGTCCATAACTAATTCATACGAACTCCGATTTGGACGTTCTTTAGCTCGTTTTGAAGCTCTTGACATTCCCCATACCAGAAAAATACCACCATATTCATTTGAGTCCATCATATTTTGTGGATTTTGGCATCTTTGCCTAGGGCCTCCACCACATCATCCGCATAACCACCACCGACTTCCGCAACCTAACCATTTTTGTTCCCATAGCATTTGTGATATAGGGTGGAACCCTAATCAGCGGATCTTTCACGTTTGGAGGTTGGCACACGATGAACACGGGGAAAACACGGAGAAAGAT
Source organism: Secale cereale (assembly GCA_902687465.1). NCBI lineage: Eukaryota > Viridiplantae > Streptophyta > Magnoliopsida > Poales > Poaceae > Secale > Secale cereale. The sequence continues at coordinate 323,246,814 of LR738716.1, forward strand.
GGGGAAAACACAAGAGAGAACACTCAAATCAACACGGAAGCAATCACACAAGTGCTAGATTCGCGATACAAGGTCGAGATACATGATCCAAAGTCAACAACGGTGATACAGATAGTCTTCTCCCGGAGGAGGTCTTGGAATCCCGTGGGATCTTCCCGTTAGGGGTCTTGAATCCAGAGGTGGATCTTCTCCGTAGAGGCGCACCGGTCTCGTGGGAGAAATCCACACAAGTGTCAAATGAGCTAAAACCACAGCTAACCCTAAACGGGATGAGGAGAGGAGTATATATAGTCTACGGGGCGAATGGGTACATGGGCCTCGGCCCGGGGGATGCGCGCAGGCAATTCAGGGGCCGGACGTCCGGGCGGCGGGCCGGATGTCCGGGACTTCACAGGACGCCGGATGTCCGGGGCGGGGGCCCGGATGTCCGGGCTGGAGTGGACGCGCCTCGGGTGCTCTCTGGACAGAGGCGCCGGATTTCCGGGCGCGGGGCCGGATGTCCGGGCCGTGCCTGGCCGGATGTCCGGGCCCTGGCCGGATGTCCGGGCCCTGTAGCCTTGGCTGCTGTTGGCCTTCTGTGCGTGAATGCCCAGGGGCCGGATGTCCGGGCCAGGGGGCCGGATGTCCGGGTCCTGGAGCTCTCTTCTGCTCTTCTCGATGCATTGGCTCGTCCATGAACTTGAGGACTCGTCCATCTTCACGCCCCTCTCCGATGTGGTCTTCTTCACACCTGAGCACACACAACACGTCCGTCTGAGGTAGCGACCATGTCTCGCAAGATTTGTATGGAAGAAGGGCTAGGAGTGACGTCACCTCGGTCTCGGGAGCTCTAGTCCTTGGTCCTTTGGGCACTTGTTGAGGTGAAGGAGGGTCCATGGGGATGGCCCTAGGATACACCGTATCATCTCCCCTCCCTTGGGAAAGATCCGACCTCGGATCGAAATCTTCATCACCATGGAGCACCTTGAATGGTCCGTCGTCACGAGGTAGAGGCTTGGACTTGTGCTCTATCGCGAAGTGGTCCTTGTGAAGATGTAGCCAACTGAGATCTTCCGGGTGAAACGCCATTGTTGCCTTGTTGACGTTGATCTTGTTGGTGAGGCGATGTACTTGTCGCTCGATTGTTGCCCGTATTTGTTCGTGCACCTTCTTGAGTATTTCACTACAAAAGAAAGTGGCAACATGTGAAGCATCGTCGATCTTGTTATCGGGAATGAAATGAGCCATGTTAGAGGATGTATCGACCATGACAAGCACGGAATCGTTTCCATTTTTAGTCCTAGACAAGCCAAGTATGAAATGCATGTTTATGTCTTCCCAAGGATGAAATGTAGTAGAAAGAGGCATGTAAAGACCATGATATTGAGCTTTGGACTTAGCTTTGCGGCATGTCGGACATCGGTTGGTGAGGTTTGAGACGTCACGTAGCATCTTGGGCCAAAAATAGTTCTTAGAGAGGGTAGCAAACATCTTGTCGCGTCCAAAGTGTCCCATGAGTCCTCCTCCATGCGATTCCTGCAAAAGGAGTAAACAAAGCGAAGACTCGGGGATGCAAAGTTCGTTAGCTCTCATAAGATATCCACCCTTGGTGTAATGATGTTCCCAAGAAGTTTGAGTCAAGCATTTAGCATAGGCATTTGCAAAGAAAGGATCATGCTCATATAAATCTTTTAGCTGCTCGAAGCCAATCACATGCAACTTAAATTGTGTAAGAGGTAAGCACTTGCGTAACAAGCATGCATTTGCGTGAAAACTTCCATGTTTCGTAGGCAATAGAATAACCGGAGCGGCGCAAGTGCTAAAGTTGTCACGTACATGACTTTTGTCGATGAGTTTTGGTACTTGCCGTTGTATCTCGTGGTTGACACGGTAGAGAACCTTGTTGGGAAATGGTACACCGGGTACGAGTTCGGTGCGGTGTTCTATCCCGTGAAGTAGAAGCGGTGGTACCTCATCGGTAAAGGCGTTCGAGAATTCCTGCAATAAAGGTGACAACACAAAAGGTAGAGATTGTGAAGTGTTAGTAGATTGGTCTTCTCCTATGCATAAGAGCACAAGGTGAACGACGTTCGATGGGTTCTCACACACTTCTCTCATCTCACTTTTGGTGGCAAATAGCACTAGTTTCTTCGTGTAGCTCATCGTGGAGTCGCTCATATTTGGTTGGTGGCTCTCACTCTCTTTTTGGTGGCTCGCTCTCTCACCATTCTCTCCACGATGGGTTGTAGGTAGAAGCTTGTCGGCGGCAACTTGACTTGGAGTCATAGGTCGTAGCACGAATTCCTTGCCCTTCATCTTGAAGTGATAGTGGTTCGTCCGTCCATTGTGTGTGACTCCACGATCATATTGCCATGGTCGTCCAAGAAGAAGGTGGCACACGGACATGGGTATCACATCACACTCGAGAGTGTCCTCGTAGGCGCCGATCTTGAAAGAGACTTGCACGGTGTGCTCGACTCGAAGAATTCCGGCGTCGTTGAGCCACTGGACCTTGTAGGGGTGCGGATGCTTCGTCTTGACCAAATGAAGCTTGTCGCATAGCTCATCGCTTGCCAAGTTGTGGCAACTTCCTCCATCGATGATAACCTTGACGGAGCGTCCATTGATGGCGGCCTTCGTATGGAAAATATGGCATCATTGGTCGTCATCTTGTTGATGTTGTAGTGTCAAGACTTTGGAGACAACTAGGTTCGGGCTTGAGTCATTGTCGCAAAACACTTGACGATCTTCTTCTTCATTGATACGCCGGTGGATGGCCAAGTGCTTGATGGCGTCCACTTCGTCGTCGCTCATCGAGTCATATGTGCCGTCGTCGTGGAAGATCATTGTTCTCTTGTTGGTGCACTCGAAGGACTTGTGTCCACGGCCACCACATGTGAAACATTTGATGGAACTTGTCTTTGGGTTCTCTTCATTTGGAGTTGTAGATGATGTAGCTCTTGGCTTGAAGTTGTTGGTAGAAGGTGGATGACTCGATGTAGTCTCATTCTTGTATCTTGGCTTGTCGCCTAAGTTTGTAGATGGCTTGGTAGAGGTAGGAGGGATATCCGAAGTCGTTGAAGCTTGGTTGTAGGAGCCGAAGTTCTTGGAGTTGAACTTGGAGTACTTGTAGTCCTCTTGAACGTGTCGCTCCGCTTTGGTTGCTTGGTGTACTAGCTCGAGGAGATTGTTGTATGGTTGGAAGTCCGCAATCTTCTTAATGGAGTAGTTGAGTCCATTCAAGAATCTCGCCATTGTTTGCTCTTCATCTTCCATGATGTTTGCTCTTATCATAGCAATCTCCATCTCCTTGTAGTACTCTTCAACGGACTTGGTTCCTTGCTTGAGGAGTTGGAGCTTCTTGAACAAGTCGCGGTTGTAGTGTGTAGGCACAAAACGTGCTCTCATCACTTCCTTCATTTGAGTCCAAGTGGTGATAGGAGGTTCGCCTTTGGCTTCTCTTCTCTCCATGATTTGTTCCCACCAAATGAGAACATAGTCTTGGAACTCAAGTGATGCCATAGCGATCTTCTTCTCTTCATCGAAGTTGTGAAGGCGAAAGATCTTGTCAACTTTTAATGCCCATGAGAGGTAGTCTTCGGGATCAATGCTTCCGGAAAACTTTGGCATGGTGAACTTGAGCTTGCCATAGCGATGCTCGTCGTTGTTTCCTTGTCTATTGGGAGGATGATCTCGATTTTGGCGGTTTGCCGTATCGTGTTGCTCTTGAGGATGTAGACGTTCTTGTTGGAGTTGATGTTCTTGTTGATATTGTTGCTCATGTCGCGCTTGAGGAGGAGCTTCGTCTTGCATTCTTGCTTGATGGCGCCTTTCTTGCATCTCATCGCGAAGGAAGTCCTCTTCTTGACGATTGTGACGAGTGCGGGCGGCCACATTGCGATGTGCATCTTGTAGAGCACGTTGCGCCTCCATAGCTTGAGCGTCACGACGTTGTTGTGCTTGGCGGTTAGCCTCGGCATCTTGTTCTTCTTGATATTGACGAGCTCGCTCTTGTTGTTGTTGGCGTAGTCGTTGCCGGTCTTGTGCTTGCTCAAGTGTAGCTTGGTTGTGACGACGTCGATTTTCTTGTTCGTCGAATAGCTCTTGGGAACTCTTGTCATGTAGAGGTTGCCGATGTTCATGTCGAGCTTGACGTGCGGCTTGACGAAGAGTGTTTGACGTAGGTGTACTTGAGTCTTGCGTTGAGTCGGTATGTCGACTTGAGCGGCTTCGTCGATGAGATGATGTTGAGGAAGAACGTCGGTTGATGATCAATGTCCGGAGCTCATTGTATTGAGTAGACATGTTGGTGTTGATGAGGTCGATTTGCTCCTTGGTACTTTGTTGGAATTGGCGCGCGTCCTCGGCGACTTGGCCAATGTACTCTCGCATAGCTTCACTCTCTTGATGTAGAGCTCGTTGGACACCGAATAGATGTAGTTTGGTGACGTAGTTGTTCGCTTCTTGAGGATCGTCGAAGATCGGGTTTGTAGATGAACTTGGCCTATCCATCATCACAAGCAAGTATGTGAGTGGAGAAAGGAGAAGACAATATCAATGTACCTTAACCGAGGTTGAAAATGGATCAATGATCACTCAACAATGTAACCCGGAAATAGCACTATTGGTATCACTTCGTGTCGATTCTCACACCTACACAAGTAAAGCTTTGAGAGGAGCTCGGTTAGGATGTGGCACAAATTCAATGCAATCGTCAAAATGACTCAAAGATGTTGAAAATGGTTCACAATTTGCTCATGCAACAAGTAGATCACTAGCAAAGAGTAGCACACGGAACACACGCACGGATAGATAAATGTGGTTGTGCAACCAAGGATGAGCGAAAAATGTGGTAAACCACGGAAAATGCTCGTGTTGCACAACGCTAGAGAGACGCTAACCGATTGCTTAATAGGCGGATACGCACTTGTGCACGACCTATATGGGCAAAATGTAACGACTATCTATCACAAGTATGTTATGAGTGTATGATGTGCCGATGCTTGAGCACAAGATGATGTTGCTATGTATGATCTCTTTGGATGCAAGGCGTATGATGCTATAGTTTCTTTGCTTGGATTAGCTCTTTTGCTTAAAAGCTTTTGAGCTCTTTCTTTGGGCACATATGTATGCTTCTCGTATCGAGGTAGCTATTGTGTATGCGGAACACTCTTGTGGCACAAGGAGATATGCAATATACCAAGATGATGTGGTATGCAATATATATGAGTATCACTAATGTGCACAAGTGTCGTGGCCCGGCAATACTCAAATGGCTAGTCTCAATGGGAAAGCTACGCAAAGATGGTTCATAGGGTGACAATGCAATTGCAAGATAGAATGATCGAAGTGTCGTCGATGTTACCGTCCTTGCCGAAGTTGAGCGGTGGTGTCGTCGAAGTCTTGCCGTCCCAAGGTAGCCGAAACATCCAAGGAAACGGTGAAACCACAACTCAAATATCCACGGCAAATGGAGACAAATTTTCCAAACTCGAAGCGGTGAAGCGATGGTGGTTGTTGCGGAAGATCGGTGGTGGTTTGCGGAAG
>LR738716.1:323252439-323272460 GCA_902687465.1 Secale cereale
ACATAAGTATCATTCGTGGACAAGTGCTGAGAAGTTTTGTAACATGGACTCCACATAAGTTGGCATGTTAACCCGATGGAGAACAGGAAGAGCACTTGCTTACCCTAAATGATTCACCAAAAACATTGGCCAAGCTTTCATCCATTTGTCCAAATAACATCAAACTATGCAATTATTTAACCGTCAACCACGTCTTCAATTTTCTTACTTGACTCTTAAAGTTTTCTTGAGACATTGTATCATCATAATCTAATATTATAGACAAGTGACAGATGGATGGCTTAATCTCTACTAACTCTACATTAGACCGATGTAAACTAATATAGTCATTAGATGCAGTATGCAATGCTAAGCCATGTAGCAAGTCATGCATTATATAACGCAGACGACCATTAGCTATCTCTTCTTTGGAAAATCCGTATGTGAGCAGATCATTTAAATTTCTCAACCTATACATTACATTGTTTGATTTTGACCGCAAGGTTGTAATATATCTAGTCCTATCCACAAGTTAATTAACTGTGTGGTACTGGACTTGTGATCTTTAGGAAACATTCCAGAATAAGAGAAACATTGTCGCTGATGGGAAGGAAGATAGTAATAGTTAAGCTTCAAGACAGGCATAATGTCATTGGCAACAGTTTGTCTCTCTCATTTTAGAAACATTAAAACTGAGCACTTTTCCAACCCTCTCATGCTATCACTATTCCCGGCCGTCGAATTGTCAGTTTTAAGCAGTTTCTGCCATCAAATCAGTTAGCAGAGAATCGCGCGTAAGCTCGCTTCGTTCGCTAATACCCACCGCTCATCGTGTTGGGCCACTGCTCCATGAGCTTTTTTGGACGTTCTGTGTTAAATTGGGCTCAGTGGGCTGTACTAGTCTCCCCACCTGAAGCAGATCGAGATGCAGGGCCGCACACCCTCGACTCCTCCTATCCCCGGTGACACACCCTATTTGACGCTCGTTAGCGTCAGAACGGTGTGCTTTCGCTGAGGCGAGCCTCCGGTAGGACCGGCCCATTTACGGGATTGGCGTTTGCCGTCTGGTTCATTCGCTGCTGCTTCCTTCCCTGTTCCTTGCGGGTTTTTTTTTTCAGTTTTTCTTCCATGGTATTTTGCTTCCACTTTTTTCACTCTTTCTATCCGGATTTCAGCTGTTTTTTTCCAGTTTTTTATTTTTTTGTTTTGGTTCCTTCATCTTTTCTTTTATGTTTCTTTTTTCCCTTTTGTTTTTCTTCTCTTTATTGCGTATTATATAAAATTCCACTGCATATTACAAAAATCGTATTAAGAAAATGTTCATCGTATATTTTTATGAAATAATTCACCTTAAATTTATAAAAATGTTCATCGTATATTTAAAAAGTGTTCATCATATATTAGGAAATTGTTCAACATATAAAAAAAATTGTGTATTTAAAATTTGTTCATCGTACATTAAACAATTGTTCAACGCATCCTACAAAATTTTCATTTGTGTATTTGAAATTTCTTCAGTGTTTATTTACAAAAAAGGTTCACTGTATTTTAAAATTTATTTGACGTATATTATAAAAAATTGAATTTTTGGAAAAAATATATTTGCCGCTGACTTGCTACTTTAAGGCCCTATTTGGTCCAGCTTTTATTGACGGATTCCGCTGCCGCGCAGCTGAATCTGAACAAAAAGGCGAACCCAGCAAAATCCGATTTCAGAAATCCGCTGCCAAAATCTGAACCAAAAGCAGAAGCAGCCCAGGACGTGCTTTCCAAAATCTGATTCCGTCGCGGGCCAAAATATGAAAAACATGTATCAGCTGGTTTGCTAAATGACCTACATTTTTTTCACATCAGATTTTCCACGGCTGTTTTTCCATAGCAAATTTTTCACAGCTACTTTTAGAAATCCACAGCCGAACCAAACAGGGCCTAAGACTAGCGCTGTGATAAATCCGTTGTATGTCGCTAGCTCGGCTAGCTTGGTACGCTAGAATCCACAAGGAGGTTTGGTGTTTGATCCGAGCCGCCCATTTGCGCGTTGCTCAGCGAAGCTGCACCAAACGAACGCACACGGGCGACGTATAGGAGCTCTCATCCCCGACCTCTCTCTCCTTTCTATTAATCTGGCCGCTTGGACGAATCCTGTCAGGCAGCGCCGACGATCACAACCTCGAGGAGACCAGTGGTCCGCCTCACGCCACCTCACCGCCAGCCTCTACCCCTATCCTCTCCCACCCTCTCCTACTCATCTCATCAGAAGAGAAGAGAACAGGAAGATCGACCAGGTCAGGCGCTAGTCATGGCGGCTGCCAGATCCGCCACGGCTGCAGCCACCTCGCTAAGGCTCTGAGCTTGGTTGCCATGGAGGTCAGAAAGGCATGCTGGGACAGGACCTAACCTCGACCGTGTGAGAGAAGATGTCTGGCTGCTCCGCGCCACCGACGCCATGGAGCTTCGTCCCTCTAGCAGGCTAGCATCCATTCTTTTCCGATCCACTAGGTTGCCCTTCCATCTTCAACCTCTGTCAAGAAAATCTCCCCACAACACAATCCCTTCTCTACCCGTGGTTCGTCACCTCAAGATTTAGTGATGATCCCAGTCAGATTGGTTTGTTGCGTACTTAATCACCACCCTATAGATGAATTATTATTTGTTTCTGCCATGAATGCGATGGATAATCCAAACATGTGTCCCACACATCGTCTCTAGCAATTTTTGAAGTAATTCACATTGATAATATGGTGGAACCCAACGAGTAAGCATAGCAGTTTTCAAAGCAGCCCAAGTAGTTGGAATATTATTCGGATATAATCTACAATATTTAGACCATCACACATAAGCAAAACTAGTGAAAGCACAAAGAGCAGCAGCAACACGTCTCTCCTCGGGATATTCTAAACATGTAAAACGCTGTTCGGTTTCTAACTCCCAAATAAGATATATATCAGGAACATATCTACCCTCAAATGGTGGAATATTCAATTTTAGTTTAGGGAGATGGTCATGATCTCGTACCTGAGGGTGTGGTGCAGCCCTACCATTGTGATTATTTGCATGTGGACGATCTGATTGTTGTGGTGCTAGTAGTTGCACGTAGTTCTGATTTTGATCAACCTCATCCTCGTAATCTCCCATGTAATCGTCCTCCTCCTCAGGAGCAGCAGGAGCCACAAAAGTATCAACAGCGGCACCAACAGTTTGGCCGGGCTCAAGAGGGACACGGCTCGCTTTGCGGAGGGCTATTTCGCGATGTGAAGGTGGTTGTTGTTGATGTTGTTGCAATGGTGCAGCAGGTGGAGGTAGACGCGCAAGGACTTCAGCGAATTTAGCATCCAACTTGGTGTCAATTGACTTCTCAATGCCATCCATCCTCGCTAGTGCGTCGCCAAAACTGGTCATCATATCTTCTACCTGTTGACCCATCATTTGCTGAAATTTATCATGCAACTCCTTGTTCGTCATGTTTTCCCAGTCAATCTCGTTGACTTGTGATCATGCCATGGTTATCAGCAATAAAAACAAATATGATCCTATAGACTAGAAAATGGTGATGGTGGGGCGTCACAAATCCGTCAAGCAAATCTCAAATTCTTACCAACAGCAGGTGGTGATCGGCAACCGTTGTAGTCAAAACTCTCAAAGCTTGGACAAAGCGATTGCGAGGTGGTGTCAAACGCACGATGTAGATGTATGTGTAGGTGGGAAGGCTTATGATATGGTAGCAAAAATGTCAGCAATAATCAATTCACAGAAGCAAAGATGAATAAACGCTCAACGACGGTACTATGCTGGTCCTAGGCTAGACCGTACTAGAGACGCGAGCCTAGAACACTAACAAAATCACGGCGCTGCACGTAATCAAGGGGAAAGCACACACTGAATTTTTTTCACCTCTTTTTTTGCGGGGTTTTTTTGCGCTCCTTTTTTTTTTGCCGAAAATCACTATAATGGCGAGTGTCTCAAAACTCTTCCCAAGTCAAACTAAGATGATAGGCACGAATTTTTTTGACGAATTTCTTTTTTTTGGAAATCAGGCAGCGACGACCAAAAAATGCGGTAAAAAAACAGTATGATGGCACGTGTCTCAAAAGACTCAGAAAAGCCTAAAAGTAGGATAGGGAAAATATATTTTCACTTGTCAAAATTTTGGCCTAAAAACTGCCCGGGGGTCTCCATACTCAGGCAAGGAAACACGAAACCGAAACTAAATGGATCTCGAAAACAAATCTAAAACGAAAAGAACTCGGATTGGTGGTGGATATATGGTGGTAGAATATGGCAGCGGTGGAGGTGGTGGTATATGGCAGGGGCGGTGTTATATGGATACGGATTGGTGGTGGTATGTGGCAGGGGCGATGAATATGGTGCGGCGACGGCGTGACAACTTATGACCAGAACTCGAAACTCTAAAAGACTAGACACTAAATTTGGATCCTCTGTTGGTGTGAACAAGTCAACCGTCTCGCTGGTAACCCATAGCTTTGTTGATGCTATGGTGGAGAAAGAATACGACCACCTGCACTGGCCATATCCTGATGAAATGGAGAAGACCAAATCCAAGTTTTATAAGATCAATAGTCTGCCAAACTGCTGTGGTATTATACATACAACTAAAATCAGTGCAGAGACAGGCATTATACTTATACTGCAAGTCATCGTCAATCCAGATTTGAGGTTCATTAGTGCTGGCATGCAATGGTCACATAGCAGGATTCAGCCTGGTGTGATTCTGCATGACTCTATTCTCTTCCAGCGCTGTGAGAAGGGCGGGTGGTTGAACGGCAACAAGCTCAAGGTATCTTTAGATGGATCTGAAGTTGGGGAATATGTAATTGGTGATGCAGTATACTCTCTTCTCCCCTGGCTCCTCACACCTCACCAGTTGGAAAAGGAGGACCTCCAGAACTTCCCCTATCAAGCTGAGTTCAACATGAGACACTCTGCAGTCGTGACCATCACACTGAAGGCGTTTTTTTTGTGGGTGAACTTTGTATTACTTAAGTGGGATCAAGGCCACGGTCTGCATTACAAAGCTCAATAAATTCTGGTATGCCAGAGTTAAGCCAAACGACAGTTCTACTCTGAGTTCTAGCAAACTTAGCCAAGAAATCGCTAACACTATTCTGACCACGATGAACAAGACTAAAAGTAGTCATACGAAGGCTCCTTAGATGCTTGATTTCCTTCACCAGTGAAGAGAAGAATGATCTATCAGTTGAATCGTCAAAGATCATGCTCACAGCTTGTCGGGAATCCATCTCAACATGAATAGGAAACTCCGTTCTCTGAATGGCAAGTGAAAGCCCTTCCATACATGCGCTGAGCTCCGCTTCCAATGCGTTTCTACAGGAGAAAAGCTCCCTGCATGATGTGTAGATAATTTGACCCAAATTATCCCGAAGTACCATACCAGCACCTGTACTTCCATCAACTGACCAAGAACCATCTGTGTTAAGTTTAGTCCAGCCTTCCATTAGTAACACCCAAGGGATGCGCCGAGGCGCAGGCAATGTCACTACTGGTTCATGTAGATGATCATAAGAGACCACATGCTTCCCCTTAACCAGATCCTCATCGGAGTACTTTAGTGATAAGAGCGAGTCCAAGTAACTCATGAGGAACCGCTTGGACACTTCCATGGGTAGCAGATCCTTGTTGTGAATCACTTCATTACGGTTATGCCATACCCGCCATAGTGTCATCATTAGCATGCACCTATCGATCTCAGGGAGTGGATGGAGCGCTTCCAATAGCCATTCAGTCCCCGTATTCTTCATTTCCTCCAACGGTGGCAAACGCCAAATAGTTGACATGTTGGGGATCATAGCAAAAATCAAAAAAAAATCTACGCATCACCAAGATCAATCTATCGAGTAATCTAGCAACGAGGGAGAGGGGAGTGCATCAACATACCCTTGTAGATCGCAATGCGGAAGCGTTACAAGAACGCGGATGAAGGAGTCGTACTCGTAGCGATTCAGATCGCGGTTGATTCCGATCTAAGCGCCGAACAACAGCGCCTCCGCGTTCAACACATGTGCAGCCCGGTGACGTCTCCCACGCCTTGATCCGGCAAGGAGAGAGGGAGAGGTTGGGGAAGACTCCATCCAGCAGCAGCACGGCGGCGGGGTGGTGGTGGAGGAGCGCGGGACTCCAGCAGGGCTTCGCCAAGCACTGCGAGAGACGAGGAAGGAGAGAGGTAGGGCTGCGCCAAACGAGAGAGGTCAAACCGTGTGTTGGGCAGCCCCAAACCTCAAGTATATATAGGGGGAAGGGAGGGGCTGCGCCCCCACCTAGGTTTCCACCCCTAGGGGCGGCGGCCAGCCCTAGATCCGATCTAGGGGGGCGGCCAAGGGGGAGAGAGGGGGGCGCACCACTAGGTGGGCCTTAAGCCCATCTGAGCCTAGGGTTTCCCCTCCTTCCCTTCTCTCTTCGCCTTGGGCCATGGTGGGGGGCGCACCAGCCCACCTGGGGCTGGTCCCCTCCCACACTTGGCCCACACAGCCCTCTGGGGCCGGTGGCCCCACCCGATGGTCCCGGTACGCTATCGATAGCGCCTGAAACCTTTCCGGTGACCAAAACAGGACTTCCCATATATGAATCTTTACCTCTGGACCATTCTGGAACTCCTCGTGACGTCCGGGTTCTCATCCGGGACTCCGAACAACATTCGGTAACCGCGTACATACTTTCCCTATAACCCTAGCGTCATCGAACCTTGAGTGTGTAGACCCTACGGGTTCGGGAACCATGCAGACATGACCGAGACAACTCTCCGACCAATAACCAACCACGGGATCTGGATACCCATGTTGGGTCCCACATGTTCCACGATGATCTCATCGGATGAACCACGATGTCAAGGATTCAATCAATCCCGTATATCATTCCCTTTGTCTATCAGTATAGTACTTGCCCGAGATTCGATCGTCGGTATACTGATACCTTGCTCAATCTCGTTACGGCAAGTCTCTTTACTCGTTCCGTAACACATCATCCCGTGATCAACTCCTTGATCACATTGTGCACACTTGATGATGTCCTACCGAGTGGGCCCAGAGATACCTCTCCGTCATACGGAGTGACAAATCCCAGTCTCGATTCGTGCCAACCCAACAGACACTTTCGGAGATACCTGTAGTGCACCTTTATAGCCACCCAGTTACGTTATGACGTTTGGTACACCCAAAGCATTCCCACGGTATCCGGGAGTTGCACAATCTCATGGTCTAAGGAAAAGATACTTGACATTTAGAAAAGCTTTAGCATACGAACTACACGATCTTGTGCTAGGCTTAGGATTGGGTCTTGTCCATCACATCATTCTCCTAATGATGTGATCCCGTTATCAATGACATCTAATGTCCATGGTCAGGAAACCGTGACCATCTGTTGATTAACGAGCTAGTCGACTAGAGGCTTACTAGGGACATGGTGTTTGTTATGTATCCACACATGTATCTGAGTTTTCTATCAATACAATTCTAGCATGGATAATAAACAATTATCATGAACAAGGAAATATAATAATAACCAATTTATTATTGCCTCTAGGGCATATTTCCAACATGACATGCATCCCCACAGTTGCACCGCCAAAGGGCATTTACAGAGTGCATGAAATGTATCTTCCTCTTCCCTCTCGCAGATTGGGCAAATTCCCGAAGTTTCTAAGTTACGCTTATTCTTGTTTTGCCAAGTGGGGAGGGAGTTCACCGCTGCACGCCATGCAAAGTTTTTTACTGTTGGAGGTACAAAAATTTTCCAAATAAGTTTCCAGCAGATCCGATGTCCATCCGGAGCTGAGCTCGAAGATTCTGCAGTAGATCTATGTGTCTCTTCAAAAGCTAAGGTATAAGCCGACTTGACTGACAAAACACCATTTCCAGCCGGCCCCCATGCAAGCACATCATCGCCTAGCCGCGACGATGCTCTTATTTACAGAATCTCCTGCACATCACATGGTAGGAAAGCATCCTAGAGCAGATTGTAATTCCATGATCCATTCTCGCGCAGAAGTTGTGACACGAAACGATACCTGCCCTGAACAGAGATTGGCCTATATGAAAAACGTCTAGGGATCCAAGCGTCCCTGCATATACGAATGCTCCTTCCATTTCCAACTCTCCATATTAAACCTTTCTTGAGCAAATCAAGGCCATGGCTGATTGCAGTCCAAGTTGAGGAAGCATTGTCCGAAAAAACCGTGTCCTCCAACTTGCCGTTTGGATAGTATTTACTTTTCAACAGTCTTGCACGCAAGCTATCAGGTCTAGTTAGCAATCTCCTGGCCTGTCTAGCTAGGAGCGCCTGATTGAAGAGGCGATAATCTCTGAACCCTGCACCACCTTTGCTCTTTGGCTGTTGTAATTTCTGCCAATATTTCCAGTGTACTTTACGCTATCCTTTCGCGGCTCCCCAATAGAAATTCCTGACCATTTCCGTAAGATAACCGCAAGCAGCGAAAGGTAGTTTAAAAACTCCCATGATGAAAACTGGTAGTGCCTCAGCCACAGATTTAATTAACACTTCCCTACCAGGTTGTGCAAGATGTCCATCCCCCCATTGGATCAGTCTCTTCATAAGCTGTGCTTGTAGGTTTTGAAACCGACCTTTAGACGTCCTACCATTAGGGGTTGGGAGCCCTAGATACTTCTCCACAAAGCATGTAACTGTTACATTTAGAACTTTTCGAACGTCCTCCGGAGAGTTAACCGGACATGCTTCACCAAACATGATAGATCATTTATTATAATTTAATAGTTGACCAGTGGCATTTGCATATAGATCAAGGCATGATTTAACTTGTTCAGCTTGCACATGCGATGCCTCGAAGAACATAAGTGTGTCATCCTCAAACAAAAGATGTGAAATACCCGGTGCACATCGACAAATCTTTATTGGAGTAATCAATCCCACTTCTACATTATGTCTTAGAATTGCAGAAAGACCGTCAGCAACGAAAATGAACAAAAAGGGGGAGAGTGGATCACCTTGCCGAAGACCACACGACGGTGCAAATGAATCCAAGAGGGCTCCGTTGAATCTCACAGAATATCTCACCGATGTGACACAAGTCATAATCCAGTCAATCCATCGACGAGCAAGACCCAGCTTTTGCACCACTTGCCTCAAGAAGTTCCAATCTACCCGATCATAAGCTTTTGATAGGTCAAGTTTGTATGCACATAAGCTTTTTGTTGGATCTTTTTCCTACTTAATATGATGAATGCATTCAAAGGCAATCAACGCGTTATCAGTGATCATCCTGCCGGATACAAAGGCAGTTTGTTCAGGTCATATAATAGCATCCAGCAGAGGCCTCAACATGTTCACAAGACATTTGGAGACCACCTTGTTTTGTCTAATACTGCCTTTGGCACCCTCTTAATCTCTCTTAAAAAGCTAGTTTTGTCTAATACTGCCTCAGTTTGAATACGAAGCAATCGCTAGGTGACATGTTGCTGACTGGCAGATCCATATGCGTGTAGTGCTCCACCTTCGCCCGTGTTTATTTGTCGTCTTCGCATTTTGGATCAAATTTTGAATTTATATTTAGTTAAAAAACTATAAGTTATATACCAAGAAACAAGTACCATTAAAAACCTCTTTTGAATAAAAATCTAATATTATACTTTTGTGACATACAACTTATGTTTTGCTAGTTAAATCTATGGTCAAAATCTGAAACAAAATATGAGGAGGAATTAAACCTGGACGGCGGAATTAATTTTGTATAAGACTCCAAAGTGTTGATACTTACAGCACAGATACACTAGGTTGCTATCAACACGGTGTAGGTTCATTGTGACAGGACATGAGTTCAATTGGTAGGTGAACACGACGTGTCCGGGCAAAGCTCATGTTTTTGCATCACACAATGCAACACGCTCACAACTTATATTCATGTGTGTTTTTATCCCTGATAAATTTTCATTATGGAGTTTCTTACACTAATTTCGCGCAATTGTTCATATATACAAGTCATGTCCATATCAAATCCTGATGTGTGTGTGTAGACATGCTCTTATAATAACTTTCAACCACTAGATTGGTAAAATAAAATATGATGCTTCATTTTGTTCACCCTCTTAATTTCTCTTAAATATGCTAGTTTTGTCTAATACTTCCTTTCTTAAACTAGAAAGAAATCTCTAGGCGCCACATGCTGATGACTGGTAGATCAATACGTTTAGGAGTCAACGCTCTTTCGGGTTTGTTTGTCGTCTCCACATTTTGGGTCAATTGTTGAATGCAGATTTAATTAAAAAATATAAGTGATATGCCACAACACTAGTACCACTAAAACCTCCTTAGAATACAAATATAATATTTGTGTGCCACACAACTTATGTTTTCCTACTTAAATCTACTGTCAAAAACTTCAGACAATATATGAGGAGGACATAAACCTAGATGGAGGTAATACTTTCGTATGGGACTCTCAAGTGTTGATTTGAACAACACAAACATGACCGGTTGCTATCAACACGGGACAGGTTCATTCTTACATGACATGAGTTCAATTAGTATTTGACCACGTATCCGAGCAAAACACATGTTTTTCATCACACAATGCAACAAACTCATAACATATATTCTTGTGTGTATGTTCTCCTTGATAAGTTTTCTTTATGGGTATCTATATCTTTTTAGGGTTCTTACACTAATATGGTGTAATTGTCCATATATAAAACTTGTTGTCTATATCAAATCCTGATGTGTGTGTGTGTAGACATGCTATCATAATAAATTTGACAATCATTAGATTTGTAAGGAAAATATGAGGCTTCCTTCGGTACACCCTCGTAATTTCCCTTGAAAATGTTAGTTTTGTCTAATACTTCGTCAGTCACACTACAAAGAAATCCCTAGGACCCAAGTGCTGATGACTGGCAGATCGGTGCTTTTAGTGTTCATCCTCCTTTCGGTTTTATTTGTCATCTCCGCATTTGGGGTCAAATTTTGAATTCAGATTTAACTAAACTATATATGTTATATACCACAAAAATAGTACCATTAAAAACCCTTTTGAATAAAATTCTAATAATATAATTTATGTGACATACAAATTATGTTTTGGAAAATACGAGGAGGAAATAAACCAAGATGGGGAAATAGTTCCGTATGAACTCTCGAGTGTTGATACTCACAGCACAGACATGACTGGTTGCTATCAACATGTGCGAGGCTCATTGTGACAGGACATGAGTTCAATTAGTAGGTGACATGACGTGTCCGGGCAAAGCACATGTTTTTCATCACATAGTGCAACGCACTCATAACATATATTCTTGTGTGTATTTTCTCCCTGACATGTTTTATTTCTGGGTGTGTTTTATGGTTTTTAGGGTTCTTACTATAATCTGGTGTAATTGGTCATATATACACGTCATTGTCCATATCAAATCCTGATGTGCGTGTAGACATATTATCATAATAACTTTGACTACCATTACATTTGTAAAATAAAACACGAGGCTTTCCTTCGGTACACCCTCTTAATTTCTCTTGAAAATGCTAGTTTTTTCTAATACTTTCTCAGTTAGACTACAAAGAAATGGCTAGGCGCCACATGCTGATGACTGGCAGTTCAATGCGTTTAGGGCTTAGCCTCCATCTGGTTTTATTTTCCGTCATCGCATTTTGGGTCAAATTTTGACTATAGATTTAATTAAAAAACATGTGTTATGCACCACCAGACTAGTACCATTTAAACCTCTTTCGAATACAAATCTAATAACATAATTTTTGTGACATACAATTTATGTTTTGCTTGTTAAATCAATGGTCAAAATAAGAGAGAAAAATAGGAGGAGGAAATAAACCTGGATGGAGGAAGTAACTTCGTATGTGACTCTCGGTCCTGACACGGACACCACAAATACTAATTTCGTGTAGTTGTTCATTATTATATATACAAGTCGTTATCCATATCAAATCTTGTGTGTGCACACATGCTATCATAATTACTTTGATTACCACTACGTTGGTAAAACAAAATACGAGGCCTCCTTGGCTCCTTCGATACATCCTTTTAGTTTTTTTTTCAAAATGTTAGTTTTGTCGTACTCCCTCGGTTAGACTACAAAACAAGTCCCTCTCTGATTAGGCGCCATGCGTTGATGACCAGCAGATCGAAGCGCGTAGGGCTCAACCTCCCTCCGGGTTTATTAGTCGTCTTCGCATATTGGGTCCGATTTTGATTTTAAATTTAATTAAAAATATTATAAGTTATATACCACAAAACTAGTACCATTATAATCCTGTTTTGAAAAGAAATATATTAATATATTTTTTATATCGTGCAACTTATGTTTTATTGTTAAGCTATGGTTAAAACTTGAGGAAAATATGAGAAGTAAATAAACCTGATTGGAAAAAGTAATTTGGTATGAGACTTTCGGTGCTGAGATCGACAACACAAACACAGCTGATTGCTATTGACACGGGTTCACTGCGACAGGACATGAGTTTAATTAGATAGGTGACAATACGTGTCCCGTACTGATTTTTGGCACTGACTTGGACCAGACACAAACGTCCACGGTGATAGAAAATTTACCTCACGATGTCCTTTGGTACAGTACTAAATTGACACTCTCTCAGTTCTCTCCATATAAATTTTGAAGGACAAAAGTCGATTGGGACGCCGCATCGCATGTGCTCCGGTGTGGCGCTCATTCGAAAAGAATAAAATGAGCTCTCCTAGGACACAAGCATGCAATTTGTATGCATCCGGATTTCCCCGAGAAAAAACACGGCAGAGTATGCATGCAAGGCATCGGAAAAAAGACCACTGAAAATGAGGTGCATGTTTTTGGCGCAATATATACATATATATTAAGGCCCCTTTTGATTCACAGGATATACATTCTGTAGAGATAGGAAAATTATAGAAAGTGAGAACATGTACTCTTACAGGGAAATATGTAATTTGATGCATATGATACAATTTTTTTTCATCGAGTTTAAGCTGATACTCCCTCCATTTCCTTATACAAGGCCACTATCAAAAATACATTTTGCATCTGTACAAGGTCCCTAACAGTAGTCGAGACAAAAATTAATAATGTTTCCTCGTGCTACTAACTTGTTTAACACTTCCATGCATGTAGTCATAATGATAATGTACTACTTCCTTCTCATTTCTTCCTTGCATGCATACAGACGCATTAATGATCCCATGTAACGAAAAAAAATTGTCTAGCAAAGCAGTCATTAAATTTTACCTTAATACATGTAATATGAGTTTGTGGCCTTGTATAAGAGAATGGTAGGAGTATATTTTTTTCTTTAAAACATGAAGGATTGGATCCTATACTACATATAGAAATTAAAAAAGAATCCATCCCTATAAATCAAAGGACTCCAAAGAAATTATTTCTGTAAAATTAATCATTATAACACAGTACAATGAAACATGCTCACATATAGGCACACATGTGAACGAACGCACACACCCTACACTACGAGCTTCTTCGAGATACTGAGATGACACATCATACTCAGATCGACGAAGTCACCACAGGCATCTCGCAGTTGAAGAAAATGTATATTCCCACTAAACGAACACCGCTGAAGAGACAATGCGTGCACCAGAGCCAAGCCTAAGATTTGGACCCTGGTGAACTATTCCAATGCAAGAAACCTAACCATCTGAGCTAATATCAATTTGCTCCTACAAAATTCTTATCCTTTTGAATCCCCTACAAAATTCCTGTAAAGCAAAGGAGGCCCAATGCAATGCAGGTAATCTTGTGATTCCGCTGGATCGGGAGGCGCCCAACTTCCGAACGCTCATAGCGCTGGTCGACGGTAGAACCGAGCTGAAGCCGAGCCCCCAGGCGACGGCCAGCAACATACGGCAGCTGTGGGTGAAGAACGGAGAGTGCACTCAAGGGGGCACCTTTGAGGTCACCGTCATGGCGGCCAAGATCGCCTATGAAAACGCCGCATACATCGAGAACATCGTCGCCAACGTGTGGGGGGTACGCACCTAGCTACCTTGGACGACAATCTTTCTCTCTCGTCCTTGCAACTTCATAATAAGCTATGTATTCATTAATTTGCAGTTCAATTTCGTGGGGTTTTACAGCTGCTGGAATAGTAAGCCAGAAGCAAGCAAGCAGTGATCGTACATGCATGAACATCGATCATTCATGGCACTGGCTAGATAACATATACTCCGTCCATTTCTAAATATAATACGTACCTTTTAAAGATTCAAATATGGATGTACTCCCTTCGTTTCTTTTTAATCCGCATATAAGATTTAGTCAAAGTCAAACTACACAAATTTTGACTAACTTTATAGAATAATATATCAACATTCATAATATGAAATCAATATTACTATATGCATCATGATATTAATTTTCATAGCATATAGGTGCAGTATTATATATGTTGATATATTTTGATATATATTTTATTAAACTTTGCATCGCTTGACTTTGACCAAGTCTTATATGCAGACTAAAAAGAAACGGAGGGAGTATCGACCTTTTAGCTACATACGAAGCATTTTAGAGTGTAGATTCACTTATTTTATTTCGTATGTAGTTTATATTGAAATCTCTAAAATGGCTTATATTTAGAAAGAAGAGAAGTATAAACCAGTTGGATCGATCAACGTTCTATAAGCATATATAATCAACTAGGAGTACTATATAATGAAACAATAAATAAGTGTAAACCCATGCAGAGTTCCTGGAGGTGAGCGCGACGCAGGCGTTCGTGATGACAGACCGCGGCAAGGACGCGGGCGTGGTCATGGTGGCTTTCCGCGGCACGCAGGTGTTCAGCACACAGGACTGGTCGACAGACGTGAACCTGGCGTGGTTGCACCTAGGCGCCATGGGCCACGTGCATGCCGGCTTCCTTAAGGCGCTCGGCCTCCAGGAGGAGGACGGCGAGGACGCCGCGCGTGCCTTCCCAAGGGAAGCACCTGCCGTCGTCCCCGCGGGGAAGGTGGTAGCCTACTACGAGCTCAGGAGGGTGCTGCGCGAGCAGCTCGCGGAGCACCCGAGGGCCCGCGTCGTCGTCACGGGCCACAGCCTTGGGGGCGCGCTCGCCGTCCTCTTCCCGGCCGTACTGGCGCTCCACGGGGAGTGGGACATCATCGGCAGGCTCGGGGCCGTGCACACCTACGGGCAGCCGCGCATCGGGGACGACGCGTTCATCGACTTCTTCCAAGCCAAGGTGGCAGCGGCCTACCTGCGTGTGGTGTACAGGTACGACATCGTGCCACGGGTGCCCTTCCACGCGCCGCCGGTGGCAGGATACAGCCACGGTGGGACGTGTGTGTACTACGACGGGTGGTACGACGGGCGGGTGCTCAGCCGGGAGGAGGTGCCGAACCCGAATTACATCGACCCGCGGCATGCGCCATCCATGTATCGCGACGCGCTGGGCGACCTGCTGAGAGTCATGTTCCTATGGGTCAAGGCCGGGGGTGAGTACCGTGAGGGTGCCGTTTCCCTGCTCTACCGCGCTGTCATCGGCATGCTCGTCCCCGGCGTTGCGTCGCACAGCCCACGTGACTACATCAACGCCGTCCGCCTCGGCCGCATCCGCTCCGCCGCCGGTTAAGACTGCATATTTGTTTGTGCGCGTCGGGGACGATTATCGAATATCGAATATGAGATTGCTACATCAACGCCATCCGCCTCGGCCGCATTGGCAACGCCGCCGGTTAAGAGTGCATATTTGTGTGCAACTGGTGCATGTGTCAGCAGCATATTAATTATCGAATTTGAGATTAGTACCCTGAAGGTGTTGCTTTGCCAGTTTAGCATATTAAGAGCATCTCCAACAGGCGCTGAAAAAGGCGCGCGCGCGCTAAACCGGCGATTTCGCGCGCGCGGAAAAAATAACGCGCTCCAGCGGCGGCGGGAAAGACGCGCGCGGGGGAACCGCTTGCGCGCGCGCGAAACGGCGGCCTCTCGCGCGCCTTTTTTGCGGCGGCGCGCCCCGCGCGCCTATAAAACGCCGCGCGCGCGCCCGTCCTCGCTGCACCGCTCCCTCTCCCTCTCTCTCTTCCTCTCTCTCGCGCCCGCCGACCCCGACCGCCGCACCGGAGCACCGCCGCCGCACCGGAGCACCGCCGCCGCCTCCGACGCGCCACCATGCCGCCGCGCCGCCGTTCTTCGTCGGGCTACCGCGGCGTCCGCGAGCGCCCGAACGGCGGCGGCTTCTACGCCGAGATACGCTCCGGCGATCTTCGGCTCCCTCTCGGCACCTACGAGACGGCGCACGAGGCCGCCCGCGCGTACGACGCGGCGGCGTGGCGCCTAGGCAGGCCGCGTCGTCAGATGAACTTCGACGACGCCCGCACGCTCGAGCAGGCGTTGGAGCTCGCCCCGCCGCCTCGTCTACACACCACACGAGATCGTGCGGAGCACACGGCGGCGCAGAACCGCCTCCTCGTCGCCCAGGAGGACGAGCGGCGCATGGCGGAGTGGCGCCGCCTCCACCCGGAGGACGTCGTCGCCGAGCATCAGTTCTGGGAACGTCGCCGCGAGGACAGGCGTCGTCGGAGGGAGTTGGCGTGTCAGCAGACCGCCATCCGCGATGCCGGCGGCCAAGCGATCTTCGCTGATGAAGATGACCGCTGGTTCGACATCTGGCTATCGACCTCCTTCGACAGCAACAACGAAGGCGATGATGATGACTGGAGTGATTAGTTTTTTTTTTATGTTTTCGAACTATATATCTATCTATCTATGTTTTACTATCTATCTATGTTTTACCTATGTTTTAGAACTATGTTTTTTATCTATGTTGAACTATCTATCTTTGTATTAAAATGCAATTTTTAAGTATGAAAAAAAAGTGTGCGCGCGCTGTATTTTTTGGGCACCGCTGGAGCAGCACACGCGCGCTGCAAAATAGCGCTGCTGCTGGAGCCAGCACTGCGCGCCGCGGCAAAACAGGCGTTGCGCGCGCGGTAAATGGTTTTTTTGGGCGCGCCGCTTAGCGCGCCTGTTGGAGATGCTCTAAGGCACCATTGATTATCCAACCTAATTGCTCGGTTGCGCTGAATATGCTATGGTTGATTATAAAGAATCACGGTCTACAAATAAAAATCCTAAAAAAATAAACTCATCTCTGCCCCAAGAATCTACAAACAAAAAATATCATCTTTATCAAACATAGCATCACCAAGCTTCTGGCTTTGCATATCATTAGCATCATGGATATTCAAAAGATTCACACTAACAACATTGCAATCATACTCATCATTCAAGTATTTTATGCCAAGCATTCTATGTAGTTCTTCTTCTAATACTTGAGCACAATTTTCCTTCCCATCATTTTCACGAAAGATATTAAAAAGATGAAGCATATGAGGTAACCTTAATTCTATTTTTTTAGTTTTCTTTTATAAACTAAACTAGTGATAAAACAAGAAACTAAAAGATTCGATTGCAAGATCTAAAGATATACCTTCAAGCACCCACCTCCCCGGCAACGGCGCCAGAAAAGAGCTTGATGTCTACTATGCAACCTTCTTCTTGTAGACGTTGTTGGGCCTCCAAGTGCAGAGGTTTGTAGGACAGTAGCAAATTTCCCTCAAGTGGATGACCTAAGGTTTATCAATCCGTGGAAGGCATAGGATGAAGATGACCTCTCTCAAACAACCCTGCAACCAAGTAACAAAGAGTCTCTTGTGTCCCCAACACACCCAATACAATGGTAAATTGTATAGGTGCACTAGGTCGGCGAAGAGATGGTGATACAAGTGCAATATGGATGGTAGATATAGGTTTTTGCGATAAGAAAATATAAAAACAGCAAGGTAGCAAGTGGTAAACGCGAGCATAAACGGTGTTGCAATGATAGGAAACAAGGCCTAGAGTTCATACTTTCGCTAGTCGAAGTTCTCTCAACAATAATAACATAACTGGATCATATAACTATCCCTCAACATGCAACAAAGAGTCACTCCAAAGTAACTAATAGTGGAGAACAAACGAAGAGATTATGGTAGGGTATGTAACCACCTCAAGGTTATCCTTTCTGATCGATCTATTCAAGAGTCTGTAGTAAAATAGCACGAAGCTATTCTTTCCGTTCGATCTATCATAGAGTTCGTACTAGAATAACACCTTAAGACACAAATCAACCAAAACTCTAATGTCACCTAGATACTCCATTGTCACCTCAAGTATCCATGGGTATGATTATACGATATGCATCACACAATCTCAGAATCATCTATTCAACCAACACAAAGAACTTCAAAGAGTGCCCCAAAGTTTCTACCGGAGAGTCAAGAAGAAAACGTGTGCCAACCCCTATGCATAGATTCCCAAGGTCACGAAACCCGCAAGTTGATCACCAAAACATACATCAAGTGAATCAATAGAATACCCCATTGTAACCACAGGTATCCGACGCAAGACATACATCAAGTGTTCTCAAATCCTCAAAGACTCAGTCTGATAAGATAACTTCAAAGGGAAAACTCAATCCATTACAAGAGAGTAGAGGGGGAGAAGCATCATAAGATCCAACTATAATAGCAAAGCTCGCGATACATCAAGATCATGCCATCTCAAGAACATGAGAGAGAGAGGGATCAAACACACAGCTACTGATACATACCCTCAGCCCCGAGGGTGGACTACTCCCTCCTCGTCATGGAGAGCGCCAGGATGATGAAGATGGCCATCAGAGAGGGATTCCCCCCCTCTCGCAGGCTGCCAGAATGGGTCTAGATTGGTTTTCGGTGGCAACAGAGGCTTTCGGCGGCGGAACTCCCGATCTAGGTTACTTTCCGGAGGTTTCTGTATTTATAGGATTTTTTGGCCTAGGTCTCACGTGAGGGGGGTCTCCGGGCTGTCCACGAGATAGGGGGGCGCCCCCACTTGGGGTGGGCGTGCCCCCCACCCTCGTGGGCAGCCCGTGACTCTCCTGGCCCAACTCTTTTACTTCGGGGGCTTCTTTTGATGCAGAAAAAATCATCAAAAATTGGCACGTCAATTGGACTCCGTTTGATATTCATTTTCTGTAAAACTCAAAAACAAGGAAAAAACATAAACTTGCACTGGGCTCTAGGTTAATAGGTTAGTCCCAAAAATCATATAAAAGTGTATATAAAAGCCCATAAAACATCCTAGAAGGATAATATAATAGCATGGAACAATAAAAAATTATAGATACGTTGGAGACGTATCAGTTGCAAGCGTGCAGCCTTCACGATACGGCAGCGCTTCGCCGTACAGAGCTAATCATCGCCGGAGAATTAGAGTGAGCAGATTAGAACCACACATGACTTCTAATTATGAGGACAAAAGGATTAGCCTAGCACTAGTTAGTCAACTAGGACCAACTAGAACTAGAACTAGAAAAACTAGAGGATGCTCCAAAACTTGTACGTCCAATAGAGTGAAAACCATAGCATAGTATATATATATAGGTTAGAGGAGGAGGAGGAGGGGCAGCCACCATGGAGGGAAAGTCCCTCCTTGGGGCGTCGGCCATGGGGGAGGAATACTCCCCAAGTCCAATTAGTCCATAACTGAATAAACCTTAAGTTCAAGTTATTATACAGCAAGTTAACATGCACCATGATGATCTACATGATTTTCTAGTCAAGTTACATATAAAGTTCATTTAATTCGGAGCTACAACCTAGAAGATATAAGCAAAACAAGTTACGCATGGCATTGATGCAAAATGCATTCAAACATCAAGCGAACACACTCAAAACATTGATGCAACATGACATGATGCATCTACAAGCAAAACCAAGCAAGTTTTATATAGAGCATGCCCCGAACAGAGCCACGGGTCAACACATACACACTAAACAAGTTTAAAGGATAAGTTGTCCAAAACAGCAACTAGGCATCTTACAAGCATCAAAACAACATGCTACAAGTACAAGATTGACGCAAACAAGGCATGAGCTCAAAGAACATATTGCATGCTTCAAATAACAGCAAGGATCAGGTTCATAGGCCTCAACAGTAATCCAACATGATCAAGGCAACAAGCAAACTTTATATCACAGATTATGACTTGATGAAAAA
>LR738716.1:323272560-323292574 GCA_902687465.1 Secale cereale
TTTTTGCCAAAAATCTCTATAATGGCGAGTGTCTCAAAACACTTCCCAAGTCAAACTAAGATGATAGGCACGAAATTTTTTTGATGAATTTTTTTTTCGGAATCAGGGCAGCGACGACGAAAAAGTGCGGGAAAAAATCAGTATGGTGGCACGTGTCTCAAAAGACTCAGAAAAGCCCAAAAGTAGGATAGGGATAAAATATTTTCACCTGTCGAAATTTTGGCCTAAAAACTGCCCGGGGGTCTCCAGACTTTTTTTTTTTCGAGACCTACGCAGGCAAGGAAACACAAATCCGAAACCTAGATGGATTTCGAGAACAAACCTAATATGAAAAGAACTCGGATTGGTGGTGGATATATGGTGGTAGGATATGGCAGCGATGGTAGGTTATGGCAGCAGTGGTGGTATATGGATTCGGATTGGTGGTGGTATATGGATACGGATCGGTGGTGGTATGTGGCAGTAGTGATGAAGATGTTGCGGCGGCGGCGTGACAACTTATGACCAGAACTCGAAACTCTAAAAGACTAGACGCTAAGACCAGCAACTGGACACGACGATGCAACCGCAAATTCAACAAAGCAAATACAGAAAAGATTATGCAAAGGCTCAGATTGGTTCGGATGGGATGAACTAACCCTAAAATTTTTTTTTGGCTTTTTCGTGGACTGTAGGTATGAAGAACAGACTCGATCTAATCTACGAAAAACTGTAAAATCTCACCGAGCAACCTGGAAATCTGATACCACTTGATAGAGGCAAAGGTGTCCGATCTTTCGGTGAGATGATAACTATCGATTTGGTGGAGACGACTTTGACGATCCGACTACAAACGTGCACGACGTTGCGCCTTAGCAATCGCTAAACCAATCTCCAGGGGTTACTGACGATGCCAGAAGCACGATCAGCCTGACCACGAAGGTCTATTCCTGCATGCAATCGAAGAACAAGCAAGAATATGATAAAGCAATCTGAATATTGCAAATATAGATGAAGTATTCATAAATGTGGGGATCCAAAAGCGGTCTTGGTCTGGTCGTTGGACACAAACGAAGTACACGAAGTTGCAATGGCTAACTTTTGACTAAACAAATCCCAAAGAAAAAGCTACTAGATGGATCTACTTATATAGGAGCAAGGGGTGGCGGCCAAGGAGGTGGAAGGACGTCCCAAGGCAGCCTAAAACTAACCATAGGTCGTACAAGGCTCATGGGCCCAAGTGGAGGTGATGTAACACCTTTGGACTTGTAGTTTGACTCGGATTCAGCTGCAGCGTCAGATTGTTTCGTCGAGATCTCAATGCTCCGGACGAATTTGAAGGTGATTCCAATTGGGTTGGAAAGTGTATGAAATCTAGTTTCCAACAAAAAAAGAATCACCCAATTCGGAGTCCGTATGAAGGAGTTCTTGCCGTTTTGAGTCAGGTATGTCTGTGCAGTCCGAATCTGGATGCAGAACGTGAGAGACTTGGACTCTATCTTCTCTTGGCCCAAAAGTGACGTGAGAGAACTTTTTGAACAGCCCCTAAACTTCTCTTTTTCCCTTATCTTCATATGTGAATTGTACAAATGTCCCATGCACCTGGAATTAGACATGACACAAAAGTCTGTGAAGTATTTTTGTTCTGGATAACATAAATAAATTGTTGCATAGTTTGCATTAGAAATCACCTCACAAATATACATGTATGCAATATTTTTGGTCGTATCCAAGGTAGTCATGTCCTCATCACGCGGTCTCTCTCGTGGAGTAGATCCGGGATGGATGAGCAAGGCTCTATCTCTCATATGAGCTAAACCATTGCTAACCCTAAAATGGTGGAGGTGGAGGAGTATATATAGTTCTAGTGCAAATGGGGGCGAAGGGAAAGGGATACATGGGCCTCTAGCCCGGTTAGGCACGCGCAGGTGCCGGACGTCCGGGTTGGCGGCCGGATGTCCGGGGCTTCGGGGCGGGCCGGATGTCCGGGGTCACGGCCGGATGTCCGGGCCGGCTCTGGTCCAGCTTCTGTGAAGGAGGGTCCGGATTTCCGGGCCGAAGGCCGGATGTCCGGGATTTGGTGAAGCGCCGGATGTCCGGCGTTTGGCCCGGATGTCCGGCTGCTGTAGCTTCCACAGCTCCGTCTTCTTCCGTCTTCTCTTCCAAGCTTCCCTCGCGGATGGTGTAGGTGCTCCTCGGCACTTGCACTCCTCCTCGTCATCCGTGAAGCTCCGACAATGCCTATGCATGCACACGAGAGGAGTGTCAAGTAGTATACCATCCTCGAAGGGGTCAAGTGAACACGTGTAAAGGAGATGATTCACCTTTATGTATGAGAAATAGAGGTCACATGTGTCACTTCCCAAGCAGACTCTTGACATGGTGATGTCCATAGGATACACCGTATCACCATGGTCGTCCAAGAATAAGGTGGCACACGGACATGGGTATCACATCACACTCAAGAGTGATACGGTGTATCCCATGATCATCCCCATGTTCACTCGACGAGACCTCAACCACACACAATTGGACACAAGGTTCACTCGCTCCTCTCTGAACCCCCACTTTTTACATGTGAGACATGGCTACTACCTCAAATATATGTGCTATGCATGACCAGGAACCAAGAGGGAGGCCATGGAACAGCTGGGAGCGTTGGACAAGACGGCGAGGACACGAAGTACAAGGAACAAGAGAAGCTGCTGGAAAAGCTTCAGGCTCCGGACGTCCGGCATCTACCGGACGACCGGCGACTCACAGGCGACCGGACGACCGGAGGCCACCGGACGTCCGTGACTTCGACGACAGAAGGAAAATAGCGGAAGTCCGAAGACTTCCGGACGTCCGGACCCTCGCGAGCCACCGGACGTCCGGTAGCCGTCGGACGTCCGCTACCTGCTGTCTGCGCACAGTTATCGGGCCAGAGACCCATGTATCCCTCTCCCACTTACCCCTTCGTGGCCCTAGACTATATATACTCCTCCACCTCCTCCTAATGAGGGTTAGCTTAGGGATAGCTCATTTGATACTATCTAGTGGTTCATCTCCTTGTGAGTGACTGCGGCCCCTCCACGGAGAAGATCCACTACGGATTCAGGACCTCCTTCATCGGAGAAGATCCCCAGGGATATCAAGACCTCCTCACGGAGAAGAACCGGTTACCCTTTGTATCGTCCCTTGTTGATCATGGATCTTGTATCTCTTTGTGTTTCGAGGATCTAGCATATGTGTGACTTGTTCTTGTTGGTTTGAGTGATTCTCTCGTGTTTCCCCTCGTGTTCCCTCTCGTGTTCTTCGTGTTCATCGTGGGATCCCCTCCATTTCGTGAAAGATCTGCTGATTAGGGTTCCACCCTGTATCATAGAGTGTCCTCGTAGGCGCCAATCTTGAAAGAGACTTGCACGGTGTGCTCGACTCGAAGAATTCCGGCGTCGTTGAGCCATTGGACCTTGTAGGGGTGAGGATGCTTCATCTTGACCAAATGAAGCTTGTCGCATAGCTCTTCGCTTGCCAAGTTGTGGCAACTTCCGCCATCGATGATAACCTTGACGGAGCGTCCATTGATGCCGGCCTTCGTATGGAAAATATGGCATCGTTGGTCGTCATCTTGTTGATGTTGGAGTGTCAAGACTTTAGAGACAACAAGGTTGGGGCTTGAGTCATTGTCGCAAAACACTTGATTGTCTTCTTCTTCATTGACTTGGCGATGCATAGCGACATGCTCAAGTGCTTCCATCTCATCATCGCTCATGGAGTCATAAGATCCGTCGTCGTTGATGATCATGGTGCGAACGGTCTTGCACTCAAATGACTTGTGGCCTCGTCCTTGGCACTTGAAGCATTTGATGGAGCTCGTCTTGTTATTGTCTTCGGTTGGAGTTGTAGTTGAGGAAGCTCTTGGCTTGAAGTTGTTGGTAGAAGGTGGACGACTCGATGTAGTCGCATTCTTGTAGCTTGACTTGTCACCGAAGTTTGTAGAAGGCTTTGTAGAGGTAGGAGGAGTAGCTGAAGTCGTTGAAGCTTGGTTGTAGGAGCCAAAGTTCTTGGAGTTGAACTTGGAGTACTTGTAGTCCTCTTGAACTTGTCGCTCCGCTTTGGTTGCTTGGTGCACTAGCTCGAGGAGATTGTTGTATGGTTGGAAGTCCGCAATCTTCTTGATAGGATAGTTGAGTCCATTCAAGAATCTCGCCATTGTTTGCTCTTCATCTTCCTTGATGTTTGCTCTTATCATGGCAATCTCCATCTCCTTGTAGTACTCTTCAACGGACTTGGTTCCTTGCTTGAGGAGTTGTAGCTTCTTGAACAAGTCACGATTGTAGTGTGTAGGCACGAAGCGTGCTCTCATCACATCCTTCATTTGAGCCCAAGTGGTGATAGGAGGTTCGCCTTTGGCTTCTCTTCTCTCCATGACTTGCTCCCACCAAATGAGAACATAGTCTTGGAACTCAAGTGATGCCATTGCGATCTTCTTCTCTTCATCGAAGTTGTGAAGGCGAAAGATCTTGTCAACTTTCAATGCCCATGAGAGGTAGTCTTCGGGATCAATGCTTCCGGAAAACTTTGGCATGGTGAACTTGAGCTTGCCATAGCGATGCTCGTCATTGTTTCCTTGCCTATTGGGAAGGCGCTCTCGATTTTGGCGGTTTGCCATATCATGTTGCTCTTGAGGATGTAGACGTTCTTGTTGGAGTTGATGTTCTTGTTGGTATTGTTGCTCATGTCGCGCTTGAGGAGGTGCTTCTTCGTGCATTCTTGCTTGATGGCGCCGTTCTTGCATCTCATCTCGAAGAAAATCCTCTTCTTGACGAGTGTGTCGATTGCGGGCGGCCACATTGCGGTGTGCATCTTGTAAAGCACGTTGCGCCTCCATAGCTTGAGCTTCACGACGTTGTTGTGCTTGGCGGTTAGCCTCGGCATCTTGTTCTTCTTGATATTGACGAGCTCGCTCTTGTTGTTGTTGGCGTAGTCGTTGCCGTTCTTGTGCTTGCTCAAGTGTAGCTTGGTTTTGACGACGTCGATTTTCGTGTTCGTCGAATAGCTCTTGGGAACTCTTGTCATGTAGAGGTTGCCGATGTTCATGTCGAGCTTGACGTGCGGCTTGACGAAGAGTGTTTGACGTAGGTGTACTTGAGTCTTGCGTTGAGTCGGTATGTCGACTTGAGCGGCTTCGTCGATGAGATGATGTTGAGGAAGAACGTCGGTTGATGATCAATGTCCGTAGCTCATTGTATTGAGTAGACATGTTGGTGTTGATGAGGTCGATTTGCTCCTTGGTGCTTTGTTGGAATTGTCGCGCGTCCTCGGCGACTTGACCAATGTACTCTCGCATAGCTTCACTCTCTTGATGTAGAGCTCGTTGGACACCGAATAGATGTAGTTTGGTGACGTAGTTGTTCGCTTCTTGAGGGTCGTCGAAGATCGGGTTGTGATACGGTGTATCCTAGGGCCATCACCATGGACCCTCCTTCACCCCCTCAAGTGCCTCAAGGACCGATGACACGTGCTCGTGCTAGAGCTTTTGAGACCGAGGTGACGTCACTCCTAGCCCAACTCCCTTATGAATCTTGCGAGACATGGTTGCTACCTCAAGCGAGTGTGCTTTGTGTGCTCAGGTGTGAAGGAGACCACTTCGGAGAAGAGCTTGAAGATGGACAAGTCCCCAAGGCCACGGACGAGCTGATGCATCGAGAAGGGCAGAAGAGAGCTCCAGGACCCGGACATCCGGCCCCCTGGCCCGGACATCCGGCCCCTGGGCATTCACCTACAGAAGGCCAACAGCAGCCGAGGCTACAGGGCCCGGACATCCGGCCAGGGCCCGGACATCCGGCCAGGCACGGCCCGGACATCCGGCCCCGCGCCCGGAAATCCGGCGCCTCTGTCCAGAGAGCACCCGAGGCGCGTCCACCCCCGCCCGGACATCCGGGCCCCCCCGCCCCGGACATCCGGCGACCCATGAAGCCCCGGACATCCGGGCCGTAGCCCGGACATCCGGCCCCTGATCTGCCTGCGTGCAGCCCCTGGGCCGAGGCCCATGTACCCATTCGCCCCGTAGACTATATATACTCCTCTCCTCTTTCCGTTTAGGGTTAGCTGTGGTTTTAGCTCATTTGACACTTGTGTGGATTTCTCCCACGAGACCGGTGCGCCTCTACGGAGAAGATCCACCTCTGGATTCAAGACCCCTAACGGGAAGATCCCACGGGATTCCAAGACCTCCTCCGGGAGAAGACTATCTGTATCACCGTTGTTGACTTTGGATCATGTATCTCGACCTTGTATCGCGAATCTAGCACTTGTGTGATTGCTTCCGTGTTGATTTGAGTGTTCTCTCTTGTGTTTTCCCCATCTTTCTCCGTGTTTTCCCCGTGTTCATCGTGTGCCAACCTCCAAACGTGAAAGATCCGCTGATTAGGGTTCCACCCTACATCACCACCACTAGCCCCACACATGAGAGCATGCCACACATCCTATGTGAGGTTGAGAGCCATTTGAGTGACTCCACCAACCATACAAGTGAGAGCATCCACGAGGGAGTGAGTGAGCCACAACACTTAGTGAGTGAGGTAGTTGATAGGGCATGTGAGGCCACTATGATTTCTAACGACTTAACCTCTACTCCGAGTGTGTTTTCGTTGGTGCTAGGTCTCCTACATGACGATATGCCTACCCTCGACGAGTCCATCCCTCCAATGGACAACCCGATGGCCATGGTGGAAGAAGATGCACCCCCCACATGGTACCATCAAGTTGCAACCTCACCTACAATACATGAGCGATGCTCCAAAGGTAAAATAGGTGAAGGTGATACTCTTGTCCCACTAGTGGACTATCTTGACAATGATTGCTTGCATGATGTTGACACACCTATTGCCATGCTTCATGCTAGTGCGACTTCATCATGTCTTGACTTACCTATTTATGATGAATATGATGATGAGCATGTTGAGTTGCCTAGTTGTGATGCTATGCTCCATAGGATCTCCTGTGAAAATTCTTTTGGTCACATCATGTTCGACAACCCTCTAAACTTGTCATATGCTATGAGTGAGATTTCTCATATTGTTTCATATCAATCTCAACATGGTAACTATGCATGCCAAATTAAAGTAAATCCTATTTGCACTTGTGGCATAGATGACAAGATGATGGTCATTGGCTTGTGTTTCTCTTGCGATGATATTGCCATGCTTCCTTTACATGATTTGCGCAATTCATCTACTATGCCATGCCATGAACACATTGTTCCAAATATGCTTTGCTTTGGATGTTATCAATATTCTCCATGTGATGTTCCCATGAATGCTATTGAGGAGACCCCCATAGTTTCCTCATACATACTAGGAGATCTTGATGCATTCCATACCTTGCATGATTACCATGATTGTGTGCACCATATGCATTCCATGAATAACAATGCTATACCTACTTGTCCGGATGCATTACACAATTTGAGTCTCCATTATGCTATACATAACAACAAACCTATCATGATGGATGACATGTTTCTATATCACGCATCTCATTTCTTTGAGCATTGGCTATTATGTGCTAACCAACACACACACGTGCGCATCATGATGGATGATGTGTACATATACCACGCACATACAATTTTTCCTTTGCCTTTGTCTTGTGTAGGTACTTTTGCAAACTCGTCAACCTCACAATCCCATGAGTTGACGAAAAGAGCTCTTGAGAGCAACGATGACTTGGGATTCCGTGGAATCTCCTTACCACAATTCTCTTCGCGCAACCACTACGCGCCTCTCTTTTACTTGGCTCTCACACGGCTATGGGCTATTTGCCACTTCTCACATTATGCCCATACTATCGTGTTCACTTTGCATGTTATGCCTCTTGCTATGACTTTGCCATGCAATTGTGACCCTTGCTTGCCTTTACACATGATTCACCATTATGATACTCCTCTGTGTATTTGCATGCTTGGTGGAGATACTTGTAGCTATTGCCATGATTTCTTTGTGCCCCATGCTATTATTGATTCTTGTGTTGAGAGAGACATGATATCCCATTGCTATTTCTATATGGCCTCTCATCAACACATTGATGCTATTTTGCTCATATCTTG
Organism: Secale cereale; assembly: GCA_902687465.1. Lineage (NCBI taxonomy): Eukaryota > Viridiplantae > Streptophyta > Magnoliopsida > Poales > Poaceae > Secale > Secale cereale. The sequence continues at coordinate 323,280,632 of LR738716.1, forward strand.
CTTTCATGCTTGTGCTATGCCATGTGCATCATGTATTCTCACTATTTGCACACATGCCATGATTGCCATGATTACTTCTAGTATGTTGCATCTTTGCACTACTAGCTTGCTTGACTTGATCACTATGCTTGCTTGCTATGTTGCATCACCCATGTTCCTCTCTTACTTGCTTTCTTGGGTTGATGACATATATGTTCATGCCACTCACATGATATACATTGATCATTGTCATTTGTCTCCACTAGTTGCATCTCTCATCACTTGTATTGAGTGCAACAATGCTATGTTTGTTGATCTTGGAGACTTGGACACCATTCTTGTGATGCATGCTTGCTTGATTGAGCCTATTGCATTTGGTTGTTCTCGCATCTTATGCCTACATACCATGCACCACACCCTTATACTTTCTTATGATAAGAATGATGCAAGCACTTGTTGGGTATTTTCCCGCACGAATGCTAGGTTTCGCATTATGGCTAACCTCATTTGTTTTTCCGAGTGTTTGTCATGTTCTTTCATTTTGAAGGATTCACAAGGCGGTACCATCACGAGGCATCTTGGGCATGTGAAGGCATACACGTTGCGCGACACCACCACCTTCGAGAACATACATAAGGTGAATTCCTTCTTTGTGAGCCATCCTCACATATGCATATTGGATGGGCCATACTTTCATTGTTGCTTCCTTCTTGTTGTCTACATGATACATCTACGGGATGGAGGACCGACATTAAAGATGGACCCTATGGATTCACCACCGGTCTACCACTCTTGCCACGACATCGAGCATTGGTATGACAAAACCCCTTTGACTCATTGCACCAAAAACTTCATATTTGTTGATTGTGTGCTCACATGCCATGCTCAATGGACATATCATTCCCATAACAAATTTGCATCTTGCCCATGGATTGACTCACATTATGAATGCCTTGTTGCATTTTGTATTCCCATGTCATCCATGATATATGAGCTTGTGCATTTCCTTAGCAAATTTGTTGTGATCTACCTTGATGGCATATTCATACATCATGATCACATTGCCAAACATCAATTGCATGATAACATACACATATTGAGCATCCATTGCCATGTTCATGCTCTTGATAAACCATCACACTATGACATCATTTTGCACAATGGTTGCATTGATCACATTCACAACACCTTTGTGTGCACCACAAATGCATTTGATCACATGAATGCTTTACATCTCATACTTTATCATCTTGCTAAGCTTCATGTGCACACAGACTCATTCTTACATGGTGGACACTTTGTGTGTGCTAACCATTGTATTTCCAAGTGTACTTTGTGTTTGCTCATTTTGCATGTACCTCATACCGGAGACACCTTGGAGTACTTGGAGTGCGACATGACCTCAACTTCGTCCAACTACAAGTCCGTTCACGACTACCGTTTCCATGGTGATGAGGTTTTTGATCCGAGGTCGGATCTTTCCCAAGGGAGGGGAGATGATACGGTGTATCCCATGATCATCCCCATGTTCACTCGACGAGACCTCAACCACACACAATTGGACACAAGGTTCACTCGCTCCTCTCTGAACCCCCACTTTTTACATGTGAGACATGGCTACTACCTCAAATATATGTGCTATGCATGACCAGGAACCAAGAGGGAGGCCATGGAACAGCTGGGAGCGTTGGACAAGACGGCGAGGACACGAAGTACAAGGAACAAGAGAAGCTGCTGGAAAAGCTTCAGGCTCCGGACGTCCGGCATCTACCGGACGACCGGCGACTCACAGGCGACCGGACGACCGGAGGCCACCGGACGTCCGTGACTTCGACGACAGAAGGAAAATAGCGGAAGTCCGAAGACTTCCGGACGTCCGGACCCTCGCGAGCCACCGGACGTCCGGTAGCCGTCGGACGTCCGCTACCTGCTGTCTGCGCACAGTTATCGGGCCAGAGACCCATGTATCCCTCTCCCACTTACCCCTTCGTGGCCCTAGACTATATATACTCCTCCACCTCCTCCTAATGAGGGTTAGCTTAGGGATAGCTCATTTGATACTATCTAGTGGTTCATCTCCTTGTGAGTGACTGCGGCCCCTCCACGGAGAAGATCCACTACGGATTCAGGACCTCCTTCATCGGAGAAGATCCCCAGGGATATCAAGACCTCCTCACGGAGAAGAACCGGTTACCCTTTGTATCGTCCCTTGTTGATCATGGATCTTGTATCTCTTTGTGTTTCGAGGATCTAGCATATGTGTGACTTGTTCTTGTTGGTTTGAGTGATTCTCTCGTGTTTCCCCTCGTGTTCCCTCTCGTGTTCTTCGTGTTCATCGTGGGATCCCCTCCATTTCGTGAAAGATCTGCTGATTAGGGTTCCACCCTGTATCATAGAGTGTCCTCGTAGGCGCCAATCTTGAAAGAGACTTGCACGGTGTGCTCGACTCGAAGAATTCCGGCGTCGTTGAGCCATTGGACCTTGTAGGGGTGAGGATGCTTCATCTTGACCAAATGAAGCTTGTCGCATAGCTCTTCGCTTGCCAAGTTGTGGCAACTTCCGCCATCGATGATAACCTTGACGGAGCGTCCATTGATGCCGGCCTTCGTATGGAAAATATGGCATCGTTGGTCGTCATCTTGTTGATGTTGGAGTGTCAAGACTTTAGAGACAACAAGGTTGGGGCTTGAGTCATTGTCGCAAAACACTTGATTGTCTTCTTCTTCATTGACTTGGCGATGCATAGCGACATGCTCAAGTGCTTCCATCTCATCATCGCTCATGGAGTCATAAGATCCGTCGTCGTTGATGATCATGGTGCGAACGGTCTTGCACTCAAATGACTTGTGGCCTCGTCCTTGGCACTTGAAGCATTTGATGGAGCTCGTCTTGTTATTGTCTTCGGTTGGAGTTGTAGTTGAGGAAGCTCTTGGCTTGAAGTTGTTGGTAGAAGGTGGACGACTCGATGTAGTCGCATTCTTGTAGCTTGACTTGTCACCGAAGTTTGTAGAAGGCTTTGTAGAGGTAGGAGGAGTAGCTGAAGTCGTTGAAGCTTGGTTGTAGGAGCCAAAGTTCTTGGAGTTGAACTTGGAGTACTTGTAGTCCTCTTGAACTTGTCGCTCCGCTTTGGTTGCTTGGTGCACTAGCTCGAGGAGATTGTTGTATGGTTGGAAGTCCGCAATCTTCTTGATAGGATAGTTGAGTCCATTCAAGAATCTCGCCATTGTTTGCTCTTCATCTTCCTTGATGTTTGCTCTTATCATGGCAATCTCCATCTCCTTGTAGTACTCTTCAACGGACTTGGTTCCTTGCTTGAGGAGTTGTAGCTTCTTGAACAAGTCACGATTGTAGTGTGTAGGCACGAAGCGTGCTCTCATCACATCCTTCATTTGAGCCCAAGTGGTGATAGGAGGTTCGCCTTTGGCTTCTCTTCTCTCCATGACTTGCTCCCACCAAATGAGAACATAGTCTTGGAACTCAAGTGATGCCATTGCGATCTTCTTCTCTTCATCGAAGTTGTGAAGGCGAAAGATCTTGTCAACTTTCAATGCCCATGAGAGGTAGTCTTCGGGATCAATGCTTCCGGAAAACTTTGGCATGGTGAACTTGAGCTTGCCATAGCGATGCTCGTCATTGTTTCCTTGCCTATTGGGAAGGCGCTCTCGATTTTGGCGGTTTGCCATATCATGTTGCTCTTGAGGATGTAGACGTTCTTGTTGGAGTTGATGTTCTTGTTGGTATTGTTGCTCATGTCGCGCTTGAGGAGGTGCTTCTTCGTGCATTCTTGCTTGATGGCGCCGTTCTTGCATCTCATCTCGAAGAAAATCCTCTTCTTGACGAGTGTGTCGATTGCGGGCGGCCACATTGCGGTGTGCATCTTGTAAAGCACGTTGCGCCTCCATAGCTTGAGCTTCACGACGTTGTTGTGCTTGGCGGTTAGCCTCGGCATCTTGTTCTTCTTGATATTGACGAGCTCGCTCTTGTTGTTGTTGGCGTAGTCGTTGCCGTTCTTGTGCTTGCTCAAGTGTAGCTTGGTTTTGACGACGTCGATTTTCGTGTTCGTCGAATAGCTCTTGGGAACTCTTGTCATGTAGAGGTTGCCGATGTTCATGTCGAGCTTGACGTGCGGCTTGACGAAGAGTGTTTGACGTAGGTGTACTTGAGTCTTGCGTTGAGTCGGTATGTCGACTTGAGCGGCTTCGTCGATGAGATGATGTTGAGGAAGAACGTCGGTTGATGATCAATGTCCGTAGCTCATTGTATTGAGTAGACATGTTAGTGTTGATGAGGTCGATTTGCTCCTTGGTGCTTTGTTGGAATTGTCGCGCGTCCTCGGCAACTTGACCAATGTACTCTCGCATAGCTTCACTCTCTTGATGTAGAGCTCGTTGGACACCGAATAGATGTAGTTTGGTGACGTAGTTGTTCGCTTCTTGAGGATCATCGAAGATCGGGTTGGTAGATGAACTTGGCCTATCCATCATCACAAGCAAGTAAGTGAGTGGGAGAAAGGAGAAGACAATATCAATGTACCTTAACCGAGGTTGAAAATGGATCAATGATCACTCAACAATGTAACCCGGAAATAGCACTATTGGTATCACTTCGTGTCGATTCTCACACCTACACAAGTAAAGCTTTGAGAGGAGCTTGGTTAGGATGTGGCACAAATTCAAAGTAATCGTCAAAATGACTCAAAGATGTTGAAAATGGTTCACAATTTGCTCATGCAACAAGTAGATCACTAGCAAAGAGTAGCACACGGAACACACGCACGGATAGATAAATGTGGTTGTGCAACCAAGGATGAGCGAAAAATGTGGTAAACCACGGAAAATGCTCGTGTTGCACAACGCTAGAGAGACGCTAACCGATTGCTTAATAGGCGAATACGCACTTGTGCACGACCTATATGGGCAAAACGTAACGACTATCTATCACAAATATGCTATGAGTGTATGATGTGCCGATGCTTGAGCACAAGATGGTGTTGCTATGTATGATCTCTTTGGATGCAAGGCGTATGATGCTATTGTTTCTTTGCTTGGATTGGCTCTTTTGCTTAAAAGCTTTTGAGCTCTTTCTTTGGGCACATATGTATGCTTCTCGGATCGAGGTAGCTATTGTGTATGCGGAGCACTCTTGTGGCACACGGGGATATGCAAGATACCAAGATGATGTGATGTTACTCACAATGATGTAGTATGCAATATCTATCACTATCACTAATGTGCACAAGTGTCGTGGCCCGGCAATACTCAAATGGCTAGTCTCAATGGGAAAGCTACGCAAAGATGGTTCATAGGGTGACAATGCAATTGCAAGATAGAATGAGCGAAGTGTCGTCGATGTTACCGTCCTTGCCGAAGTTGAGCGGTGGTGTTGTCGAAGTCTTGCCGTCCCAAGGTAGCCTAAACATCCAAGGAAACGGTGAAACCACAACTCAAGTATCCACGGCAAATGGAGACAAATTTTCCAAACTCGAAGCGGGTAAGCGATGGTGGATGCGGAAATGGTGGTGGTATGCGGAAGAAATGGTGGATCACCGAACGAAAATGGCGGGGAGGTGGAGAAATGGCTGCGGGAGGCCGGATGTCCGGGCCAAAGGCCGGATGTCCGGGCCGGGCCGGATGTCCGGGGCACGAGCCGGATGTCCGGGGTGCCCGAGCCAGCAAGAACACGATGCAACGGTGGTTTCGGGGCAAAAATTTGGCGGATTTTTCGGATGAAATTTGGGGAAAAGTGGAGGAAAAGCTAGATCCACACGTGGCACAGCAAATCCATGGAACAAATTCAACAAAATCTTGCCAAATCAACAGATCACAGAAAATTTTTGGGGCTCTTTTTGTGGGGAAATTTTCGAAATAGGGAAGAACACGACAAAAACAGGCTAGAAAACGAAGTGTGGGACTCCAAAATCGTGAGAAACCTTTGCTCTAGATACCATATGATACAGGGTGGAACCCTAATCAGCGGATCTTTCACGTTTGGAGGTTGGCACACGATGAACACGGGGAATCACAAGGGAAAGATGGGGGAAACACAAGAGGAAAACACTCAATCAACACGGAAGCAATCACACAAATGCTAGATTCACGATACAAGGTTGAGATCCATGATCCAAGGTCAACAACGGTGATACAGATAGTCTTCTCCCGGAGGAGGTCTTGATATCCCGGGGGATCTTCTCCGATGAAGGAGGTCCTGAATCCGAAGTGGATCTTCTCCGTAGAGGCGCACCGTCTCGTGGGAGAAATCCACACAAGTGTCAAATGAGCTAAACCACAGCTAACCCTAAACGGAAAGAGGAGAGGAGTATATATAGTCTACGGGCGAACGGGTACATGGGCCTCGGCCCAGGGGCTGCACGCAGGCAGATCAGGGGCCGGATGTCCGGGCGGCGGCCCGGATGTCCGGGTCTTCGAGGGGTGCCGGACGTCCGGGGCGAGGAGCCGGATGTCCGGGCTGGAGCGGCCTGGTCTCGGGTGCTCTCTGGACAGAGGCGCCGGATTTCCGGGCCCGGGGCCAGATGTCCGGGCCATGCTTGGCCGGATGTCCGGGCCCTGGCCGGATGTCCGGGCCCTGTAGCTTCGGATGCTGCTGGTCTTCTGTAGTTGATGGCCCAGGTGCCGGATGTCCGGGCCATGGGGCCGGATGTCCGGGGCCTGGAGCTCCCTTCTGCCCTTCTCGATGCATCAGCTCGTCCGTGGCCTTGGGGACTTGTCCATCTTCAAGCTCTTCTCCGAAGCGGTCTTCCTCACACCTGAGCACACACAACACGTCCGTCTGAGGTAGCGACCATGTCTCGCAAGCATTATATGGAAGTAGGGCTAGGAGTGACGTCACCTCGGTCTCGAGAGCTCTTGCCCGGGCTCGAGTCATGGGTCCTTTGGGCACTTGACGAGGCGATGAAGGGTCCATGGTGATGGCCCTAGGATACACCGTATCACCAAGTAAGGCTTCAAATCTGCAAAGTTAAATGTGGGACTAACCCCAAAATCTGCAGGCAGCTCAAGTTTATATGCATTATCATTTATTTTCTCTAACACCTTGAAAGGACCATAGGCACGTGGCATTAGCTTTGACTTGCGCAAATTAGGAAACCTATCCTTACGCAAATGTAACCAAACAAGATCTCCAGGTGCAAAGACAACATGATGAGGACATCACTAACAAGGCAACACCCACAGCTCCAACTGACACATATACATGACCAATTACTAGAGCTCGCGCACGCCAATTAAATTACCAGGTACTTTCGTTTCTTGGTAATGAATCTAATGTTCATGAGAATATGATGCTGCCTAAATTGGATACATTTGTCTTGCTTACAAATGAAGGGCCTAGCTTGGACAAGAAGGATGAACATTGGAGCAAGATCAAGCATGGAGATGATGGCATGCGCAAGGGGAACAAGAATGGAGTTTCAATTGATGATTTCAGGACTTTGAAGCCACCATAATGAGTGCGAGAAGCCTTGGACGAAATATACCAGATGCCCCTTCATAAATTTCGTCCAGAGGCTATTATAGGTGTTGCGTCACCTTATTATTGGGCCAGGCCCATGTAATTTCGAAATACTTGAATATCGGCTGTTTTTAGAGTCCGTATGTGTGGGGAAACAAGAGTTAGGGTTGGTTTCGGACCCCTCCACCAAGGGCCACGAAATTCCCCCCTCTTTCCCCCATATATACAGCCCTTAGGGCGTCGTTTAGACTTTGAGTTTTGTTTAGATTAAAAGTTCGCCATAGCTGCAACTTCACGTACTTCGTTTGTGTTCAACGACCAGACAAAGGCGTCACAGAACTGATAGAGGCAAAGGTGTCCCGTCTTTCGATGAGATGGTGGTTATCGTTTTGGAGGAAGTCGACTTTGACGATCCGACTACGAACGTGCGAGGACGTCGCGCCTTAGCAATCGCTAAACCAACTCCGAGAGGTTGTTGACCACGCCGGAGCACGATCAACCTGACCACGAAGGTCTGTTTCCTGCAGGCAAACGAAGAACAAGTAAGAAACTAAGATTGCAATCTGGATATTGCGAATATAAGAGGAAAGTTTTATTGATCAAGGTGGGGTTCTGTGACGCCTTGGTCTGGTCGTTGAACACAAACGAAGTACGCGAAGTTGCAGCTATGGCGAACTTTTAATCTAAACAAAACCCAAAGTCTAAACGACGCCCTAAGGGCTGTATATATGAGGGAAAGAGGGGGGAATTTCGTGGCCCTTGGTGGAGGGGTCCGAAACCAACCCTAACTCTTGTTTCCCCACACATACGGACTCTAAAAACAGCCTATACTCAAGTATTTCGAAATTACATGGGCCTGGCCCAATAATAAGGTGACGCAGCACCTAAAATAGCCTCTGGACGAAATTTATGAAGTGGCATCTTGTATATTTCGTCCAAGGCTTCTCGCACTCATTATGGTGGCTTCAAAGTCCTGAAATCATCCATTGTAACTCCATTCTTGTCCCCCTTGAGCATGCCATCATCTCCATGCTTGATCTTGCTCCAATGTTCATCCTTCTTGTCCAAGCTAGGCCCTTCATTTGTAAGCAAGACAAATGTATCCAATTTAGGCAGCATCATATTCTCATGAACATTAGATTCATTACCAAGAAACGAAAGTACCTGGTAATTTAATTGGCGTGCGCGAGCTCTAGTAATTGGTCCTGTATATGTGTCAGTTGGAGCTGTGGGTGTAACCTTGTTAGTGATGTCTTCATCAAGAACCCCACTTGATCAATAAAGCTTTCCTCTTGAATTCGCAATATCCAGATTGCAATCTCAGTTTCTTGCTTGTTCTTCGTTTGCCTGCAGGAAACAGACCTTCGTGGTCAGGTTGATCGTGCTCCGGCGTGGTCAATAACCTCTCGGAATTGGTTTAGCGATTGCTAAGGCGCGACGTCCACGCACGTTCGTAGTCGGATCGTGATACAGGGTGGAACCTTAATCAGCGGATCTTTCACGTTTGGAGGTTGGCACACGATGAACACGGGGAATCACAAGGGAAAGATGGGGAAAGCACAAGAGGAAAACACTCAATCAACACGAAGACAATCACACAAGCACTAGATTCGTGATACAAGGTCGAGGTACATGATCCAAAGTCAACACCGGTGATACAAAGATAGTCTTCTCCGTGAGGAGGTCTTGGAATCCCGTGGGATCTTCCCGTTAGGGGTCTTGAATCCAGAGGTGGATCTTCTCCGTAGAGGCGCACCGTCTCGTGGGAGAAATCCACACAAGTATCAAATGAGCTAAACCACAGCTGAGTCTAAAGGGAGGAGGTCAACAGTATTTATATTACACACGCGGTCGCCGTCGTAGCGGACGTCCGGGGGTTACCGGACGTCCGGTGGTTCCGGAGGGACCGGACGTCCGGTAATCCTCGGATTTCCGCTATTTAGCTTCTGTTGCCGAAGTCACGGACGTCCGGTGGCTTCCGGTCGTCCGGTCGTCTGGGAGAGGCCGGCCGTCCGGTGTCTTCCGGTCGTCCGGTGCCTGGGAGTCGCCGGTCGTCCGGTGCAGGCCGAACGTCCGGTGCCTGTAGCATCTTCAGCATTCCTTCTTCTTGTCTCGAGCACTTGTCGGGCCTGTCCTCTTGAGCATCATGTAGAGCTGTCCCGCGGCCTTCGTCCAAGTACCTGAGTATGCATAGAGTCTCTGATGAAGGTAGAGGCCGTACCTCAATTGAATCCGAAAGATGTAAAGAGAGGAGCGAGGTCACCTCGGTCTCAAAAGCTCTTGCACGGGCTCTAGTCATGGGTCCTTTGGGCACTTGGTGAGGCGATGAAGGGTCCATGGTGATGGCCCTAGGATACACCGTATCATCTCCCCTCCCTTGGGAAAGATCCGACCTCGGATCGAAATCCTCATCACCATGGAAAGGAGATAGGTCCTTGATGTTGAAAGTATCGCTCACGGAGTACTTGTCTCGTGGGATGTCGATCTTGTAGGCGTTGTCGTTGTAGCGTGCTAGCACCTGGAAGGGTCCGTCGGCGCGAGGTAGAAGCTTGGACTGGCGCTCGTGTGGGAAGCGGTCCTTGCGAAGGTGTAGCCAAACAAGATCTCCCGGTTGGAACACCATCGGTGCTTTGTTGACGTTGAGCTTGGTGGCGAGACGTTGGACTTGTCGCTCGATCATCGCCCTTGTATCTTCGTGCACCTTCTTGAGATAACTTGCTCTTGCACTTGCGTCCATGTTCGTGCGCTCTTGGAGAGGAAGAGGTAGGATGTCCAAAGGCGACAACGGGTTGAAGCCGTAGACGATCTCGAAGGGGGACTTGCCGGTTGTGGAGTGTCTTGCGCGGTTGTAGGCGAACTCGGCGATTGGCAAGCAATGCTCCCATTCCCGGATGTTCCTCTTGATCAACACACGAAGAAGAGTGGAGAGCGTGCGGTTCGTCACCTCCGTCTGGCCATCCGTTTGTGGATGGTACGCCGAAGAAAAGAGAAGCTTGATTCCGAGCTTGGCACATAGTGTTTTCCAAAAGTAACTCAAGAACTTGACGTCCCGGTCCGACACGATCATTTTGGGCACGCCGTGTAGACGAAGTATCTCCCTACAAAAGAGAGTGGCAACATGTGAAGCATCGTCTATCTTGTTACAAGGAATGAAATGAGCCATTGGAGAATCTATCTACCACGACAAGCACGGAATCTTTGCCATTTTGAGTCCTAGGCAAACCAAGTATGAAATCCATGCTTATGTCTTCCCATGGATGATATGGAATAGGAAGAGGCATGTAAAGACCATAAGATTGAGCTTTGGACTTAGCTTTGCGGCATGTCGAACATCGGTTGGTGAAGCGTGAGACGTCACGAAGCATCTTGGGCCAAAAATAGTTCTTAGAGAGTGTAGCAAACGTCTTGTCTCGTCCAAAGTGTCCCATGAGTCCTCCTCCATGCGATTCCTGCAAAAGAAGCAAACGAAGCGAAGACTCGGGAATGCAAAGTTTGTTAGCTCTCATAAGATATCCATCCGTGATGTAGTAATGTTCCCAAGAAGTGTGAGTCAAGCATTTAGCATAAGCATTTGCAAAGAAAGGATCATGCTCATATAAATCTTTAATATGCTCAAAGCCAATCACATTCAACTCAAGTTGTGTTACAAGCATGCATTTGCGGGAAAGCGCGTCCGCCACAACATTTTCTTTGCCCTTGATGTATTTGATGACATAGGGAAAAGACTCAATGAACTCACTCCATTTAGCATGACGCTTGTTCAACTTAGTTTGACCTTTGAGGTACTTAAGTGTCTCATGGTCCGTATGAAGAATGAATTCATGAGGTCTAAGGTAGTGTTCCCAAACACGTAGAACTCTCACCAAGGCATAAAGCTCTTTATCATAGATAGGATAGTTAAGTTGCGCTCCCGATAGCTTTTCGCTAAAGTACGCAATTGGGCGCTTTTCTTGCATTAGCACGCCACCTATGACGGTACCACTAGCATCACAATGAATCTCAAACGGTTTGTCAAAGTTTGGTAGGGTTAGAAGTGGTGCGTGCGTGAGCAAGCTCTTAAGCTCATTGAACGCGGTGTCTTGCGAAGGACCCCAAATGAAGGGTGCGTTCTTCTTGCTCAAAGCGTGTAGAGGCATAGCAATGGTGCTAAAATCCTTCACAAAACGTCGATAGAAACCGGCTAGACCAAGGAAACTACGCACTTGCATAAGATTCTTTGGTTGAGGCCAAGTTTTAATTGCTTCAATTTTAGTTTCATCAACGTGAACACCTTGAGAAGACACGACAAATCCTAGAAAGACAACCTTGTCAACGCCAAAAGTGCATTTTTCCATATTAGCATACAATTGTTGTTTGCGAAGTGCTTGCAAAACTAGTTGGACATGGTCAACATGTTCTTTAAGCGACTTGCTAAACACAAGAATGTCATCAAAGTAAACCACGACAAAGACACCTATGTAGGGTCTAAGAACAAAGTGCATAAGACGCACAAAAGTG
>LR738716.1:323292674-323312678 GCA_902687465.1 Secale cereale
ATTCACCTTTATGTATGAGAAATAGAGGTCACACGTGTCACTTCCCAAGCCGACTCTTGACATGGTGATGTCCATAGGATACACCGTATCAGTCCGCCCCCCCCCCCCAGACGACCGGACGACCGGAAGCCACCGGACGTCCGTGAAAACGACTACAGAAGCTAAATAGCGGAAATCCGAGGATTACCGGACGTCCGGTCCCTCCGGAACCACCGGACGTCCGGTAACCCACGGACGTCCGCTACGACGGCGACCCCCTTTTGTAATATATACTCGTTGACCTCCTCCCTTTAGACTCAGCTGTGGTTTAGCTCATTCTTAGACTTGTGTGGATTTCTCCCACGAGACGGTGCGCCTCTACGGAGAAGATCCACTACGGATTCAGGACCTCCTTCACGGAGAAGATCCCCAGGGATATCAAGACCTCCTCACGGAGAAGACTATCTTTGTATCACCGGTCTTGACTTTGGATCATGTATCTCAACCTTGTATCGCGAATCTAGTGCTTGTGTGATTATCTTCGTGTTGATTGAGTGTTTTCCTCTTGTGTTTTCCCCATCTTTCCCTTGTGATTCCCCGTGTTCATCGTGTGCCAACCTCCAAACGTGAAAGATCCGCTGATTAGGGTTCCACCCTGCATCATATGGTATCAAGAGCAAAGGTTTCTCACGATTTTGGAGCCCCACACGTTGTTTTCTAGCTTGTTTTTGTCGTGTTCTTCCCTATTTCGAAAATTCCCCACAAAAAGAGCCCCAAATTTTTTTTGTGATCTGTTGATTTGGCAAGATTTTGTTGAATTTGTTCCATGGATTTGCTGTGCCACGTGTCGATCTAGCATTTCCCCACCTTTTCCCACCGCAAATCCGACCACGATTCGCCAATTTACCCCACGGATCCCACCAACCGCATCACAGACCTACCGGACGACCGACGTTTACCGGACGTCCGGCACCTCTCGAGACACCGGACGTCCGCTAAACACCGGACGACCGGCACCCCGACCACAGAAAGATTTACCGGATTTCCGGTCTCCACCGGACGTCCGACCCCTTCCGACCGACCGGACGACCGGTAACTTCCGGACGTCCGACAAACCCTGACGCAGCTGGACACTGTTCAGTTTCGTACCACACTTCCGCTACCTCCCACTTTCCGCTACCACTTTCCTACCTTCCGCAACCACCATCGCTTTCCCGCTCTGAGTTTGACAAGTGTGTCTTCCTTTGCCTTGGATACTTGAGTTGTGGTTTCACCGTTTCCTTGGATGTTTAGGCTACCTTGGGACGGCAAGACTTCGACAACACCACCGCTCAACTTCGGCAAGGACGGTAACATCGACGACACTTCGCCCATTCTACCTTGCAATTGCATTGTCACCCTATGAACCATCTTTGCGTAGCTTTCCCATTGAGACTAGCCATTTGAGTATTGCCGGGCCACGACACTTGTGCACATTAGTGATAGTCATAGATATTGCATACTACATCATTGTGAGTAACATCACATCATCTTGGTATCTTGCATATCTCCGTGTGCCACAAGAGTGCTCCGCATACACAATAGCTACCTCGATCCGAGAAGAATGCATATGTGCCCAAAGAAAGAGCTCAAAAGCTTTTAAGCAAAAGAGCCAATCCAAGCAAAGAAACAATAGCATCATCCGCCTTGCATCCAAAGAAATCATACATCATAGCAACATCATCTTGTGCTCAAGCATCGGCACATCATACACTCATAGCATACTTGTGATAGTTAGTCGTTACATTTTGCCTCTTATAGGTCGTGCACAAGTGCGTATCCGCCTATTAAGCAATCGGTTAGCGTCTCTCTAGTGTTGTGCAACACGAGCATTTTCCGTGGTTTAGCACATTTTCGCTCACCCTTGGTTGCACGACCACATTTGTCTATCCGTGCGTGTGTTCCGTGTACTACTCTTTGCTAGTGATCTACTTGTTGCATGAGCAAATTTGTGAACCATTTTCAACATCTTTGAGTCACTTTGACTATTGCATTGAATTTGTGCCACATCCTAACCGAGCTCCTCTCAAAGCCTTATTTGTGTAGGTGTGAGAATCGACACGAAGTGATACCAATAGTGCTATTTCCGGGTTACATTGTTGAGTGATCATTGATCCATTTTCAACCTCGGTTAAGGCACATTGATATTGTCTTCTCCTTTCTCTACTCACATACTTGCTTGTGATGATGGATAGGCCAAGTTCATCTACCAACCCGATCTTCGACGATCCTCAAGAAGCGAACAACTACGTCACCAAACTACATCTATTCGGTGTCCAACGAGCTTTACATCAAGAGAGTGAAGCTATGCGAGAGTACATTGGTCAAGTCGCCGAGGACGAGCGCCAATTCCAACAAAGTACCAAGGAGCAAATCGACCTCATCAACACCAACATGTCTACTCAATACAATGAGCTCCGGACATTGATCATCAACCGACGTTCTTCCTCAACATCATCTCAACGACGAAGCCGCTCAAGTCGACACACCGACTCAACGCAAGACTCAAGCACACCTACGTCAAACACTCTTCGTCAAGCCGCACGTAAAGCTCGACATGACCACCGGCAACCTCTACATGACAAGAGTTCGCAAGAGCCATTCAACGAGCAAGAAAGCCGACGTCGTCAAAACCAAGCTACACTTGAGCAAGCACAAGAACGGCATCGACTACGCCAACAACAACAAGAGCGAGCTCGTCAATATCAAGAAGAACAAGATGCCGAGGCTAACCGCCAAGCACAACAACGTCGAGAAGCTCAAGCTATGGAGGCGCAACGTGCTCTACAAGATGCACATCGCAATGTGGCAGCCCGCACTCGACACAATCGTCAAGAAGAGGATTTCCTTCGCGATGAGATGCAAGAACGGCGCCATCAAGCAAGAATGCAAGAAGAAGCTCCTCCTCAAGCGCGACATGAGCAACAATACCAACAAGAACATCAACTCCAAAAAGAACGTCTACATCCTCAAGAGCAACATGATATGGCAAACCGCCAAAATCGAGACCGCCCTCCCAATAGGCAAGGCAACAATGACGAGCATCGCTATGGCAAGATCAAGTTCACCATGCCAAAGTTCTCCGGAAGCATTGATCCCGAAGACTACCTATCATGGGCATTGAAAGTTGACAAGATCTTTCGCCTTCACAACTTCGATGAAGAGAAGAAGATCGCAATGGCATCACTTGAGTTCCAAGACTATGTTCTCATTTGGTGGGAGCAAATCATGGAGAGAAGAGAAGCAAAAGGCGAACCTCCTATCACCACTTGGGCTCAAATGAAGGAAGTGATGAGAGCACGCTTTGTGCCTACACACTACAACCGCGACTTGTTCAAGAAGCTACAACTCCTCAAGCAAGGTACCAAGTCCGTTGAAGAGTACTACAAGGAGATGGAGATTGCTATGATAAGAGCAAACATCACGGAAGATGAAGAGCAAACTATGGCGAGATTCTTGAATGGACTCAACTATCCCATCAAGAAGATTGCGGACTTCCAACCATACAACAATCTCCTCGAGCTAGTACACCAAGCAACCAAAGCGGAGCGACAAGTTCAAGAGGACTACAAGTACTCCAAGTTCAACTCCAAGAACTTCGGCTCCTACAACCAAGCTTCAACGACTTCGGCTACTCCTCCTACCTCTACCAAGCCTTCTACAAACTTCGGTGACAAGTCAAGCTACAAGAATGCGACTACATCGAGTCGTCCACCTTCTACCAACAACTTCAAGCCAAGAGCTTCCTCAACTACAACTCCTACCGAAGACAATAACAAGACGAGCTCCATCAAATGCTTCAAGTGCCAAGGACGAGGCCACAAGTCATTTGAGTGCAAGACCGTTCGCACCATGATCATCAACGACGACGGATCTTATGACTCCATGAGCGATGATGAGATGCAAGCACTTGAGCATGTCGCTATGCATCGCCAAGTCAATGAAGAAGAAGACAATCAAGTATTTTGCGACAATGACTCAAGCCCCAACCTTGTTGTCTCCAAAGTCTTGACACTCCAACATCAACAAGATGACGACCAACGATGTCATATTTTCCATACGAAGGCCGGCATCAATGGACGCGCCGTCAAGGTTATCATCGATGGCGGAAGTTGCCACAACTTGGCAAGCGAAGAGCTATGCGACAAGCTTCATTTGGTCAAGACGAAGCATCCGCACCCCTACAAGGTCCAATGGCTCAACGACGCCGGAATTCTTCGAGTCGAGCACACCGTGCAAGTCTCTTTCAAGATTGGCGCCTACGAGGACACTCTTGAGTGTGATGTGATACCAATGTCCGTGTGCCACCTTATTCTTGGACGACCATGGCAATATGATCGTGGAGTCACACACAATGGACGGATGAATCACTATCATTTCAAGATAAAGGGCAAGGAATTCGTGCTTCGACCTATGACTCCAAGTCAAGTAGCCGCCGACAAGCTTTTACCTACCACCCATCGTGGAGAGAATGGTGAGAGAGCGAGCCACCAAACAGAGAGCGAGAGCCACAAGCCAAATATGAGCGACTCCACGATGAGCGACAAGAAGCAACTAGTGCTATTTGCCACCAAACGTGAGATGAGAGAAGTGTGTGAGAACCCATCGAGCGTCTTCCACCTTGTGCTTCTATGCAAAGGGGAAGCCAAACCTACTAACACTTCACCACCTCCACCTTTTGTGTTGTCTAAATTGTTGCAGGAATTCTCGGACGTCTTTCCCGATGAGCTACCACCGGGTCTACCTCCACTTCGAGGGATAGAACACCGCATCGGCCTCGTACCCGGTGCTCCACTTCCAAACAAGGCTCCTTACCGCGTCAACCCCGAGGAAACGAAGGAGATACAACGGCAAGTGCAAAAACTCATCGACAAGGGTCATGTACGTGAAAGTCTAAGCCCTTGTGCTGTTCCCGTTATTCTCGTGCCTAAGAAAGACGGAACTTTTCGCATGTGTTCCGATTGTCGTCCGATAAATGCTATCACCGTTAGATATCGTCACCCTATTCCTCGCTTAGATGACATGCTTGATGAACTTTGTGGTGCAACCATATTTTCAAAAATTGATCTTAAAAGTGGTTACTACCAAATTCGCATTCAAGAGGGTGATGAGTGGAAAACTGCTTTCAAAACCAAGTTCGGGTTATACGAGTGGCTTGTTATGCCAATGGGCTTATCGGAAGCACCCGGCACTTTTGTGCGTCTTATGCACTTTGTTCTTAGACCCTACATAGGTGTCTTTGTCGTGGTTTACTTTGATGACATTCTAGTGTTTAGCAAGTCGCTTGAAGAACATGTTGACCATGTCCAACTAGTTTTGCAAGCACTTCGCAAACAACAATTGTATGCTAATATGGAAAAATGCACTTTTGGCGTTGACAAGGTTGTCTTTCTAGGATTTGTCGTGTCTTCTCAAGGTGTTAATGTTGATGAAACTAAAATTGAAGCAATTAAAACTTGGCCTCAACCAAAGAATCTCATGCAAGTGCGTAGTTTCCTTGGTCTAGCCGGTTTCTATCGACGTTTTGTGAAGGACTTTAGCACCATTGCTATGCCTTTACACGCTTTGAGCAAGAAGAACGCACCCTTCATTTGGGGTCCTTCGCAAGACACCGCGTTCAATGAGCTTAAGAGCTTGCTCACGCACGCACCACTTCTAGCCCTACCAAACTTTGACAAAGCGTTTGAGATTCATTGTGATGCTAGTGGTACCGGCATAGGTGGCGTGCTAATGCAAGAAAAGCGCCCAATTGCATACTTTAGCGAGAAGCTATCGGGAGCGCAACTTAACTATCCTATCTATGATAAAGAGCTTTATGCCTTGGTGAGAGTTCTACGTGTTTGGGAACACTATCTTAGGCCTCATGAATTCATTCTTCATACGGACCATGAGACACTCAAGTATCTCAAAGGTCAAACTAAGTTGAACAAGCGTCATGCTAAATGGAGTGAGTTCATTGAGTCTTTTCCCTATGTCATCAAATACATCAAGGGCAAAGAAAATGTTGTGGCGGACGCGCTTTCCCGCAAATGCATGCTTGTTACACAACTTGAGTTGAACGTGATTGGCTTTGAGCATATTAAAGATTTATATGAGCATGATCCTTTCTTTGCAAATGCTTATGCTAAATGCTTGACTCACACTTCTTGGGACCATTACTACATCAAGGATGGATATCTTATGAGAGCTAACAAACTTTGCATTCCCGAGTCTTCGCTTCGTTTGCTCCTTTTGCAGGAATCGCATGGAGGAGGACTCATGGGACACTTTGGACGAGACAAGACGTTTGCTACACTCTCTAAGAACTATTTTTGGCCCAAGATGCTTCGTGACGTCTCACGCTTCACCAACCGATGTTCTACATGCCGCAAAGCTAAGTCCAAAGCCCAATCTTATGGTCTTTATATGCCTCTTCCTATTCCCTACCACCCATGGGAAGACATAAGCATGGATTTCATACTTGGTTTCCCTAGGACTCAAAATGGCAAAGATTCCGTGCTTGTCGTGGTAGATAGATTCTCTAAAATGGCTCATTTCATTCCTTGTAACAAGATAGACGATGCTTCACATGTTGCAACTCTCTTTTGTAGGGAGATACTTCGTCTACACGGCGTGCCCAAAACGATCGTCTCGGACCGGGACGTCAAGTTCTTGAGTTACTTTTGGAAAACACTATGTGCCAAGCTCGGAATCAAGCTACTCTTTTCTTCGGCGTACCATCCACAAACGGACGGCCAGACGGAAGTGACGAACCGCACGCTCTCCACTCTTCTTCGTGTGTTGATCAAGAGGAACATCCGGGAATGGGAGCATTGCTTGCCAATCGCCGAGTTCGCCTACAACCGCGCAAGACACTCCACAACCGGCAAGTCCCCCTTCGAGATCGTCTACGGCTTCAACCCGTTGTCGCCCTTGGACATCCTACCTCTTCCTCTCCAAGAGCGCACGAACATGGACGCAAGTGCACGAGCAAGTTATCTCAAGAAGGTGCACGAAGATACAAGGGCGATGATCGAGCGACAAGTCCAACGTCTCGCCACCAAGCTCAACGTCAAGAAGGCACCGATGGTGTTCAACCCGGGAGATCTTGTTTGGCTCCACCTTCGCAAGGACCGCTTCCCACACGAGCGCAAGTCCAAGCTTCTACCTTGCGCCGACGGACCCTTCAAGGTGCTAGCACGCTACAACGACAACGCCTACAAGATCGACATCCCACGAGACAAGTACTCCGTGAGCGATACTTTCAACATCAAGGACCTCTCTCCTTTCCATGGTGATGAAGATTTCGATCCGAGGTCGGATCTTTCCCAAGGGAGGGGAGATGATACGGTGTATCCTAGGGCCATCACCATGGACCCTTCATCGCCTCACCAAGTGCCCAAAGGACCCATGACTAGAGCCCGTGCAAGAGCTTTCGAGACCGAGGTGACCTCGCTCCTCTCTTTACATCTTCCGGATTCACTTGAGACACGGCTTCTACCTTCATCAGAGACTCTATGCATACTCAGGTGCTTGGACAAAGGCCGCGGGACATGATGCTCAAGAGGACAGGCCCGACAAGTGCTCGAGACAAGAAGAAGGCAGGCTGAAGATGCTACAGGCACCGGACGTCCGGCCTGCACCGGACGACCGGCGACTCCCAGGCACCGGACGACCGGAAGACACCGGACGTCCGCCCCCCCCCCAGACGACCGGACGACCGGAAGCCACCGGACGTCCGTGAAAACGACTACAGAAGCTAAATAGCGGAAATCCGAGGATTACCGGACGTCCGGTCCCTCCGGAACCAACGGACGTCCGCTACGACGGCGACCCCCTTTTGTAATATATACTCGTTGACCTCCTCCCTTTAGACTCAGCTGTGGTTTAGCTCATTCTTAGACTTGTGTGGATTTCTCCCACGAGACGGTGCGCCTCTACGGAGAAGATCCACTACGGATTCAGGACCTCCTTCACGGAGAAGATCCCCAGGGATATCAAGACCTCCTCACGGAGAAGACTATCTTTGTATCACCGGTGTTGACTTTGGATCATGTATCTCAACCTTGTATCGCGAATCTAGTGCTTGTGTGATTATCTTCGTGTTGATTGAGTGTTTTCCTCTTGTGTTTTCCCCATCTTTCCCTTGTGATTCCCCGTGTTCATCGTGTGCCAACCTCCAAACGTGAAAGATCCGCTGATTAGGGTTCCACCCTGCATCAACATTCTACCTCTACCTCTACAAGAGCGCATCAACATGGACGCAAGTGCACGAGCAAGCTATCTCAAGAAGGTGTACGAGGATACAAGAGCAATGATCGAGCGACAAGTAAATCGCCTCACCACCAAGCTCAACGTCAACAAGGCACCAATGGTGTTCCAACCGGGCGATCTTGTTTGGCTTCATCTTCGCAAGGACCGCTTCCCACACGAGCGCAAGTCCAAACTTCTACCTCGAGCCGACGGACCCTTCAAGGTGCTAGCACGCTACAACAACAACGCCTACAAGATCGACATCCCACGAGACAAGTACTCCGTGAGCGATACTTTCAACATCAAGGACCTATCTCCTTTCCATGGTGATGAAGATTTCGATCCGAGGTCGGATCTTTCCCAAGGGAGGGGAGATGATGCGGAGCATCCTAAGGTCATCCCCATGGACCCTTCATCGCCTCATCAAGTGCCCAAAGGACCAATGACTCGAGCCCGTGCAAGAGCTCTCGCGGCCGAGGTGACTTCACTCCTTGCTCTAAATCCTTCCGATATACATGAAACATGGCTTCTACCCTCATCCGGAACTCTGTGCATACTCAGGTACTTGGGTGAAGGCCACGGGACAGCTCTGCACAATGGTCAAGACGGCGAGTTCGACAAGCACCGGGATCAAGAAGAAGGAAGGCTGAAGATGCTACAGGCACCGGACGTCCGGCCCACACCGGACGACCGGCGACTTCCAGGCACCGGACGAACGGGAGCCACCGGACGTCCGTCCTCTCCCAGACGACCGGACGACCGGAAGCCACCGGACGACCGTGACAACGACCACAGAAGCTAAATAGCGGAAATCCGAGGATTACCGGACGTCCGGTAACCAGCGGACGTCCGCCCCGACGGCGACCATTCGTGTAATATATACTCGTTGACTTCCCTCCTTTCGAGGTAGCTGTTGGATAGCTCATTTCAGACCTTTGTGTGGATTCTCTCCCACGAGACCGCGCGCCTCTTCGGAGAAGATCCACCTTGGATTCAAGACCTCCACATCGGGGAAGATCCTACGGGATAACCAAGACCTCCTCCGGGAGAAGACTATCCTTGTATCACCGTCGTTGACTATGGACCGTGTATCTCTATATGTATCGTGGATCTAGCACCTGTGTGACCATCTTTGTGTTGATTTGAGTGTTTTCCTGATGTAGGGTGGAACCCTAGATGGCCGATCTTTCACGAAATGGAGGGGATCCCACGATGAACACGAGAGGGAACACGAGGGGAAACACGAGAGAATCACTCAAAACAACAAGAACAAGTCACACATATGCTAGATCCTCGAAACACAAAGAGATACAAGATCCATGATCAACAAGGGACGATATAGAGGGTAACCGGTTCTTCTTCGTGAGGAGGTCTTGAGATATCCCGCGGGATCTTCTCCGTGAAGGAGGTCTTGAATCCGTGTGGATCTTCTCCGTAGAAGGGCCGCAGTCACTCACAAGGAGATGAACCACTAGATGAGCAAAGCTCTAGGTATCGAATGAGCTATCACTAAGCTAACCCTCACTAGGAGGAGGTGGAGGAGTATATATAGTCTAGGGCCACGAAGGGGTAAGTGGGAGAGGGATACATGGGCCTCTGGCCCGATAACTTTGCGCAGACAGCATGTAGCGGACGTCTGACGGCTACCGGACGTCCGGTGGCTCGCGAGGGTCCGGACGTCCGGAAGTCTTCGTACTTCCGCTATTTTCCTTCTGTCGTCGAAGTCACGGACGTCCGGTGGCCTCCGGTCGTCCGGTCGCCTGGGAGTCGCCGGTCGTCCGGTAGAGGCCGGACGTCCGGAGCCTGTAGCTTTTCCAGCAGCTTCTCTTGATCCTTGTACTTGGTGTCCTCGCCGTCTTGTCCAATGCTCCTAGCTGTTCCATGGCCTCCCTCTTGGTTCCTGGTCATGCATAACACATATATTTGAGGTAGTAGCCATGTCTCACATGTAGAAAGTGGAGGTTCGGAGAGGAGCGAGTGAACCTTGTGTCCAATTGTGTGTAGTTGAGGTCTCGTCGAAGTGAACATGGGGATGATCAAGGGATGCTCCGCATCATCTCCCCTCCCTTGGGAAAGATCCGACCTCGGATCAAAAAGCTCATCACCATGGAAACGGTTGTCGTGGACGGACTTGTAGTTGGACCGAGATGAAGACTTGGCGTAATCCAAGTAGTCCAAGGTGTCGTCGGAGTGGTATACATGCAAGAAGGGCAAACACAAACGACACTCGGAAATACAATGGTTAGCGCACAAGTGTCTATCATGTAAGAATGGGTCCGTGTGACAAATTTGGGCATGGCAAGGCACAAGATGCTTATCGAAAAGATGTACAATTACATGTAAAGCATTCATGTGATCAAATGCATTTGAGGTGCACACAAAGGTGTTGTGAATGTGATCAATGCAACCATTGTGCAAAATGATGTCATAGTGTGTTGGTTTATCAAGAGCATGAACATGGCAATGGATGCTCAATATGTGTATGTTATCATGCAATTGATGGAGGACAAGATGATCATGATGTATGAATATGCCATCAAAAAATATCACAACAAATTTGCTAAGGAAATGCACAAGCTCATATATCATGGATGACATGGGGATACAAAATGCAACAAGGCAATCATAATGTGAGTCAATCCATGGGCAAGATGCAAATTTGTTATGGGAATGATATTTCCATGGAGCATGGCATGTGAGCACACAATCAACAAATATGAAGTTTTTGGTGCAATGTGTCAAAGGGGGTTTGACATACCAATGCTCGATGTCGTGGCAAAATGGTAGACCGGTGGTGCATGCATATGGTCCATCTTCAATGTCGGTCCTCCATCTCGTAGATGTATCATGTAGATAACAAGAAGGAAGCAACAATGAAAGTATGGCCCATCCAATATGCATATGTGAGGATGGCTCACAAAGAAGGAATTCACCTTATGTATGTTCTCGAAGGTGTTGGTGTCGCGCAACGTGTATGCCTTCACATGCCCAAGATGCCTCGTGATGGTACCGCCTTGTGAATCCTTCAAAATGAAAGAACATGACAAACACTCGTAAAAACAAATGAGGTTAGCCATAATGCAAAACCTAGCATTCGTGCGGGAAAATACCCAACAAGTGCTTGCATCATTCTTATCATAAGAAAGTACAAGGGAATGTGGCATGGCATGTAAGCGTATGATGCAATAACAACCAAAGACATTAGGCTCAAACAAACAATCATGCATCACAAGTATGGTGTACAAGTCTCCAAGATCATCAAACATAGCATTGTTGCACTCAATACAAGTGATGAGAGATGCAACTAGTGGAGACAAATGACAATGATCAAGATATATCATGTGAGTGTCATGAACATATATGTCATCAACCCAAGAAAGCAAGTAAGAGAGGAACATGGGTGATGCAACATAGCAAGCAATCATAGTGATCAAGTCAAACGAGCTAGTAGTGCGAAGATGCAACGTACTAGAGGTAATCATGGCAAGCATGTCATGTGTGCAAATAGTGAGCATACGTGATGCACATGGCATAGCACAAACATGAAAGCAAGATATGAGCAAAATATCATCAATGTGTTGATGAGAGGTCATATGGAAATAGCAATGGGATATCATGACTCTCCCAACACAAGAATCAACAATAGCGTGGCGCACAAATAAATCATGGTTGTAGCTACAAGTATCTCCACCAAGCATGCAAATACACATATAAGTAGCATAATGGTGAATCATGTGTAAAGGCAAGCAAGGGTCACAATTGCATGGCAAAGTCATAGCAAGAGGCATAACATGCAAAGTGAACACGATAGTATGGGCAGAATGTGACAAGTGGCAAATAGCCCATAGCCGTGTGAGAGCCAAGTAAAAGAGATGCGCATAGTGGTTGCGCGAAGAGAATGGTGGTAAGTAGATTCCACGGAATCCCAAATCGTCGTTGCTCTCAAGAGCTCGTTTTGTCAACTCATGGGATTGTGAGGTTGACAAATGTTCATGAGTACCTACACAAAACAAAGACAAAGGAAAAATTGTGTGTGCATGGTATATGTACACATCATCCATCATGATGCGCACGTGCATGTGTTGGTTAGCACAAAATAGCCAATGCTCAAATAAATGAGATGCGTGATATAGAAACATGTCATCCATCATGAGAGGTTTGTTGTTATGTATGGCATAATGGAGACTCACATGGTGTAATGCATCATGACAAGTAGGTAGAGCATTTTTATTCATGTAATGCATATGGTGCACACAATCATGGTAATCATGCAAGGTATGGAATGCATCAAGATCTCCTAGTATGTATGAGGAAACTATGGGGGTCTCCTCATGAGCATTATTGGAAAGTTCACATGGAGTATATTGACAACATCCATAGCAAAGCATATTTGGAACAATGTGATTGGCATGGCATAGTAGATGAATTGCGCAAGACATGTAAAGGAAGCATGGCAATATCGAGAAAGTTACTTTTGCTTCTCTCGGGTTTTTTTTTCTCTCCTATTTTTTTTTCTGTCATATTTTTTTTCTCCTATTTTTCTATTTTTATTTTAAAAATAGGAAGGGCGAGATAGAATTCGAGCACTATAGGCGGGGCGATTACCATATATAACATAAGACTTCTCCCCCAATTCTGTTTAGTCGAGCTTCTCGATCTGTCATTATTCCTCGAGAAGTAGAAAGAATAGCAATTCCCATTCCACCCAAAATTTTAGGAATTCCTTGATAGTTGGTATAAATTCGTAAGCCGGGTCGGCTGATACGCTTTAAAAAGGTTCTTGTTCTATATATTCCTTTTCTAGTCTTTCTCTTTTGATGTCGCAAAGTTGAAACCAAGAAATATCCATCATCTTGTCATCTATGCCACAAGTGCAAATAGGATTTACTTTAATTTGGCATGCATAGTTACTATGTCGAGATTGATATGAAACAATATGAGAAATCTCACTCATAGCATATGACAAGTTTAGAGGGTTGTCGAACATGATGTGACCAAAAGAATTTTCACATGAGATCCTATGGAGCATAGCATCACAACTAGGCAACTCAACATGCTCATCGTCATATTCATCATAAATAGGTAAGTCAAGACATGATGAAGTCGCACTAGCATGAAGCATGGCAATAGGTGTGTCAACATCATGCAAGCAATCGTTGTCAAGATAGTCCACTAGCGGGACAAGAGCATCACCTTCACCTATTTTACCTTTGGAGTTTCGCTCATGCGTTGTAGGTGAGGTGTTCAAGATCCACTCGTTCTCATCTTCATCATGATGGAACCATGTGGGTGGTGCATCTTCTTCCGTCATGGCCATCGGTTTGTCCATTGGAGGGATGGACTCGTCGAGGGTAGGCATATCGTCATGTAGGAGACCTAGCACCAACGAAAACACACTCGGAGTAGAGGTTAAGTCGTTAGAAATCATAGTGGCCTCACATGCCCTATCAACTACCTCACTCACTAAGTGTTGTGGCTCACTCACTCCCTCGTGGATGCCCTCACTCGTATGGTTGGTGGAGTCACTCAAATGGCTCTCAACCTCACATAGGATGTGTGGCATGCTCTCATGTGTGGGGCTAGTGGTGGTCACACTCATCCTCTCATAGGAAATGCACTCAATGTCACATATGGTGGAGTCACTCATGTCACTCATGTGGTGGTGGCTCTCCTCACATGGAAATTGGGGCATCTCATCATATGTGGGTGTCGGAGAGATGTAGGTGCAAACGTCTCCATGCTCAACTCCAATCGTCTCCTCATCCATAACGCCTCCAAAGGTGAATGCCGTAGGAGGTGGCAAATCATCACTCTCCTCCGAGGTCAAAGAGAAGGTCTCATGCTTGCTCGCGTAGCTTGACCCGGAGTAGTAGTCCAATATGGGCGCCGTCTTCATGGTGTCGAAGAGGTTCATGCTCGTCGCCTTGGTCGAAGGGGATGGCCCATGCTCGACCTTCTTGTCGCCGTCTTGATGTGGGGAGCTTCCGAAGATGGAAGTGTCGCCCTCGCTCGTAGGTGGTCGCCTTGTAATTGGAGATGTCGATGTAGGCGAACTCACGGGAAGTAGGCGAAGATGCCGTACTTCCAAAGGCGAAGATGCCTTGATAGCACTTGGCGAAGATGCCGAAGTGGTGGTTGTAGCCGTAGCTCCGTCTTGGGTAAGCTTGTCTCGCGGTCTTCTTATGTTCTCTTGAAGCTTGGGCTTGGCGTGAAGTAGAGCGTCTTCGGACTTGTAGGTATGCGCTTGTCGAGCATCTTCATGATGATGATGTCGTTGTCGTGCTTGAGCTCTTGGTAGATGTCGTTCGTCGTCGTCGTGCACATGATGCTTGGAGGTGATAGAGGCAAAGGTGTCCCATCTTTCGATGAGATGGCGGCTATCGTTTTGGAGGAAGTCGACTTTGACGATCCGACTACGAACGTGCGAGGACGTCGCGCCTTAGCAATCGCTAAACCAACTCCGAGAGGTTGTTGACCACGCCGGAGCACGATCAATGATAGAGGCAAAGGTGTCCCGTCTTTCGATGAGATGGTGGTTATCGTTTTGGAGGAAGTCGACTTTGACGATCCGACTACGAACGTGCGAGGACGTCGCGCCTTAGCAATCGCTAAACCAACTCCGAGAGGTTGTTGACCACGCCGGAGCACGATCAACCTGACCACGAAGGTCTGTTTCCTGCAGGCAAACGAAGAACAAGCAAGAAACTAAGATTGCAATCTGGATATTGCGAATATAAGAGGAAAACTTTATTGATCAAGGTGGGGTTCTGTGACGCCTTGGTCTGGTCGTTGAACACAAACGAAGTACGCGAAGTTGCAGCTATGGCGAACTTTTAATCTAAACAAAACCCAAAGTCTAAACGACGCCCTAAGGGCTGTATATATGAGGGAAAGAGGGGGGAATTTCGTGGCCCTTGGTGGAGGGGTCCGAAACCAACCCTAACTCTTGTTTCCCCACACATACGGACTCTAAAAACAGCCTATACTCAAGTATTTCGAAATTACATGGGCCTGGCCCAATAATAAGGTGACACAGCACCTATAATAGCCTCTGGACGAAATTTATGAAGTGGCATCTTGTATATTTCGTCCAAGGCTTCCCGCACTCATTATGGTGGCTTCAAAGTCCTAAAATCATCAATTGAAACTCCATTCTTGTTCCCCTTGCGCATGCCATCATCTCCATGCTTGATCTTGCTCCAATGTTCATCCTTCTTGTCCAAGCTAGGCCCTTCATTTGTAAGCAAGACAAATGTATCCAATTTAGGCAGCATCATATTCTCATGAACATTAGATTCATTACCAAGAAACGAAAGTACCTGGTAATTTAATTGGCGTGCGCGAGCTCTAGTAATTGGTCCTGTATATGTGTCAGTTGGAGCTGTGGGTGTAACCTTGTTAGTGATGTCCTCATCATCCTCCCCTTCTTGAATTGAAGTCGTCCTCGACGGAAGCTCATCTTCCTCACCCAAGTAAGGCTTCAAATCTGCAATGTTAAATGTGGGACTAACCCCAAAATCTGCAGGCAGCTCAAGTTTATATGCATTATCATTTATTTTCTCTAACACCTTGAAAGGACCATCAGCACGTGGCATTAGCTTTGACTTGCGCAAAGTAGGAAACCTATCCTTACGCAAATGTAACCAAACAAGATCTCCAGGTGCAAAGACAACACGTTTTCTACCCTTATCTCCAACAAGTTTATATTTAGCATTCATGCGCTCAATATTTTCCTTAGTTAACTCATGCATTTTTAAGATCAATTCAGCACGTTGTTTAGCATCAAAATTAACCTTCTCCGAAGATGGAAGAGGCAACAAATCAATAGGTGCACGAGGTAGGAAACCATAGACAATTTCAAAAGGGCACATCTTAGTAGTAGAATGCAACGAACGATTATAAGCAAATTCAATATGAGGCAAGCATTCTTCCCACATTTTCTTATTATTCTTCAAAACAGCCCTAAGCATAGTAGACAAAGTTCTGTTGACTACTTCAGTTTGTCCATCAGTTTGGGGGTGACAAGTAGTACTAAAAAGTAGTTTAGTCCCCAACTTAGCCCATAAACATCTCCAAAAGTGGCTAAGAAATTTAGTATCACGATCTGAAACAAATAGTATTTGGCACACCATGCAAGCGAATAATTTCACGAAAGAACAAATCAGCAACATTAGCAGCATCATCGCTTTTATGACATGGTATAAAGTGTGCCATCTTCGAGAACCTATCCACGACAACAAATATGCTATCCCTCCCCTTCTTTGTTCGAGGTAAACCCAAAACAAAGTCCATAGATATATCTTCCCAAGGAACACTAGGGACAGGCAAAGGCATATATAAACCATGAGGATTGAGTCGTGACTTAGCTTTTTGACATGTAGTGCAGCGACCAACAAAACGCTCAACATCCCGTCGCATCTTTGGCCAAAAGAAGTGTGTAGCAAGTACGTCCTCCGTCTTCTTCACGCCAAAGTGTCCCATTAATCCTCCTCCATGCGCCTCCTGCAACAACAAAAGACGAACAGAGCTAGCTGGAATGCATAGCTTGTTAGCACGAAACATAAATCCATCATTAACGACGAACTTGTTCCATGTTCTCCCTTCTTTGCAATTCTGCAATACATCTTTAAATTCAGCATCATGCACATATTGATCTTTGATGGTCTCTAAACCAAATATTTTAAAGTCAAGTTGTGAAAGCATAGTATAACGACGAGACAATGCATCAGCAATAACATTTTCTTTTCCCTTCTTGTGTTTAATAACATAAGGGAAAGTCTCTATGAATTCAACCCATTTAGCATGTCTACGGTTCAGTTTTGCTTGACTTTTAATGTGCTTTAAAGATTCATGATCAGAATGTATAACAAAATCTTTGGGCCATAAATAATGTTGCCATGTCTCCAAAGTCCGAACAAGAGCATATAATTCCTTATCATAAGTAGAATAATTCAGACTAGGCCCACTCAATTTTTCAGAAAAGTATGCAACAGGTTTACCATCTTGTAATAACACACCTCCTAACCCAATTCCACTAGCATCGCATTCAAGCTCAAAAGTCTTATTAAAATCAGGAAGTTGGAGTAAAGGAGCATGTGTCAACTTATCTTTCAATACCGTGAATGCTTCTTCCTGTGCAGTACCCCAAACAAAAGGCACATCCTTCTTTGTAAGCTCATTGAGGGGTGCAGCAATGGTGCTGAAATCTCTCACAAAACGCCGATAGAATCCAGCGAGGCCAAGGAAACTCCTCACGTGTGTGACCGTTTTGGGCTGCGGCCAACTCTCAATAGCTTCAATCTTGGCTTTATCAACCTCAATTCCCTGTGGAGTAACAACATAGCGAAGAAAAGAGACTCGGTCGGTGCAAAAGGTGCACTTTCCAAGGTTACCAAATAAACGTGCATCACGTAGAGCAATAAAAACAGCACGTAAATGTTCCAAATGTTCCTCCAAAGATCTGCTAAAAATCAATATATCATCAAAGTATACTACCACAAATCGTCCAATGAAAGCACGTAAAACTTCATTCATTAATCTCATGAAAGTACTAGGTGCATTAGTTAACCCAAAAGGCATGACTAACCACTCATATAATCCAAACTTAGTTTTAAATGCTGTTTTCCATTCATCTCCCAATTTCATACGAATTTGATGGTATCCACTACGCAAATCAACTTTGGAGAATATTGTAGAGCCACTCAATTCATCAAGCATATCATCTAGTGATGCGGAGCATCCTATGGCTATCTCCATGTACACCGTCATAGCACCTCATGCCCCTAGTGGTCCTAAGGTGAACCCGCTCCTCTTCAAGTTTGACATGTATATCCGTTGGACTTGGTCACTACCTCACCATGGAACGTTATGCATTCTTAGGTACTTCGGAGATTGCTACGAGGAAGCACGAAGGAATCACCAAGTTCATCGGATGAACCAAGAAGAAGGGCCTATCCAGTCCGAAACGGGCGGTACTACCGCCTACAAGCGGTACTACCGCTCCCATGCGGCACTACCGCCTACAGGCGGTACTACCGCTCCCAAGCGGTACTACCGCCCGAGGTCCGGTACTACCGCCCTGCCTGTGTGCAGCCGCGGGCCTTTGGCCTTGTATCCCTCGTCACTTACCCCTTCGTGTCATAGACTATAAATAGACCACCTCCACCTCCTTTCTGAGGTTAGCGAATATGATAGCTCATTTGTATGTGAGCTTTGCTCCTACCTTCTCCTCTTGAGAGAGTGAGACTACCTCCACCTTGGAGAAGATCCCTAGTGGATGCAAGACCTCCCACGGGAGAAGAATCCTTGTGGATTGTCGAGACCTCCCACGGGAGAAGAATCCTCGTGGATTGTCAAGACCTCTCTCCTCATAGGATTGGGATGAACTCTACCATGTATCTTATTTCCCTTTGATTGTTCGTGTACCTTGTGGATCTCATGTGTTTGTGAGTCTAGTGGATGTGTGATTGGACTTGTTCTTGAGTGTTTCTCTTGTGTTCTTCCCTTGTGTCCTTCTTGTTCTTGGGGATTCCCCTCCAATTCGTGAAAGATCTCCACCTAGGGTTCCACCCTACAACATCATGGTATCTAGAGCTATGGTTTCTCACGAAATTGGAGCCCCCCTTCGTGTTTTCTAGCCTTGTTTTGTTGTGTTCTTGCCCAATTTCGAAAATCCCCACCAAAAATAGCCCCAAATTTTTCTGTGATTTGTTGGTTTGATGATGTTTTGTTGGATTTGATCCATGGATTTGCTTGGTTTCGAGTGGATCTAGCATCTCCCCAAGTTTCACCACTTTCCATTCACGAAATCCATCCAATTTCGCCCCCGAAATCATCCATTTCCGCCCCAAATTCGCCCCGATCGCGATCCGCGAAGTTTTTCCCGACACCAGCGGTACTACCGCTCATCCAAGCGGTACTACCGCCCTACAAGCGGTAGTAATTTTTTAGTTCCGCTCAACCAAAGCGGTACTACCGCCCCGCACTTTTTCAGCCTTCCGAGTTTCACCGTTTTGACCATAACTTTTACTCCCGAACTCCGATTTGAGTGTTCTTTGGCTCGTTGGAAAGCTAGCGACGTGCCCGAGCTGCTCATCTTGGTTTTACCACCATTTCACTCCATCTTATTTTGTGAATTTTGACATCTCTTCCTAGGGCTTCCACCACATCATCCGCTATACCACCACCGACTTCCGCAACCGAACCATTTTGTTTCCCATATCATTTGTGGTTGTTTGAGTTGTGACTTGAGTCTCCTAAGGTGTTTCGGCTACTTAGGGACGAGTGCTTCTTCATCAACCACCACCACCACTTCCGCATTGTCATCTTCGACACAACCACCACCGCTTGTCCGCTACCACCATTTGACATTTGTCCTTGAGATTTTGAGTTGTGGTTTTTTCCGTTTCCTAAGGTGTTTCGGCTAATTAGGAACGGGTCTACATCAAGAGCACCGCATCTCATCATCATCATCGGACGGTAACTTCGACGACACCATTGTATATACCCCTTGCAATTGCATTGTTAACCCCTAGCCCATTTTGCGTCACTTGCCTATCGAGACTAGCCTTTGAGTATTGCCGGCAACGTTACTTGTGCACATTAGTGGTCATCGTTATACACCATCCATTGCATATATACCATATCATATTGGTATCGTCTTGCTATCTTAGTATCATCCCTCGTGTGCCACAAGATTGTTCCCGCATATACACAATTGCTATCTTGGTTTGTGCATTTCGCATAGTGGCCATT
>LR738716.1:323312778-323332782 GCA_902687465.1 Secale cereale
GGACTGCGGGACCGAGCGAACGAGGGGCTTGAGCGAGGGGAACGGGTGCTGGCGGCGCGCACAGGGAGAGAGGGAGAGCTGCGAAGGGAGGAAGCCAGGCTAGGGTTCGGGAGAGAAAACGGGCCAGGAGAGAATGGGCCTAGAGGCCTGGGAAGTGGCTGAGCGGCTGGAGGGAGGGTCGGCCGGCTGGGCCTGGAGGCCTGGCTGCTGGCCTCTTCCTTTTTTTAAACTGATTTGGCAGAAAACAAAAGCGAGAAGAAAAAGAAAGAAGAGGGAGGTTAGGGAAAAATAGCACAATGATAATTTTCTCGGGCTCGTAAAAATGAGCACGACCGGAGAAAATTATAAAAGGCCAGATCGGAAATAATTCAAACATATTTGAATATAATTCAGATAGGTTTGAACTAAGACGAGATTATTGAAGTGTCCAAAAATGTCCGGAATTTTGGAGGAGCCTCGAAACAACGGAAAAGAAATTACCGGCAAGATTTTGGAGGTGAAACTAGAAGTGAAAGACATGGGGAAAAACATGCAAGTGTGTTACGGGTAATTCCAGACAATGGAATATTATTAATATAGCTCCCTAAAATAATGAGAGACTTTATATGTTATAAAGAGAAGTCATCTTCCCTCGATTTAAATGGACCGAAGGTCCACACGATTTATTTAGGTTGAGAAGCAAAATAAAATATGGCATGGTGACATGATGCAATGCAAAAAATAAAAACACAAGCACAAAAGAACCACACGGGCAACCCGGAACATCTGGATCCTTCGGGCATCTTCTGGAATCTTCTGGGACGTCGGTCTTCGGGCGTCACAACTCTCCCACACTAACAGAGGATCTCGACCCGAGATCCTAGAGATATCACCGGGTAAAAATGGAAGAGGAAGAGGTAAAACAAAGTTGCTTCTTTGACAGACGAGTGAAACCAAGGAACCTTGAGAGGTTAAACAGGTTGAAAGAAAGAATGCAACGGAGATGAACGAAGTTAAGAGCACTCCGTTAAAAGGAGGAACAAGGAGCACTATGAGAACCTTGAAGGTTAGAAGACAAGAATTAAGAGCTTACGGACGGAAAGAATATGAAACCGCAATGGTATGGCCAAGGAATAAGAATGACAGAATTCGGACAGCACTCCGTCTGAAAATGGAAGGAATGAACAAAAAACTAGAGGAGATGTAGTGATACTTGATGAAAACAACAACATATAGCCTCCGGAACAATTAAGAGAATGGCATAAGGGGTAAGAAAGATTCAGACAGCACTCCGGTTGAAAAGAGAGGCAAAACTTGATAAGATGAGAGAACTAGAATGAAGAATACAACACTCCGGTTGAATAGATAAACAATGAAAGAACATGATAAAGAAATGACAAGATGATGGGGTGGAGAGAGCAATATTACAATGCCTCCGGAATGAAAGAATAGCATAAGTCGTTGGAAAGAAAAGAACGGAGAAGAAAATGACAACATCTCTCAAAATAGAATTTGAAAGAGCATCCTTACAAGAAGGGTTGAACGGAGTTGTTGGAAAAATCAACAACGAAAGAATAAGCTTGATGTGGGCTTATGGAAAACATCTCAAAATTAAGAGGTGACAACCAGCCACTAACTTAAACAATTGATTTGATTGAGATCAACAAGGAGATGAAAAAAAAACTTATTCACCGGAAGGATAAATGAAGAACTTGGGTCATTAATAAGCACCACAATATCAACAATCCTTAGGGAAAGCTTTTAGGTGAATTATAACCCAAGATAACTCCAATGAAATAAAAGAGGGGTTGAAAACATCTCCTGGACAAGGAAAATGATGGTTTTAATTATCCCATTCTTGATAACTCGTGAATCATGAAACATGAAGGAATTGTCAAGAATGACATAACACCATCTTAAAGATAAGGTAGAAAGAATTGCAATTGGAATGCATGATGAAGAATATTTGAGCTCCAACAAGAATCTTGATGAAGACTTTGAGTATGAATTAAATCATGATGAACCACCATGAAGAACTCCGGTAATGAAAGCATGAGAAGTGAAAGATGAAAAGAATAAGATTTAAGGCCTGCGATGAATTAGTTGGAGCTTTGGAATGATATAATTGAGATAACTTGAAGCTCCGGAAAACAAGATGAACATCTTAGAAGCGAGAATATGATATGATGAACAAGCTCCAGACAAAAGAATTAAATCACCTGAAGGAACAAGAATAAGAATTATGTTATGCATCTCCTTCACCAATTTAAATTGATGACAACCAAAGGATTTGGCATACTACTTATTCTCGTTGGAAAGAATTAAAGAGAGATCTAGCACAAGCTCGGATAAATCTTCAACAAAGCACCGGTAGGATTGTGAAAAGAACAATTGAATTGAAACGATACAAGGGAGAGTAATCTTGAAAGAACCACCGTAAAAAAATATGGAGACGAACGAAGAGACATCAATGAAGAATATTTGGAGGACGAAGTTGAAAACTGAGAACGAAGAAATATTCTGAAATGATGGCCTTCGGAGGATCACAAAGAGAAGAACTCAAGAATTGCTCTGAAAGGGCATGAAAACAATTCCCACAATTGAAAACAATTATGAGGATGGCAAGAAGCTAGAATCACAACTCATCAAGAGAACGGGCCAAGATTTAAGAGAAACTCTTCTCCGGTCTCCAAATGTTGAGAATGAAGACGAGAAATGCCATGAAGAATTGTTGAGCACTCCGGAATGAAGAATTAAGTGGTTGGACCAATGATGAAAAATAATTTGAAAGCGGACTTGGAGAAGGCATGTGACTGATGGGAATCATTCTTACGTCACATTTGAAAGAATTTTAAAACAACTCCGGAAAATAGAAGAGTCAGTTAAGCTCCTGGGAAAAGACCTGTGGGTTAGGGCCCACTAAAGAAATCACCGTTGGAAAAGATTTCACAAGAGATATTGCACCGGTTGAATTAAAAAGGCTTGAATAAGAAGACAATGCTCAAAAATAATTTGAAAGGATTAAGAATGGAATTATGAATCTTCAGCACTCCGGATATGAAGAACAAGAGGAGAATGATTAATTGGTGCACCGGAATAAGAAAGCATTGTGAAATGAGGAAAATGATAAGATCAACACCAAATCTTGAATTACATCCACCGGTAGAATATTGGAATTAAGAATGATGAACTAGAAGCTCTTGAGCATTTACACGATAAAACACCGGATAAGAACATTGAAGGAAGAATGAAGAAATATCACATGAATAAAATGGATACTTCATTAAGACTTTCTGACTCCAAAAGAAAAAGAAAAAAAGGGTGGGAGGGTGGGAAAACAAAGACAACTTGGGATGAACAAAATGGGCACCGGTTGGAAAAGAATTAACATGATGATCTTGATGGTCAAGAAGAATAGCACTCCCATAGAAATATGAGAATACCCATTAAGAAAGGTATGGAATCAACATTTATCATCGAAGCAACTCGAATACCAGAATCAAGACAAGAACAAAGGATAGATATGTAGCAGCCTAATCTTCACAACATCATTCGAACAGAGACTTGAACGAATGAATTCTGCAGGTACATCAACTTGACGAGAAGCCACTTGGAAGAACAAAAGAAAAATAAAAAGGAACAAAGATCAGATAGAACAAATACAGGATAGAAGTTTCGTTCGACATCTTCGTGCTGAAAGCTCATGGAACGTGTTACAAAAGGGTTTTGCAATCCCCGGATCAGCATAGCCAAGGACCCTTTAAGATGCAACTCCCGATCAGAACAAGTCCATAAAACCACTTCACTCAATGTAGAACCCCAAACTTCATATCGAGCATCCGTTGGAAGAATGCCTAGAACTACTAGATGAACCCACCTATAGATTTCCGAAAGTTTCCAGTTATGCAATCAGGTGTTGGGGATACACGGGAAGCACCGCGCAATCAACTCTAAACCTACATCCAGGTGTATCCATCCTTCAACACATAACCAGTCTTTCTCGGAAACTGTTTACCTCGGACCTTCGAAAACGCATCCACTATAACAAGCTATGGCAATACTCTCGAACTACCTCCCCAGTACTGGGTGATGTCGGGGTTATCTTGCCACTGGCCGTATAGGAGAGATTTTCGATGTCGGCCGTCTTAAGTATTTAGTACTGCCGCGATATGCTTGTGACAACAATACCCCGAAGCTCAACTCCTCGGGAACAGGAGGCATCGAGAACAATATCCTTGTCACAAGAACATCGAAACAATCCCAGAATACTCGCGGGATCCTAAAAAAAAATTTGGTGCAATTTTTGAAAGTAGAAGAGGTAAGAGTAGACGTCAGGAGTCCTCACCAGAATGAAAAGAGATGAGAAGCAAAGAAATCCTACTCTCCGATATATATATAGGACTCAAAAAGTTTTCAGTGTGTGCCTAGACTCAACCGTCAACGATTCGATCAATCAGTGGGGGCTTCTAGGTCGGAGAAGGCTCTGATACCAACTTGTAATGCCCAGGATGGGACTATACCTCCTACGTGTCGAGGCACGACTTAAAGGTATAAGCCCATCCTAGAATGATCTCAAGTTTGGTATCTTTGCACGACTCATGTAAAAGTGGGATTAAAATTGCAAAAGAGAGATAGTTGGCTTACACTCGCCACTTCACACAATACATTACATAAGCAATACATCATTCAGAACATCACAGCCCATCTAAGGGTAAGATCAAAAAGCAAGATACCAAAACAACATAAAACCACAGGTCAGGAATGAATCCTAGTAGAAACCACTACTGATCGTCGAAAACACCACAAGCAAACAGCCACGATCTTCATCGGACTCCCGGGTGAAGAACTGAACCAACTCCTGCATCAAACTCGGCTGAACCTGCATCTGGTGTGGTGAAGTAACTGTGAGCCACAGAGGACTCAGCAATCCCGTTCCCGGGTAACAAGACTATTTAAGCCTTGGGTGAGGACAAGGCTGAAGAAAGAAAAGAGGTGAAGGAACAACAAGGGTCTGCAGCAGCAACTAGCACTAACTTACGTATAAGAGAGCGAGAAGAGAAGGCGCATCGGTCGAGAGATGATCACGAAGTGATCCTAACTAAAGCCGGTCAAACATAACCCCACCGTGTTCAACTCCCGAATCCCTATTCGGAAATTGACAGTCACGGTACACACGCTGGTAGTGTATTGAAACATTGTGTCAAGTTATCTACAACCGGAATTAACAAGCTCCCATCTGCCACATAACCGCGGGCACGGCTTTCGAAAGTTCAAACCCTGCAGGGGTGTTCCAACTTGGCCCATCACAAGCCCACGATCCGCGAAGTCGCAACTCCATAGGTGGGAAGACCCGAGTATTCTCGGAATCCCGTGCTCAAGTTAAACCGAACTAAGGTAAGGCTAATCCAGCAAATCCTCCCGGCGTGTCGACACCCTGATAGTAGCCGCGCGTATCTAAGTCTCAGGACACGACCGGATGAGTCATCCTACAGGTTTTTACCAAACCTCAAGTTTCCTTGAGGTGGCCCCGCAGTCTGCTCGTTTCGGACCAACACTCATGTGGAGCACTGGCCCGGGGGGGTTGAATTAAAAAAAAAAGGGATAGCTAGTCCACATGCAAGTTTTTTTATTAGTTATTAGGCAAATAGTACCAATGTTGGGACTTGCTGGAAAAGACTTAGCACTTAGCGGTTTATCAAGGGGGTCCCATACACCCCAACCGTGTTAGGAACGCATAATCAAGGAACATAACACCGGTTTATACGGTTCCTAACGGCATGAGTGGAACAAATCACCAAGCAAAAGGCTTAGCCTTCCACCCTGCCAGTATATAGATGATTTCATTTAAGCATTTATATAGTGTGATATAACCCAACCAAACTTCAACATGAAGCAAGCATCTTCGATCTTCACCTGCAACTAACAATGCTATAAGAGGGCTGAGCGAAGCGTACTTAGCCAAGCAACGGTTTGCGTAGGTAGGGTGGTTAAACATGGCAATTGGTTACAAGTAGGAGGCTGACAAGAAGAACATGCGCATCGAGGCAAAACTATAGATCGAGACTACTAGCAATAGGCAAAGATAGTAATGGTATCCGGGTTCGGTCATCTTGCCTGGGATTCCACAAGGGAGAAGAATGGATCCAAGAAGAAGACGGAGCAACAGTCGAGCGGATCCTCACAACTCCGGAACGAAACCGAAGCTAACAAGAGAAGCAACCGGAAAGAAAACAAACAACACGGTAAACACACAAGCAAGAACATGGCATACGATGCACAAACAAGTATGATGCATGTCCGGTTTAAATATGCATGGCATGGCAAAGTGCACAAACAAATACTACCAGTTAAGTGGAGCTCAATATGCAACGAGTTGCATATTGACGAAACACCACATTTAATTATTTAGTGGACTCTCGTTATTTACAAGACAAGATTAAATTTTTGTTAACATGGCAAGAGGTGAAGCAAAAATTAAACTACACTATTAAGACATTTTAAATGGGGCCAGAAATAACAACAACATATCCGGAAAATCCCCATGAGCATGTTTAATAATTATAAGCAAACAATAATTCACACATATTAATGTTGTTAACATGATGCGGATGACATGATCAAGTTTATGCAATTTTCTTAAAAGGTTAACAAGAAGAAGATAAGAAGCATTTGTCACCGTGGTGGAAAGAAAGGGTGCCACGGCAACGATTCCGAAAATGACGCCACGGCAACATATCGGTACCGGTAACTCGTTGAGAGTCCGATGCAAAAGGTAAGATGGCATGAGCGAGTCAAACGAGATGAAAGAGGTGGGGTGATCCCGTCACCGGGTTCCCACGAGTCGGTGACGAGGCAACCGAAGAACATGACCAAAGGGACGAAACGGACACGGTGCTCACACGGGAAACATTTCATACAACACAACAACACACGGGTCACGTCTCGGGGTTATACCTTCGAAACACTCGTTTCGGGACGGAATCGAGTTCGTAGTGGAAGAAGTTGTAGTAGTGGAAGTAGTGGTACACGAGTCGTGGTACACGGGGCGACGGTAGTGGTACATGCCGTAGAGGTACTTGAGGGTGCCGACGGATCCGGGCGTCGGTAGTGGTACTTGTCGCGGTCGGCGTCGACGTAGGGGTACACGTTCGTAGTGGGAAGTAGTTGTTCCGTTCGTCTTGGCGGTTCCACGACGGCGGTAGTTGTTCACGGTCATCGGTAGTCGTTCGAGTCGTCGTGGACGTAGTGGAACTTGGTCTCGGCGCATCGAAGGGGTACTTGTCGCATCGTCTTGTGTCGGCGTTCTCGTATCGTAGAGGTACACGCGGTCTTCGGCGACGGTAGATGTACTAGTCGTTTCGCCGTGTAGGGGGTACTTGAATCTTCGGTCTCGAAGAGGTACTTGGTCAGGTTGCCGGTAGTCGTTCGATCATCTGTCAAGTCAACAGAAGCAACACAAAACAAAACCAACACTACAGCACGGCGGGACAGCGGCGAGGTCAGCAGCAGGGAGACCACACGGCAGAAGCAGGCCGCGGGATCCGGTGCTTGGGGCGGCTGGCGAAGAGGAGGCAGGGGCCTCGGCGCTGCAGCAGAACGGGGAGGCCGGACTCCGGTGGTGGACGCGCAGGGCGCCGCGCGGGGAACGGAGGGAGATCGACGGGGCGAGGAAGGCGCCGCAGGCCTCGGGCGGCAGTTCCTGGTCGGCCCCGGCTCGGGGAAACGGCCGGCGGGTTGAGGCCGCGGGCCTGGCCAAGCGGGGCGCTCGGGAAGGAGGCCAGAGGGCCGCGGTGGCGAAGTGCAAGGCGACGCAGAGAAGGACGGACGGAGGGCGCGGGACGCTCGCGTCGGGGAAGGACGCCGAGGGGGAGGGCCCCTGGCCAGCTCGCGGGAAGGGAAGCCGGAGGACGAGGCCTCGCTGGGCCGGCGACGGGGTGCTGCGGGAGAAGGGAAAGGGAGGACGTCGGGCCTTGGAGAAGGAGGGGGTGCAGGCTCGGTGGCGATGGAGGAAGGGCACGGGGCCGAGGCGTGCGAAGGAAAACGGGCACGGGGGTGAGCGATGGGAGAGGGAAGAGGGTGAGCGAGCGAGATGAGGGAGGCTCGGGCTGGATCGGGATCGGGAGAATGGGTGCGGCCGCTGAGGGATCCAGAGGGAGAGGAGCGAGGAGAGGCTGGGGTCTGGAGCGCCCTAGGGTTTTCCCAGGAGGAGTCGGGCTGGAGGCTGGAGTCGGGCCAGGTGAGGGGGAAGGAGGCCCAAGAGGGAAAGGCTAGAAGGAAAAAAACAAAAAGGCTGGGCTGCTGGGCTCTCTTCTTCTTTTTATTTCTTTAACAGAAATAAAAATAGAGAGAGTGCAAAAGAAAATAAGAAAAGAGGCCAGAACAGAAAATAAAATATGGAACATTTTTATAAGGCTTTACGGGATATTACCAACCCAACAAAAATAGTTCCAACACAAAGGAAGTGCAAACTAAAACATTTAGCTTGCAATAAAAGGAGTTTAGATTTTTGGAGGAGCCTCGAAACAACGGAAAGAAATTAAGACAAGGTTTAGAAGTAGAAACTCGAAGTGAAAAGACATGGGGAAATTATGCAAGTGTGTTTGAGTAATTCCAACAATGGAATATTTATTTATATAGCTCCCTAAAAATATTGAGAGGCTTTTATATGTTATAAAGAGAAGTCATTCTTCCCTCGATTTAAATGGACCGAAGGTCCACACGATTTATTAAGGTTGAGATGCAAAAATTAATGAGATGATGGCATGATGACATGATGCAATGCAAAAATAAATAACACAAGCAGAACTGAAACACACGGGCAACCCGGAACATCTGGAATCTTCTGGGACGCCGGTCTCGGGCGTCACAACTCTCCCACACTAACAGAGGATCTCGACCCGAGATCCTAGAGATATCACCGGGTAAAAACGGAAGAGGAAGAGGTAAAACAAAGTTGCTTCTTTGACAGACGAGTGAAACCAAAGAACCTTGAGAGGTTGAACAAATTGAAAGAAGAATAGAACAGAGATGAACGAAGTTAAGAGCACTTCGGTAAAAGGAGGAACAAGGAACATTACGAGAACCTTGCAGGTTGAAAAAAAAACATGAAGCAAGAGCTTACGAACCAAAAGAATAAGAAACCG
Source organism: Secale cereale (assembly GCA_902687465.1). Lineage (NCBI taxonomy): Eukaryota > Viridiplantae > Streptophyta > Magnoliopsida > Poales > Poaceae > Secale > Secale cereale. Next base: position 323,321,901 of record LR738716.1, read on the forward strand.
CAATGGTATAGCCAAGGAATAAGAATGACAGAATTCGGGCAGCACTCCGTCTGAAAATGGAAGGAATTAACAAGAACTTGAGAAGATTGGATGATACTTGATGAAAACAACAACATATTGTCTCCGAAACAATTAAAAGAATGGCACAAGGGGAAAGAAAGATTCAGACAGCACTCCGGTTAAAAGATAGGCAAAACTTGATAAGATGACGAAACTAGAATGAAGAATACAACACTCTGGTTAAATGATAAGCAAGGGAAAGAACATGATCTCGATAAAACGAGATGATGGTTTGAAGAGAGCAACATCACAAAACCTCCGGAATGAAAGAATAGAATATAGATCGTTGGGAAGAAAGAACGGAGAAGAAAATGACAACTTCTCTCAAAATTGAATTTGAAAGAGCATCCTTACGAAGAAGGGTTGAACGGAGTTGTTGGAAAAAAATCAACAACGAAAGAATAAGCTTGATGTGGTCTTATGAAAAAAATCTCAAAATTATGAGGTTACAACCAGCCACTAACGACAACATTTGATTGGATTGAGATCAACAAGGAGACGAAGAACTTATATCACCGGAATGATAAATGAAGAACTTGGGTCATTAATAAGCACCATAATAGCAACAATCCTTAGGGAAAGCTTTTAGGTGAAATACAACCCAAGATAACTCCAACGAATAAATTGAAGGGTTGAAAAGATCTCCTGAACACGGAAAATGATGGTTTTAAATATCTCACTCTTGATAACTCGTGAATCATGAAACATGAAGGAATTGTCAAGAATGACATAATACCATCTGAAAAGATAAGGTAGAAGAATTGCACTTGGAATGCATGATGAAGAATGCTTGAGCTCCAACAACAAGAATCTTGATGAAGCCTTCGAGGATGAATTAAAAACATGATGAATTACCATGAGAACTCCGGTAATGAAAACATGAGAAGTGAAAGATGAAAAGAATAAGATTCAAAGCCTCTGATGAATTAGATGGAGGTTTGAAATGATATAATTGAAACAACATGGAGCTCCGGAAAACAAGATGAACAACTTAGAAGCGAGAATATGATATGATGAACAAGCTCCAGACAAAAGAATTAAATCACCTTGAAGGAATAAGAATAAGAATTATGTAATGCATCTCCTTCACCAATTTAATTGATGACAGCCAAAGGATTTGGCATGCTACTTATTCTCGTTGCAAGGAATTAAAGAGAGATCTAGCACAAGCTTGGGTAAATATTCAACGAAGCACCGGTAGGATTATGAAAAGAACAAATGAATTAAAACGATAACAACGGAAGGGTAAACTTGAATGAACCACCGTAAGAATATGGAGACGAACGAAGAGACATCAATGAAGAATATTTGGAGGACGAAGTTGAAAACTGAGAACGAAGAAATATTCTGAAATGATGGCCTTCGGAGGAACACAAAGAAAGAATTCATGAAATGCTTCAGATGGTATGAAAATAATTCCACACAATCGAAACAATAATGAGGATGGCATGAAGCTAGAACCACGAATCTTCAAGAGAACGGGCCAAGATTTAAGAGAAACACTTCTCCGGTCTTCAAATGTTGAGAATGAAGACGAGAAATGCCATAAGAATTATTGAGCACTCCGGAATGAAGAATTAAAAGGTTGAACCAATGATGAAAAAGAATATGAAAACGATCTTGAAGAAGGCATGTGACTGATGTAATCCATTCTTACGTCACACTTGAAAGGAATTTGAAAATAACTCCGGAAAAATTAGAAGAGTCACGTAAGATCTTGGGAAAAGACCTGTGGGTTAGGGCCCACTCAAATAAATCACCGTTGAAAAGGATTGCTTAAGAGATATTGCACCGGTTGAATTAAAAAGGCTTGAGTAAGATAACAATCCTCAAAAATAATTTGAACGGATTAAGAATGGAATTATGAATCTTCAGCACTCCGGATATGAATAGCAAGAGGAGAATGATTAATTGGTGCACCGGAATAAGAAAGCATTATGAAATGAGGAAAAAGGATAAGATCAACACCAAAATCTTGAATTACATCCACCGGCAGAATTGAGAAGAAAAGAATGATGAACTTGAAGCTCTTGAGCATCATCACGATAAATCACCGGATAAGAACATTGAAGGAAAAGAATGAAGAACCATCACAAGAGTAAAATGGATACTTCATTTAAGAATTTCTTGCTCCGAGAAGAAGAAGGGTGGGAGGGTGGGGAAAACAAAGATAACTTGGGATGAACAAAATGGACATCGGTTGAAAAGAATTTAACATGACCATCTTGATGATTAAGAAGGACTAGCACTCCCATAGAAATATGAGAACACCGATTACGAAAGGTATGGAATCAACATTTGACATCGAAGCAACTCGAATACCAGAATCAAGACAAAAACAAAGGGTAGATGTGCAGCATGATCTTCACAATATCATTCGAACAGAGGATTGAACGTATGAATTCCGTAGGTACGTCAACTTGACTTGAAGCCACTTGGAAGAACAAAAGATAAATAAAAAAGGAACAAGGATAAGATAGAACAAATACAAGATAGAAGTTTCGTTCGACATCTTTGTGCTGAAAGCTCATGGAACATGTTACAAAAGGGTTTTGTCATCCCCGGATCAGCATAGCCAAGGACCCTTTAAGATGCAACTCCCGATCAGAACAAGTCCATAAAACCACTTCACTCAATGTAGAACCCCGAACTTCATATCATGCATCCGTTGGAAGAATGCCTAGAACTACTAGATGAACCCACCTATAGATTTCCGAAAGTTTCCAGTTATGCAATCAGGTGTTGGGGATACACGGGAAGCACCGCGCAATCAACTCTAAACCTACATCCAGGTGTATCCATCCTTCAACACATAACCAGTCTTTCTCGGAAACTGTTTACCTCGGACCTTCGAAAAGCATCCACTATAACAAGCTATGGCAATACTCTCGAACTACCTCCCCAGTACTGGGTGATGTCGGGGTTATCTTGCCACTGGCCGTATAGGAGAGATTTTCGATGTCGGCCGTCTTAAGTATTTAGTACTGCCGCGATATGCTTGTGTCAATGATACCCCGAAGCTCAACTCCTCGGTAACAGGAGGCATCGAGAACAATATCCTTGTCACAAGAACATCGAAACAATCCCAGAATACTCGCGAGATCCTAAAAAAATTTTGTGCAATTTTTGAAAGTAGAAGAGGTAAGAGTAGACGTCAGGAGTCCTCACCAGAATGAAAAGAGAAGAGGAGCAAACAGAAATCCTACTCTCCAATATATATATAGGACTCAAAACATTTTTTAGTGTGTGCCTAGACTCAACCGTCAACGATTCGATCAAACAGTGGGGGCTTCTAGGTCGGAGAAGGCTCTGATACCAACTTGTAATGCCCAGGATGGGACTATACCTCCTACGTGTCGAGGCACGACTTAAAGGTATAAGCCCATCCTAGAATGATCTCAAGTTTGGTATCTTTGCACGACTCATGTAAAAGAGGGATTAAAATGCAAAAGGAGATAGTTGGCTTACACTCGCCACTTCACACAATACAATACATAAGCAAAACATCATTCAAAACATCACAACCCGACTACGGGTGAAGATCCAAAAGAAAGATACCAAAAACAACATAAAGCCACAGGTCAGGATCGAATCCTAGTAGAAACCACTACTGATCGTCGAAACGTCACAAGCAAACGGCCAAACTCTTCAACGAGCTCCTGATGAAGCACTGATCCAACACCTGCTTCAAACTCGGTTGAACCTGCATCTGGTGTGGTGAAGTAACTGTGAGCCACAGAGGACTCAGCAATCCCGTTCCCGGGTAACAAGACTATTTAAGCCTTGGGTGAGGATAAGGCTGAAGAAAGAACGAGAGGTGAAGGAACAACAAGAGTCTGCAGCAGCAACTAGCACTAACTTACGTAAAAGAGAGCGAGAAGAGAAGTGCATCGGTCGAAAGATGATCACGAAGTGATCCTAACTAAAGCCGATCAAACATAACCCCACCGTGTTCAACTCCCGAATCCCTATTCGGAAATTGACAGTCACGGAACGCACGCTGGTAGTGTATTAGTAACATTGTGTCAAGTTATCTACAACCGGAATTAACAAGCTCCCATCTGCCACATAACCGCGGGCACGGCTTTCGAAAGTTCAAACCCTGCAGGGGTGTTCCAACTTGGCCCATCACAAGCCCACGATCCGCAAAGTCGCAACTCCATAGTTGGGAAGACCCGAGTATTCTCGGAATCCCGTGCTCAAGTTAAACCGAACTAAGGTAAGGCTAATCCAGCAAATCCTCCCGGCGTGTCGACACCCTGATAGGTAGCCGCGCGTATCTAGTCTCAGGACACGACCGGATGAGACATCCTACGGGTTTTTACCAGACCTCAAGTTTCCTTGAGGTGGCCCCGTAGTCCGCTCGTTTCGGACCAACACTCATGAGGAGCACTGGCCCGGGGGGTTGAATTAAAATAAAAGGGATAGCTAGTCCACATGCAAGTTTTATTAGTTATTAGGCAAATAGTACCAATGTTGGGACTTGCTGGAAAAGACTTAGCACTTAGCGGTTTATCAAGGGGGTCCCATACACCCCAACCGTGTTAGGAACGCATAATCAAGGAACATAACACCGGTTTATACGGTTCCTAACGGCATGGGTGGAACAAAACACCAAGCAAAAGGCTTAGCCTTCCACCCTTGCCAATATATAGATGATTTCATTTTAAGCATTTATATAGTGTGATATAACCCAACCAAACTTCAACATGAAGCAAGCATCTTCGATCTTCACCTGCAACTAGCAATGCTATAAGAAGGGCTGAGCGAAGCGTACTTAGCCAAGCAACGGTTTGCGTAGGTAGGGTGGTTAAACATGGTAGTGGTTACAAGTAGGAGGCTGACAAGAAGAACATGGGCATCGAGGCAAAACTATAGATCGAGACTACTAGCAATAGGCAAAAATAGTAATGGTATCCGGGTTCGGTCATCTTGCCTGGGATTCCACAGAGGAGAAGAACGGATCCAAGAAGAAGACGGAGCAACAGACGAGCGGAACCTCACAACTCCGGAACGAAACCGAAGCTAACAAGAGAAGCAACCGGAAAGAAGCAAACAACACGGTAAACACACATATCATAAACATGGCATACGATGCACAAGCAAGCATGATGCATGTCCGGTTTAATTATGCATGACATGGCAGGTGCACAAACAAATACTACAAGTTAAGTGGAGATCAATATGCAACGAGTTGCATATTGGCGAAACACCACATAATAATTATTTAGTTGACTCTCGTTATTAACAAGACAAGATTAAAATGTTTTTAGCATGGCAAGAGGTGAAGCATAATAAAACTACACAACTAGACATTTTAAATGAGGCCGGAGAATAACAACAACATATCCGGAAATCCCCATGAGCATGTTTATTAATTATAAGCAAACAACAATTAAACATTATAATGTTGTTAACATGATGCGGATGACATGATCAAGTTTTATGCAAGTTTTATTAAAAGGGTTGACATAAAGAGATAAGAAGCATTTGTCACCGTGGTGGAAGAAAAGGGTGCCACGGCAACGATCCGAAATGAGGCAACACAACATATCGGTTCCGGTATCTCGTTGAGAGACCGGTGCAAAAGGTGACGAAGCGAGTCAAACGAGATGATGGGGTGTTCCCGTTGCCGGGTTCCCACGAGTCGGTGACGAGGCAACCGAGGGACATGACAAAAGGTGGAACGGGCACGAAGCACACACGGGAGACATTCATACAACACAAGCAAGCATCACACGGGTCATCCACGGGGTTATACCTTCGAAACTCTCGTTTCGGGACGGTTCGAGACGTAGAGGAAGGAGTCGTTCCGTAGAGGGAAGTAGTCGTTCTCGCAACTCGTAGAGGAAGTAGTTGTACTCGGGTGACGGTAGATGTACTCGTTCCGTTCGTTCGTAGAGGTACTTGAGGTTTCGGCGACGGTTGTGGTACATGGTGCTTCCGGGCGACGGTAGTGGTACACGCGACGGTAGTCGTTCGGGTCGTAGAGGTACTTGGTCGTCGTGGTACACGTGTCGTACACGGATGTAGGGGTACTTGTTCATGTAGTCGTTCCCGAGTTCGTAGCCGTTCAACATCACGTGAAGAGGTACTTGGTCGGGTCGCCGGTAGTCATACACAGGTCATCTGTCAAAACATTACAGCATAGACACACAAAACAAAACAAAACACAACACCACCAAGACAAAAGCTACAGGAGCTAAACAACGGGACAGCACGGCGCTGCGGGAAGGGCCACGGCAGCAGCACGGCGAGGCAGGGTCGCGGGATCCGGGTTCCTGGACGGAGCAGACTCGAGGGGTCCCTTGGCGCTGGGAGCCGGGAGGAGGCAGCAGGCGCCGCTGCTGGCTCGGGGCGACTGGTGCCTGGAAGCCGGGCGCGAGGAGGAGGCCGGGCGACCTGCGGGCCGGAGGGAGAGGCGACGGGGCTTGCGGGGCTCGGGTCGAGGGGGCCGCAGGGCGCCATGGCGAGGAGGCCCGCTGGGCGCTCGGGAGGAGCAGGGGCCGAGCCCGGGGCGAGCTCCTGTGGCAGAGGTGCGGTGGCCTCTGGCCGCTGGGCGGAGCTGCGAGGCTCCGGGCGCTGGAGGCCTGAGGCGACGCGCGACGGAGGGAGCGGGGCGCCAGGCGCGCTCGGGACTCGAAGGAGGGCGGCGCAGGGGTGCGGGACCTGGGCTCCAAGGCGCGAGGAGGAGTAGAGCGGGCGAGGGAGAAGATCGAGGAACGGAAGGAGGCCGACGGCTGGGAGGCCTCGAGGGGGAGATCGGGGAGAGAGGGCGAGGGAGCTAGGTCGCGAGGGAGAGTGAGTAGCGGGGTCGATCTGAGGGAGACGAGGGGAAAACGGGAGGTGGCGGCGGTGCACGAGGGGGAGAGGGAGATGCGGGAGGTGAGTGCGAAGGGCTAGGGTTTCGGTGGGAAGTATGCGGGCTGGCCTGGTTGGGCCAAAGGGAGGAGAAGGGAGTTGGGCCGAAGGAGGGAGGAGGTAAAGAGGCTGAGAGGCTCTTTTATTTTTATTCCTTTAACAGAAATAAAAATAAAGAGAGAGCAAAAGAAATTAAGAAAAGAGGCCAGAACAGAAAAATAAAATATGGAACATTTTTATAAGGCTTTACGGGATATTACCAACCCAACAAAAATAGTTCCAACAGAAAGGAAAGGTTTAGATTTTTGGAGGAGCCTCGAAACAACGGAAAGAATTAGAAAGGGTCTAGATGTCAAACTTGAAGTGAAAAGACATGGGAAAAATATGCACGTGTGTTATGGTGATTCCGGAGCAATGGAATATTTATTAATATAGCTCCATAATATTTGGAGGATATGTTATAAAGAGAAGACATCTTCCCTCGATTTAAATGGACCGAAGGTCCACACGATTTATTTAGGTTGAGATGCAAAATAAAATATGACATGGTGGCATGATGACATGATGCAATGCAAAAACAAATAACACAAGCTCAAAAGAAACACACGGGCAACCCTGAACATCCGGAACCTTCGGGAAACTTCTGGAAGCTTCTGGAATCTTCTGGGACGTCGATCTCGGGCGTCACAACTCTCCCACACTAACAGAGGATCTCGACCCGAGATCCTAGAGATATCACCGGGTAAAAACGGAAGAGGAAGAGGTAAAACAAAGTTGCTTCTTTGACGAACGAGTGAACCCAAAGAACCTTGAGAGGTTGAACAAGTGAAAGAAGAATGCAACGGAGATGAACGAAGTTAAGAGCACTCTGGTAAAAAGGAGGAACAAGGAACACAAAGAGAACCTTGTAGGTTGAAAGACATGAAACAAGAGCTTACGAACCAAAAGAATATGAAACTGCAACGGTATGGCCAAGGAATAAGAATGACAGAATTTCGGCAGCACTCCGTCTGAAAATGGAAGGAATTAGCAAGAATTAGGCAAGTTGGGATGATACTTGATGAAAACAACAACATATTGCCTCCGAAACAATTGAAAGAATGGCACAAGGGGTAAGAAAGATTCAGACAGCACTCCGGTTAAAAGATAGGCAAAACTTGATAAGAAGAGGGAACTAGAAAGAAGAATACCACACTCCGGTTAAATGGACTAGAAAGAAAAGAACATGATCTTGAATAGAAAACAAGATGATGGTTAAAGAGAGCAATATCACAAAACCTCCGGAATGAAAGAATAGAATATAGATCCAAGAAAGAATTGAATGGATAATAAAAGACAACTTCTCTCAAAATTGAATTTGAAAGAGCATCCTTACGAAGAAGGTTGAATAGAGTTGTTGGAAAAATCAACAACGAAAGAATAAGCTTGATGTGGGCTTATGGAAAACATCTCAAAATTAAGAGGTGACAACCAGCCACTGACGAGAACAATTGATTTGAATTGAGATCAACAAGGAGACGAAAGAGTTATTTCACCGGAATGATAAATGAAGAACTTGGGTCATTTATAAGCACCACAATAACAACAATCCTTAGGGAAAGCTTTTAGGTGAAATACAACCCAAGATAACTCCAACAAAAAAAATTGAGGGGTTGGAAAGATCTCTTGAACAAGGAAAAATGATGGTTTTAAATATCTCATTCCTGACAACTCGTGAATCATGAAACATGAAGGAATTAACAAGAATGACATAACACCACCTGAAAAGACAAGGTAGAAAGAATTGCACTTGGGAAGCAAGATGAAGAATGCTTGAGCTCCAACAAGAATCTTGATGAAGACTTCGAGGATGAATTAAAAGATGATGAACCACCATGAAGAACTCCGGTAAAGAAAGCATGAGAAGTGAAAGATGAAAAGAATAAGATTCAAGGCCTGCGATGAATTAGATGAAGTTGAAATGATATAATTGAAATAGCTTGGAGCTCCGGAAAAGAAGATGAAAAACTTAGAACCAAGGATATGATAAGATGAACAAGCTCCGGAAAAAGAGATTAAATCACCATGAAGGAATAAGAATAAGAATTATGTCATGCATCTCCTTCACCAATTTAAATTGATGACAACCATAGGATTTGGCATACTACTTATTCTCGTTGGAAAGAATTAACGAGAGATCTAGCACAAGCTTGGATAAATCTTCAACAAAGCACCGGTAGGATTATGAAAAGAACAAATGAATTGATACGATAACAACGGAAGAGTAAACTTGAATGAACCACCGTAAGAATATGGAGACGAACGAAGAGGCATCAATGAAGAATATTTGGAGAACGAAGTTGAAAACTGAGAACGAAGAAATATTCTGAGATGATGGCCTTCGGAGGAACACAAGGAAAGAATTCATGAAAATGCTCCAGACGGTATAAAAGAATTCCTCACAATCAAACGATAATGAGGGTGGCAAGAAGCTAGAACCACAACTCACAAGAGAACGGTTCAAGGTTGAAGAGAAACACTTCTCCGGTCTCCAAATGTTGAGAATGAAGACGAGAAATGCCATGAAGAATTGTTGAGCACTCCGGAATGAATAAAAAGATGGAAGGTTGAGCTAAAGATGGAAATAATTGAAAACAAGCTTGGAGAAGGCATGTGACTGATGGAAATCATTCTTACGTCACACTATGAAAAGAATTTGAGAATAACTCCGGAATAAGAAGAGTCAGGTAAGATCCTGGAAAAAGACCTGTGGGTTAGGGCCCACTCAAAGAAATCACCGTTGGAAAAGATTGCTTAAGAGATATTGCACCGGTTGAATTAAATGGCTTGAGTAAGATAACAATCCTCAAAAATAATTGAAAGGGTTAAGAATGGAATTATGAATCTTCAGCACTCCGGATATGAATAACAAGAGGAGAATGATTAATTGGTGCACCGGAATAAAAAGCATTGTGAAATGAGGAAAAAGGATAAGATCAACACCAAAATCTTGAATTACATCCACCGGAAGAATTAGAGAACAAAAGAATGATGAACTTGAAGCTGTTGATCATCTTGACGATAAATCACCGGATAAGAACAATGAAGGAAAGAATGAAGAAATATCACATGAATAATATGGATACTTCATTTAAGAATTTCTGACTCCGAGAAGAAGAAGGGTGGGAGGGTGGGGAAAACAAAGACAACTTGGGATGAACAAAATGGACACCGGTTGAAAAAAAGAATTAACATGACCATCTTGATGGTCAAGAAGAATTAGCACTCCCATAGAAATATGAGAACACCGATTATGAAAGGTATGGAATCAACATTTGACATCGAAGCAACTCGAATACCAGAATCAAAACAAAACAAAGGATAGATATGCAACAGCCTAATCTTCACAACATCATTCGAACAGAGACTTGAACGAATGACTTCCACGGGTACATCACTTGACGAGAAGCCACTTGGAGAACAAAAGAAAATAAAAAGGAACAAGGATCGGATAGAACAAATACAAGATAGAAGCTTCGTTCGACATCTTCGTGCTGAAAGCTCATGGAACGTGTTACAAAAGGGTTTTGCAATCCCCGGATCAGCATAGCCAAGGACCCTTTAAGATGCAACTCCCGATCAGAACAAGTCCATAAAACCACTTCACTCAATGTAGAACCCCAAACTTCATATCGAGCATCCGTTGGAAGAATGCCTAGAACTACTAGATGAACCCACCTATAGATTTCCGAAAGTTTCCAGTTATGCAATCAGGTGTTGGGGATACACGGGAAGCACCGCGCAATCAACTCTAAACCTACATCCAGGTGTATCCATCCTTCAACACATAACCAGTCTTTCTCGGAAACTGTTTACCTCGGACCTTCGAAAACGCATCCACTATAACAAGCTATGGCAATACTCTCGAACTACCTCCCCAGTACTGGGTGATGTCGGGGTTATCTTGCCACTGGCCGTATAG
>LR738716.1:323332882-323349798 GCA_902687465.1 Secale cereale
AACACATCATCTCGTGACCAACTCATTAGTCTTTTGCTTGCAAGGCTCATTATGATGTGTGTTACCGAGAGGGCCCAGAGATACCTCTCCGACACTCGGAGTGACAAATCCTAATCTTGATATATGCCAACACCACAAATACTTTTGGAGACACCTGTAGAGCATCTTTATGATCACCCAGTTACGTTGTGACGTTTGATAGCACACAAGGTGTTCCTACGGTATTCGGGAGTTGCATAATCTCATAGTCATAGGAACATGTATAAGTCATGAAGAAAGCAATAGCAGAAAAACTAAACGATCATAGTGCTATGCTAACGGATGGGTCTAGTCCATCACATCATTATCCTAATGATGTGATCTTGTTGATCAAATGACAACTCATGTCTATGGCTAGGAAACATAGCCATCTTTGATCAACGAGCTAGTCTAGTAGAGGCATACTAGGGACATACTATTTTGTCTATGTATTCACACATGTACTAAGTTTCCGGTTAATACAATTCTAGCATGAATAATAAACATTTATCATGATATAAGGAAATATAAATAACAACTTTATTATTGCCTCTAGGGCATATTTCCTTCACATGCAAGGAAGGAATGAGAAGAAAGTAGCACAATATCATTATGACTACATGCATGCATGCATTAAACATGTTGCTAGTATGAGAAAACATCATTAATTTTTACCTCGATTACTGTTAGTGTCCTTGTATAGATGCAAAATGTATTTTTCATAGTGGCCTTGTATAAGGGAATGGAGGGAGTATAGTGTATAAGTAAAGGGCTCGGGTAAGAAATAACCGAGGCACGTGGAGACGATGATGTATCCCGAAGTTCACACCCTTGCGGATGCTAATCTCCGTTTGGAGCGGTGTGAAGGCACAATGATCCCCAAGAAGCCACTAGGGCCATCGTAATCTCCTCACGCCATCGCACAATGCAAGATGCCGTGATTCCACTAAGGGACCCTTGAGGGCGGTCACCGAACCCGTACAAATGGCAACCCTTGGGGGCGGTCACCGAACCCGTACACTTTGATAACCTTTGGGGGCGGTTACCGGTACCCGTCAAATTGCTCGAGGCAATCTCCACAACCTAATTGGAGACCCCAACGCTTGCCCGGAGCTTTACACCACAATGATTGAGCTCCGAACAACACCAACCGTCTAGGGCGCCAAGGCACCCAAGAGGAACAAGCTCTAGGGTGCCCAAACACCTAAGAGTAATAAGCTTCTCAAACTTCACTTCCACGTATCACCGTGGAGAACTCAAACCGATGCACCAAATGCAATGGCAAGGGCACACAGAGTGCCCAAGTCCTTCTCTCTCAAATCCCACCAAAGCAACTAATGCTAGGGAGGGAAAAGAGAGGAAGAACAAGAAGGAGAACACCAAGAACTCCAAGAACTAGATCCAAAGGGTTCCCCTCACAAAGAGGAGAAAGTGATTGGTGGAAGTGTGGATCTAGATCTCCTCTTTCTTTTCCCCCCAAAACTAGCAAGAATCCATGGAGGGATTGAGAGATAGCAAGCTCGAAGAAGGTCAACAATGAGGGAAGAACACGAGCTCAAAGGATAAGGTTCATTGGGGAAGAAGACCCCCTTTTATAGGTGGGAAAAAATCCAACCGTTATGCTCACAGCCCGCACAGAGCTGTACTACCGCTCCAAGGAGCGGTACTACCGCTAGGGCGGTAGTACCCCTTTGAAAAACAACAGCGAGGAGGCAAAAAAGGCCGGAAGAACCGTGATGGCTTCTCGCCCCTCGTTGGTTACCCCAAGTGAAAGGTTTGAGATGCAGTGTAGCGGTAGTTTTCCCTTGGCAAAGATACCAAGGATCGATTTCCCCTGAGACTCCTAGTTTCAACAAGAAGGTGTCAACTGCTAACGGCGCCAGCTATTAGCAATCAACGTGGACCTGCACACAGATACAAATAACTTTGCTCCCAACGAGTACAGAGAGGTTGTCAATCCCTCCGGCCTTGTCGTTTACAAAGGATCAAACACAAGATATAATAGTGATAGATATTGCTGCAACTAGTAAGTAAAAGCGTAAAGTAAATAGCGGATGTGATCAGTGATGGTAATATGGACCGGGGTCCCATGATGTTCACTAGTGATGTGTCTCTCCCAAAAGACGATAAAACAGCTATGTGAAGTAAACGAATTACAGCTGGGCAATTGACAGAATTATGTGCGCACCAATGCTAACTATGTTGCAAGAAAGGTAGAGGTTCAAAGCATGGGCGGTACACCAAGGCAAGTAGACCGAAATCCATCTGCATCTACTACTAATCATCCAGCTTGAGATATCTATCCAGAACATCTCGCTGGTATTAAGTTGCGAGTCCCACCCATAGTGTAAACTCAAAGCAACAGACAACTGCATTAAAAGAACTTTGCGTAAAGTAAACAATCCTTGCACCCGCGGGCACAAGCACCGTTGTTTTCCCCCTTGTGGCAACAACACATCCCCTAGACTCATGTTTCTATCACTCAAGCTAGTCATCGAGGGGCATGAACCCACAATCGAGCATAACGTTCCCTCTTGGAGTCACTACCTACTACTTGGCCAAAGCAATAAATAGCAACGGAGAACATGCAAGAATTACTTACGAACATAAATATAAAAGAGGTAAATCAAATATATTACTCAAACACAATCTGAACATAATCTCACAATCCATCGGATCCCAGCAAACTCAACATAGCAACAGCATAAGGATTACATATGTGCCTCGATCATGTAGGGCAGCTCACGAGGTCTAATTAGTGAAGCACAAGAAGGGGAGGAGAACATCACATAGCTACTGGTCATGGACCCATAGTCCAAGGGAGACTACTCACAACTCATCCGGGAGGCGTCCATGGTGGTGGAGAGGCTCCCGGTGGTGATCCTTCCCTCCGGCAGGGTGCCGGGAAGAGTTCTCCTGGTGCTCCCGATCTTGGAAGCGCGGCGGCGGCGGAACAGAGATGAGATCGCGAAAAAGGGTTCCGTCCTCGAGGGTTTCGGGACGCGTGTTAAATATATGCCAAAGGGGGGCATCAGCGGAGGCCTGGGGGGCCCAGGCGCCCCCCCGGCGCGGCCAGGAGGGGGGCCGCGCCACCAGGGCGCCTGGAGCCCTGGTGGCCCCCCTCCGGCCCTACTTCGACCGTATGGAAGCTTCCGGAACGCTGATTTTTTATATAATTTTTTCGGGATTTTTCTGGCAGTTTACGTGATGGGAAAACCTGAAATACAAAAACAGCAGAAAACATAAACTGGCACTGGGGTGCACTGAGTTAATAGGTTAGTCCAAATATGATCAAAAGTGTATGGAAGTGTATAAATATCATAGCAATATCACCCAAAAGAGGCATGGAGCAAGCAGAAATTATAGATACGTTTTGGACATATCAAACCGTCAGAGCGGTAGTACCGCTTGACCTCACGGTACTACCGCTAGGGGTAGCGGTACTACTGCTAAGGGTAGCGGTACTACTGCTTGCGAGCGGTACTAAAAAATTACATCCGGGCCTACCACCGCAAGACTTGGGACGAGTTTTTGGTCCGGAGCGGTACTACCGCTGTAGGAACCACGGTAGTACCGCTCTAGAGCGGTAGTAAAAAATTATATCCGCTCCAATTCACGGTAGTACCGCTGCAGCCTTTTCAGAACACCAAAACTGCCACAACTTTTGCAAACGTACTCCGAATTCGATGAAACCAAGTTCGTTGGAAAGCTAGCGACAAGGGCTAACACAATCTTGAAAGAAATATCAATAAGAAGCAAATTAGAAAAGGCCCATAAGAAAATGATGAGAACTCTTCCTCGGATAAGATCGGTAAAACCTCCAACACCGAAAACATCATAGAAGACGCATGTGAACTTCGTTTTCGATGAACTCAAGCTTGTCATCAAGATGACCATAAGCTCTAAGACTCACAAAGAGAACCAAGCAAGAACCAAGTAACATGATGCAAGGATGCAATGGTTTGAGCTCTCTACTAACGATACAATCAAGCTACCAACTTGAGAGCCCCCCTTGATAGTTCGGCAAACGATCCTATAACCCGGTCTCCCAACTACCACCACGAGACCGGTAAAATAGAAAACATATCAAGGGCAAAACCTTTGCCTTGCACATGGTCCACTTGAGCTAGATGATGGCGATCTTGACTCCCTCAAGTTGGACCACCTTTCTTGATTGCGTTGTCTTGGTGAAGACTAGTAGATTGCTCCCCCGTACTCCACTATGGGTGAGCTACTCTTCGGCATATCTTCACAAGTCCATTGTCACCACAATGGACGACAAGCTTCAAGCACTTGATCTCTTTGTGATGCTCCACTTGAACTTGCACACCGCAACCTAACCCCACAAAGAACTCTCACGAAGACCATGGGTTAGTACACAAAGCGTGATTGACAATGCTTACCATACCATGGGATTGCTTGATCCCTCTCGGTACATCTTCTACACTTTGTGTGTTGATCAACTTGATTCATTCTTTGACTTAGTTTTGATCAACCTTGAATCTTTCCAACTCTCTTCCTTTGGATGATGTCTTGAAGGTAACCATGAATGCTCACAAACTCTTCTTCTTCAAGACATGCTTGTAATAAGCTCAACACCCACAAGACCAATCTTTGGATAATTCCTTAATATCACCTTGGTCATCACAAACTCTCCTTGAAACCAACAAATGAACTCCAAGAAAAGCCTATGGACAAACCCTTCAAATATAACTCAAGGCAACCATTAGTCCATAGAGATTGTCATCAATTACCAAAACCAAACATGAGGGCACCGCATGTTCTTTCACTAAATATTTATCTTTCTAGGCATTTCAACAAATGACTACATACGAAACAAAATGAGTGAATCTACACTCTAAAACATGTCTACATGCATCCATATGTTGTAACCATTTGAAATGTCTAGAAAGACAAATATTTGGGAACGGAGGGAGTATGATTTTCTCGCTAGCATGGTTCGTCCAACTTGACGATATTTTGTAAGTTCTATTGAACATTCTCTCGTGGTACCACGGTAGATGCTCAAGATGGACGTTCTCACCAACTTGAGATTGACCATGTTTGGTGACCATTGACGAGGGCGGAAAACAATATAAGCAACGATACAAATAGAATGAATTTTTATGAGTGGAGAGAGTGTATTTTTTTGTAAATCAACCTGTGGCTGGATGCTTAGAGGAACAATGGTATCCCTAGACACTAGAGTTTAAGTCCTAATGTTCGCATTATTCTCGGATTTATATCAGAATTAACGGCAATGCGCTTTTATTGGGAGGAGACGTTCTTGTCGACAACGAAGCGTCTACGGTGACTTCGTAATTCTCAAGATGATATGTCGGCTTAGTCTCTCGAAGATACTCATAAAGGTAGAGTGTGTGTGTGTGTGTGTGTTTATAGGAGTGAGTGTATGTTCGTATGTATAAGACTACCCATAGTGGGAGTAACATAGGTAGTAAGGGCATCTCCAACCGTTCGGCCCCCAGGGCGCCTAAATAGAGCGGCCTGGGGGCGTGCCGGCGCTAGTTCGGCCCTTGGGGGCGACCTAGCTCCGAGTCACGCCCCCAAGCGCCGGCCCCAGGATGCGGGAAATTTGAACTAGGTCGTTCCCGCTCACAAAAGACGTCACAAATCCGGCGATCGGGTGTAGTCTGGCGTTACAAAAAACAGAGCGCCGCAAGTTCGTGTGCGCAGCGAATCACTCGGCGGGGTCGGCTCCAGGCATTGACGGAGTCGGCGTGCGCGGGCTCGGCGGTGTCGGAGCTGCTTCGGTGCTAGGCTGTGTCGGCGCGGCTTCGGTACTGCTGGGCGGCAATGTAGAGGCGTCGTTCGGGCTTGGCATCGGTGTGGCCCTGGGCGCGGGAGCTGGCGTCGTCGGCGTCGTCGGCGTCGTCTCCAGCTGTTGGAAATATGCCCTAGAGGCAATAATAAAAGAGTTATTATTATATTTCCTTGTTCATGATAATCGTTTATTATCCATGCTATAACTGTATTGATTGGAAACTCAAATACATGTGTGGATGAATAGACAGACTTTGTGTCCCTAGTGAGCCTCTACAGGACTAGCTCGTTGATCAAAGATGACCGCGGTTTCCAGGTCATAGACATGAGTTGTCATTTGATAACGGGATCACATCATTAGGAGAATGATGTGATGGACGAGACCCAAACGTTAAACATAGCTTTTGATCGTGTCAGTTATCGCTATAGTTTTCTGCATGTCAAGTATAAGTTCCTATGACCATGAGATCATGTAACTCACTGACACCGTAGGAGTGCTTTGTGTGTGCCAAACGTCACAACGTAACTGGGTGACTATAAAGGTACTCTACAGGTATCTCCGATGGTGTCTGTTGAGTTGACATGGATCGAGACTGGGATTTGTCACTCCGTGTGACGGAGAGGTATCTCCGGGCCCACTCGGTAATACGTCATCTCAATGAGCTCAAAGTGACTAAGTAGTTGGTCACGGGATTATGTATTACGGTAACGAGTAAAAAGACTTGCCGGTAACGAGATTGAACTAGGTATAGAGATACCGACGATCGAATCTCGGGCAAGTAACATACCGACGAGACAAAGGGAACTGTATACGGGATTGCCTGAATCCTTGACATCGTGGTTCATCCGATGAGATCATCGAGAAACATGTGGGAACCAATATGGGTATCCAGATCCCGCTATTGGTTATTGACCTGGGAGTGTCTCGGTCATGTCTACATGGTTTCCGAACCCGCAGGGTCTACACACTTAAGGTTCGGTAACGCTAGGGTTATTAGTGAGAACAGTGCATGGTTACCGAAGGTTGTTCGGAGTCCCGGATGAGATCCCGGACGTGACGAGGGTCTCCGGAATGGTCCGGAGACGAAGATTGATATATAGGATGAAAGGTTTCGGAGTCCGGAAGTGTTCCGGGGAGCATCGGGAAATCGGCGGATTACCGAAAAGGGTTTCGGGGGTCCCGGAAGTGTTTCTGGGCCTAATGGGCCACAAGGGGGGACACCACAGCCCTCATAGGGCTGTGCGACCCCCCTGGGCCCTCTCCTCATGCGGCTAAGAGGGGTGGACCCCCTAGGGCAGCCGCACCCCTTGGAGTGGGGGTAAAGGCACCTAGGGGGGGAAACCCTAGGGCCAGGCGCAGCCCTTGGCCGCCGCCCCCCCCTCTGCCCTGGCCGCCGGCCCCCCTAGGGGAAACCCTAGGGCGCCCCCCTCTCCTCCTTCCCCCTATATATAGAGAGGTAGAGGGAGGGCAGCCAACACACGTTTGTGCCTCGGTGCTGCCCTCCCTCTCCCATAACATCTTCTTCTCCCGCGGTGCTTAGGCGAAGCCCTGCTGGAATCCTTCTCCACCATCACCACCACGCCGTCGTGCTGCCGGTCTCTCCATCAACCTCTCCTCCACCCCTTGCTGGATCAAGAAGGAGGAGACGTCCCCGAGCCGTACGTGTGAAGAACGCGGAGGCACCGTTGCTTCGGTGCTTGGATCTTCAGCGATCTGAATCGCGGCGAGTACGACTCCATCAACCGCGTTCTTAACGCTTCCGCTTAGCGATCTACAAGGGTACGTAGATCCAACTCTCCTCTCGTAGTAGCATCTCCTAGATTGATCTTGGTGAACGTAGAGAAAATTTTTTGTTTTCCATGCAACGTTCCCCAACAGTGGCATCATGAGCTAGGATCTTGCGTAGATGCTTTCTCGAGTAGAACACAAAAGGGTTTGTGGCGTTGATGTTTAAATTGCTGCCCTCCTTAGTCTTTCTTGATTCAGCGGTATTATGGGATGAAGCGGCCCGGACCAACTTTACATGTCCACGTACATGAGACCGGTTCCATCGACAGACATGTGACTTTTGTTGCATAAGATGGCTGGCGGGTGTCTGTCTCTCCTATCTTAGTTGAATCGGAATAGAACAAGGCGGTCCTTGTAGAAGGTTAAATAGCAACTTGAATATCACCGTTGTGGTTTTGCGTAGGTAAGAAGCGTTCTTGCTAGATACCCATAGCAGCCACGTAAAACATGCAACAACAAATTAGAGGACGTCTAACTTGTTTTTGCAGGGTATGTATGTGATATGATATGGCCAATGACATGATGAGATATATTTGATGTATGAGATGATCATGTTGTAATAGTTAATATCGACTTGCATGTCGATGCATACGGCAACCGGCAGGAGCCATAGGGTTTTCTTTAATTTTTGTATGACCTGCGTGTCAATAATTAAGCGCTTTGTAATGCTTTACTTTATCGCTAAACGGTAGCAATAGTAGTAAGAGCATGGTGGGCGCCGACAACCCCGATGGCGACACGATGATGGAGATCATGATGATGGAGATCATGGTGTGGCGCCGGTGACGATGGAGATCATGCCGGTGCTTTGGAGATGGAGATCAAAAGCACGAGTTGATGGCCATATCATGTCACTTATGATTTGCATGTGATGTTAATCCTTTTATGCATCTTATTTTGCTTAGGACGACGGTAGCATTCAAGATAAAATTGTGTTCCCCCCGAGTGTGCGCCGTTGCGAAGGTTCGTCGTTTCGAAGCACCACGTGATGATCGGGTGTGATAGACTCTACGTTCGCATACAACGGGTGCAAGCCAGTTTCGCACATGCACAACACTCGGGTTAGACTTGACGAGCCTAGCATGTACAGACATGGCCTCGGAACACGGAGGACCGAAAGGTCGAGCATGAGTCATATAGTAGATATGATCAACATGTTGATGTTCACCATTGACACCACCTCATCTCACGTGATGATCGGACTTGGGTTGGTGAATTTGGATCATGTCACGCTCGAATGACCGGAGGGATGTCAATTTGAGTGGGAGTTATAAATAATTTGATTAGGTAGTAACTCACTTATCATGAACAATAGTCTAAAATGTCTTTGCAAATTTTTGGTTGTAGATGGCTCGCGCAGTAGCTCCCCTGAATTTTAATGCGTTCCTAGAGAAAGCTAAACTGAAAGATGATGGGAGCAACTTTGTGGACTGGCTCCGCAATCTGAGGATCATCCTCACAGCTGCCCAAAAGGTTTATGTCCTAAATGCACCGCTAGGTGACCCCCCCGCTCCTACAGCCCCTGCAGACGTTTTGAACGTCTGGCAGACGCGTTCGGATGACTATTCGATAGTGCAGTGTGCCATGTTGTACGGCTTGGAAGGAGGACTTCAAAGGCGTTTTGAACGTCATGGTGCATATGAGATGTACCAGGAGTTGAAGTTCATCTTTGAAAAGAATGCTAAGATCGAGAGGTATGAGACCACCGATAAATTCTTTGCTTGCAAGATGGAGGAGAATTCGTCTGTCAGTGAACACTTGCTGAAGATGTCTGGGTACTATACCCGCATAGCTGATCTGGGACTTGTGTTCCCGGATGAGGCTATCATTGACAGAATTCTCCAGTCACTCCCGCCAAGCTACAAGAGCTTCGTGCAGCAGTACAACATGCAAGGGATGAATAAAACCATCGCCGAGCTGTTTTCAATGCTGAAAGTCGCTGAGGCAGACATCCAGAAGAAGTATCAAGTGTTGATGGTCAATAAAACCACCAGTTTCAAGAAGAATGGCAAGGGCAAGAAGGGTAACTCTAAGAAGGGTGGCAAAGCAGTTGCTAATCCAGTGAAGAAACCCAAGGCTAGGCCCAAGCCAGATACTGAGTGTTTCTATTGCAAGGGGAACGGCCACTGGAAGCGGAACTGCCCCAAGTATCTGGCGGACAAGAAGGGGGCCAACAACAACAAAGGTATATGTGATATACATGTTATTGATGTGTACCTTACCAACTCTCGTTGTAGTGCCTGGGTATTTGATACCGGTTCGGTTGCTCACATTTGCAACTCTAAACAGGAACTGCGGAATAAACGGAGGCTGGCGAAGGACGAAGTGACGATGCGCGTGGGAAATGGTTCCAAGGTTGATGTGATCGCCGTCGGCACGCTCGCTCTTCGATTACCATCGGGATTAGTTATGAACCTGAATAATTGTTATTTAGTGCCTGCGTTAAGCATGAACATTATATCTGGATCTTGTTTATTGCGAGACGGTTACTCATTTAAATCAGAGAATAATGGTTGTTCTATTTATATGAGTAATATCTTTTATGGTCATGCACCCGAAGTTAGGGGTTTATTCTTATTGAATCTCGATAGTGATGATACACATGTTCATAACATTGATGCCAAAAGATGTAGAGTTAATAATGATAATACCACTTTCTTGTGGCACTGCCGTCTGGGTCATATCGGCGTGAAACGTATGAGGAAGCTCCATGCTGATGGACTTTTGGAGTCTCTTGATTTTGAATCACTTGACACGTGCGAGCCGTGCCTTATGGGCAAAATGACAAGGACCCCGTTTTCAGGGACAATGGAACGGGCAAGTGACTTATTGGAAATCATACATACTGATGTGTGCGGTCCGATGAGTGTAACGGCGCGCGGTGGATATCGTTATTTTCTCACCTTCACTGACGACTTAAGTAGATATGGGTATATTTACTTGATGAAGCATAAGTCTGAAACTTTTGAAAAGTTCAAGCAATTTCAGAGTGAAGTTGAAAATCATCGTAACAAGAAGATCAAGTTCCTACGATCTGATCGAGGGGGAGAATATCTGAGTTATGAGTTTGGTGATCACTTAAGAAAATGTGGAATTGTTTCACAGTTGACGCCACCTGGAACACCACAGCGTAATGGTGTGTCCGAACATCGTAATCGAACCCTATTAGATATGGTGCGTTCTATGATGTCTCTTGCCGATTTGCCACTATCGTTTTGGGGATATGCGTTAGAGACAGCTGCATTCACTTTATATAGGGCTCCATCTAAGTCCGTTGAGACAACACCGTATGAACTATGGTTTAGTAAGAAACCGAAGTTGTCTTTTCTCAAGGTTTGGGGTTGCGATGCTTATGTCAAAAGGCTTCAGCCAGAAAAGCTCGAACCCAAAGCGGACAAATGTGTCTTCATAGGATACCCAAAAGAAACAGTTGGGTACACCTTCTATCTCAGATCCGAGGGCAAAGTGTTTGTCGCTAAGAACGGGTCCTTTCTCGAGAAAGAGTTTCTCTCGAAAGAATTGAGTGGGAGGAAGGTAGAACTTGATGAGGTTATTGAACCTCTGCTTCAACCAGAGAGTAGCGCAGCGCAGAAAGATGTTTTTGTGGAGCCTGCAGAGGTTGAAGAGGAAGCCAATGATGATGATCAAGGAGCTTCTGATCAAGTTACTACCGAACCTCGTAGGTCGACAAGGGTACGCACTGCACCTGAGTGGTATGGTAACCCTGTCTTGAAGGTCATGTTGTTAGACAACGGTGAACCTACGAGCTATGGAGAAGCGATGGTGGGCCCAGATTCCGACAAATGGTTAGAGGCCATGAAATCCGAGATGGGATCCATGTATGAAAACAAAGTATGGACTTTGGAAGTATTACCTGAAGGGCGGAAGGCCATTCAGAATAAATGGATTTTTAAGAGGAAGACGGACGCTGACGGTAATGTCACCGTGTATAAAGCTCGACTTGTGGCAAAGGGTTTTTCACAAGTTCAAGGGATTGACTACGATGAGACTTTCTCACCCGTAGCGATGCTTAAATCCGTCCGAATCATGTTGGCAATAGCTGCATATTTCGATTATGAAGTTTGGCAGATGGATGTCAAAACAGCGTTCCTTAACGGTTTTCTTAAGGAAGAGTTGTATATGATGCAACCGGAAGGTTTTGTCGATCCAGAGAATGCTGACAAAGTATGCAGGCTCCAGCGTTCCATTTATGGGCTGGTGCAGGCATCTCGGAGTTGGAATCTTCGCTTTGATGAGGTGATCAAAGCGTTTGGGTTTGTACAAGTTTACAATGAAGCTTGTATTTACAAGAAAGTGAGTGGGAGCTCTATAGCGTTTCTAATATTATATGTGGATGACATATTGCTGATTGGAAACAATATAGAATTTTTGGATAGCGTGAAGGGGTATTTGAACAAGAGTTTTTCGATGAAGGATCTCGGTGAAGCTGCTTTCATATTGGGCATCAAGATCTATAGAGATAGATCAAGACGCTTGATAGGACTTTCACAAAGTACATACCTTGATAAAGTTTTGAAGAAGTTCAAAATGGATCAATCCAAGAAGGGGTTCTTGCCGGTATTCCAAGGTACAAAGTTGAGTAAGACTCAATGCCCAGTGACTGCGGAAGATAGAGAAAAGATGAGTGTCGTCCCCTATGCTTCAGCCATAGGCTCTATCATGTATGCAATGCTGTGCACAAGACCAGATGTCAGCCTTGCCATAAGTATGGCCGGAAGGTTTCAAAGTAATCCTGGTATGGATCACTGGACAGCGGTCAAGAATATCCTAAAGTACCTGAAAAGGACTAAGGAGATGTTTCTCGTTTATGGAGGTGATCAAGAGCTCGTCGTAAAGGGTTACGTCGATGCAAGCTTTGACACTGATCCGGATGACTCTAAGTCTCAAACCGGATACGTATATATTCTCAACGGGGGAGCGGTAAGCTGGTGCAGTTCCAAGCAGAGCGTGGTAGCTGATTCTACATGTGAAGCGGAGTATATAGCTGCCTCGGAGGCGGCAAAGGAAGGTGTCTGGATGAAGGAGTTCATGACAGATCTTGGAGTTGTGCCTAGTGCACTGAACCCAATGACTCTGTTCTGTGACAACACTGGTGCCATTGCTCTAGCCAAGGAACCAAGGTTTCACAAGAGGACCAGACACATAAAGCGACGCTTCAATTCCATCCGCGATTCGGTCAAGGAGGAGGACATAAGTATTTGCAAAGTACACACGGATTTGAATGTTGTAGATCCGTTGACTAAGCCTCTTCCACGGGCTAAGCACGATCAACACCAAGACTCTATGGGTGTTAAGATTCATTACCTTGTAATGCTAGATTATTGACTCTAGTGCAAGTGGGAGACTGTTGGAAATATGCCCTAGAGGCAATAATAAAATAGTTATTATTATATTTCCTTGTTCATGATAATCGTTTATTATCCATGCTATAACTGTATTGATTGGAAACTCAAATACATGTGTGGATGAATAGACAGACTTTGTGTCCCTAGTGAGCCTCTACAGGACTAGCTCGTTGATCAAAGATGACCGCGGTTTCCAGGTCATAGACATGAGTTGTCATTTGATAACGGGATCACATCATTAGGAGAATGATGTGATGGACGAGACCCAAACGTTAAACATAGCTTTTGATCGTGTCAGTTATCGCTATAGTTTTCTGCATGTCAAGTATAAGTTCCTATGACCATGAGATCATGTAACTCACTGACACCGTAGGAGTGCTTTGTGTGTGCCAAACGTCACAACGTAATTGGGTGACTATAAAGGTACTCTACAGGTATCTCCGATGGTGTCTGTTGAGTTGACATGGATCGAGACTGGGATTTGTCACTCCGTGTGACGGAGAGGTATCTCCGGGCCCACTCGGTAATACGTCATCTCAATGAGCTCAAAGTGACTAAGTAGTTGGTCACGGGATTATGTATTACGGTAACGAGTAAAGAGACTTGCCGGTAACGAGATTGAACTAGGTATAGAGATACCGACGATCGAATCTCGGGCAAGTAACATACCGACGAGACAAAGGGAACTGTATACGGGATTGCCTGAATCCTTGACATCGTGGTTCATCCGATGAGATCATCGAGAAACATGTGGGAACCAATATGGGTATCCAGATCCCGCTATTGGTTATTGACCTGGGAGTGTCTCGGTCATGTCTACATGGTTTCCGAACCCGCAGGGTCTACACACTTAAGGTTCGGTGACGCTAGGGTTGTTAGTGAGAACAGTGCATGGTTATCGAAGGTTGTTCGGAGTCCCGGATGAGATCCCGGACGTGACGAGGGTCTCCGGAATGGTCCGGGGACGAAGATTGATATATAGGATGAAAGGTTTCGGAGTCCGGAAGTGTTCCGGGGAGCATCGGGAAATCGGCGGATTACCGAAAAGGGTTTCGGGGGTCCCGGAAGTGGTTCTGGGCCTAATGGGCCACAAGGGGGGACACCACAGCCCTCATAGGGCTGTGCGCCCCCCCCTGGGCCCTCTCCTCATGCGCAAGGGGAGGTGGACCCTCCTAGGGCTGCCGCACCCCCCTGGCTTGGGGGGCAAGGCACCTAGGGGGGGAAACCCTAGGGCCTGGCCCTTGGCCGCCGCCCCCCTCTGCCCTGGCCGCCGGCCCCCCTAGGGGAAACCCTAGGGCGCCCCCCTCTCCTCCTTCCCCCTATATATAGAGAGGTAGAGGGAGGGCAGCCAACACACGTTTGTGCCTCGGTGCTGCCCTCCCTCTCCCATAACATCTTCTTCTCCCGCGGTGCTTAGGCGAAGCCCTGCTGGAATCCTTCTCCACCATCACCACCACGCCGTCGTGCTGCCGGTCTCTCCATCAACCTCTCCTCCACCCCTTGCTGGATCAAGAAGGAGGAGACGTCCTCGAGCCGTACGTGTGAAGAACGCGGAGGCACCGTTGCTTCGGTGCTAGGATCTTCGGCGATCTGAATCGCGGCGAGTACGACTCCATCAACCGCGTTCTTAACGCTTCCGCTTAGCGATCTACAAGGGTATGTGGATCCTACTCTCCCCTCGTAGTTGCATCTCCTAGATTGATCTTGGTGAACGTAGAGAAATTTTTTTGTTTTCCATGCAACGTTCCCCAACACCAGCTGGTTCAGGATGAGGCCACGCTCCGCCGTGTACCACGCCTTGAGCTGCTCGTCGTTGCTCTGGAGTATGTCCGCCCCGCCCATAAGAAAAGCCATGTCGGTGTTCCTCTTCTTCGCGGCGACGTTCGTCCGGAGCAGGTCGACGTTGGTCCGGAGCAGGTCGAGCTTGATGGCGCTGTTCGTCATCAACGACGACCACCGCGCCTCGGTCTTCTCTTCACGCAGGACGACCCGGGCCTGGGCATCGGCGAGGCAATGCTCGATGGACTCCTGCACTCGTGCGGTTGCCGCGTCGGCGTGTTTCCCCTTCTTGGCCCCTTTGTGGTCGTCCGGCCGCCCCTCTGACGCGCCCGGAGTTGTCGCGTCCGGCTTGTATGTCTCCTTGGCCTTGTCGAGGGTACGTCGGACTTCCACCCACTTCTCGCACTTGTCAATGCGCTTGTAGACGTGGAGGTACATGAAGTCGGCGTCGAGGTTGTCTCGCCGATACATGGCGAACATGCGCAACAACTGCACGGAGGAACAAACAGTTGGCGGGCGTAGACGACGAAGAGAAGCGGGCGAACGACGTGCGTACCTGATCCTCAACGCTGGCGCCACTCTCCGGGCGAACCGCGACCTCCTCGACGATACCATGCCATTTGTTGCACGCCCCCTGGATACGCCCCCAATGGTTCGCCATCGCCTTGGAGCCGCGCTGCATGTATACGCCTTTGAAGTAGGGGTCGACGAGCTTTCGCTCGTCGAACTCGGCCTTGATGCGGTCCCAGTACGTCTCGAAGCTCTGGTTCGTGCCGGTGGTCGGGTCGAGGCACACGACTTTCCATGCTTCGGCGAGGCATTCCTCCTCCTTGGACGTCCACTTGATGCGCGGTTCGCCTGGCCTAGCCGCCCGCTTCTTCTTCTTGCGCCCCTTCGTCGGACCAGGAGCCGGCTCCTCCTCCTCCTCCTCCTCGGGTTCCTGCGCTTTCTGCACGTCCTCGCCGTAGACGTAGCCGAGCTCGACCTCCATGCTGCCGCTGAGATCCACTACCTTGTCCTGGGTGGCGAACCCGGGAGACGCGGCGGCCACGGTCGATCCTGTCGCGATGATGTCGTCCATGTCGGCTCCTGTGTCGTCGGTGTCGCCAAGGTGCGAGAAGGGCAGCGGTCCACGACGGAGATGGGGCGTCGGTGTGGACGCATAGGCGGGCGGCGAGTAGTTGTATGGAGGGTACTGCACGCCGACGAAGGCGGGCGAGGGTGTGCGCGTCGCGGGGTGGCCATCGGGGAAGGTCACGCTTGGGTTGAACCCACCACGCGCGTCGTCGTCGGCGTAGCCGGGCGACGACGATCCCATGGAGAACCGACGCCTTGCTGTCCCCAGGGCGCGTACTGGGCGTGGCTGAGAACGGGTGGATTCATCATCCCCGCGTGGTCGGTCGATGAGGAGGCTGCCGCAGCCGCCGCCGCGCACGCCGCGTTGTCGCGGGCCTTCTTGGCGATGGCCCTGTTCCGCCGGTCGGCGGTGACTGCATCGCGTCGCTGAACTTCCACCCTCCACTCGGCGTTCGACATGCCCGATGGCTTCGATGGCGGTGCCCTCGGCCTCCTCTGCTTCGGCTGGGCCACGGTGTCGGTCACGGTTGCCGCCGCGTGCGGCATGGCGTACTTCTTCGGCGGCATGGCGGCGACTGGAAGGCGAGCGGAAGGGGGTTTGGCGGGAGGAAGGGAGGGAATGGCGGGAGGAAGGCGAGCGAGCGGGAGGGAATGGCGTACACTAGATTATTGACTCTAGTGCAAGTGGGAGACTGTTGGAAATATGCCCTAGAGGCAATAATAAATTGGTTATTATTATATTTCCTTGTTCACGATAATCGTTTATTATCCATGCTAGAATTGTATTGAAAGGAAACTCAGATACATGTGTGGATACATAGACAAACACCATGTCCCTAGTGAGCCTCTAGACGACTAGCTCGTTGATCAATAGATGGTTACGGTTTCCTGACCATGGACATTGGATGTCGTTGATAACGGGATCACATCATTAGGAGAATGATGTGATGGACAAGACCCAATCCTAAGCCTAGCACAGATCGTGTAGTTCGTATGCTAAAGCTTTTCTATATGTCAAGTATCTTTTCCTTAGACCATGAGATTGTGCAACTCCCAGATACCGTAGGAATGCTTTGGGTGTACCAAACGTCACAACGTAACTGGGT
>LR738716.1:323354759-323365657 GCA_902687465.1 Secale cereale
CCCACCGCCCAATCAACGCGCCCCCCCCCCACCGTCGGCGACTGCCAACCAGAGGTCTCACGACTTCGAGCAGCCACCGACCACTAATTTATTACCATTTCTGTTCTTCATATATGCGCTGACGGGTGGGTCCTATGGTAATGTGCGCTGCTGAATGTGGATCGTTTGACTGGTCAATTTATCGTGTCAACAACAAATTACGGAGCTGTATGGTGAGCCAGTGACCGTATGATCACCCTAAAATGTATTTTGTTAACACAGTACAGACTCAAGCTACCATTTCTTTCTTTTATATACGGGCTGACAGGTGGCCCCCATGGTTACGCGCCCCGATGGTGCAACACTAGTTGCGTCACGTGGAACGTTTGACTGGTCAATTGATTGTGTCATCAACAAAATACGGAGTTGCACGAGTGAGCCAGTGATCGTATAATCATGACATGTATTTTTAACACGGTACAGACGCAAGGGCTCATATATACGCGCAATCACTCACCGCTATAAGCGCACACACGCAGACCCTACCCCTATGAGCACCTTCGAGAGAGTGGGCCAGCATATGATCTTGATATTTTATGAAGTCACCATAGGTGCCTCGTAGTCGAGTGGAACGTCTCCTCCCACTGAACGCACATCGCCAGAAAATACTGAAATTAACCCAGGATAAATGCGAGCACCGAGACTTTAACCCTGGTGGGCTCTAGAAACTACTGCCCTCCTAACCATCCAACCACATGTTGGTTAGCACGACAAAATGTATGTGGTGACCATGATGATCTTATTCTGAAGTCCAGTGACCATATCGTGCTTTCGCTTCAAATACAATGACCGTAAGTGTCGTCAACAAAATACGGAGCATGCATCAAATGCAAAGTCCGTCAGTGTCATCAAGAAAATACGAAGATGTATCGTGAGCTAGATACCAGATGATCACCACGAGAATGTATACGGTGACCGTAATGAGCATATTCTGAACTCCAGTGACTGTACAGTGCTTTAGCTTGAAATACAGTGATCGTCATGCGTGAATGTGTCATGGGCATGCATACTTTTAGAGGGCCGAGAGATAGTTTGTGTGCGTACGTGAAAGTGGTGTAGAAAGAGGGGATATCCGATGGAGACGAGGAGAGATATACCCTTCGTTTCTCTTTCTCGTGACTAATATTTTAGGAGAATATATAAACATTCACAATGCAGAACAAATATTTTTAGATGCACCATGCAATTAACTTTCATGTATAACATTGTACTATTGTATATGCTTATTTTCTTAGTGGCCGATTGCATGTGTGGTGTGGTGGGCACATTATTTCTAGTCGTGGTGGGTCAACATGAGGACTCATGGGTCGGTTCCATCCTGCGCCACATAGGTTGGATCGAGACGCGTTATACGAAGACCCATGTGGAGGACTCAGCGTACAACACGAAGCTAGCTACCAGAGTCGCGGAGGACTCTATCCCCACTGGTGATAAGCCGACTATATATGATTTATAACCCTAGGCCCCCAGTATGTTATAGAAGCTTGGGGGCTAGTTCGTCGATAGTATACACACACGCACAATGCCTGGTATTCACGTGTACTTTGTGTACACCCCTATCACTAATATACAGTACCAGGAGTAGGCTTTTTCCTCAACTGCAAGGGTCCGAACTAGGGTAAAACTTTGCCTCGTATTACAATCCAGCCTAATAGTCAAGGATATCCTACCGAATGATATGATGGAATCATATCTGCCAACTACTAAGAGAGAGGTGTGTCTGGGGGGCAATGTGTGCGAGAGAGGCCTAAAGATAATGTGCGTGCGGGAGACACGTAGGCACATATATGTGCGTATAGAGGGCTAGTAGAGACCATGCGTGTGTGTATATATGCATGTGAGAGAAATAGTGTTTTCCAACTGAGATTAGCGAAAAGAGTGGTACATAGTAGTCAGAAAGAGAGAGAGAGAGAGAGAGAGAGAGAGAGAGAGCATGTGCGTGAGACTCCCCGACACCCCGAGAGAGATTGTGAGCATGTGTGAAAGAGAAATGCCGATGCATATAAAGTGTGTGCACTTATGCGGTAGATAGAGAGATATATAGCGCATTTGTGAGAACGGGCCGAGGCATAGTGCATCTACGTGTAAAAGGCGGTTCTACGCATTAAATTAAAATATAAATGGCATTATTATTTTTGGATGAGATCATGAATTTTGCAAATTGCGTATGGACGAAAATCGGTCTATCAGACGTGGGCTTGCAAAGCGGCTTCACAATAGTGTTGGGGTACACATGTGTCCAATGGAGAGATGTAAAGAACCAGTCCAATTGCTCAAGGAGAGGATCCTGTTGCATATTACTCCACGTGAATAGTCTGTCGTTTAGGGGTAATTCAATGAGATTATGCTTGCGGATGATGTCATTGAAAGTCGACATGTCATTTGTGTCGCCTCCAGGTTTATTACGGTTCTCAGGGCTACGGATGTAGTTGAAATCGCCTAAGAAGAGGCAGTCTTCATCTGTTTGAATATCTCTATCATATAACCATTGAGTACAAGTATCTCGAGCAGGGCCAGAACAAGGACCATAAATATTGAAAAGAGACCAGGCTTGAGCAGAAAGTGTGCTAGTAAACTGAATGCCAAGAGCAAAATCTTCCTGAATAATCACAGACCCAGTAAACATGGAGCTATTCTAAATCGTAAGAAGGCCACCCGAGGCACCACGCGACGGAATAAAAGCGAACTGATCAAAGCGCTTGGGGCAGCAAGATTTAAGAAAAGCCAGATCAATAAAAGGTTTTTTAGTTTCCTGCAAGCATACGATAGCACAACCACTAACAGCAAGCGCATTAGATAGCGCGAGAAGTTTCTTATCGGAATTTAAACCTCGAATGTTCCAACACAGGACATTCCAGCTACGCAAAAGTGGCATGGAGTAATGCAGTGATCAAGTCGAGGAAGAGGGAGCCTCATCCACATTGTCGTTGGAGGGAGCCGCTGCGTCTGGAGCCAGCAGAGCATCTTCAGTGAGCTCTTGGGGAGGAACAGCACAGCGGTTGATGCCAATATTCTGCAGGACCCGGAGAGGGGTTGGTGGAGGCGGCAGATGCTCAGTTTCCGAAGGGCCGACAGCAGCAGGAGTAATTCTGGGTTTCACTTTAGAGGAAGAGGGGCGCCCATCAGAAATTTGCGGCACTCTGATGCCATCAAACCGCGTGGATCTTGTACTGCGCCTGACTTCAGTAGTAACCAGAGGGACCCTGCTTTTAGTGCGGCGAGGCCGAGACGTGGATGGCCCGGGAGCATCAATTAGTGGATGGGCCAAGCCCATCAGTGGCTCATCCTCCATGGGCTGCGAGGAAGGAATAGGTAGCCCAGCATTCAAACTCAAAGTTGGCGCCAAGGTATCAGCAACAGTGCAGTCCATAGGCAGAGGAGTGTCATCAGTGTTGGGATCACGCAATTCAGGCTGAGCTTTTGAGATGTCAGTTATTTGGACTGAAGAAGGTGCTGAAGGGTACCGTATACCCGCAGAAAAGCAAATCAAATGAGTCATGTCCACATCTTGTATTTGCAGGACGGTTCTGGAAGGGCGCTCCAATGGGGGCAGTCCATAACCAGCACTCCAGGGTCCATAAGCAGCCACCACAGCGAGTATCGATTGAGATAGGTGGGCAGTGAACACGTTACGAGGGATCAGGTCTGAGGTGAGTACAGTAGCAAGGTTGTTACCTTCCAATAGAACACTGGCCTGCAAGGTGTTAGCAGAGACTGCAACCTCAACATTGATGACATTTGGAGGAGCTGGAGGTGCCACCATCAGAGTGTTGGTCTGGGCCAGAGCTATCGAGGAGGATCCCTGGGAACTTGCATACGAGCTGGAGTCAAGCCAAGCAGAGTTAAGACTGTCCGACAGATTATTTTCAGGTAGAATGCCATCTTGCACTTGGAGGCCTTGAGCAGCCAACCAGGCTTGGAAGTTGACGAGGGCAGCAGGCATTTGAGGAGCAGGTGGTTGAGGCCAAGGGTCCCATTGCTCATTCTGAGGACCATCTTGCTGAGGAGCATGGTGGGGGGCTTGATCATTCCCAATACCATTCTGGAGAAGCCAGTTTTGCAGTTGCTGTTGATAGAGTTGTTCTGCAGTCAGTCCTTCGCCAAACATAGGATGCGGGACGCCAATCGCCGGAGGTGGTTCCTCATCTGCCACTGGAACATCCGGATCATGAGCATTCCAGTCAGCTCCCCGCAAAATAAATACTGCAACTGTCCAACAAGCTCTATCACCGCCGAGCTGACGAATAACAATACTCTTGGGTATCATACACATGTGAATCACCAGGACCTTGATAAGAACGACACTTCTATCCATATTGGGACTATTCCAGGAGACTAGTCTACCATAGTCATCAACAGAATGCTGCAGGTAGAAATCAGTCTGATAGTCATCGGGGAATCCTATATACATCAACCAGACCTCCGGGCCGTAGGTGGTGGTGCGCATGTTCAGAGCAGCATTGTGGCACACGAAAGAAACTACCAAATCTTCATCATCTAGCTGAAAGGTGGTATTGACTGTTGTGTCTCTGATGAAGGAGTTGGTGAAAGCAAACATACCAATACCAAGCGGATGGTATGATGTATCCGTAGTGTGGAGACCAGATTCATGGAGTAGGCCCTCAATGGTGTTGCGAAGCTCCTCCCGGAGGTGTAGGGGGACGAAGCGGCTGACTTCAGCGGTGGCGAGGAAGCTGTTGTTGAGTGGGGGGATTGGATTGACCGCCATGTCCGCCCTCACTTTCCGATCCGTTGGCCCTGGCTCGACTGCCCAACCTGCGGGGAGAAACGGGATTGGGTTGATGGGGTAGTTGGCCATGGTAACGATGGGAAGCAGATGACAATGGGGGGAGATGGAGGCGGAGGGAGCGGCGGCAAGTGGCTATGGAGGTTGTGGAGCTAGCACGGAGTGCTCTGCTGTGTTGGGAAGCGAGGTGGAAGAAGGGGCCGAATGCGAGGCGTCAAGGTAGGTCGGGGTGTTTTTGGTTTCCACTGCCACCGCCGCGCCCAACGTCGTCGCTAACAGCGGGGCTCCAGGTGTCCGTAATGACCACAAGAGCAGCATCGGACGGTGGGTGGAGGCTGGCTCCTGGCGACCGTGGGGGCAGGATCGGGTCGGTAGGGAGGGATTGATTTGATGCCTGGGGTCGCTTGATTTGACTGCGGTGGTAATGGCAAGTGCTTTAACGGAGTTTCCTTGTTCAAAAGATATGTGTCGCGCAGGGCAATTAAAACTCTTGTGATCGGCGGCGGAGCAGTTTAGGCATATAAGCCGAGCATGGCAACTATGTTTGCGGTGCCCCCATTGTAGGCATTTGCCGCAAAGAATGCCCCAGCAGTTAATGAGATTGTCAATTTTGGAGCGATCATATCCTGCCCGCGACAAATCCGCGATATGATCATTGGAGAGCACCGGCGGCCAAGACGTATGCGGAGGTGCATATTTGAGCGCCGAAGAAAGGAAACACTATGGTAGGATAGGATAAGTAATATTATAAGGAAACTGAAATTGCCCAATCAATATTAAATGCTCCTGCGGGATAATTGAGCAAGGATTATGACCCGTATCTTTTTGCTTGATCATCGTACAGTCTGTCGGGAGATTCAAATCCTTGTAGACGGATGAACTGGAAGCTTCATGGCCATGTGTGTTACTGAAATCCATGGATGCCAATGGAGTAATACCAAATTTGCTCAAAATTTTGTGAGTATTCAGATCAGAACCATCAGATCGCAAGAACGCCGACGAGTCCACCCGGATTGCCACAGGGTTACGGACGGCTAAAGATTCCAACCTTTCATCATCATGCCATTGAAAGTTAAAATGCTTAAACCCATTGAATCGGCCATTGAACAAATGAAAGTGACATATAAAGTCTGGCCAGATGCGGTCCTTGAGGCTGTGAATAAAATGTCCAACTTTGTTGCCAGCCACAGAGAAACGAAATGATCTGTCATTGATCTGAGAAACCTTAAACCCTTTGTGATGGCCTCCAATACAACATTGAAGAGCCACACCCACTGAGTCTTCAGAGAGAGGGAAAGAAGCCGAAGAGAAAGAGACTACCAAGAAAAATTCCTTGGTGGGGCGTGATGGGGAAAAATGCACCGTTTCTCCGAAACGACGACGTACCTGCTCGGCCACAGCAAGGCCAGGGTTGAAATCCCAATGGAGGAGGCCTTCCATGGTGAGGATCACGAGCTAGATCCATGGTGAGGAGGGTGCAGAAGGTGGAGGGAGGAGGGAGGAGGGTAGAGGCGCCATTGGTGTAGGAGGCGCCCTTATGCCTTCCTATTTTTGGTACACACTACATCTGTGTGTTAACCTTGTTCTTACATGAAACTACCTCTCTTTTGTATCCTGCATCAATCACTTACGATGAGTCACCTTTATTCGTTGCATATTGCATATTATTTCTAGCCTGTTGCCATGTATTGCTTCTAATTTGGTCAAATACATTTGTTAGGGCACCCTTTTAATTTGCCAGAGTGATATTGGTTTCATCTTTCATATGGTTTCTAGCTTGCATTGATTCTAACAAGTTCAAGCACCTTGTGCTTAGTTTACACTTTATATATCATACATGTCAATATGTCACGCCATCCTGTTTTTCATACATATTCCATCCTCCTATCATGCGGCTGCCTTACATGAAAGTAGTGTTCGTCAGTATCATGCATCAATGAGTTCTGTAGAGAAAATTTTATTACTTTTTCTTGTGGGTTTGACTTGACAAGGCAAAATCAAGAGAGAGGAAGGAAAACAGTAAGGAAGGCGATGGTGGTGGTCCTCTGCAGCAACGTAAACGGAGCACATGTACCGATTCTCCTTGTATTGATAGTGCATTACAAGGTCCAAGTCTCCGCTCCCCTACTCCACCATCCAAGGTGCTTGCTCTAATTGGCAGTGTGATATCTGGTTGCATGTTGCATATGGTGTCTAGCTTGTATTGCTCCTAATTAGTGTAAACTGCATCTGCTTAGCTTACACATGATACGTGTGAATATGACACGCTTTCCTGTTTTTGGTACATACTATATCTGTCTATCACACCATGTTCTTACATGAAACTACTCTTCTTGTGTATCATGCATCAGTCACTTATGATGGAACACCCTTAAGTTGGCAGTGTGATATTGGTTTGCGTCTTGAATATGATTTCTAGCATGTATTGCTTCTAGTTTGATGAACGCCACCTATGACAAGACAGTTTTAACTTGGCAGAGTGATATTGATTGCACCTTTCATATGATGTCTAGTTTGAAGTGCTTCTAAATTGTTGAAGTGCCTTCTGCTTAGTTACCACATCATAGGTGTGAATATGTCAAGTCATCCATTTTTTCGTACATATTCCATCCTCGTATCATGACTTTGCCTTTCATCAGAGTAGTGTTCGTTAGTATCATGCATCAATGAGTTCTGAAGAGCAAATTTTATTCCTTTTTCTTGTGGGTTTGACTTGACAAGGCAAAATCAAGAAAGAGGAAGGAAAAGAGTAAGGAAGGCGATGATGGTGGTCCTCTGCAGCAACGTAAACGGAGCATCTGTACCGATTCTCCTTGTACTGATAGTGCATTACAAGGTCCAAGTCTCTGCTCCCCTACTCCACCATCCAAGGTGCTTGCTCTAACTTGGCAGTGTGATATCTGGTTGCATGTTGCATATGGTGTCTACCTTGTATTGCTCCTAATTAGTGTAAACTGCATCTGCTTAGCTTACACATGATACCTATGAATATGACACGCTTTCCTGTTTTTGGTACATACTATATCTGTCTATCACACCATGTTCTTACATGAAACTACTCTTCTTGTGTATCCTGCATCAGTCACTTATGATGGAACACCTTTAAGTTGGCTCTGTGATATTGGTTTGCGTCTTAAATATGATTTCTAGCATGTATTGCTTCTAGTTTGATGAACGCCACCTATGACGAGACGGATTTAACTTGGCAGAGTGATATTGATTGCACCTTTCATATGGTGTCTAGTTTACAGTGCTTCTAATTTGTTGAAGTGCCTTCTGCTTAGTTACCACATCATAGGTGTGAATATGTCAAGCCGTCCATTTTTTTCGTACATATTCCATCCTCATATCATGACTTTGCCTTTCATCAGAGTAGTGTTTGTTAGTATCATGCATGAATGAGTTCTGAAGAGCGAATTATATTCCTTTTTCTTGTCGGTTTGACCTCACAATGTAAAATCAATAAAGTTGAAGGAAATTGGCAAGGCATTGGATGATGGTGGTCCTTCCGAGCAACTGAAACGGAGGTTCTCTATAGATTCTACTCCGCCATCCTCCCAACAAGATTCGCAAGACAACGCAAGGCTAGACAGTCAACGTAGCTGTGTAGATGATAAGCACATCTCCCCTACTCCACCAACACAGGTGCTTGCTCTAACTTGCCACTATTATATGTGGTTGCATGTTGCGTATGATGTCTAGCTTGTATTGCTTCTAACTTTGTTGAATTGCATCTGCTTACTTTACACATAATGCCTGTGAATATGACACGTGTTCCTTTTTCTAGAACATACATGTACATGATGAGCACATCTCCCATACTCCACCATCATAGGTGCTTGCTCTAACTTGGCACTATTATATGTGGTTGCATGTTGCGTATGATGTCTAGCTTGTATTTCTTCTAACTTTGTTGAATTGCATCTGCTTACTTTACACATAATGCATGTGAATATGACACATGTTCCTGTTTCTAGAACATACGTGTACATGATGAGCACATCTCCCCTACTCCACCATCACAGGTGCTTGCTCTAACTTGGAACTGTTATATGTGGTTGCGTTTTCCGTATGATGTCTAGTTTGTATTGCTTCTGATTATGTTGAATTGCATCTGCGTAGCTTACAACTTATACCTGCAACGATCACTTACCCATAAGACACATTTAACTTGGGACTGTGACGTAGGTTGCATCTTGCATTGTCTTCTAGCTTGTACTGCTTCTAATTTCTTGAAATGGCACTTACGACGAGACACTTTTTACCTGATAGAGTGATATTGGTTGCATGTTCATATGGTGCCTAGCTTCAATTTCTTCTAATTTTGTTGAAATGCCTTCCGCTTACTATTTTTTCATACATATTCCATCCTCCTATCGTACATGTGAATATGAAACACTGTCTTTTTTGTATATATTCCATCCTCCTATCCTGCGCTTGCCTTACATCAAAGTAGTGTTCGTCTGTATCATGCATCAACCAGTTATGCAGAGCTAATTTTATTCATCTTCTTGTGGTTTTGACTTCATAAGGCAATATCAGAAAATAGGAAGGAAAAGAGTAAGTTAGGGGATGTTGGTGGTCCTCCGCACCGACGCAAACAAAGACTCTCTAGATTTGCCACTGCTACTGCTAATGAAGTTGAAGTCCCAAGTCTACATGATGAGTTCATCTCCCGTACTCCACCATTGCAGGTGCTTGCTCTAAGTTGACAGTGTGATAATTGGTTTCATGTTGCATATGTTGTCTAGCTTGTATTTCTTATATTTTGATTAAATTGCACCTGCTGAGTTCATACGTTATACATGTGCATATGACATGGCGTTATGTGTCTAGAATACACTGCATCTATCTATCATACCATGTTCTTACATCAAAGTACTGTTGTTGTGCATCCCGCATCAGTCACTCATGATTGGACACTTTTAACATGGCAGTTTGATAGTGGTTGCATCTTGCATTGATTTCTACGTTGTATTGCTTCTAATTTTTCGAATTGCCACTTATGACAAGACACTTTTAACTTGGCAGAGTAATATTGGTTGCATCTTTAATATGGTGTCTAGCTTGCATTACTTCTATTTTCTTGAAAATCCTTCTGCTTAGTTTACACATCGTAGCTGTGAATATGTCATGTCGTCCTGTTTTTCTTACATATTCCATCCTCATACGGTTGTCTTACATCAAAGTATTGCTTGTTTGTATCATGCATCAATGAGTTGTAAAGAGCGATTTCATTCTTTTGTGTTATGGGTACGGCTTGAAATGGCAAAGTCAAAAAAGAGCAAGGAAAATAATATAGTAGGGAGTGTTGTTACTCGTCGGGTGAAACGGAAAAGGATCTGTCATCCAGATTCTCATGGTACTTATAGTGCAGTAGAAGGTCCAAGTCCACCGGCTAAATCTACAAACACAGTATCACCTGCTCCACTAGCTGCAGCATCCGCTTCAACTGTACCAGCATCTCAACGAGTTACTCGTTCGTTTGCTCCGGAACTGGCCAGTTCCCAAGCTGCCTTCACACCTAACACTACTTCCGAAGCACTGCTGACACAATAGGACTTGGCAAGATCAGATGAACCTCATGAGCATCAACACCAAGATGGTACGTGACTGAGTCAAGTTGCAGTTGCATGCTCCTTTATATGTACTCTCATAGTTTGATGTACACTAACACTTTCCATATTCGTGTTGAACTAGCACCACAACGCAAGAAGAAACAGACATCAGGGATAATGCTTGACAGATTAACAAAATCTAAAGGAGGAAGAATGGAGATCCATTTTGTGGCAGGTTAAAAAAGGCCGCGTGATGCTACAGAGTCGGACAAGTTAGTATCAGAGGCAGCCGTTGCCGTTAGGTGTCATGCACGTATCCTCTCAACGTGGATCTAGTACAGGAATGAGAAAGTGTG
This sequence comes from Secale cereale, assembly GCA_902687465.1. NCBI lineage: Eukaryota > Viridiplantae > Streptophyta > Magnoliopsida > Poales > Poaceae > Secale > Secale cereale. Next base: position 323,365,460 of record LR738716.1, read on the forward strand.
ACGCCCAAAGACCGACGTCCCAGAAGATGCCAGATGTTCCGGGTTCTCCCTTGTGTTTCATTTGTGCTTGTGTTATTTATTTTGCATTGCATCATGCCATCATGACTTTAATTCTACAACTCAACCAAATAAGTCGTGTGGACCTTCGGTCCATTTAAATCGAGGGAAGGATGACTTCTCTTTATAACATATATATAT
>LR738716.1:323373082-323393082 GCA_902687465.1 Secale cereale
CAATTTGGAAATCATAATTCCTTTGCATTCGAGCTTTGAATTAGTCAGTTTTTTCCTATAGTCTGACCTCCTTGTATACATTCTTCTTCTGGTGGGGTAACGATGCTCACATCAGATCCCTTGTGAACCGTCAGATCCTTTGTTGTGTTTTATCCGACAGCGTCCTTCATATTCGGTAACCTTGTGAGCCTTTTCTCGGATACATAATGCCTTTGGTAAATGGTATCTTCTGCTTTCTCAACCATACTCTGCCTTCGGGCTTGAGTTGTTTACTCGTGAAGTTTGTGGTATGTGTTCTAAGATGCCCAAGTTGGTTGAACCTACGCCTTCCCTAATATGTGTGAATCCGAAGATTATGCGTGTTATATCTACTAGTGTTTCTTTGGTAACATTCAACGCTACAACTTCTTCGGATGCGAGAAGTGAATGGAAGGTTATGCATTGATGAATTGGGAGTCGACCTTGAGCCTTTGTGTTCATGCCCATGGAGCCAGTGTGGAATTTATCATGGAAGCTTCTTGTTATGATAATAGTCCCCTTGTGATAAGTTAGTCTTGTATCTATGTTTGTTTCTTTGCAGCCATGGTTCCGACCCCGGTTGTTCTCCTTTGATTCCATTTCTTAGACAATTTAAAGCACTCGTCCTCTTCAGATAAGTTCACCTGTTCGACCTCTACATAATATACTTTCGATTATTACCCTTTGGTATCTCGAGAATATCACAGAACTACATAACTTCTTTGAGAATTTCATCAACTATTATTTCTTGTCGATTCCAAATTTTCCACGGGTTCTGAGTTGTTAGAAACTCGAGAACACCGATAGCTGATTCGAGTCTACACTTTCGTTTCCATTGCTTCGATAAAACTCTCTTGTAACCTAACATATCTGAGAGCAGTGATAATTCCCTGCTTATGTATACACCTCGGTGTACAAACTCTGTCAGTAAGATCTTGTTACTATTGTTGACGACATTCCGGTAGCCACCGATGTACATGAACTTTGCCTATTGGTCCGCATCGCCTTGCGAGCAGGAAAATGGTTCTCTTCGTCCCTCACCCTTGGTACCAACATGGTTGCCAACATAACTGACAGGTTATCCTGTGACCAGCCTTGCTATCTTGACCGTGCAAAAATCTTAGCGCCTTCCTGCTTTAGTCCACATGGTGGGCCCATAGCCCACAGTTCCACAGGATCAAAATCTGACTCTCATGCACATCTCTGTTTTCCAAAATTGTTCCTCGCGCTTGGCTTCGCATGTAAATCACGAGCCACCTTCCTAGTGATCTATTCTGGTATCATACGCAATACTTATTCTCGTTGCTCTCAATCTCTTTCACACTTTGTTTCAGGCAGCGAACGGTTGCCTACCCGCTTGAAGCTTCATATTGCACCTTCTTACCTTGCTCTCGACGACTTTCTTGAATTTGAACTCGAGATATGCCTCTATGCCACGTTCAATGAGGTAGCCCCCAGTTACCTATCTTGTGTTGAGGTCCGCCCTTCCCGAGTCTTTCCCCCTTACTCCACCCCTTAAATCCCGGGACGAGATTTCTTGTAGTGGAGGAGAATTGTGATGCCCGGATAATGAAGCTATAGTAATCCTATGCTAATGATGCCACATCATCGCTTTTACTGTTGCTAGAAATCATTTTGGTTCAAACCGGTTCGATTTTAAATTTAAAATAAAGTCAAACAGGTAAAGTTTTCAAATGACAAAACTAAAATGTTCAAAGTGTTGCAAATACTCCATAGGTAATTATGGTGGTGACCCAACACTTTGGAAAAGTATTTAAATCCCCTTTTGTGAATATAACATCGACTAAAAACAATTAATTAACTGCCTTTTCTAATTTATAAAATATTGAACTATTTTATTTGAGCCCAAACTTTTTGTGCCATCTAAGAACATTGTCTAGTATTTGTATGACATGTTTCACTTTTTGCAAAACTTGTTTGGTGGGTCAACTAAATGCATAACAGGAGCTAAAAAACTAAACAGTAAACGAAAATTAAGCAAACGTAAAGAAAGATAGAAAGGAACAAAAAAACATCCCCTTTGGGCCTTGGCCCAACTGGCTACTGGACCGTCCCACTCCCCCTCGCTACCTTCTCCGTCATGTTCACCAGGGGAGGTGGACACCCCCGATGACTGCCACGGCCATGGCCATCGCCGTGGCGGCCATCTGCAGTCTCCCTCAGGTCTATAACGCGGCCCCGACGCCCTCTCCCTAACGCCCCCGAAACCCTAGCGCCCTCCTTCTCTCGCCCCTCGCTCTCCCTTGACGCCGCCCACCCCGAGATGTGGTCGCCGCAGCCTCGTCGTTGTCGCGGCCACAAGCCTTCCCGGTTCTAAGGAGCATGTTCGGAGGCTCCACCGACCTCCTCCGCATCTTCTGGGCCTACGGATGAGATGGGAGCTGCTCTGCATCCTCGGCCATGACCTGGTCTTCCCCGCCACGGCCACCACGACACCGTCGCTCGATCTGCACGACTTCGACGACCCCCAGCTCCCCTGCGACTCACTCGTGCACCGCAGTGAGCCTCTAGTCGTTTCCCCCTACCCCCTCGTCGATTTCGAGCTGTAGCAATCTTTCCCGCGAGCTCCGGTTCGGTAGTCCGCCATCGACGAACCTCGCGCTCGCCCGCGTGACCTGCCTCGCCCCGAGCCATGTCCATCTGCGCCTGCGACTTCCTCGAGCGCGCTCGCCTTCCCTGGCTGCGCACCACACCCGCCGCTTCCTCCTAGCCGCGCGCACTCGAGACCGCCCGTGGCCTCGCTGCTGCTTCTGCCCGCTGCCGCCGCGGCCTCGCGCAACCATGCCACGCCCCGCCGCTCGCCTCGCATGCCCCTGCCTCGGCCTGCCGCCGGCCCGCCCACTGTTGGCCCCTGCGCCCGACAACACCCTCGCCCGCGGCCGCCGGTCCTCGCCACGGCGCCGGCCGTCCGCAGCGCCCGAGACCCGGCGCCCGCCCGCCGTGGCCTCGCCTCCCCCCGCGCGATGGGCGTCTGGGTGCGCCCCGCCCCAGCGCCTGTTTGCGCCCGAAACCCACCCCGACTGGCCTCTGTGCCACTGGCAGTCGGGCCCCAGCCCTAATTTAAAAAAACGAGGATAAACAAAGAGTTAAAAATTATTATTCAATTAATTAACTTAATTACAATGTTTAATTAAACTAACTACTTAAGTAACCTAGATAATCTATAATTATTTAAATGTGTCTATGCCAGGAGGCCCCACCCCCTATTGACCAGTCAAACGTTGACTGGTCAACTGGGACCCCCTGGCCCACCTGTCAATTACTGTGTACACTTTTTGTACACTGTGTTGGGTGCATCTAGTGTTTTAATATTTAATTTCAAATTAATAATAATTCCTGAAAATTAATAAAACTTTGAAAATCATATAAAATAATCTGCAACTCGGATGAAAAAGTTTTACATATGAAAGTTGCTCAGAACGACGAGACGAATCCAAATGCGCAGTCCGTTCGTCTGCCACACATCCCTATCATGCTCAACATGGAACTTTCTCTCTCCGGTTTGCCTGTCCGAAAATGCCTACCCCGGGAAAACTTTCCCGAATGTTATCCCACTTCACCGGTATCGTGTAGCACTGCGTTGGAACACGCCTAGCTCTGTCTGTAGTCATGTCATGCAACTTTTGCTTTATATTTACTGTTTCTCCCCCCTCTTCTCTCTGGTAGACTCCGAGGCCGACGCTGCTACCGGGTACGACTACGCCTCTGACGATCAGACCTTTTCAGCGGAGCTTCCAGGCAAGCCCCCCCTTTGATCATCCCGATATCGCCCATTCCATTATCTCTTATACTTGCATTAGATTTTGCTATTGTTATTGTTTGATCCTATTATGATGCATAGCTTGCTTTTGTACCTGCTATTGTTACCTACATGCTTATGCTAAACTGCTTAGTATTGGTTGGCTTGTGATCCATCAGTGACCCCACCTTGTCCTTGTTGCCCCTGCTTCATCATCGATGACCCGAGCAACATGATCGATGACCAGAGCCTGACGTCTCACATCACATCACACCCCCTTTGTTGCTCGACTCTGCAGAGATACTATCGAGTGCCGAGGGTGAGACCTCGTAACGCACTCCTGATGATAACTCTGTAGTGTAGCTATTCGGTCGTGGTCATCGAGGGTGATTCCTCTTTAACCATTCCCGATACGACTCTGTCGTGCAACACCTCAAGAGTGAACCTCAAGGGTGATTCCTCATACGTTCACCTTGATGATTACATCGAGTGGAATCCACCGAGGGTGATTCCTCGGCGTTTTCCCCCTGGTGTTTGGACACACAGTTACCTTGACTTTACTTGAGACTATTGTTGAAGTCGGGTCGGCCTTGAGAAGTACCCACGAGTTGATGTGAAAGTCGGGCGGCCCCGTGGAGCACCCGTGAGTTAATTACGAGGCACGGTCGGGCAGGCGGGCCGCTCCAGAGTGGGCTGGGCTAGCCCTTGCCGTATTTCCTCGAGACGGGGCGACGGGGTCACATTATCGTGAGTCTCTGCTTGTTTTCGCGAGCTCCTAATACACTATTGGTTTGGGTATTTGTTCTGAATCGACCTCTGGCCTTTAGGCACTAACCGCCACGCGAGAATAGTTATGGGCCTCGGCGTCGTGCTATCAGCCGAAGCTTTGTCAGACGTCCAGTTCAGCATTGCGGCACGCCTAGGCCGACACCTTCTTGTAGTGTCGAAGCCTGGACCCGCCCTGCTCGCAATGGCCTGTAGTGCAACGGCCGATGGCCCATGACCCCGGAGTGCTTAGGATGTAGACCCGCAGGGACCTCTCTGCTGAGCCTAGGTAGGGCTACGACGTGTTGATCTTCCGAGGCCGGGCATTGACCCAGAAAAGTGTGTCCGGCCAGAGATGATCGAGCGTGAGGGTAACGTGGTGCACCCCTACAGGGAAGTTATCTATTCGAATAGTCGTGTCCACGGTGTTGGGGAACGTAGTATTTCAAAATTTTCATACGATCACGCAAGATCTACCTACTAGATGCATAACAACAAGAGGGGAGAGTGTGTCCACGCACCCTTGTAGACCGGGAGCGGAAGCGTCTAGTGACGCGGTTGATGTAGTCGAACTTTCTTCGTGATCCAACCGATCAAGCACCGAACGTACGGAGCCTCCGCGTTCAGCACACGTTCAGCTTGATGACGTCCCACTAGCTCTTGATCCAGTAGAACTTCGCGGGAGAGTTTCATCAGCACGATGGCATGGTGATGGAGATGATGAAGCTACCGGCGTAGGGCTTCGCCTAAGCACTGCAATGATATGACCAAGGTGTGTTCCTGTGCAGGGGGGCACCGCACACGGTTGGGAGAGATCAACTTGATCAACTTGTGTGTCTAGAGGTGCCCCCTGCCCCCGTATATAAAGCAGCAAGGGGGGAGGCCGGCCGGCCCCTATGGCGCGCCCTAGGAGGGCCACTCCTAATAGGAATATGATTCCAATCCTATTCCTAGTAGGAGTCCACCAAGAGGGAGAGGGGGAGGAAGGAGAGGGAGAGGGAGAGGGAAAGAGGGGCCGCGCCCCCCTCCCATAGTCCAATTCGAACTCCCCTTGGGAGGGGGCGCGCCACCTCCTGGGCTGCTACCCTCTCTCTCCCCTAAAGCCCACTAGGGACCAAAACTTCCTCGGGGGTTCCGGTAACCCTCCCCCCCGGCACTCGGGTTTAATCCAAAACTTTTCTGGAACACTTCCGGTGTCCGAATATAGTCGTCCAATATATCAATCTTTACGTCTCGAACATTCCGAGACTCCTCATCATGTCTGTGATCTCATCCGGGACTCTGAAGTACGTTCAGTACATCAAAACTCATAAACTCATAATACCGATCGTCATCAAACATTAAGCGTGCGGACCCTACGGGTTTGAGAACTATGTAGACATGACCGAGACTCATATCCGGTCAATAACCAATAGCGGAACTTGGATGCTCATATTGGCTCATACATATTCTACGAAGATCTTTATCGGTCAAACCGCATAACAACATACGTTGTCCCCTTTGTCATCAGTATGTTGCTTTACTTGCCAGAGATTCGATAGTCGGTATCTCAATACCTAGTTTAATCTCGTTACCGGCAAGTCTCTTTACTCGTTCCATAATACATCATCTCGTGACTAACTCATTAGTCATTTGCTTGCAAGGCTTATTATGATGTGTATTACCGAGAGGGCCCAGAGATACCTCTCCGACACTCGGAGTGATAAATCCTATTCTTGATCTATGCCAACACCAGGAACACTTTCGGAGACACCTGTAGAGCATCTTTATAATCACCCAGTTACGTTGTGACGTTTGATAGCACACAAGGTGTTCCTCCGGTATTCGGGAGTTGCATAATCTCATAGTCATCGGAACATGTATAAGTCATGAAGAAAGCAATAGCAGTAAAACTAAACGATCGTAGTGCTAAGCTAACGGATGGGTCTAGTCTATCACATCATTCTTCTAATGATATGATCCCGTTGATCAAATGACAACTCATGTCTATGGTTAGGAAACATAACCATCTTTGATCAATGAGCTAGTCTAGTAGAGGCATACTAGGGACACTTTGTTTTGTCTATGTATTCACACATGTACTAAGTTTCCGGTTAACACAATTCTAGAATGAATAATAAACATTTATCATGATATAAGGAAATAAATAATAACTTTATTATTGCCTCTAGGGCATATTTCCTTCAGTCTCCCACTTGCATTAGAGTCAATAATCTAGTTCATATCGCCATATGATTTAATACCGATAGTTCACATCCTTATGTGAATAACACCCATAGTTCACATCGCCGTGTGAACAACACCCAAAGGGTTTACTAGAGTCAATAACCTAGTTCACATTGCTATGTGATTAACACCCAAGAGTAATAAGGTGTGATCATGTTTTGCTTGCGAGAGAAGTTTAGTCAACGGGTTTGTCACATTCAGATCCGTATGTATTTTTGCAAATTTCTATGTCTGCAATGCTCTGCATGGTGCTACTCTAGCTAATTGCTCCCACTTCCAATATGTATCCAGATTGATACTTAGAGTCATCTGGATTAGTGTAAAGCTTGCATTGGTGTAACTCTTTACGACGAACTCTTTATCACCTCCATAATCGAGAAACATTTCCTTAGTCATCCAGTAACTAAGGATAATTTTGACCGGTGTCCAGTGAGCTACTCCTGGATCACTTTTGTACCTCCTTGCCAAACTCATGGTAAGGTACACAACAGGTTTGGTACACAGCATGGCATACTTTATAGAACCTATGGCTGAGGCAGAGGGAATGACTTTAATTCTTTCTCTATCTTCTGCCGAGGTCGGGCTTTGAGTCTTACTCAACTTCATACCTTACAACTCAGGCAAGAACTCCTTCTCTGACTGATCCATTTTGAACTACTTCAAAAACTTGTCAAGGTATGTTCTCATTGAAAAAACTTATCAAGCGTCTCGATCTATCTCTATAGATCTTGATGCTCAATATGTAAGCAGCTTCACCGAGGTCTTTCTTTGAAAAAACTCCTTTCAAACACTCCTTTATGCTTTCCAGAAAATTCTACATTATTTCCGATCGATAATATGTTATTCACATATACTTATCAGAAAAGGATGTAGTGATCCCACTCACTTTCTTGTAAATACAGGCTTCTCCAAAAATCTGTATAAAACCATATGCTTTGATCACCTCATCAAAGCGCACATTCCAACTCCTTGATGCTTGCACCAGTCCATAGGTGGATCGCTGGAGCTTGCACACTTTGTTAGCACCTTTAGGATCGACAAAACCTTATGGTTGCATCATATACAACTCTTCTTTAAGATATCCATTCAGGAATGCAGTTTTGACATCCATTTGCCTGATTCCATAATCATAAAATGCGGCAATTGCTAACATGATTCGGACAGACTTAGGCATCGCTATGGGTGAGAAAGTCTCATCGTAGTCAACTCTTTGAACTTGTCGAAAACCTTTCGCAACAAGTCGAGCTTTGTAAACAGTAACATTACCGTCAGCGTCGGTCTTCCTCTTGAAGATTCATTTATTTTCGATGGCTTGCCGATCATCGGGCAAGTCAACCAAAGTCCGCACTTTGTTCTCATACATGGATCCCATCTCGGATTTCATGGCCTCAAGCCATTTTCGGAATCTGGGCTCATCATCGCTTCCTCATAGTTTGTAGTTTCATCATGGTCTAGTAACTTGACTTCCAGAACTGGGTTGCCGTACCACTCCGGCGCGGAACGTACTCTGGTTGATCTACGAAGTTCAGCAGAAACTTGATCCGAAGTTTCATGATCATCATCATTAGCTTCCTCACTAATTGGTGTAGGAATCACTGGAACCAGTTTATGTGATGTACTACTTTCCAATTCGGGAGAAGGTACAGTTACCTCATCAAGTTCCACTTTCCTCCCACTCACTTCTTTTAAGAGAAACTCCTTCTCTAGAAAGGATCCATTCTTAGCAACGAATATCTTTCCTTCGGATCTGTGATAGAAGGTGTACCCAATAGTCTCCTTTGGGTATCCTATGAAGACACATTTCTCCGACTTGGGTTCGAGCTTATCAGGTTGAAGCTTTTTCACATAAGCATTGCAGCCCCAAACTTTAAGAAACGACAACTTTGGTTTCTTGCCAAACCACAGTTCATAAGGCATCGTCTCAACGGATTTTTAGATGTTGCCTTATTTAACATGAATGCAGCTGTCTCTAATGCATAACCCAAAATGATAGTGGTAAATCGGTAAGAGACATCATAGACCGCACCATATCTAATAACGCATGGTTACGACGTTTAGACACACCATTACGCCGTTGTGTTCCGGGTGGCGTGAGTTGTGAAACTATTCCATATTGTTTCAAATGAAGACCAAACTCGTAACTCAAATATTCACCTCCACGATCAGATCGTAGAAACTTTATCTTCTTGTTACGATGATTCTCTACTTCACTCTGAAATTCTTTGAACTTCTCAAATGTTTCAGACTTGTGCTTCATCAAGTAGATATACCCATATCTGCTCAAATCATCAGTGAAGGTCAGAAAATAACGATACCCGCCGTGAGCTTCAACATTCATCGGTCCACATACATCAGTATGTATGATTTCCAACAAATATGTTGCTCGCTCCATTGTTCCGAAGAACGGAGTTTTAGTCATCTTGCCCATGAGGCATGGTTCGCAAGCACCAAGTGATTCATAATCAAGTGATTCCAAAAGTCCATCACTATGGAGTTTCTTCATGCGCTTTACACCAATATTACCTAAACGGCAGTGCCACAAATAAGTTGCACTATCATTATTTACCTTGCATCTTTTGGCTTCAATATTATGAATATGTGTATCACTACGATCGAGATACGACAAACTATTTTCATTGGGTGTATGACAATTAAAGGCTTTATTCATGTAAACAGAATAACAATTATTCTATGACTTTAAATGAATAACTGTATTGCAACAAACATGATCAAATCATATTCATGCTCAACGCAAATGCCAAATAACATTTATTTAGGTTCTACACTAATCCCGAAAGTATAGGCAGTGTGCGATGATGATCATATCAATCTTGGAACCACTTCCAACACACATCATCACTTCACTTTAACTAGTCTCTGTTCATTCTGCAACTCTCATTTCGGGTTACTATTTTTAGCAACTGAACCGGTATCAAATACCCAGGGGTTCCTATGAACACTAGTAAAGTATACATCAATAATCTGTATATCAAATATACCTTTGTTCACTTTGCCATCCTTCTTATCCACCAAGTATCTAGGGCAGTTCCACTTCCAGTGACAATTTCTTTTGCTGTAGAAGCACTTAGTTTCAGGCTTGAGTTTAGCTTTGGGTTTCTTCACGTGAGTGACAACTTGCTTGTCATTCTTCTTGAAGTTCCCTTTCTATCCCTTTGCCCTTTACCTGAAACAAGCGGTCGTGTTAGCCATCAACACTTGACGCTCTTTTTTGATTTCTACCTTCGCCAATTTCAGCATCGCGAAGAGCTCGGGAATTACTTTCGTCATCCCTTGCATATTATAGTTCATCACGAAGTTCTACTAACTTTGTGATAGTGACTAGAGAACTTTGTCAATTACTATCTTACCTGGAAGATTAACTCCCACTTGATTCAAGTAATTGCAGTACCCAGACAATCTGAGCACATGCTCACTGGTTGAGCTATTCTCCTCCATCTTGTAGGCAAAGTACTGTCAGAGGTCTTATACCTCTTGACACGGGCATGAGTATGAAATTATAATTTAAACTCTTGGAACATCTCATATGCTCCGTGGCGTTCAAAACGTTTTTGAAGCCCTGGTTATAAGCCGTAAAGCATGGTGCACTAAACTATCAAGTAGTCATCATACCGAGCTTGTCAAACGTTCATAACGTTTGCATCTACTCCTGCAATAGGTTTGTCACCTAGCGGTGCATCAAGGACATAATACTTATGTGCAACAATGAGGATAATCCTCAGATCACGGACCTAGTCCGCGTCTTTGCTACTAACATCTTTCAACTTAGTTTTCTCTAGGAACATATAAAAACATAGGGGAGCTATAACGCGAGCTATTGATCTACAACATAGATATGCAAATACTACCAGGACTAAGTTCATGATAAATTGAAGTTCAATTAATCATATTACTTAAAGAACTCCCAGTTAGATAGACATCCCTCTAGTCATCTAAATGATCACGTGATCCAAATCAACTAAACCATGTCCGATCATCACGTGAGATGGAGTAGTTTACAATGGTGAACATCTTATGTTGATCATATCTACTATACGATTCACGCTCGACCTTTCGGTCTCCAGTGTTCCGAGGCCATGTTTGTACATGCTAGGCTCATCAAGTTTAACCCGAGTATTCTACGTGTGCAAAACTGGCTTGCACCCGTTGTATGTGAACGTAGAGCTTATCACACCCGATCATCACGTGGTGTCTCGGCACGACGAACTTTCGCAACGGTGCATACTCAGGGAGAACACTTGTATCTTGAAAATTTTGTAAGGGATCATCTCGTAATGCTACCGTCGTTCTAAGCAAAATAAGAAGCATAATAAGATAAACATCACATGCAATCAAAATATGTGACATGATATGGCCTTCATCATCTTGTGCTTTTGATCTCCATCTCCAAGGCATCGTCATGATCACCATCGTCACCGGCGCGACACCTTGATCTCCATCATAGCATTGTTGTCGTCTCGCCAACTATTGCTTCCACGACTATCGCTACTGCTTAGTGATAAAGTAAAGCAATTACATGGCGACTGTATTTCATACAATAAAGCGACAACCATATGGCTCCTGCCAGTTGCCGATAACTTTACAAAACATGATCATCTCATACAATAACATATAACTCATCACGTCTTGACCATATCACATGACAACATGCCCTGCAAAAACAAGTTAGACATCCTCTACTTTGTTGTTGCAAGTTTTACGTGGCTGCTACGGGCTTAGCAAGAACCGTTCTTACCTACGCATACAAAAAAAACGACAATAATTTTTTGTCAAGTATGTGCCGTTTTAACCTTCACAAGGACCGGGCGTAGCCACACTTGATTCAGCTAAGGTGAGAGAGACACACACCCGCCAATCACCTTTAAGCAACGAGTGCTCGTAACGGTGAAACCAGTCTCGCGTAAGCGTACACGTAATGTCGGTCCGGGCCGCTTCATCTCACAATACCGCTGAAACAAAGTATGACATGCTGGTAAGCAGTATGACTATTATCGCCCACAACTCATTGTGTTCTATTCGTGCATATCATCTATGCATAGACCTGGCTCATGATGTCATTGTTGGGGAACGTAGTATTTCAAAAATTTCCTACGATCACGCAAGATCTATCTACTAGATGCATAGCAATGAGAGGGGAGAGTGTGTCTACATACCCTCGTAGACCGAGAGCGGAAGCGTCTAGTGACGCGGTTGATGTAGTCGAACTTTCTTCGTGATCCAACCGATCAAGCACCGAACGTACGGAGCCTCCGCCTTCAGCACACGTTCAGCTTGATGACGTCCCACGAGCTCTTGATCCAGTAGAACTTCGCGGGAGACTTTCGTCAGCACAACGGCGTGGTGATGGAGATGATGAAGCTACCGGCGTAGGGCTTCGCCTAAGCACTGCAACGTTATGACCAGGGTGTGTTTCTGTGGAGGGGGCACCGCACACGGTTGGGAGAGATCAATTTGATCAACTTGTGTGTCTAGAGGTGCCCCTGCCCCCGTATATAAAGGAGCAAGGGGGGAGGCCGGCCGGCCCCTATGGCGCCTAGGAGGGCCACTCCTACTAGGAATATGATTCCAATCATATTCCTAATAGGAGTCCACCAAGAGGGAGAGGGGGAAGGAAGGAGAGGGAGAGGGAGAGGGAAAGAGGGGCCGCGCCCCCTCCCCTAGTCCAATTCGGACTCCCCTTGGGAGGGGGCGCGCCACCTCCGGTGCTGCTGCCCTCTCTCTCCCCTAAAGCCCACTAGGGCCCAAAACTTCCCCGGGGGGTTCCGGTAACCCCCCCACCCCCCGACACTCCGGTTTAATCCGCAACTTTTCCGGAAGACTTCCGGTTTCCGAATATAGTCGTCCAATATATCCATCTTTACATCTCGGACATTTTGAGACTCCTCATCATGTCCGTGATCTCATCCGGGACTCCGAACTACCTTCGGTACATCAAAACTCATAAACTCATAATACCGATCATCATTAAACGTTAAGCGTGTGGACCCTACGGGTTCGAGAACTATGTAGACATGACCGAGACTCATCTCCAGTCAATAACCAATAGCGGAACATGGATGCTCATATTGGCTCCTACATATTCTACGAAGATCTTTATCGGTCAAACCGCATAACAAAATACGTTGTTCCCTTTGTCATCGGTATGTTACTTGCCCGAGATTCGATCGTCGGTATCTCAATACCTAGTTCAATCTCGTTACCGTCAAGTCTCTTTACTCGTTCCGTAATACATCATATCGTGACTAACTCATTAGTCATTTGCTTGCAAGGCTTATTATGATGTGTATTACCGAGAGGGCCCAGAGATACCTCTCCGACACTCGGAGTGACAATTCCTATTCTTGATCTATGCCAACACCACGAACACTTTCGTAGACACCTGTAGAGCATCTTTATAATCACCCAGTTACGTTGGGACGTTTGATAGCACACAAGGTGTTCCTCCGCTATTGGGGAGTTGCATAATCTCATAGTCATAGCAACATGTATAAGTCATGAAGAAAGCAATAGCAGTAAAACTAAACGATCATAGTGCTAAGCTAACGGATGGGTCTAGTCCATTGATGTCTACTACACAACGTTCTTCTTGTAGACGTTGTTGGGCCTCCAAGTGCAGAGGTTTATAGGACAGTAGCAAATTTCCCTCAAGTGGATGACCTAAGGTTTATCAATCCGTGGGAGGCGTAGGATGAAGATGGTCTCTCTCAAACAACCCTGCAACCAAATAATAAAGAGTCTCTTGTGTCCCCAACACACCCAATACAATGGTAAATTGTATAGGTGCACTAATTCGGCGAATTGATGGTGATACAAGTGCAATATGGATGGTAGATATAGGTTTCTGTAATAAGAAAATATAAAAACAGCAAGGTAACTAGTGGTAAACGTGAGCATAAACGGTGTTGCAATGATAGGATACAAGGCCTAGGGTTCATACTTTCACTAGTGCAAGTTCTCTCAACAAGGATAACATAATTGGATCATATTACTAGCCCTCAACATGCAACAAAGAGTCACTCCAAAGTCACTAATAGCGGAGAACAAACGAAGAGATCATGGTAGGGTACGAAACCACCTCAAAGTTATTCTTTCTGATCGATCTATTCAAGATTCCATAGTAACATTCAATCTATCATAGAGTTTGTACTAGAATAACACCTTAAGACACAAATCAACCAAAACCCTAATGTCACCTAGATACTCCATTGTCACCTCAAGTATCCGTGGGCATGATTATACGATATGCATCACACAATCTCAGAAACATCTATTCAACCAACACATAGAACTTCAAAGAGTGCCCCAAAGTTTCTACTAGAGAGTCAAGACACATCTCAAGAACACGAGAGAGAGATCAAACACATAGCTACTAATACATACCCTCAGCCGCGAGGGTGGACTACTCCCCCCTCGTCATGGAGAGCGCCGGGATGATGAAGATAGCCACCAGAGAGGGATTCCCCCCTCCGGCGGGGTGCCCGAACAGGGTCTAGATTGGTTTTTGGTGGCACGAGAGGCTTTCGGCGGCGGAACTCCCGATCTAGGTTATTTTCCGGAGGTTTCTGTATATATAGAGGTGTTGGAGTCGGAGCCAAGCAAAGGGGGGCTACGGGCTGTCCACGAGGCAGGGGGCGTGCCCCGCACCCTCGTGGGCAGCCCGTGGGTCCTCTCGTCCCCCTCCGGCACTCTGTGGGCTTCTTCTGGTCCAAAAATGATCTCCGTTGATTTTCAGGTCAATTGGGCTCCGTTTGATATTCCTTTTCTGCTAAACCCTAAAACAGGAGAAAAACAGAAACTGGTACTGGGCTCTGGGTTAATAGGTTAGTCCCAAAAATAATATAAAAGTGTATAATAAAGCCCATAAAACATCCTAGAAGAATAATATAATAGCATGGAACAATCAAAAATTATAGATACGTTGGAGACGTATCATCCATCACATCATTCTCCTAATGATGTGATCCCGTTGATCAAATGACAACTCATGTCTATGGTTAGGAAACATAACCATCTTTGATCAATGAGCTAGTCTAGTAGAGGCATACTAGGGACACTCTGTTTTGTCTATGTATTCACACATGTACTAAGTTTCCGGTTAATACAATTCTAGCATGAATAATAAACATTTATCAGGATATAAGGAAATAAATAATAACTTTATTATTGCCTCTAGGGCATATTTCCTTCACACAGTAATATACGTCCAGTCTTATATCCTGATCTATTACAACTACGAATGGATACTTAAGATATGTGCTTGTTATTGTTAAAACATGCTTAATTAAAATGCTATTCTATACTCCCTTCCTCTGCTACAAGATGGTGGTTTCCAGAAGATGCTAGTCTTCGATAGGGTAGGCCTTTCCCTCTATTCTGGCATTCTGTAGTTCAGTCCACATATACATCTCATTCCTTTGAAACTGATGCATAATTAGTATAGATCTGATGCGTGCGAGTACTTTGGATGAGTACTCACGGTTGCTTTGCTCCCCCTTTCCCCTTTCCTCCTTCTTTCTGGTTGTTGCAACCAGATGGCGGATCTCAGGAGCGAGATGTCATTGCCGACTACTACTACTACCCCGACGGAGTCTACTACTACGTGAAGACCACCGACGATCAGGAGTAGTTAGGAGGTCCCGGGAAGAAGGACTGGCCTCTTCGATCGTTGATGTTTGTGCTAGCCTTCTTAAGGCAAAACTTGTTTAACTTATGTGTGTACTCAGATATTGTTGATTCCGCTAACTCTGTTGCTTTCGAGCTTCTGTATTCGAGCCCTCGAGGCCCCTGGCTTGTAATATGAAGCTTGTATTATTTTATTTGTGTCTAGAGTTGTGTTGTGATATCTTCCCATGAGTCCCTGATGTTGGTCGTACACATTTGAGTGCATGATTAGTGTACTGTCAAATCGGGAGCGTCACACGCGCGCTTAAGGGAAGGAACCTGTGAGGTTGGATCCGACTCCACGAGTTAGACTTGGTCCTACTCGCACTTGGATACATACCGAACAGACTTTGGGCTTTAGGGTCCGTGCGAGGCCCAAGTGTTGAGCCTGCGACGGATGCCTATATATAGTGGAGGTGCATTACACTCATTCGGTTGATCGCTTCAACGCCGTCATTAGGGCTTTGCATGTGTTGCGAATAGCCACCTCCACTCGCCGCCGGTTGTGTGAACGGACCTAGTAGTCCGCCGCACGAGTTCCTCTTACACGCGCAATACCGTTAGAGGCGGGGCACTTGCGCCGCTCCGGCAAACCTGTTCGCGGGATCCGATCGGCTATGTGGGAGATCGACGAGGAGGAGACGACTCCGGAGACGCGCTGCCCCAACTCTACTTCCGCTACACAGCACTGCGCGTCTAGTGGTAACGACCTGTGATCCATCTCCCTTAGCATGTTCCGGGATGTTCTGTGCGTAGAAAAAATTTAATTTGCAGTTGACGCACCCTACGGTAGAACCCAACACCCTTGGCCCCGAGCGGCACGACGACCACGACCTCGCCACCTTGCACCTCTCTCCCAGCGTGCTCCACCCCCGCAACATCGGAGGAAGGAGGGGGGCGCTGTCGAGCAGAAGTTCTCGTCGCCGCTGGAGCAGGGCCGGAACCTTGGCCCCTCGCCATGATGGGTGGAGACTGCTGCGAAGATAAGAAGAAGAGAAAGGTGTGGGAGAACGCCTCGCCCCTCGCCCTTTTATAGGCGGGCAAAGCGGGGGAGGGGCGAAATTCTTCCATAGAGAGGGCCGCCCCGTTCGGACAATCCGGCTCCCCTCCCGCCATTAACGGCTCGGGGAATCAAGGCCGACCCTCTGTGTCAATCTACGACGCCTAGCTACCTGCCGTGACACTCATTTGCACGTCCTCCGCAACCTCCACCAACCTTGCGCAATGCATGCGAGACACGTGGTGGGAGCTCTTGGAGCGGGAAGAATACTGGAATGGCAGTTACCGCCCCGTGATCGTGGGGAGCAGACGCTCTGCGGATAATGGCACATTATCCCCCAGTACGATCGGCGTTACGCGACGAGAAAAGAAGATCTCAAAGGGGGCGAGCTGCCCCTACGCCTTTGCATGTGCACTGGTTAGAGCCTACCCCGACTACACCCAGCGGGGTGGTCGTGCCAGGCTCGTGGGCTTCTATCGGTGCAACAAACCCTGTGTCTGTTGCCCTAGACTATGCACAGGCCCAAGGACAAGTTCACCACACCAAGATCACACCAAGGCGCGAAGAGATCAACTCTGTGAGGAATCAGAGAGCTGGTCGAGGAGAGCAAGACATCCAAGACCAGCCGAAGAGGCAAGATATCACCAGAAGAAGGGCCTTCCTTGCCGGCACGCGAGCCTGGCGGAGTTGGATCGCCCCGGAAGCAAGCCTCGAACGGACTGTCGGGGCTCGCGGAGGCAAACCATCACTTCACAACGACGCCCGTCGTCAATCAATGCGGTGTCAAGCTCCTAAGTGGCTCAATGACAGCCCCCTGCCACATGGCAGCCACTTCCTACGGAAAGAACCTCCAAATGACACCCGTACTGAGACGTGTCAAGCAAGCAGGCGCGAAGCTGGCAAAACAGCCCGGCAGGGCCTGCCGGGCGAGCCGTGATGTGACACTGAGCGACACATTTAATGCGCTCTGTCAGCCTGCAAAGTTAGGTATGATAGTAGAGTTCGCTATCTAATCAGTATGAAAAGACCGATTTGCCATTGTGGTGACCCCTTAATCTATAAAAGAAGGCACATGGCAACCGTAGAAACGAGTCGGCCATTTCGAACCCACACACTCATACGCGTGTAGCGACTCTCGCATCGAGGCAACCATATCGGCAAGAGTGTCATGCTCTTTTTCACACTCCACCATCAATCCACCAAAGCAGGAGTAGAGTATTACGCCTCGTGGCGGCCCGAACCTGGGTAAAAACTACCCGCGTGATCTCTGCCGTGCTGCGCTACGCTTCTCCGCTCTTTGTGCAACGTGCCCATCCCCCCGTCGAACCAAGAGGGTCCTTTGGTCCCATAGGTGACCATGGTTTTCCCGCTACACTCGATGTCCTGATCACTTGTCGATGCCATATTATTGCAGAGACCATGTGTAATTGATATTTTGAGCTATCAGTACTTATATTTATTCGAAAAATGCACGCAAGCGCATCAATGACACATAAATCAACCACTAGGGTGTTTTTTTTGTGCGGATGAACCACTAAGGCTCGTTGTAATAGGGAGTACCATATACTAGTATCATGCATATGATACTAGTGTATGATACTACCTCCCTAATGCATAGTACTCTCTCCATTTTTGTATACAAGACCACTATGAAAAATACGTTTTGCATCAATACAAGGCCACCAACAGTAATCGAGGCAAATATTAATGGTGTTTCCTCGTACTAGTAACCCATGACTTAATTAGTATCATGCATGTAGTGGATGATAATGACACACTCACCTACTTCTTCTCTCACGGCCACTCAGTTTTCTCTAATGTGCATGCACCCTATTAATTAACCCGGTAAACGAGAAAACTAATTAGCTTGTAAAGCACACATTAATTTTTATCTTGGTACCTGTAATTTGAGTTTGTGGCCTTATATACAAAAATTGAGGGAGTATCACATATTAGTACTACTTCATTTATTGCCATGCATGACACATACTCCCTCCGTTCCTAAATATAAGTCTTTTGAGAGATTCCACTATGGACTATATACGGAGCAAAATGAGTGAATCTGCACTCTAAAATATGTCTATATACATCCGTATGTAGTTTGTAATGAAATCTCTAAAAAGACTTATATTTAGGAACGAAGGAAGTACTATTATAGCATTTATTATGATACGGTGTCATAATATGATACTCAATCATCTGTTTCTTCATTTAATTCTATGACACCTCAACAAAATTGTCTAGTTGGAATGCATGATACTAGCTATGATACTAACATTACAACCAGCCTAAAGTGTATTTGTGCTGGTTTGCCTGTTCATTCCAAGCGCTCTGACCGGAAACAACAAAAACGCTAGCATACCAAATCACATTGCCGGAAGAGATCAGACAGGAAACTGAGAAATAGTATTAAATAAGTGTCTGACCGCGAACGTCAAATACTAATTAAACGTACGGTCAGCGGCCCAAATGCATTCTTGCACAACTCAAACAACAGATATATTTTTCCCATTCATAAATCTAGCTGTGAATTGGTGCAAGCTGGAAAAATAAAGATTTAATTAGTCCGTTAGAGT
This sequence comes from Secale cereale, assembly GCA_902687465.1. NCBI lineage: Eukaryota > Viridiplantae > Streptophyta > Magnoliopsida > Poales > Poaceae > Secale > Secale cereale. The sequence goes on from LR738716.1 coordinate 323,392,107, forward strand.
CGGTGTCCCTTGAAAGCCAGTAAAGCTCAGATTTGACTTGCCACTCCAGTTTGGCGGGGGCAGAGGCCGGAGCCGGTGCAGCACCCCGCACGTCGATCCGCGACGCCTTGCCATAGTGACTGGCGAGTGGTCTGCTCGCCGCGACGCGCGGTGGCGTGCGTGCGTGCGTGGGTGCGGCGCACGTCGTCGTTTCGTCGTCGTGGTACGTGCGTGGAAGTGGAAGTGGAGGAGAGGTCGTCCCCGGATTCGCGCCGCCAGCCGGGCGAGCCCTGTCGGCCGCTGTACGCACGAACCGGTGACAAATCAAACCGTATCTCCCTCCAGCTAGAGCTTAGCTCGTGCAGCATTGATTTGTTTTTCGGTAACCAATCGCCCCTGCGGCTCGCCAGGGGCCGGCCGGGTTCATGCTTCGTTCGTGCATGCGTGCGTGGTTAGTTAGTTAATCGTAACGGGCGCCACCGTCTGACCGACCATCACCGTTCATGCGGCTCTGCCAGTACGTTAATTACTCCATGTTTCCATGTGATTTGGTGTGGGTATATGATGGCTGGCTTTGGTGGCATGGCCATTGCCGTGGCGGCGTGATGGCCGCGTCGTGGTGGCCCGTGGACCTGTACTTGCGACTGCGAATACTGCCCCACGACGTACTCGTACGCTGGTTGCGCGCGAACGGTCGAATTAATCCGGCAGTTGTCACTGAACGTAGTCATTAATGCGCGTCGCCGTTTTCTTGCGCGATCACATGAATGATACCCGGTGGCTATTCATCTCAAGTCACGCTCGGTGATCTTCGATCTCTCTTGCGCGCGCCATTAATGGCCATCACGGCGCATGTATGCGCGACGCCTTGGATCCATTAGGCTGGTCACAATGGGGAGTAACATAGAGCAAGAACATACACGCTATTCTATACTATGTTACCACCATCACAATGGGTAGGAACATCATGCAAAACTCTATTTATTAGTTTATAGAC
>LR738716.1:323393182-323408807 GCA_902687465.1 Secale cereale
TTAAATGTTCATGAAATTGAAAAAAAAATAGTGATTTTAAAAGTGCTCGTGCAAATTATGTGTTCGCACATACTAAAAATTGTACATGAAACATTTCTTTGGCGAAGTCGAGAGTCTGCATTTCTTCGGTGAAGCTCCTCGGGGAAGGGATCAAGTACAAGTACAACTTGATGAGATATACGGCGACGTCATCAAGTACGGCAAGGACTTAGGAATCCTTCCATACTAATATACGACGACATCATCAAGTATGGCAAGGACTTAGGAATCCTTCCATACTAATATATGACGAGCCTCTATCCTTGCCTCTCAGAAACAAACTTTGTTTGTGGATGGCCGGGGGCAGGTGGCGTCCTGTATCTTTGTTGTACTTTGTTTTTCGTGTTTATGTTGTTGTCCTAGCAAACCATTTGCTTTGTTCAACTTCTTGTTCAAACTTATGTTTCCATCGTGTGTGAACCATGGTTGGTGTTTTATCTATAAAGCGGGGCATAATTAATGTGGTGTTCAGTTTATATGAAATCGCTTTGTAAAATACTTGTATGAAAAGTGACTGTTCCATATCCTGATACCATGGACCTTTTCTGCTCAATTGACGTGTTTCATAGGAGTATACCAATCGTGATATCTAGTGCTACCGAGTCGGATTCTCGGATCGGACGGCTCCCAGTAACTCTACAACATTTGCAAAAAAGCCCAAAAATTGCACATAGGTCCAACAGATCCAACAACTCTCAGATGTCGTCTGATCTGACAATCCGACAGTCCAGAATCTCATATCATGGTTGCACTTGAGCCTCGGTAGCACCAGATACTCCCGCATACCCAATCCTGATGACAAGGCACATCCCTCAATCTTGCGTCTACAGAAATCACCATTACAATCTTGGTGACTCGAGTGGCCATGGTTTCCCTAAGCAATAGGCCTCGTCCCCCTACATGGGATGAGATCGTTCAAACTGGGATCCATTGGGATCGATGTCTGGTTGTGTCTCTGTGAGGGCATCTACACCCGGGCACCTCAAACCGGCCACAAACATTCGGGTGGACGGATCGATCACTGATTGGTAAAAAAATCGACCCACCCGGGCGCCTCAAATCGGCCTCAAACGTCTGGGTTGTCCGGCACCCCTCATATCCAGCACGAATGTAGGGTGGGTATGAGCCGGCTCGGGCGTGTTCACCACATCATCCCGGCACACCACTGACCCCACGTCCGGGCTGCCCACTTTTTCCCTGATTTTTCACCATTTCTTTGTTGCTTGTTTATTTGTTCACTTTCTTGTTCTCCGCCCCTATATATTCCAAGGTATTCAAAAAATAAAAATAAAATATGGGTTCTAAATTAATTCATATAATTAAATATAATCTTGTTTTCAAAGAATATTATACGCTATCTGAAACAGATATTCATCTTATATTTAGAAAATGCTCTATATGTTTGCATAAATTAGGAGCATTTAAGTAAACCAGAATTATTTTCAAATGTTCATCATGTATTCGAAAAAAATATTGACAACTTTTCTAAAATGTATCCATCATGTATTTGAATATTTTTACCGCATACTAAAAAAAAATTAATCATGTATTTAGAAGAGTGTTCTTTTTTATCAAGATGTTGTTCATCATGCTCTCAACAAATGTTCATCGTGAATATTAAAAATGATTATCATGTATTTAAATAAATGTTATCATGAATTTACAAAAATATTTGTCGCGTATTAGAAAGTTGTTCAACACTTATTTAAAATATTGCTCACGTATTTAGACAAACAAAAGTAACAAGAAATGAATGAAATAAATGGAAAATAAGAATGAAAAATGAATAGAAAATACAAAATCAGGAAGAAATAGGAATGATAAATACCAAGAAGAAAAACCCGACTGAACTACTGTCCACCAGACTCCAGCAGGCGATGACAAATTTAAAAAATAGAGGAAAACGAATCATCGAATTGCACGCTTGCTCGCTAGGCCGGCCCGCTCGGAACCAGGGTAGGCAACTGCTTATCGCTCACAAGGAGTGATGCATAACATTAGCGATGGTCACGGGGTTGCTATGCACTGCTTTATGTTTTTTTTTCTGTGGGTATCCACTGCTTTATGTGTGCAATAGCAGTCAGCGTCTTTTTTTTTCGAGAAAAATTTCGATCTATTCATCTTCAATCATTACAGTACAATAAATACCAGAAATAATAAAAATTAAATCCAGATCCGTAGACCACCTAGCGACAACTATCAGCACTGAAGCGAGCCAAAGGCGCGCCGCCGTCATCGCCCCTCCATCGCCGGAGTCGGGTACAAGTTGTTGTAGTAGACAGTCGGGAAGTCGTCGTGCTAAGGCCTCGTAAGACCAGCGCATCAGAACAGCAGCAGACGCAGATGATATCATAACGTAGATCAGAAAAATCCAATCTGAAGACACACGAACCTAGACGAACAATGACGAGATCCCAGCAAATCCACCAAAGATAGATCCGCCGGAGACACACCTCCACACGCCCACCAACGATACTAGACGCATCGCCAGAATGTGGGCTAGGCGGGGAGACCTTTATTCCATTTTCAGGGAGCGGCCGTCGTCTCATCTTCCTGAGCAGGACACAAACCCTAACAAAACTGAAAGAAATGATTAAAAACGGAGCCACTTCCTGAGTAGGACACAGACCTTTATTCCATCTTCAGCGGCCTTTAGCAATAGCTAAAGGGTTATAATTGGTGTTGCCCATTAGCAATATCAGTATAGTTTTGTTTTCCATTTATCAGAATTTTGATAATGAAAATAAAAATATTTTTTTAAAATTATAAAGACTTAAGTAGATATGTGTGTCAAATAAAACATGTTCACTCATATAAAAAAATCTTTGTGCTTCTAAAATAAGTTCATGAAATTTTAAAAAAAATCTGTGTGTCATTTTACAAGTATTCGGATATTTAAAAAGATGTTTATTCCATTTTGAAAAGGGTATATCCATTTTTCTTAAAAGTCTTAATGTATATTTAGTAAATGTTCATGTAATTGAAAAACAATTAGTGTGATTTTAAAAAGTGTTCATGCAAATTAAGTGTTCTCACATATTTACTGAAAATTTTGTATATTTTTTAAATGTTCATGAGTATTTTAGAAAAATGTTCTTGACATTTTAGGTGAGAACAGAGTACTTATAGTTGGGACATACACTACAGGCTTTCATAATTGTTAGTTCTTTGAATGTGATTGTGCCCGCGTGCCCACAGATATGTATGCCTCAATTTAGTTGATGTGCCTACCGTGTTTCAGGCGTGTTGTTCTTTCTTGAATAATAGTAATAAATTGGCAGGTGTTTGCTTTTATTAGTTAGAGATCTTACATTAGGATGTACCGTGTTGTGCTTTGATGTAATTGTCTTGGTTTAGACAACAACTGAACCACTGATTAGTAGAATTTGTCATTAGATGAGACAAAGAAGAGTAGAGAGGGGCAACTATCGTATTTACGGTGCATGAAAGTGGCGCGCAAAAAGCACTGAACCCAATGTCTGACGGAAGGGCACGTATGCATTCTGAATGAAACAATTAATGTAATGAAACTACTTTGCGGACGACTGGTGCATCGACGATGCATGCATGATGTGCAATCGAACGATGTCCTACAGAGAGCTTGATGGCACCAACGGCTTGATTAATAGTATCGGCCGTAAATCGTGCATAGGACGTCGTGTGTATAGCAACGACGTTAATGTAATGCATGGTGATGACAGAAAGACGTGATCCAGCCGGCCGTCCACGGACTCCTGAACGTGCTGAGGTCGTGCGTACGAGCGGGAACAGTGAAGCACGTGGTGCTGACATCGTCGGCGTCCGTCGTGTCCGCCTTGCCGTTGGAAGGTGACGGTCATGTCCTCGACGAGGGATCCTGGGCCGGCGTAGAGCTCCTCACGTCCGGAAAGACACATGCTTGGGTACACCTTCAATATTTTGATTTTTAGTCATTTGAAACGATGACGACGCTGGCCTACCGTTGTGTAGGGGTTCCCTGTCTCAAAGGTGCGTTTGGAGAAGGCGGTGACTGCGTTTGTACTGGAGAACGGCATCAGCCTCGTCACTGTGTGCCCGGGCCTCATGGTGGGTGCGGCGCCGGCGGCCAAGGTCCATCCCAGCGTCCTCGACGTCCTTTCCCTGCTTTCCGGTGAGTTCTGGACTGTAACTAACTAAGAAAGATTCAACAAGCAAATGCAGTTGTGAATGTGTTATGTTGGGTACGTTAACTTCTTCTATCAATGGAATGATACCCAAGCGTCGCGTATTCATGAATAAATAAATAAATCACTTTGTAATTATCCCTAGGTGATGATGCGAGGGTCCGCACCCTTAAATTCATCGTGAGGATGTCTGGCTCCATCCCAATGGTCCATATCGACGACGTCTGCCGCACTGAGATATTCGTCGCCGAGGAGGAGGCGGCGTCGGTACATCTGCCGCAGCCTCAACAACCACCGTCGTGGAGCTAGGCCGTTTCTTGGCGGCCAAGCACCCGCAGTACAAAGTCAACACCGACCGGTACACACTCGACTCCTGGTCATGGCATGTTCTGTTCTGTTCTCAAGCTCGTCCATTGAGGATGCGTATCTGAGTGTTGGTTTTTCAGGTTCTGCAGTCTTCCGGAGAAGCTGAGAGTCTGCATTTCTTCGGCGAAGCTCCTCGGGGAAGAGTTCGAGTACAAGTACAAGAACCTGGATGAGATATACGATGATATCATCATGTACGGCAAAGACTGGGGAATCCTTCCATACTAATAATTTATGGTATTTGCTTTGTTCAACTTCCTGTTCTAACTTGTGTTTGCATTATATATGAACCATGCTTGGTGTTTTATCTATAAAGGGGGTGATAGCCTGTTTCGAGAATCAAATTTCATGCTTACAGAATAAGCCTACACTCCTATAAATAAATAAAGGGTGTGTTTAGGTCTCAGTCGACTGAGACTTAACTAAGTCTTAGTCGAGTGATAGTGTATATGGGAAGAAAAAGAAAAAAAAAACTAAAAATAATTCTTTTTACGAATCTCAATGCAAGATCAATGGAATACAATATCGACTGAGCCATAACGAAGTCTAAGTCGATCGACACTTAGCAAAACTGTAAAGTAAAAATGTGCTGAAATTAATGTGGATGTTCAGTTTATATGAAATCCATTTGTAAAATACTTGTATGAAAAGTGACTGTTCCATGTCCTGATATCATGAACCTTCTCTGCGCAATTGTTGTGTCTCATAAGAGCATACCCAATCCTGATGATATGGCATATATCTCAATCTTGCACCTAAAGAAACCACCATTACATTTTTTTTAAACTCGGGTGGTCATCGGTTCCCTCAGTAATAGGCTTCGTCCCCTTACATGGGACTGTATCGGATGTGATCGTTCAAATTGGGATCCACTGGGATCGATGACTGACCATGGCTTGGTGAGAGCGTCCACCGCAGGCGCCTCAAACCGCCGACAAACGTCCGGGCGGATGGATCGATTATAGACCGATAAAAATACCCGACCCACCGGGGCGCCTCAAACCGGCTTCAAACGTTTGGGTTATCCGGCATCCCTCATATCCAGCTCAAATGTAGGACGGATATGAGGCGGCTCGAGCGCGCCCAGGCACGTTCGTCACGTTAGCCTAGCCCACCACTAACCCCAGCCCATTCATCACTAACCCCACGTTCGGGGTGTCCCCTTTTTTTCTTCAGATTTTTCAACATTTCTTTGTTGCTTTACTATATTGGTTCATTTTTTGTTATATGTTCACTTTTGTGTTTTCCGCCCGCTATATATTCCAAGGCATTCTTAAAATGACATATTTTAAAAATATTTTGGGTTATAAAACTAATTCATATAATTAAATGTAATCTTGTGTTTTTAAGCAAATATGTTATTTGAAACAAATATTCATCTTATAATTAGAAAAGGTTCGATATTTTTGCATAAATATTCAGGTGCATTAAAAAAATCAGAATTAATTTCAAATGTTCAGCATGTATTTGAAAAAAATGACAAAATTCCTGAAATGTATCCATCATGTAATTGAATATTTTTACCACATACTCAAAAAATGTTGCTTACGTATTTAGACAATGAAAAGCAAAAAGAAAGGAAGGAAATATATGGAAAATAAGAATGAAAAATGAAACAAAACACAAAATCAGGAAAAACTAGGTAAGACAAAAATACCAAGAAGAAAAATCCGGTTGAACTACTATCCACCGGCAGTGGCGGACCAAAGGAGTGCCAATCTTATCACTCACAATAAAAATGAAATGTATAACCATAAAAAAAAAGTAAGTGTACCATTTTTACTCTAGTCGTAGATAAAAAAGTTTTGTACTTTTAGAAGGGGTGCCAGGGAACCCACGACACGCCCACTGGATCCGGCACCATCCACGGGACTCCACTGTGTGACTGATGGCAAATTTAAAAAGAGGAGGAAAACGAATCATCGACCTGCGCGCTCGCTAGGCTGGCCCGCTCGGAACCCGTGTAAAGCAACGGCTTCATATCGCTCACAAGGAGTGATACATAACATTTGGGAAGGGTCACGTTGTTGTTATGCACTGCTTTATGTTTTCTTTTCTATAAGGGTATGCGCTGTTCTTTTTTTCAAGAAAACTTCCAATTTATTCAATTTTAATCATAGCAGTACAATGAACATAAAAAATAATAAAAATTACATCAATATTCGTAGACCGCTTAGCAAGGAGTACACACACTGAAGCGAGCCAAAGACACGCCGCTGTCATCGCCCCTCCCCTGCCAGAGTTGGGCAAAACTTATTATAGTAGACAGCCAGAAAGTCGTCATGCTTTATGTGTGCATTAGCAGTCAACGGCCTTTAGCAATAGCTAAAGGGTTATAATTGGTGATGCCCCGTTAGCAATATCGGTGTAGTCTTTTTCTCCATTTTATCATAATTTTGATAATAAATATAAATATTTAATAAAAAATTAAGTGCAAATGTGTGTACACTAAAACATGTTCACTCATATATAAAAACTCTTTGTACTTCTAAAATAAGTTAATGAATTTTTTTAAAAATATGTGTCCTATTTTAAAAGTGTTCGCATATTTAAAGAGATGTTCATATGATTTTTAAAAGGGCATATGTATTTATTATAAGTCTTAATGTACTTTTATAACTGTTCATGTAACTAAAGTTTTAGAATGTGATTTAAAAAGTGTTCGTGCAAATTAAGTGTTCACACATATTTTCTGAAATTTTTGAATGTTTTCAAAATGTTCACGAGTATTTTAGAAAATTGATCTTGACACTTTAAATTATGTTCATATATTTAAAAAGATGTTCAAGCATTTTACAAAAATGTTCGTGCATTTCAAAAATATCTCATAATTTATAAATTATTTTCGTAATTTAAAAAAATCATAGAATTTTAAAAAAGTTTTCAAGACTTGATTTTTTTTGCGCATTTAATTTTTTTCACATGTTTAAAAAGAGTACTCACACGTTCAACATCATGGTCACGTTCTTCCAAAAAAAAAGTGTTCGTGTATTACCAAAAAAATGTTAAGTAGTTTCATGAAAAAGCTCTTGTTTATCTAAAGTATTTATATTTCTTGTCTATTCTGCGCACTTGTAAAGTAAGCAGCCCCTCCTCCAAAAACGTCCGAATGGAAATGGAGAAAAGACATCAGCGATATCGAACATTCCATAGATTCTTGATTATCTGACACTTGACGCTGTGAAACAAATTAACCCTTGCAAAGTTACTCTGAAAAAAGTAAGCAGAATTCCAACAGAGTGATCATCGATGGGTGGTTAGCACTTAGCAGTGAAAGAGAAGAGGCGCGTATCAGGTTTCAATAGCTGAACCAGTAAAATGCAATTGCCTCGTACTAAGTCGCGAGGCACCGAAAGTTTTTAAGTCTGCGAAAGTGCAACTTCTCATGAAATCAATAACACGAATAGGTTCTAGATCAGCTAGTGTGTTCTGAACTGAAATATTATTACAAAACCGAATTTAACAGTGTATGCCTAGTAGTATGAACTTACACTGGACCAAAAGGTAGCAATATTTAAGGATTCGTCCGAGCATATTACATAGCATATAAATGTACGCTCAAGAGCTCAGATCAAACGATCAAATTGTACAGGAATGTAAAAACTAAGTCGTCTGAAATCAAATCATCATGTTTTGCTGCCTGAAATAGTCTGCAGTCCAACATATGTTGCAAAAGTAGCTCGTAATCAAATGACATTCCATTTTGCACCGAAATTTGTTCTTCATCGCAAACACAATTCCTCGCCGCCGTGGCGTCTTCCTACGCCGCCTCCACCTCGTCGCCCGATTTGTCATCCTCCTCAATCCCCTGACTGCTAGTACTAGCAGGTTCCCTGCAAAATGTACAAGGTCAACAACTCGCACAATTAAATCGAGTTCAGATCAGTGATGGCTACTTCGTTTTTGTTCACAAACTACTTTGAGCAGCGATACACGAACCTACATAAAGAGTGTAAAATAATATTAAAACAACAAGCAATATGATGGTACATACTCATAATTTTTGTTGGGGATGTGCGCCCGCATTTTCTTGTTCTCCTCAATCTCCGCCTCGTCGCCCGATTTGTCGTCCTCCTCAATCTCCTGCCTGCTGGTACTAGCAGGTTCCCTGCAAAATGTACAAGGTCAGCAACTCGCACAATTAATTCGAGTTCAGATCAGCGATGCCTACTTCATTTTTGTACATATACCACTTTGAGCAGCGATACACAAACCAACATAAGGAATGTAAAAAAAATAGTACAACAACGAGCAATATGATGGTGTTTTTTTTTTAAAAGTGGGACACCCCGGCCTCTGCATCAAAAAGATGCATACGGCCAACTTATATAAAAAAAGCAAATAGGTTCAACAAAGGGAGCAATATGATGGTACGTACTCATAATTTTTGTTGGGGATGTGCGCCAGCACTTTCTTGTTCTCCTCAACCTGACACCACTTCTCCAGTTCTGGACTGTCAAAAATACTCAGATCCTTGAGACTGGTGAGTTTCTGCATTGTATCCGGCAACGACTTGAGCTGCTTGCAGCGGACGATCTTGAGTTCCTGGAGAGAGGTGAGCTCACCAAAGTACTCCGGGAGGCATGTTCCGGCGTAACCATTAACCTCAAGGCACTGCAGATTAGGTGGTGGCACTAATTCCCCCAACAAAGCACTGTCCTCCACTCGTCCGGGAGACTCCAAAGTCCAAGAAAGCTTCAACTTTTCAAGCTTCTGTTTCTCCGCCAATTTGATTCTTTGTGCTTCCTCTTTAGACTTGACCCTTTCTAGGCAGCTTATCTGGAGCTCTTGGCAATTTACCACCTCCAGCTGAACAATGTTGCTGCTGCTATACACATCATCATCATCGACAATGCGAACCACAAACTGGCAACTCTCTAGGGCCCGGCACTTCCTCAGATCTATAAACTTGAGAGACTCCATTTCACCAACCTTCTTCAGTCTGATGCAGCCTGAGAGATCCAGTGTGTGCAGCTGGCCAAGGTCACCTAGACTAGCAGGCAGGCTAAAGAGAAATGTGTGATGAGACAGGTCCAAATGTTCTAGGCTGGAAAGACCGCTGACACACTCTCCAAGGTATTTGATATTGTCCTCTTGAGACTCTCCAAGGTAGTAAAAGATAGGATTCATGCACGCTGACAAGTTCAGATACCGGAGGTTGGTGAGCTTGCACAGACCATCTTTTAGCTCTTGGAGACGAGAGCGGTGTTGAGCAAGATGACAGCAAGGGTGCGACAAGTTCAAATGCTCCAGATTGGTGAGGCTACCAAGGCGTTCCCCAATCCCTTCAAAACAAGACCAGAATGATAAATCCAGGTGTACCAGTTTGCCGAGCTTCTGGAGCTGTTCTGGAAGCTCTGCCAGTCCATGGCAGCGTGACAAATTGACATGGGTCAAGTTTATGAGATCTCCAAATGATTCCGGAAGAGCTGCAAGACTGGAGCAGTCTGATAAGTTGAGGTGGAACAGATTTTTCAGATGCCCAAATGACTCTGGCAGACTAACCAGTCCAGTAAAATCTGATATCTTTAGGTACCCCAGGTGCCTCAGTTGACAGATGGAGTCCGGTAGCTTCTTATGCACGGAGCTCTCCGTTAGTTCTAGGACACGTATCCACTTATTGAGTGAAAATAAGTTGCCCTTGAACTCCACTTTTTTACAACCGACACAGTGCAACGCCCTTAGATACATATCATGCACTCCAGGTTCTCCATGACAATTGGTGTCGACGTATGTTATAAGACTACGTATGCACGTTCTCGTTAAGTCATGCACCAGATTGTGAATAGTGAACAAGATTGCACCCTTATCCTCTTTTCCACTGGCCTGCAATAAATTGAAGGCAGACACACATAGTTATTAGATGCATCACCAAATATTTATCTTGAGAATATAACTACTATTGTGCAACACACGCAAGCCACTAACAACCAGGAGATTCACTCCAGTAATGCATGCAACTAACAATCAGGAGATTCACTCCACTAATGCATGCAACACATGCACACGCCCAAAACACATCTATGGCGTGGTTTACTCCAACATGCGGCCGGTCCTTGTCACATCGGCACTCCGACTCTGCTGCATCAGCGCCCCTCTCTTGCGGCAGCAATGTCTGCGTGCGAGATAATCTCCGACATCAGTGGCTGGTATGGAGTGGGTGGAGGAGAACGCAACAGATGGCGACAGCTTCGGAGACAGAGGTGAAGGGGATGGTTTGGGAAGGGGAAAAAACTAGGGTGTTTGATTGTGTGCATGAAAAATGTAGGTTTCTTCACATGAGGTTGGAGTTGATGGAAATTTTCCTATTAAAAGTACAAATGAAACTTAAGAAAAAATCATATGGATTGTAAATTTGTAATCCTAGGAATCAAACAAGCATTTAGAAAAAAAAATCCTGAAGATTAGAATTCTCTAAAATTATTTTAGAAATCTTTTGAATCAAATAGGCCCTTAGTGGACGGGATGGCTTAGGAAAGGGTAGTGTCAAATGGAGCCAGCAACTTGGTGCTCGAACAAGGCGGCCGTGTGATATAGGACAGACGATTAGGATCCTCTTCTCCAATTAATAATTAGTAACAAGGCGGCCGTGTGATATATGTGTCTTAGTTTCCTAGATGTATGTAGTTCTTTTGTTTCACTATATCATGTCCCTCGTGCATATATACCTACTACCATATCCCATAGTAGTAATCCATCTAGTAGGAACAAGTATATATGATTAAATTCACTCAAATTTTATTTCAGTTTTGTGTCTCTAGAATTCGACAATTTTTGTGCAACAGAGTAGTAGACAATTACTCACGTGGTCCGTGTCTGTAGTTTGAAGGAATGACATGTCCAGAAGCCTGGTAATATGCGCCTCAGCTATCTGTGTGGCGGACAATATTTCAGATGGCTCATTGAGGTGGAGAGCAATCCAGTGATGAACCAGGTCAACTTTGACTATACTGTGACCAATTGGGAAGACTTGACAATAATAAACAAAGCATGTCCATAAATCTGGTGGCATACTCATGTAGCTTAGATCGAAAGTTGAAAAGAAGAAATCCCAGGCCTTCGTTTCCAGGATTCCTTTCCATCTCATGGCATCTCGGGAAGAACCTATCTTGGCTGCATATTCTCGAGCTGCTGATGGTAAACCCCAGCCCTTGCTTGCGATCTTCCGTCCAATCTTCTCCAACTCTTCTTCTCCTCCTTCAAAACGGATCGATTTTTTGATTATTTCCCAACACGTGTCATCAGTCAACCGATTTAGCCTGTACGGCTCAACTGTACAGATCTTCCTAGCGATGGTTTGGTTGCATGTTGTTACTATTACATCCATCTTGTCTCCCAAGAAAGTTAACGTGGACTTCAACAGCTGTAACTGAATGGGATCCTCCTCCCACAAGTCATCCAACACAAGGAGCACCTTCTTACCATCAAGTAGCTTGTGAAGGTGCTTCATTATACCCTCCATCCCCTCCACGTCTGAAGAGGCATGGTTGATCTCTTCTGGTCCTCTTCCTGACACTTGACAAATAATGGAATTGCCTATTGTATGGAAGTCGAACTGGGGAGACACATGAACCCATACCCGGAAGTCGTAGCCTTGGAGGGAGTGGGTATCGTTAAAAACCATTTGTGCCAAGGTTGTCTTGCCGCTGCCTGCAAGCCCAAAGATGGGAAGAATGGTGATGTGCTCTTGCATGATGTTGGGCTCAGTACATAGCAGTGTGGCAATTATCCTCTCTTTATCAGATCCTCTTCCCAGAACCACTGCTTCCTCAAAAACTGGTCCAGTTTTTCGTTGCTCGGTAATTTTCTGGATCATTATGGTGTGTTCTGCCAGATCTTTTGATACCTCACGCGACCAAGATTTTGCCTGCATCACTAGTTCTTTCGTCTGCTGCACCTGGACGGCCATGGCATTCTTGAGGATGGCAAGGCGGGGCAGCATCCTTGTCATCTGCAAATATATATGGACCATTAATTATCTTGCTTGGAATCAAAATATTAGAAGTTTTAACAGCACCACAGCTAAAACATCGATCAATAGTTTATACTCTAACCAATCTCACGGCGGTGAAGACAGCAAGTAAGTAATGGATAGTAGTATTTGCTTCGCCGGAATAAGTAAGGAAAAAAACGGCCAGTTGCAGTGCAATACCGTTGTAGCAGCCTGTGGTCTCGCGTCCTGCAGCTCGTCGACAATGTCTATGGTCTTGTAGGCGGCGGTCAAGGCATACTGCAGCCATACCTCCACCGAACGAGTCCTGACCAGCTGCATCTCGGCTTTGTCCTGCATCGGCTGGAATGCCTCGAGCGCCTCCAAGATATCACGCAAGTCACCGGTGAAGCTCAACCGCGCCACGGCTTCATCTCCTAAGGCGGATCTGAGCTTGGCGCATGCCCTCTCCACGATGGCTTGGGTAGACATGGCTGCTCCTTTTCGCCTACAACGAGCTCTCTTTGCTTGTGTTGAGCGATGGGATGGGGATGGGGCTTGGGTAGACAGGATGCACAGGCTAGTGTATTCTTTAACGTCTTCAGCCAGCGGAGGAAGGGTGAAGCAACTGGGGCTGTCGATCGGGAGCTGTGTACCGGCAGAGAGAGAAATTACAGTATATTTTTTTGTGTCAGACAACAATTTGCTACGTACGTACTACTACTGTACATGCGATCATTTTGCTCCGGTCACGCGCAGCTGGTGCACCTCTAGCGAGCGAGCGAGCCCGGGATGCAGAATACTACGGAAACGATCTCCTCGCAATCATGGGCCTGACCATGTGAACTGTGGAGGCACCAGAACGCTATTGCTTTCGACGAGCGGAGGGTCCTGCAGAGTGAACGCATGGCATCCTGGCAAGCTGTCCATGGGACTCCTATCAGTATTAAAATTTCTTTCTTTCGTTTTAACCCTATTTTTCTAGCCTAGGACTCATCTAGATGAGATATAATTTGGTCTCATTCACCTGAAAAACAAAACATATACAAAGTAGTACAACATGCCACGTCAGCACACACGCATCTTATAATCACATCTAATGGCTATAAAAGTGAATGAGACATAACTAAAAATCAGCTAGATGAGTTCTAGCAAAACTGATTTTTCTATCTCGTAGGCTAATTAAGGTTGTCAGGCTGCCCAATGAATATCCAATCCACACTAGGCAAGTAGAGAATCGAATCAAGGTCAACTAACCAAGCTGTCCGTTCAAACGGATCCACACCAGCCTGAATCCCAGCAGCTTAATAGTAGTACTTCTCAGCGCCTGTAAATCCGGCTACTAGACATACTCCTACTATTTATTTATTTTTGCGAGGACACTTTTTTTTTTGGAAGTCTCGAGGACACTAGACACTATCATTATTAAACAATCCACCGGCCATGCCTTATAAAACATTCATGTCAGATGTAGTACGTGTTGTGCTGATCTAGGAGAAAAGTAATCATCTCACTTGTTAAATAAACAAAAGCATCTTTCTCATCAAGATCGACGTCTTAATCGGCCAAAAAAAAATTGCCTAGGGCATTGGGCGTTTGAACGTACATTTATCGGCACATACATCTCTATTCCAAAATAAATGTCTTAATTTTATAGTAATTTTAGTACAAAATTATAGTACTAAGCTTGAGACATTTATTTTAGGACAGAGGGAGCATATCTATCTATATGAATTGGCTAGGATTAAAAATATGCAGCTTAATTGGCAGGATTAAAATAAATGCAGCTTAATTGACGCAAGGCTAATCAGAAATCACCTGTCAGGATTATTACCTCATTTTAGCAGCCTTCACGCAAGGTTAATCACCTGTTTAATTATTCACCAGCTAATATAAGGAGCGCTAACGTATACTTGCGCCCAATTGGCAGGAATACTATTTGAACTAAAATCACCACAAGAATTATCAGACAGGAGAGTATGAAATAATATAGTATACTGATACTGGTGAAGTGGTTGCATTTCTCCTGTTACTAGGACATACCCCAGGGTGTAGACCAGTGAAATAGCTGGGTGGTTTTCCCACGAAGGGTGAATTTATTGATTCCCAATGAAGCGTCAAGTGGCTACACACATAATACTCACACATCTAGCCTTTACATAGTTAGGATGTATACAATGAACTACAACGTGCGCACAGATAAACACCAAAAAAAAAAAACAAGACGGCAAATAGCAAAGTCATACAAGATCAAACTATGCCTAAGCGAGAGAAGAAGAAAATCTCAAAGCGATCGACGAACTACAACAATGACCTATCCTCACCAACTATCTCTAAACACCACATGGACAACGAGATTCTTCAACAACAACAACACCTTCCGAAGAGAACACCGCTCATGCACCACCATCGCCGGATCCAACCTCCAAATTAAGGCCAGAATCTAGATTCTCATCGTGAAGAATGAGTTCGAGCTTGACCGAGCAATGCCTTCAACAGGGTAACGACACAAAAATATCGCCATTGCTAGGTATAACCAACTCGGGTCAGACTTTTCACCTCAAATCTCGAGACCGGATACTCGAGAAATATCACCGAAATCAAATTCAATCATGTGGTGTTGCCACCACTTTTTCACAAAATCAGTAGCTACATACGTTAGGCTAAAATCCCATCACCACAAGTGCACAACGATACCATCTGCATCGTCGAAAGAAAACCAACCGGGGTCAGAACCACCGAAACCCACAAAGGAGCCTTCCGGCTGCATCCACAATGTTGCCCGTACGAGTCGTGTACAACAACCACCAAATCTAGAGAGGGGAACCCTCACAAGGACCTAAGGTTTTCGCCCGCACTAGGGCGGGCGAGGTGTGAAGGCTTGACTCCTCCAAGAAGGGAAACGGCGCCCTCGGGCATCATAGTCGTTGATGCCAACATATATATCATTCATAGATTGCGTCTCATCGTCGAAAGAAAACTGGTCAGGGTTACTATTTTGAACTAAAATCACCACAAGAATTATGGGAGATGGGAGTATGAAATAATAGACTATACTGATACTGGTGAAGTGGTAGCATTTCTCCTATATTAGTAGGACATACCCCAGGGTGTAGACTAGTGAAATAGCGCCGGGGCGGGGGGGGGG
>LR738716.1:323413282-323432012 GCA_902687465.1 Secale cereale
GCATATGTTTGACGCTAAGTTTTAGATTATCTTTCGTTTTTAAGAGCAATAAGGCACAGTCAGTAGGTTGTCATGTGTAAGTAATATTTTTATACTTAGTTGGACGAGAGAGGATGTAAGCGGGTTCTCATGCAAGAGCCAGTTGCACCACATGCTCTTAGACACTATGTGAGAGCGAAAGATGGGTCATTTATCAATAAAGTAGCACATACTTATAGTTAATTATTACACATGTTGGTTATAAGGTTAGTTATAGATGACATGGCACTTTCTTATAGCCAACTGTTAGCTATACTATTGACCATGCTATAAGACTAGCCACAATAGGAGTAACTTTAACACTAACATCAAGTCCAACTCAGCAAATTTGTCTATGTGGCAATGAGTTGATGAGGAAATAGTCAGTTTGAATAACTTAGCTAGTTTATAACCTAATAAATAAAGTTTTGCATGACATCACATTTATGTTGCTACCCACTAAAGCTAATAACATAGTCTAGAGATATGTGTATGTTACTCTCCACTATGACTAGTCTAAAATGGCTTCATATGAAAAGGTTATCAAAATAAAAGTTGTCTCATTGAGATGAACGTTGCTTTTTAAATCATCACGATTCAAGGTTGTATGCATCGTGGGAAGGTGTGACATCCCGGCTTAAGGCGATCCCCAATCCGGCGCGACAGAGAAGGATAATTTTGGTTTTCCTCCTCCAACTGGCACCTAGGCATTGCCTCTTCGCCAGCGACCGCCCGCCGGCCCCGCGCTATCTCGTTGCCTCTCTTGGCCCTCGCCGCCCTTCTGCCTGACGCCGAGCCCATTCGTTCCCCGTCGTCGTCGCCGGAATCGAGATGAAACGACGACGCCTTCACCGTAACTGATTTGTCGGATTGCTCCGTATTTTCTTCCTCATTGGCGGTCGTCGCATCTGACCTTGCTTGCCGTCGCTGCAGGTCACTCCCACACTTCGTAGCCCGCGGGTTTGGCCAAAACAACGGTGGCTGGGCGGTGCATCGCAAGTGTTCGACGGAGTGCCTATGTGAGTTTTTTCGTTCGTTTCTTTTTTAACTGAGCCATTTGGACTGAATTAGCCGTTTGAATTGTAGATGAAGAGGCTGGGGGGTATGGTCTTCGAGGACTTGTCGTCATCCGAAAAGGAAGAAGACGGCAAAGACTTTGAAACCGTTTGTGGGCATGATTTTCAATGATGATCGTCAGCGCCCTAGGAGAGGATCGCAATTTGGCCGCATACACATCAACCGTGATAGAGCGGAGGGCCATGCCAAGATCATGAGAGACTACTTTGCTCCAAATCCAACCTATCAGGAGAACTACTTTCTTCAATGCTTTCGGATGCACACAAGTCATTTTCTCACCATTGCAAAAGTCGTGAAGTATGATGACTGGTTCAAGCTCCGGAGAAATGCAAGTGGAGAGATAAGTGCAAGCCCTCGTATGAAGTGCATTGCGGTTGTTCGAGTCATGGCATATGGGTGTTCGGCCGTTGTCGTTAACGGCTATGTCTGCATTGGTGAAAACACAATCTTGGAGACCGTTCAAAGGTTTACTAAAGCAGTGATCGATGTGTCTTGGACCTAAGTACTTGAGAGCACCCTACGAGGAGGACACCAGAGGTTGATGACAAAGTGTGAAGCAAGGGGATGGTTAGGGATGCTTGGATCACTTGACTGTACGCACTAGACATGGAAGATTGTCCTACGGGGTGGAAGAGATAGTACAAAGGCCACTTCAATGATCCAACAATCATTCTTGAGGCAGTTGCAACGAAGGATCTTTGAATATGGCATTCATTCTTTGTTTACCTGGCTCTCACAATAGCATGAATGTGACGTTGAGATCACCACTGTTTTCTAGGCTTATTACAAGAGATGCTCTCTGTCGGGGCTTCGGGACTGGGGGTACCAAGGTCTGTCTGCCTGCGGCCTAGCACGTGGCTCCATCGACGGCCCGGCGTGGCCCAGCGCCAAGACTTCACGCGCAAGACCCTCGTGAAGCCCCCAGTCTCGCGAGACAAACTACACCGAGGTATCCCGAGGAGCATGATACGTCTTCATCGTATCTATAATTTTTTATTGTTCCATGCCAATATTATACAACTTTCACATACTTTTGGCAACAATTTATATGGTTTATTGGACTAACTTACTGATGCATGCCTAGTGTCAGTTCCTGTTTATTGCATGTTTTTTGTTTCACGGAATATCCATATCAAACGAAGTCCAAATGCAATAAAAATTTACGGAGAATTATTTGGAACAGTGATTTTTGGGAGGTGGAATCAACGCAAACGGGGGCCCACACCCACCACAAGACAACTGGGCATGCTAGGCAGCCCAGGCGCGTGGTGGTGGGTTGTGCCCTGATACGTCTCCAATGTATCTATAATTTTTTATTGTTCCATACTATCATATATTCTGTTTTGGATGTTTAATGGGCTTTATTTTACACTTTTATATTATTTTTGGGACTAACCTACTAACCCAAGGCCCAGTGCAAATTGTTGTTTTTTGGCCTATTTCAGTGTTTTGCAGAAAAGGGATATCAAACGGAGTCCAAACGGAATGAAACCTTCGGGAGAGTTATTTTTGGATCTGTATCTACCCAGAAGACTTGGAGTACACGTGAGGGAACGAAGGAGGTGGCCACGAGGGTCCAGGGCGCGACCCCCCCCTAGGCGCGCCGCCACCCTCGTGGGCCCCCTCCGGCTCCCCCGATGCCCTCCCTCCTCCTATATATATCCATGTACATTGAAAACATCGAGGCAACAGAGAAAACACTAATTCCACCGTCGCAACCTTCTGTTACCGTGTGACCCCGTCTTGGGGCCTGTTCCAGAGCTCCGCCGGAGGGGGGATCTACCACGGAGTGCTTCTACATCAACGCCATAGCCTCACCAATGAGTTGTGAGTAGTTTACCACAGACCTTTGGGTCCATAGTTTTTTGCAGAAAGACTGTAAGGGAACCCCTTACAGTATAATTGGTGCAACCAACCCAAATTGCAAGTACCGTGCCTTCAACCTGGGTGGGTGGGAACGCATCAACCCCTTCCCGCCACTAGGCTATGCCTTAGTCTGCCTTCGGGTCCATAGTTATTAGCTAGATGGCTTCTTCTCTCTTTTTGGATCTCAATACAAAGTTCTCCTCGATCTTCAAGGAGATCTATTCAATGTAATCTTTTTGCGGTGTGTAAGTCGAGATTCGATGAATTGTGGGTTTATGATCAAGATTATCTATGAACAATATTTGATTCTTTTCTGAAATCTTTTATGTATGATTATAATATCCTTGCAAGTCTCTTCGAATTATTGGTTTGGTTTGGCCTACTAGATCTATTGTTCTTGCAATGGGAGAAGTGCTTGGCCTTGGGTTCAATCTTGCGGTATCCTTTCCCAGTGACAGTAGGGGCAGCAAGGCACGTATTGTATTGTTGCCATCGAGGATAAAAAGATGGGGTTTATATCATATTGCTTGAGTTTATCCCTCTACATCATGTCATCTTGCTTAAAGCATTACTATGTTCCTATGAACTTAATACTCTAGATGCATGCTGGATAGTGGTCGATGTGTGGAGTAATAGTAGTAGATGCAGAATCGTTTCGGTCTACTTGTCACGGACGTGATGCCTATATATAATGATCATGCCTAGATATTCTCATAACTATGCGCTTTTCTATCAATTGCTCGACAGTAATTTGTTCATCCACCGTAGAATTCTGCTATCATGAGAGAAGCCACTAGTGAAACCTCGGGTCTATCTTTATCATATTACTTTTCCTTCAATTTCTTTTGCCGTTGCTTTATTTACATTCTGTTCCTATACCAAAAATACCAAAAATATCATACTATCCTATCTATCAGATCTCACTTTCGTAAATGACTGTAAAGGGATTGACAACCCCTTATCGTGTTGGCTGCGAAGTTCTTATTTGTTTGTGCAGGTGCGAGGGACTTGCGCGTGGTCTCCTACTGGATTGGTACCTGGGTTCTCAAAAACTGAGGGAAATACTTACGCTACTGTGCTGCATCACCCTTTCCTCTTCGAGGGAATACAACGCAAGCTCTAGAAGTAGTAAGAAGAATTTTTGACACCGTTGCCGGGGAGGCTTACACAAAAGTCATATACCAAATACCTATCACAAACCCTTATTATTCGCATTAAATTATTTGCCTCTCGTTTTCCTCTCCCCCGCTTCACCCTTGCAGTTTTATTTGCCCTTCTTTTGCCGTGTGTTTACCGTTCACTTGCCTCTTGTTTGCTTGTGTGTTGGATTGCTTGCTTGTCACTATGGCTCAAAACAATACCAAATTGTGTAAATTTTCCAATACCAACAATAATTATTTTATTAGCACTCCGATTGCTCCTATTATCGATGCTGAATCTTGTGAGGTCAATGCTGCCCTGTTGAATCTTGTCATGAAAGATCAATTTTCTGGCCTTCCTAGTGAAGATGCCGCTACCCATATGAACAACTTTGTTGATTTGTGTGATATGCAAAAGAAGAGGGATACAAATAATGATATTGTTAAATTGAAGCTATTTCTTTTTTCACTTAGAGATCGTGCTAAAACTTGGTTTTCCTCTTTGCCTAGAAATAGTATTGATTCATGGAATAAGTATTTTCCTCCCGCTAAGATTATCTCTCTTAGAAACGATAATATGAATTTTAAGCAACTAGATCATGAACATGTTGCACAAGCTTGGGAGAGAATGAAATTAATTATACATAATTGCCCTACACATGGTTTGAACTTATGGATGATTACACAAAACTTTTATGCTGGCTTGAATTTTGCTTCTAGAAATCTTTTAGATTCGGCCGTGGGGGGCACTTTCACGGAAACCACCTTAGGAGAAGCTAACAAACTCCTAGATAACATTATGGTTAACTACTCTCAATGGCACACCAAAAGATCTACTAGTAAAAAAGTGCATGATATTGAAGAGATTAGTGTTTTGAGTGGAAAGATGGATGAACTTATGAAATTGTTTGCTACTAAGAGTGCGTCTTCTGATCCTAATGACATGCCTTTATTCACGTTGATTGAAAATAATAATGAATATTTGGATGTGAATTTTGTTGGTAGGAATAATTTTGGTAACAATGCTTATAGAGGAAACTTTAATCCTAGGCCTTTTCCCAGTAATTCCTCTAATAATTATGGTAATTCCTACAATAACTCTTATGGAAATTTTGGTAAGATGCCCTCTGAATTTGAAACTAGTGTTAAAGAGTTTATGAATTCGCAAAAGAATTTCAATGCTTTGCTTGAAGAAAAATTGCTTAAGATTGATGAGTTGGCTAGAAACGTGGATATAATTACTCTTGATGTTGATTCTTTGAAACTTAGATCTATTCCACCTAATCATGACATCAATGAGTCTCTCAAAGCCATGAGAATTTCCATTGATGAGTGCAAAGAAAGAACCGCTAGGTTGCGTGCTAAAAAAGATTGCTTTATGAAAGTGTGTTCTTTTAGTTATCATGAAAATAAAGATGAAGATCTGAAAGTTATTGATGTGTCTCCTATTAGATTCTTGTTTTCTAGTATGAATCTTGATAAATATGGGACTGGAGATGAGTCCACTTTAGTTAAAAGGCATCCCAGTGATTCGTAGTTTTTAGATCTTGAGGCTAAAATTGTTAAAAGTGGGATTGAAGAGATTAAAACTTCACATAGTGATGAACCCACTATTTTGGATTTCAAGGGATTCAATTATGATAATTGCTCTTTAATAGATTGTATTTCCTTGTTGCAATTCGTACTAAATTTTCCGCATGCTTATAGTCAAAATAAGGCTTTTACCAAACACATAGTTGATGCTTTGATGCAATCTTATGAAGAAAAACTTGAATTAGAAGTTTCTATCCCTAGAAAGCTTTATGATGAGTGGGAACCTGCTATTAAAATTAAAATTAAAAATCATGAATGATTTTCTTTGTGTGATTTGGGTGCAAGTGTTTCTACAATCCCAAAAACTTTGTGTGATTTGTTAGGTTTTCATGAGCTTGATGTTGTTCTTTAAATTTGCATCTTGCGGATTCTATCATTAAGAAACCTATGGGAAGGATTAATGATGTTCTTATTGTTGCCAATAGGAATTATGTGCCCGTAGATTTCAGTGTTCTTTATATAGATTGCAATCCTTCATGTCCTATTATTCTTGGTAGACCTTTCCTTAGAACGATTGGTGCAATTATTGATATGAAGGAAGGAAATATTAGATTCCAATTTCCGTTAAGGAAAGGTATGGAACACTTTCCTAGAAAGAAAATCAAATTACCTTATGAATCTATTATGAGAGCCACTTATGGATTGCCTACCAAAGATGGCAATACCTAGATCTATTCTTGTATCATGCCTAGCTAGGGGCGTTAAATGATAGCGCTTGTTGGGAGGCAACCCAATTTTTTTTGTTTTTGCTTCTGTTTAGGAATAATACTGTATCTAGATTCTGTTTAGATGTGGTTTTGTGTTTTAATTAGTGTTTGTGCCAAGTAGAACCTTTGGGAAGACTTGTGTGAAGTTTATATGATCATGTTGTAAAAAAAACAGAAACTTTAGCGCTCACGAGATTGGTTGTATTTTTTACTGGAGAGTGATATTTAGTTGATTCTTTTTGCAGATGATTAATAGACAAATTACTCACATTTACCAATTTATTTCAATTTTTTGGAGTTACAAAAGTATTCGAAAGTTACAGATTACTACAGTCTGTTCTGTTTTTGACAGACTCTGTTTTTCGTGTGTTGTTTGCTTATTTTGATGAATCTATGAATAGTATTGGGGATTATGAATCATATAGAAGTTTTAATATAGTAGGTTTAACACCAATATAAAGAAAGAATGATTTCATTATAGTACCTTTGAGTGGTGGTTTGTTTTCTTATACTAACGGAGCTCACGAGATTTTTGGCTAAGTTTTGTGTTGTGAAGTTTTCAAGTTTTGAGTATGGCTTTGATGGACTATTGAACAAAGAGTGGCAAGAGACTAAGCTTGGGGATTACCAAGGCACCCCAAGGTAAAATTCAAGGACAACCAAAATCCTAGGCTTGGGATGCCCCGGGAAGGCATCCCCTCTTTCGTCTTCATCTATCGGTAACTATACTCGCGACTATATTTTTATTCACCACATGATATGTGTTTTGCTTGGAGCGTCATGTATGATTTGAGTCTTTGATTTTTAGTTTGCCACAATCATCCTTTCTGGACACACCTTTTGAGAAAGATAATTATGATTTAGAATTTATTAGAGTACTCTATGTGCTTCACTTATATCTTTTTAGCTAGATAGTTTTGCTCTAGTGCTTCACTTATATCTTTTAGAGCACGGTGGTGGTTTTATTTTGTAGAAATTGTTGATCTCTCATGCTTCACTTATATCTATTTGAGAGTCTTTTAGAACAACATGGTAATGTGCTTTGGTTATAAAACTAGTCCTAATATGATAGGCATCCAAGATGGGTATAGTAAAAACTTTCACATAAAGTGCATTGAATATGATGAGAAGTTTGATACTTGATGATTGTTTTGAGATATCAGGATGGTGATATTAGAGTCATGCTAGTAGATTAGTTATGAATTTGAGAAATACTTGTGTTAAAGTTTGCAAGTCCCGTAGCATGCACGTATGGTAAACGTTGTGTGACAAATTTGAAGCATGAGGTATTTCATTGAGTGTCATCCCTTGTGTGGAGGTCGGGATGACGCGATGGTTAACTCCTATCAACCCTTCCACTAGGATCATGCGTGTAGTACTTTGTTTTGATGACTTGTAGATTTTTGCAATAAGTATGTGAGTTCTTTATGACTAATGTTGAGTCCATGGATTATACGCACTCTCGCCCTTCCACCATTGCTAGCCTCTCTTGTACCGCGCAACTTTCACCGGTACCACACACCCACCATATACCTTCCTCAAAACAGCCACCATACCTACATATCATGGCATTTCCATAGCCATTCTGAGATATATTGCCATGCAACTTTCCACCGTTCTGTTTGTTATGACACACTTCATCATTGTCATATTGCCATGCATGATCATGTAGTTGACATCGTATTTGTGGCAAGGCCACCATGCATAATTTTTCATACATGCCACTCTTGATTCATTCCACATTCCGGTACACCGCCGGAGGCATTCGTATAGAGTCATACTTTGTTCTAGTATCGAGTTGTAAATCAATATAAGTGTGGTCATCATCATTATTAGAGCATTGTCCCAAAGAAAAAAAAGAAGAAAAAGAAGAAGAAAAGAAGGAAAGGGCAAAGAAAAAAAAAGGCCCAAAAAAAGAAAAAAAGAAAAGAAAAAGGGGACAATGCTACTATCTTTTTTCCACACTTGTGCTTCAAAGTAGCACCATGATCTTCATGATAGAGAGTCTCTTATTTAGTCACTTTCATATGCTAGTGGGAATTTTCATTATAGAACTTGGCGTGTACATTCCAACGATGGGCATCCTCAAATGCCCTAGGTCTTCGTGAGCAGCCGGGCTATTGAATCCTCATCGATTCATCCCAAACTAAGGCTATATATTGTACCCACCGAATGGGTACCTGAATTTAGACCTTTTTCTGATCTTAATTTTGTCATGTTAATCCTATATATTGTACCCACCGGATACCCATTGGGTATAGGATACCCGATGGGTATGGGCATGGGTACCAATTTGCGCCCATGGATAGTGAAGTGGGTGGGTATAGAAAAAAGATTTGGGTATGGGTTTGGGTAGAAAAGTGTCATACCCGCCCATACCCTACCCATTGCCATCCCTATTATGCTCCAGAAGCCTTTGGGTTATTTCATTATTGTCGTGTAATTTATTTTGCTTGTTGCATTTCATCATGGCATCATGTGCATTGCATCTGCATGTTTTAATAAAACTCGTAGCTATTCGCAGTTGTCGCTTCTTCCTCGTCTCCATTGACCTTTTGTTAGGCCCCTTTGTCTTCGTCGACCTCTCTCAGACCCCCTCTTGTGCGTGTCTGGAAACTTCCCTGAATCCGAACCGCTCGGTCATGACCAGCGGGCTCGGATCATCTCCAAACATCCCTAAAATATCTTTGGTTCTTTGTTTGGACTCCCCTAGCCTATATTTTTTCCGTCCGTCCGATTACGATCGGAAGGACTAGATAGCCCCTACCCAATTCCTACATGTTATTTATACAGATGAAACCCTACATCCTAGGAGGATGTCCCATCCATCCCCTCACCCGCCGCTACCACCCTCTTCCTCGGGATCCTCCCAGATCCCCATCGTCCAACCCCGCGTAGCCGAGCCTCCACCTTCTCCTCGATTCCCTGCAGCCGCCACTCCTCTCCTCGATCACCCCTGTCACCCAGTCCCATCGATCCATTCATGCATCGATCCACCTGCGCCTCCCGCTCCCTCCTCGATCCAGATCGAGAGGAGCTCGATCCCGAGCCTCCCGATGAGCTCCTCCTTGCCGGTGCTTCCTCGTCGAAGATTCCTGGCTGGAGCAGCAGCAACCACTAGGGCCGCCACGCCTCCTCTATTCCTTCCTTTCCTCTTGCCCGCCTCTCGCTCTCTCCTCTAATTCCTCTGTCCCTCTCTCTTTGTTTCATCAGGAGACTCCATGGCCTCCCCGAGCTCCAACCATGGACAACTGCTGCCGGAGCTCATCTTCCCCACCGTCATGCATGCCCGCTGTTGGTTAGAGCTCCAGACTAGTGATCCAAGCCTCTCCCATCCTTCGCTTTTCCCTTCCGTGCTCTCTTCCTCCTCCATAACCTCTCTATCTTGACGCCAAGGGAAAGAGCACCCCGCTGCTGAGCCGCGCCGACCTCCTTCGCCTGGGCCGGAGCACACCGCCACGCCAGCGACCAGGACCCCTCCCTGTTTCTGCCGTCTTCTGCCCATTCCTTGCTGGAGTCCCACAGCAATGCCGCCAGGAGCCTCCTCTGCATCATGCAACTATCGCCGCTGCTCTTCTCCTTGTCGAGCAGAGGACGAGTACCTCGATCGCCCGCTCAAGCGCCCCGCTTGGGCCTCCTCCTGAGCCGAACTAGGCCTGGCCCAGCTAGGTAAGCTCCAGCCCCTCCTCTCTGTTCAGCCCAGCAGTGCACCAGATTTGGCCGCATCATTTTTTCCATTCTGGATGTTTTAGCTAATTATCCAGAGTTGGGAGAATTGCAGAAAACCCTCATGTTCATGCATATCATATCTCACAAGCTGTGCGTCAGAATTAAATAAACTTTATATGTAAAATTCTTAGTATTTCATCTAGTTTCATAATATCCAACTTTCATCCACGATAAAAAATTAAACTTGTTGTTTGCATTACTTTGCATATATGTCATGTTAAAATGGTTTATTTCATAGCTTAATAACTATAGCTCCAAATTAAATAAACTATATATGTAACTTGTCTAGAAAAACGCATAGATTAACATGGTGCACTTTGTTTTCCTGTTTAAAAACATTTAAAAAATGACTTTAGGTAGAACAGTACCAAATTCAAATTACACATATGGGGATTTTCTAGAATTGTTGTTGTTATTTCTGGCCTCATTTAAATTGCCTAGATAAGTAGTTTTATTATGCTTCACCTCTTGCCATGTTAATTAACATTTAATATTGTTGTCTACATGAACGAGAGCGAACTAAATAATTGGATGTGGTGTTTGTCAGTATGCAACTCGTTGCATATTGAGCTCCACTTAATTTGTAGTGTTGTTTGTTGCATTTTGCCATGCCATGGCTATTTAAACCGGACATGCATCATACTTGTTTGTGCATCATGCCATTTTATGCTTGTGTGTTTACCATGTTGTTTGCTTCTTATCGATAGTTCCGATTGTGAGGATTCGTTCGACTACGCCCGTTCGTCTACTTCATGGACTCGATCTTCTTCCTAGCAGGATTTCAGGCAAGATGACCATTACATTGAATATCACTAGTATCTTTGCTTTGCTAGTTGTCTCGATGCTATCGCTATGTCGTGCTACCTACCACTTGTTTGTCAAGCCTCCCAATATGCCATGATACAACCCCTAACCTTTTCCACCATCCTAGCAAACCGTTGTGTGGCTATGTTACCGCTTTGCTTGTCTCCTCTTATAGCGTTGCTAGTTGCAGTTTGTTCCATGTTGGGACGTGGATATCGTGGGATATCACAACATCTCTTATTTAATTAATGCATATATATACTTGGTAAAGGGTGGAAGGCTTGGCCTTTTGCTTGGTGTTTTGTTCCACTCTTGCCACCCTAGTTTCCGTCATATTGATGTTATGTTCATTGATTTGCGTTCCTTACACGGTCGGGGTTTAGCCCCCCTTGAAAGTTCGCTTTTGAATAAAACACTTCTAGCAAGGCCCAGCTTTGGTTTTACCATTTGCCTAGTAATAACTAAAACTTGCATAGGGACTGACTAGCACCCGGGGATTCTTAATCAACAACCCGGGCCGATGCTCCTCATGAGTGTTGGTCCAAAATAGAGCCACTTGCAGTGCCACCCAGTTAACTGGGGCCTCTGGTCCCCATATGTAGTGTTAATCTGACCATGGCCTGAGACGGGATATGCGCGGCTCCTATCGGGGGGTCGGCACGTCGGGAGGTCTTGCTGGTTTTGTTTTACCATTGTCAAAATGGCTTGTGCATTGGGATTCCAAGATTAATCGAGTTGTCCCAGAATGGAGGATTTTCCTGCGTGGATCATGAGAGTTTGTGATGTACTAAGTTGGGACACCCCTGCAGGGTTAAATCTTATCAAAAGTCATGCCCACGGTTATGTGGCAACTTGGAAATTTGTAATATCCAGTTGTAGGGAACTTGACACTAAACCCGAATCAAAATACTCCACCCGCATTTGTAATTGTGACTGTCTCTTTTCGAGGGAGTTCGCGAAGAGAACACGGTGGTATTATGTTTGACGCGTAAGTAGTTAAGGATCACTTCTTGATCATTACTAGTTGCGATCGTTATGCGTAGTTTCTCTTCTTATTCTTGTACTTGTAAGTTAGCCACCATACCAAATGCTTAGTGCTTGCTGCAACCTCACCACTTATCCATTCCACTCCCATTAAGCTTTGCTAGTCTTCATACCCATGGTAATGGGATTGCTGAGTCCTCCTGGCTCACAGATTACTACAAGAATAGGTGCAGGTACAGGTAATGCGATGATCTAACGTGAGAGCGATGCTTGCTTGTTTGGAGTTCTTCTGTATCTCTTCTTCTTCTTCATTCAAGGGATAGGTTCCGAGTCGGGAGCCTTGGATTAGCCTGGTGGATGTTGTTCTTCTTTTTTGTTTGATTTCATTCATAGTCAGATCATGCTCTTCTGTATGATGGTGGACATGTATTGATGTATTGTTGTAATCATGTTGTAGATTGTGGCGAGTGTAAGCATGTACCTGGTATTCCCGTCTATTCAGTACATGGTGTGTTGTAATGATATCCACCTTGTTATGCGCTCGCAATGCGATTGTGCCCCAATCATGAATTCATCACGTGATTGGGATAGAATCGCATCTTGGGCGCTACAAATAGTGTGGGGGTGAATATTCTCGTGTGTGCTTGTTTGTTTATCACTAAGTAGTTTTCATTTTGTGCTCTTGTTTTCTATCTTTGGTTATGGGTAGGAAACACAAAATACCAAAAAATAGTTGTACGTACTAAACTAATGGTTGAAGAACCCCCCAAAATCTATCACACTACTGAAGCTTTCTACTTGGATCATCTTCGATCCCTATGTGCTCAGGCTGAAACCCCAACTAGCTTAGTTGATGCGACATCGCTTATCACAAAAGGGAAACTTTTATGGCATCATATTAATACTATGCATTGCTATGCTTGGAATTTATGCGAAATCACTACAGGAATCAGACACTTTGCCGTCTACCATGGCAGACGACCTTTGCCGTCAGCCAGCAGAAGGCACCACATCCAGCAGCCCAAACTCCGGAGAAGGGCTTCTTTGCCGTCAGCCAACCTGAGCAGGCAGACGGTAAAGGGCATGGACGACAGAGGGGTCGGGTTAGGTCCGTTAAGGGGTTAATGGCGTGCTTTGTGACAAAGATGCAAAAATCTTTGTCGTCTGCCAGCAGACGGCAAAGCACGCCCAAATGGGCCATCCTAGGTGCCCCCAGGTAGTCGTGGCCGTCTGCTGGCAGACAACAAAGATGCAAAGTTCTTTGTCGTCTGCCAGCAAACGACAAAGTAACCAAATAGGCCAGCCACAGTGCCCCCAGGTGGCACAGGTAGCTACCATGTGGCAGCTTTGCCGTCTGCTAGACGACAAAGTGCGTGTAATGCCCCTGTTTTTTCTGTTTTTCTTAAATTCAATCAATTTCACAAATATATATATATATATATATATATATATATATATATATATATATATATATATATATATATATATATATACATGTTTAAATACTTTCAACAAGCATACATATCCCTGCCATATGGATATGATCATCCAACACATATACATACCAAATCAAAAGTCCATATGGATATGATCATCCAACACATATACATACCAAATCAAAAGTCCATATCCAACACCTACACATATATATAGCCAACATATCCAACAACAAGCATACAATTGTTCATCCTACAAAATCAAAATAAAAAGGAAGGACAAGGAGAAGAGTAGACTCCATCAATGCAAGCTTCCGTGATCTAAAGCAAATGTGCAAATTGGGAAAGAAGAAAGTTAGAAGAAGACTAGAAGAAGAAGAAGAAGAATTTTTCTTCTCTTTCTTTTTCTCCTCTTCTTTATCTTCTTCTTCTTCTTCTAACTAAGGTAACCTAGGTAATTATACCATTTTTAACTAACTAAGCTTATTAAGTCATTTTAGTGGAAAAAAATGCTAAGTATATGTCATTTTAGAGCTAACCTAGGTAAATAGGTCATTTTGGAGCTAAATAAGGTTATTATGTCATTTTCGAGGAAAATAAGCTAAGCATATGTGTCGGTGTACTAAAGTAGGGGTACCCTTATGTAATGCCCAGGATGGGACTATACCTCCTACGTGTCGAGGCACGACTTAAAGGTATAAGACCATCCTAGAATGATCTCAAGTTTGGTATCTTTGCACGACTCATGTAAAAGAGGGATTAAATTGCAAAAGGAGATAGTTGGCTTACACTCGCCACTTCACACAATACATTACATAAGCAAAACATCATTCAAAACATCACAGCCCATCTAAGGGTAAGATCCAAAAGAAAAGATACCAAAACAACATAAAGCCACCCGGCAGAATAAGAATGGAATAAGAAAGCATTGAGAAATGAGGAAAAAGGATAAGATCAACACCGAAATCTTGAATTACATCCACCGGCAGAATAAACGAGAACAAAGAATGAAAAACTTGAAGCTCTTGAGCATCTTCACGATAAATCACCGGATAAGAACAATGAAGGAAAAGAATGAAGAAATATCACATGAATAAAAATGGATACTTCATCTGAGAATTTCATGGTCCAAGAAGAAGAAGGGTGGGAGGGTGGGGAAAACAAAGACAACTTGGGATGAATGAAACAAACACCGTCAGATTTCTCAACGGCGTCCGTATGGATTAACTTGAAGAGAAGGCACACCGGTTGAAAAGGATTAACGTGAATATCTCGATGGTCAAGAAGAATTAGCACTCCCATAGAAATATGAGAATACCGATTAGGAAAGGTATGGAATCAACATTTGACATCGAAGCAACTCGAATACCAGAATCAAAACAAAAACAAAGGATAGATATGCAACATGATCTTCACAATATCATCCGAACAGAGAATTGAACGAATGAATTCCGTAGGTACATCAACTAGTCGAGAAGCCACTTGGAGAACAAAAGTTAAATAAAAGGAACAAGGAACAGATGGAACAAATACAAGATAGAAGCTTCGTTCCGACATCTCCGTGCTGAAAGCTCATGGAACGTGTTACAAAAGGGTTTTGCAATCCCTGGATCAGCATAGCCAAGGACCCTTTAAGATGCAACTCCCGATCGGAACAAGCCCATAAACCACTTCACTCAATGTAGAACCCCAAACTTCATAACATGCATCCGTTGGAAGAATGCCTAGAACTACTAGATGAACCCACCTATTAATTTCCGAAAGTTTCCAGTTATGCAATCAGGTGTTGGGGATACACGGGAAGCACCGCGCAATCAACTCTAAACCTACATCCAGGTGTATCCATCCTTCAACACATAACCAGTCTTTCTCGGAAACTGTTTACCTCGGACCTTCGAAACACATCCACTATACAAGCTATGGCAATACTCTCGAGCTACCTCCCCAGTACTGGGTGATGTCGGGGTTATCTTGCCACTAACCGCATAGGAGAGTTTTCGATGTCGGCCGTCTTAAGTATTCTAGTACTGCCGCGATGGATTTGTGACGACAACACCTCGGAGCTCAACTCCCCGGGACACTGCCACAACCCCTAATGTCAGGAGGCATCGAGAACAATGTTCTCGTCACAAAGACATCGAAACGATCCAAACAATACTCGCGAGATCCTAAAAAAAAATTGGTGCGATTTTTGAAAGTAGAAGAGGCAAGAGTAATCGTCAAGAGTCCTCACAAGAGTGAAAAGAGATGAGAAGCAAAAGAATTCCTACTCTCCGATATAAATATAGGACTCAAAACATTTTTAAGTGTGTGCCTAGACTCAACCGTCAATGATTCGATCAATCAGTGGGGGCTTCTAGGTCGGAGAAGGCTCTGAATACCAACTTGTAATGCCCAGGATGGGACTATACCTCCTACGTGTCGAGGCACGACTTAAAGGTATAAGCCCATCCTAGAATGATCTCAAGTTTGGTATCTTTGCATGACTCATGTAAAAGAGGGATTAAATTGCAAAAGGAGATAGTTGGCTTACACTCGCCACTTCACACAATACATTACATAAGCAAAACATCATTCAAAAAGGCGGCCCGAGAAGGTAGAGGTGGATATGTTGGTGGAGCGGGTGGTTCAGCTGGTCCACGACGGGGTCACTGGGATGGATCTGCTGGAGGTGTTCCTCAAGTGGAGGATCCAACCTCTCCAAGCTCGGGACCATCCGATGTGGATGTACTCGGGCGTCTACGACACTTCTCGGGTCCACCCAGAGGAAGCCACCGCGAAGATGGTGGAACAGTGCCTGAAGTGCATGACGGGGAACAAGGATAATCGTCGGGGGACCGCAAGGGTTTGCCCGTTTGACGCAGACCACGAACCAGACAAGGTTTAGCCTTAGTTTCCGAGTGGATTTTCTGATTCTTGCTTGCGGGCGTTTGATGAATCTGACTGGCGTACAATTGTTTCTTCTTTCTGTAGATCTTTAACCGAAATGTACTCGATGCCCAATGGTGAACAGATCCAAGAGGGGGAAGAGGGCGTAGGCGAAGCTTTCGAATGGAAGTCCGGCGAGGAGACTTCGGAAGAGAGTGAGGACTCCAGCAGCGGCGAGGAAGTCGAGTCACCGCCCCGCGTCGAGAAGCGTTCCAAGCAGAGCCACGACCCAGAGAACGTGCGTGCCAGGACAGGTCCTTCCAGCTCCCAGGTGCAGAAGCGCACTCGAATGTCTACCCCAGATCCGACTGAGAAGGCGCCAAAACAGCCCAAGGTCGCCGCTCCTACTTCTCGAGCTTGCGTTGTATTCCCTCGAAGAGGAAAGGGTGATGCAGCATAGTAGCGTAAGTATTTTCCTCAGTTTTTGAGAACCAAGGTATCAATCCAGTAGGAGACCACGCACGAGTCCCTCGCACCTGCACAAACAAATAAGAACTTCGCAGCCAACGCGATAAGGGATTGTCAATCCCTTTACGGTCACTTACAAAAGTGAGATCTAATAGATAGGATAGTTTGATATTTTTTTGGTATTTTTGGATATAAGAACATAAAGTAAAAACGGAAAAGTAAAGTAGATTGATATGTTGAGAATAGACCCGGGGGCCATAGGTTTCTCTAGTGGCTTCTCTCATGATAGCAAAATTCTACGACGGGTAAACAAATTACTGTCGAGCAATTGATAGAAAAGCGAATACTTATGAGAATATCTAGGCATGATCATTATATATAGGCATCACTTCTGAAACAAGTAGACCAAAACGATTCTGCATCTACTACTATTACTCCACACAACAACCGCTAACCAGCATGCATCTAGAG
Source organism: Secale cereale (assembly GCA_902687465.1). Taxonomy (NCBI): domain Eukaryota; kingdom Viridiplantae; phylum Streptophyta; class Magnoliopsida; order Poales; family Poaceae; genus Secale; species Secale cereale. The sequence continues at coordinate 323,430,443 of LR738716.1, forward strand.
TATTAAGTTCATAAGAATAGAGTAACACCTTAATCAAGATGACATTATGTAGAGGGATAAACTCAAATAACATGATATAAACCCCATCTTTTTATCCTCAATGGCAACAATACAATACGTGCCTTGCTGCCCCTACTATCACTAGGAAAGGACACCGCAAGATTGAACCCAAAGCCAAGCACTTCTCCCATTGCAAGAACTATAGATCTAGTAGGCCAGACCAAACCAATAATTTGAAGAGACTTGCAAGGATATTATAATCATACATAAAGAGTTCAGAAAAGAACCAAATATTTCTCATAGATAATCTTGATCATAAACCCACAATTCATCGGATCTCGACAAACACACCACAAAAAGAGATTACATCGAATAGATCTCCTTGAAGAACAAGGAGAACTTGGTATTGAGATCCAAAGAGAGAGAAGAAGCCATCTAGATACTAGCTATGGACCCGAAGGTCTGTGATAAACTACTCAAAACTCATGGTGAGGCGATGATGATGATGTAGGAGCACTCCGTGGTAGATCCCCCTCCGACGGAGCTCCGGAACAGGCCCCAAGATGAGATCTCATGGGAACAGAAGGTTGCGGCAGTGGAACTAGGGTTTTCTCTGTTGTTCTGATGGTTTCAGGGTACGCAGGTATATATAGGAGGAAGGAGGGCACCGGGGGCCAAATGTGGGGTCCACGAGGCAGGGGGCGCGCCCTATAGGGGGGGGGGGCGCCCCCACCCTCGTGGACGCCACGTGTGCCCTACTCCCTGGTTCTCAAGTCTCCCGTGCGTATTTTGCTCCAAAAATATCTCTCCCGAAGTTTCATTCTGTTTGGACTCTGTTTGATATTCCTTTTCTATAGAACCCTGAAATAGGCAAAAAACAACAATCTGGACTGGGCCTTTGGGTTAATAGGTTTGTCCCAAAAATAATATAAAAGTGTATAACAAAGCCCATTAAACATCCAAAACATCATAAATAATAGCATGAAACAATAAAAAATTATAGATACGTTGGAGACGTATCAAGCATCCCCAAGCTTAATTCCTGCTCGTCCTCGAGTAGGTAAATGATAAAAATAGAATTTTTGATGTGGAATGCTAACCAACATAGTTTTCAATGTAATTCTCTTAATTGTGGCATGAATGTTCAGATCTGAAAGATTCAAGACAAAAGTCTATATTGACATAAGAAATAATAATACTTCAAGCATACTAATGAAGCAATCATGTCTTCTCAAAATACTATGGCTAAAGAAAGTCATCCCTACAAAATCATATAGTCTGCTATGCTCCATCTCCATCACACAAAATATTCATATCATCCACAACCCCGGTTTCAGCCAAGCACTTGTTTTCATAATCTATTCTTTCAAACCTTTCAACTTTCACGCAATACATGTGCGTGAGCCATGGATATAACACTATGTGGAATAGAATGGTGGTTGTGGAGAAGACAAAAAGGTGGGAGACAGTCTCACATCGACTAGGCGTATCAATGGGCTATGGAGATGCCCATCAATAGATATCAATGTGAGTGAGTAGGGATTGCCATGCAACGGATGCACTAGAGCTA
>LR738716.1:323433382-323446696 GCA_902687465.1 Secale cereale
CGGACTGCATCACCTATCATTTTCTGCAAAAAAGAGAGTAAGATGAACCTTAAGAGCAAAGAACAATGGACTGCATTGGTACTCTTATTTCTCTTCAGAAGAACAAAAAGCAAAAAGCTCGTCGTCGTCGGGGGCGTGACGGAGGAGGTCGCTTGGGCAGGGGGGTGGAGGTGCATGGTGCTGAGTGGTGCTGGCCACCAACCACCAAGCGAATCCGGCGCGGGATCCAGGGATGCGTGGTCGGGGGTCACCAGATCGAGTAGTGTGGGTCGGGGCTGGAGCGCCGTCGAGGCACGGTGGTGCGGCACCCGTAGTGGTCGCGCGAAGGAGCTCTAGTAGTGGTCGTAGGCGGGCGGTGGCCGCCGGATCCGGTGGAGGAGGCCTCGCCGGGGGCCAGTGGCGGCCGGATCCCGCCATCGCCGCGGGGGTGCGCCGGCAGTTGGGGGCGCGCCTGGAGGGGTGGAGTTGTGGAGCGCCGCAGGGCTGGGAGGTGGTGGCGCGCCGAAGGGCTGGGAGGTGGTGGCGCGCGCGGAGGCGGGGCGGCGGTCTGGGGTGGGGATCCGGCAGCGGCTCAGGTAGAAGGCGGGATGGGGAGGGGGCCGTGGTGTGCGGGCGCCTCCGCGCTAGAAGGCTGGGTGGGGAGGGGTGTGGGGGGTGTTATGAGAATAAGGTTAGGTGTTATGAGAATAAGGTCTTAAGGGGTGTTATGAGAATAGACCCACCCTATATATATATATATATATATATAGTACAAAAAATTGACCCCTCGTCCCTCGAACCCTCGGCGACCCTCGACCCCTCGGTGATCCTCGACCCTCTCTACCCTAGCTAGTTCCCGACCCTCGCCCCTCGAACCCTCGGCGACCCCTCCCCCCTCCTTTCTTCTGCTCTATTTTTTTTCTTTTTTCCTCTTCTTATTTATTTCTCCTCTTCTTCCTCTTCTCTTCTTCTCCTTTTTCTTTTCCTTCTTCCTAAACTAAACATAAACTAAAATAATCCTAAAAGTAAACGAAACTTATCCTCGTCCCTTTTTTTTCTTCTTCTTCTTTTTTTTCATCCTAAAACTTTATGAACAAAATTACAACAGAAAAAAACCATAAAAATTACATGAACAAAATAAAAATTCTATGTAAAAAATTACAACAGAAAAAAATCATAAAAATTATATGCGCTAAATGACATAATCTTTGCATATGAACATACAAACATTTGCATATTCTACAATAATATCACCAAAAAAAATCTATGAACAGAAAAAATTCTAACTTTTGCATACATACATATATATGAAAAAAAATGATATGAACAAAAAATTAATACACATTATATGAAGAAAAAAAATTAAAAAATGCCCTGAACAACCATGGCGGCGCCGGCTCACATCGGCGGCGGCGACGACGAAGATGGTGGGGGGCGCGGGCCGGGGCAGGGGCCCGCGTGGCGAGGGCCAGGGCAGGGGCGACGCGCGGACGACGGCGGTGGGGCGGCGGACGGAGGGGGCGGGCCGGCCGGGGCGCAGGGGCGACGCGCGGACGATGACGATGGGGCGGCGGACGGCGAGGGCGGGCCGGGGCAGGGCACCGGCGAGGGCGTCGGCGAGAGCGAGGCCGAGGGCAGGTCCGGCAGCCTAGCGGCATCATGCTGTTCGGCGCGGCGTCGGGGAGAAGAAGAACTGTGAATGGAAAAACTACTAAGTGTGGGCTTATATAGGAAAGCCATTGGTCCCGGTTGGTGCCAGGAACCGGGACCAACGCCCCCCTTTAGTCCCGGTTCATTCTACTAACCGGGACCAAAGGCCTTGCACATCGGCGTGGTGGTGGGAGTTTAGTCCCACCTCGCTAGCTGAGAGAGAGTCGCACTTGTTTATAAGGTGCGGTGCGCCTGAGCTGTCGAGCTCCTCTCTAAAGCAGGCTTACGGGCCTAACCTCTCTTTACATGCCTGTGGGCCTAGTGGGCCTGCTGCGGGTCTGAATCCTGGCCCACCTAGCTGGTTGGGTTTCTAGTCGTATTCAGGCCGTGGTGGCCCAGTAGTCGGCATTTTTTTTATTTTTTGTTTTATTTTTTGCATTATTTATTTTCTTCTTTTTTGCTTTTAGGTCACAAAGATTATAAAATTTCTGTTAGTGCCATTAGTTTTCAAATTTGATTTTTTTTGAAATTTCTGTGAATCACTAGTTTGTGAATAACTTTACTATAAAAATAGATTTTTGATGTTTGAACAGACAATTCTTAGATAATTTTAGTTGCATAAATTTTATATAATTTTAGTTTCAAAAATACTAGAGGTTTGGAAAAGCTTTTTAGTTGATTCCTTTTGCTTTTAGTTGCATAAATTCTTAGAAAATTCTTTTTGTGTTTAAAGTTTTGAACAAAAACAAAAACTTTCAACCTTGTTTGAACTTATTTGAACTCCAGACTTTTTCTGTGTTCAAAATGGACCATTTAAAGCCACATCATCAATTTTCAACCCTTTCTGACTTCATTTGTTATTTTTCATGCATTTACTGATTTGGTTGAGCTAAATGACCCTGAAATTGAAAAGCATTTCAAATGAACCCTATCTGTTTCGAGATATTAGGGTTTCAAACGAAAACTCGTCTGTTACAAAGGGATTTCATTTTTTCACTTATTTGAACTACAGACTACTTCTGTGTTCAAAATGCACCATTACAAAGTGATATTCTAGATCAAAGGCATCATCACAATAGTTGTGGAGAGAAAGTCTTCACTTTTTCTTCGCTTGTGTCCTTTGCTTATTGCGCCGTAACCATGGATAATCTTCATCGTTTATCAGGGTGCTTGGGTCAGCCTGGACTTTGAAGGGGGGATTTCATGAAACTTTTCATAATCTTCGGAAATGTCTGTCTTGCCCTCCACTCCCACGATGTCTCTTTTTCCAGAAAGAACTATGTGGCGCTTTGGCTCATCGTTTGATGTGTTCGCTTCCATATCTTTTCCTTTTCTGGTTTTTGTAGACATGTCCTTCACATAGAAAACCTGCACCACATCATTGGCTAGGACGAACGGTCCGTCTGTGTACCCAAGATTGTTCAGATCCACTGTTGTCATTCCGTAATCTGGGTCTACCTGTACCCCGCTTCTTGATAGATTGACCCATTTGCACTTAAACAAAGGGACCTTAATATCATGTCCGTAGTCAAGTTCCCATATGTCCACTATGTAACCATAATACGTGTCCTTTCCCTTCTTGGTTGCTGCATCAAAGCGGACACCGCTGTTTTGGTTGGTGCTCTTTTTATCTTGGGTGATCGTGTAAAATGTATTCCCATTTATCTCGTATCCTTTGTAAGTCAATACAGTCGAAGATGGTCCCCAGGACAACGAGTACAGCTCATCACAACAGTGTTGTCACCTCTGAGACGTGTTTCCATCCAACTGCCGAAAGTCTTGATGTGTTCACATGTAATCCAGTCGTCACACCGCTCCTGGTGTTTGGAGCGCAGACTGTTCTTGTGTTCATCGACATACGGGGTCACCAGGGTAGAGTTCTATAGAACTGTGTAGTGTGCTTCAGACCAAGAATGCCCGTCCCTGCATATTATTGACTCCCCTCCAAGCGTGCCTTTCCCAGTCAGTCTTCCCTCATACCGCGATTTTGGGAGACCAATCTTCTTAAGGCTAGGAATGAAGTCAACACGAAACCCAATGACATCCTCTGTTTGATGGCCCATGGAGATGCTTCCTTCTGGCCTAGCGTGGTTACGGACATATTTCTTTAGGACTCCCATGAACCTCCCAAAGGGGAACATATTGTGTAGAAATACGGGGCCCAGAATGACAATATCGTCGACTAGATGAACTAGGACGTGCGTCATGATATTGAAGAAGGATGGTGGGAACACCAGCTCGAAACTGGCAAGACATTGAGCCACATCACTCCTTAGCCTTGGTATGATTTCTGGATCGATCACCTTCTGAGAGATTGCATTGAGGAATGCACATAGCTTCATAATGGCTAATCGGACAATTTTCCGGTAGAAGCCCCCTCAGTGCAACCGGAAGCAGTTGCGTCATAATCACGTGGCAGTCATGAGACTTTAGGTTTTCGAACTTTTTCTCTGCCATATTTATTATCCCCTTTATATTCGACGAGAAGCCAGATGGGACCTTCATACTGAGCAGGCATGCAAAGAAGATTTCCTTCTCTTCTTTGGTAAGAGCGTAGCTGGCAGGACCTTCATACTGCTTTGGAGGCATTCCGTCTTTTTCGTGCAAACGTTGCAGGTCCTCTCATGCCTCCGGTGTATCTTTTGTCTTCCCATACACGCCCAATAAGCCTAGCAGATTCACGCAAAGGTTCTTCGTCACGTGCATCACGTCGATTGAAGAGCGGACCTCTAGGTCTTTCCAGTAGGGTAGGTCCCAAAATATAGATTTCTTCTTCCACATGGGTGCGCGTCCCTCGGCGTCATTCGGAACAGATAGTCTGCCAGGACCCTTTCCAAAGATTACCTGTAAATCATTGACCATAGCAAGTACGTGATCACCGGTACGCATGGCGGGCTTCTTCCGGTGATCTGCCTCGCCTTTGAAATGCTTGCCTTTCTTTAGACATTGATGGTTGGTCGGAAGAAATCGACGATGCCACAGGTACACATTCTTCCTGCATCTGTCCAGATATATACTTTGGGTGTCATCTAAACAGTGCGTGCATGCGTGGTATCCCTTGTTTGTTTGTCCTAAAAGGTTACTGAGAGCAGGCCAATCATTGATGGTTACAAACAGCAACGCATGTAGGTCAAATTCCTCCTGGTTGGCCTCATCCCACACACGTACACCTTGTCCATTCCACAGCGATAAAAGTTCTTCAACTAATGGCCTTAGGTACACATCAATGTCGTTGCCGGGTTGCTTAGGGCCTTCGATGAGTATTGGCATCATAATGAACTTACGCTTCATGCACAACCAAGGAGGAAGGTTATAGATACATAGAGTCACGGGCCAGGTGCTGTGATTGCTGCTCTGCTCCCCAAAAGGATTAATGCCATCCCCGCTTAAACCAAACCATACGTTCCTTGCGTCACCTGCAAACTCCTCCCAGTACGTTCTCTCGATTTTTCTCCACTGTGACCCGTCAGCGGGTGCTCTAAACTTCCCGTCTTTCTTACGGTCCTCTGCGTGCCATCGCATCAACTTGGCATGCTCTTTGTTTCTGAACAGACGTTTCAACCGTGGTATTATAGGAGCATACCACATCACCTTGGCAGGAACCCTCTTCCTTGGGCGCTCGCCGTCAACATCACCAGGGTCATCTCGTCTGATCTTATACCGCAAGGCACCGCTTACCGGGCATGCATTCAAATCCTCGTACGCACCGCGGTACAGGATGCAGTCATTAGGGCATGCATGTATCTTATGCACCTCCAATCCTAGAGGGCATACGACCTTCTTTGCTGCGTATGTACTGTCGGGCAATTCGTTATCCTTTGGAAGCTTTTTCTTCAATATTTTGAGTAGCTTCTCAAATCCTTTGTCAGGCACACCATTCTCTGCCTTGCACTGCAGCAATTCTAGTACGGTACCGAGCTTCGTGTTGCCATCTTCGCAATTGGGGTACAACCCTTTTTTGTAATCCTCCAACATGCGATCGAACTTCAGCTTCTCCTTTTCACTTTTGCACTGTCTCCTTGCATCAACAATGACCCAGCAGAGATCATCATCGGGCACAACATCGTTTGGTTCCTCTTGACCTTCAGCAGCTTCCCCCATTGCAGCATCACCGTATTCCGGGGGCACAGAGTTGTCATCGTCCTCTTCTTCTTCGTTTTCTTCCATGATAACCCCTATTTCTCCATACTTGGTCCAAACATTATAGTGTGGCATGAAACCGTTATAAAGCAGGTGGGTGTGAAGGGTTTTCGAGTTGGAGTAAGACCTCATATTCCCACAGATAGTGCATGGACAACACATAAAACCATTCTGCTTGTTTGCCTTAGCCACTCCGGTAAAATGGAGGAACAAGGAACATTATGAGAACCTTGTAGGTTGAAAGACATGAAAAAAAGAGCTCACGGACCAAAGAATAAGAAACCGCAATGGTATAGCCAAGGAATAAGAATGACAGAATTTGGACAGCACTCCGTCTCAAAATGGAAGGAATTAACAAGAACTTGAGGAGATGGAAAGATACTTGAAGAAAACAACAACATATTGTCTCCGAAACAATTGAAAGAATGGCACAAGGGGTAAGAAAGATTCAGACAGCACTCCGGTTAAAAGATAGGCAAAACTTGATAAAAGACGAAGCTGAATGAAGAATACAACACTCCCGTTAAATGATAAGCAAGGGAAAGAACAAGATCTCGATAAAACGATAAGATGGTTTGGAGAGAGCAACATTACAAAGCCTCCGGAACGAAAGAATAGATGCTAGATCGTTGGAAAGAAAAGATCGAAGAAGAAGATGACAACTTCTCCCACGAATGAATTAGAAAATCCTCCTTACGGAGAAGGGTTGAACAGAGTTGTTGGAAATTCAACAACGAAAGAATAAGCTTGATGTGGGCTTATGGAAAACATCTCAAAACTATGAGGTGACAACCGGCCACTAACTTAAACAATTGATTTGATTGAGGTCAACAAGGAGATGATAAACTTATTTCACCGGAAGGATAAATGAACAACTTGGGTCATTTATAAGCACCACAATAGCAAAATCCTTAGGGAAAGCTTTTAGGTGAAATACAACCCAAGATAATTCCAAGGGATAAATTGAAGGGTTGAAAAGATCTCTTGAACAAAGAAAATGATGGTTTTAAATATCTCATTCTTGACAACTTGTGAATCCTAAAACATGAAGGAATTGTCAAGAATGACATAACACCATCTGAAAAGATAAGGTAGAAAGAATTGCAATTGGAAAGCATGATGAAGTATGCTTGAGCTCCAACAAGAATCTTGATGAAGACTTCGAGGATGAATTAAAAACATGATGAACCACCATGAAGAACTCCGGTAACAAAAGCATGAGAAGTGGAAGATGAAAAGAATAAGATTCAAGGCATGCGATGGATTAGATGGAGCTTGAAATGATATAATAGAAATAACTTGGAGCTCCGGAAAACAAGATGAACAACTTAGAACCGAGAATATGATGTGATGAACAAGCTCCAGACAAAAGAATTAAATCACCTTGAAGGAATAAGAATAAGAATTATGTTATGCATCTCCTTCACCACTTTAAATTGATGACAACCAAAGGATTTGTCATACTACTTATTCTCGTTGGAAAGAATTAAGAGAGATCTAGCACAAGCTTGGGTAATTCTTCAACGAACCACCGGTAGGATTATGGAAAGAACAAGTGAATTAAAACGATAACAGGGAAGAGTAAACTTGAAAGAACCACCGTAAGAATAAGGAGACGAGCGAAGAGGCATCAATGAAGAATATTTGGAGAACGAAGTTGAAAACTGAGAACGAAGAATCTTCTGAAATGATGGCCTTCGGAGGATCACAAAGAAAAGAATTCAAGAATTGCTCTGAAGGGGCATGAAAACAATTCCCACAATCGAAAACAATTATGAGGATGGCATGAAGCTAGAACCACAACTCTTGAGAGAACGGGTTAAAATTTAAGAGAAACACTTCTCCGGTCTCCAAATGTTGAGAATGAAGACGAGAAATGTCATGAAGAATTGTTGAGCACTCCGGGATGAAGAATTAAAAAGGTTGAACCAATGATGGAAAAGAATTTGAAAGCGAACTTGGAGAAGGCATGTGACTGGTGGGGATCATTCTTACGTCACACTTTGAAAAGAATTCTCCGGAAAAAGAAGAGTCAGGTAAGATCCTGGGAAAAGCCTGTGGGTTAGGGCCCACTCAAAGAAAAATCACCGTTGGAAAGATTGCTTAAGAGATATGGCACCGGTTGAATTAAAAAGGCTTGAATAAGATAACAATCCTCAAAAAAGTTTGAACGGGTTAAGAATGGAATTATGAATCTTCAGTACTCCGGATAAGAATAACAAGAGGAGAATGATTAATTGGTGCACCGGAATAAGAAAACATTATGAAATGAGGAGAAAGGATAAGATCAACACCAAAACTTGAATTACATCCACCTGAAGAATTAGAGAACAAAAGAATGATGAACTTGAAGCTCTTGAGCATCTTCACGATAAACACCGGATAAGAACATAGAAGGAAAAGAATGAAGAACCATCACATGAATAAAATAGATACTTCATCTGAGAATTTCTAGCTCCGAGAAGAAGAAGGGTGGGAGGGTGGGGAAAACAAAGACAACTTGGGATGAACAAAATGGACACCGGTTGAAAAGAATTTAACATGACCATCTTGATGGTCAAGAAGAATTAGCACTCCCATAGAAATATGAGAACACCGATTAGAAAAGGTATGGAATCAACACTTGACATCGAAGCAACTCGAATACCAGAATCAAGACAAAAACAAAGGGTAGATGTGCAGCATGATCTTCACAATATCATTCGAACAGAGGATTGAACGAATGAATTCCGTAGGTACATCAACTTGACGAGAAGCCACTTGGAAGAAGAAAAAGATAAATAAAAAGGAACAAGGATCAGATAGAACAAATACAAGATAGAAGTTTCGTTCGACATCTTCGTGCTGAAAGCTCATGGAACATGTTACAAAAGGGTTTTGCAATCCCCGGATCAGCATAGCCAAGGACCCTTTAAGATGCAACTCCCGATCAGAACAAGTCCATAAAACCACTTCACTCAATCTAGAACCCCGAACTTCATATCGAGCATCCGTTGGAAGAATGCCTAGAACTACTAGATGAACCCACCTATAGATTTCCGAAAGTTTCCAGTTATGCAATCAGGTGTTGGGGATACACGGGAAGCACCGCGCAATCAACTCTAAACCTACATCCAGGTGTATCCATCCTTCAACACATAACCAGTCTTTCTCGGAAACTGTTTACCTCGGACCTTCGAAAAGCATCCACTATAACAAGCTATGGCAATACTCTCGAACTACCTCCCCAGTACTGGGTGATGTCGGGGTTATCTTGCCACTGGCCGTATAGGAGAGATTTTCGATGTCGGCCGTCTTAAGTATTTAGTACTGCCGCGATATGCTTGTGTCAATGATACCTCGAAGCTCAACTCCTCGGTAACAGGAGGCATCGAGAACAATATCCTTGTCACAAGAACATCGAAACAATCCCAGAATACTCGCGGGATCCTAAAAAAAATTTGGTGCAATTTTTGAAAGTAGAAGAGGCAAGAGTAATCGTCAGGAGTCCTCACCAGAGAGAAAGGGGATGAGAAGCAAAGAAATCCTACTCTCCGATATAATATAGGACTCAAAAATTTTCAGTGTGTGCCTAGACTCAACCGTCAACGATTCGATCAATCAGTGGGGGCTTCTAGGTCGGAGAAGGCTCTGATACCAACTTGTAATGCCCAGGATGGGACTATATCTCCTACGTGTCGAGGCACGACTTAAAGATATAAGCCCATCCTAGAATGATCTCAAGTTTGGTATCTTTGCACGACTCATGTAAAAGAGGGATTAAATTGCAAAAGGAGATAGTTGGCTTACACTCGCCACTTCACACAATACATTACATAAGCAAACATCATTCAGAACATCACAACCCGACTACGGGTGAAGATCCAAAGAAAGATACCAAAACAACAAAAGCCACAGGTCAGGATCGAATCCTAGTAGAAACCACTACTGAACATCGAAACGTCACAAGCAAACGGCCACACTCTTCAACGAGCTCCTGGTGAAGAACTGAACCAACTCCTGCATCAAACTCGGCTGAACCTGCAACTGGTGTGGTGAAGTAACTGTGAGCCACAGAGGACTCAGCAATCCCGTTCCCGGGTAACAAGACTATTTAAGCCTTGGGTGTGGACAAGGCTGAAGAAAAGAATATGAGGTGAAGGAACAAACAAGAGTCTGCAGCAGCAACTAGCACTAACTTACGTAAAAGAGAGCGAGAAGAGAAGAGCATCGGTCGAAAGATGATCACGAAGTGATCCTAGCTAAAGCCGGTCAAACATAACCCCACCGTGTTCAACTCCCGAATCCCTATTCGGAAATTGACAGTCACGGTACACACGCTGGTAGTGTATTGGATCATTGTGTCAAGTTATCTACAACCGGAATTAACAAGCTCCCATCTGCCACATAACCGCGGGCACGGCTTTCGAAAGTTCAAACCCTGCAGGGGTGTTCCAACTTGGCCCATCACAAGCCCACGATCCGCGGAGTCGCAACTCCATAGTTGGGAAGACCCGAGTATTCTCGGAATCCCGTGCTCAAGTTAAACCGAACTAAGGTAAGGCTAATCCAGCAAATCCTCCCGGCGTGCCGACACCCTGATAGTAGCCGCGCGTATCTCGTCTCAGGCCACGACCGGATGGGACAAGCTACAGGACCCAAACCTCGAGTTTCCCCGTGGTGGTTCCCGCAGGTTCCCCGTTTGGGACCAACACCATCGGCACTGGCCCCCCCTGCTATGTAGAAATAAAGGATCCTCGAGGGAGCGACCCTCTATGCAAATTTAATTAATTAATTAAGTTGTTATTATGAGGCAAATAGTACCAAAAGTTGGGACTTGCTGGAAAAGACTTAGCACTTAGCGGTTTATCAAGGGGGTCCCATACACCCCAACCGTGTTAGGAACGCATAATCAAGGAACATAACACCGGCTTATACGGTTCCTAACGGCATGAGTGGAACAAATCACCAAGCAAAAGGCTTAGCCTTCCACCCTGCCAGTGTATAGATGATTTCATTTTTAAGCATTTATATAGTGTGATATAACCCAACCAAACTTCAACATGAAGCAAGCATCTTCAATCTTCACCTGCAACTAACAATGCTATAAGAGGGCTGAGCGAAGCGTACTTAGCCAAGCAACGGTTTGCATAGGTAGGGTGGTTAAACATGGCAATTGGTTACAAGTAGGAGGCTGACAAGAAAGACATGGGCATCGAGGCAAAACTATAGATCGAGACTACTAGCAATAGGCAAAGATAGTAATGGTATCCGGGTTCGGTCATCTTGCCTGGGATTCCACAAAGGAGAAGAACGGAACCAAGAAGAAGACGGAGCAACAGTCGAGCGGAACCTCACAACTCCGGAACGAAACCGAAGCTAACAAGAGAAGCAACCGGAAAGAAAGAAACAACACGGTAAACACACATATCATAAACATGGCATACGATGCACAAGCAAGCATGATGCATGTCCGGTTTAATATGCATGGCATGGCAAAGTGCACAAACAACACTACAAGTTAAGTGGAGATCAATATGCAACGAGTTGCATATTGACGAAACACCACATTTAATTATTTAGTTGACTCTCGTTATTTACAAGACAAGATTAAATGTTTTATAACATGGCAAGAGGTGAAGCATAATAAAACTATACTAACTAGGCAATTTAAATGAGGCCGGAGAAACAACAACATAATCCGGAAAAACCCCATGAGCATGTTTAATTAATTATAAGCAACAACAAACACACATTTTAATGTTGTTAACATGATGCGGATGACATGATCAAGTTTATGCAAGTTTTATTAAAAGGTTGACAATTAACAAGATAAGAAGCATTAGTCACCGTGGTGGAAGAAAAGGGTGCCACGGCAACGATCCGAAAATGAAGCATGGCAACATATCGGTACCGGTAACTCGGGAGAGACCGGTGCAAAACAAAAGGTGGAGTGAACGAGTTGAACAAGATGATGGGGTGATCCCGTTGCCGGGTTCCCACGAGTCGGTGACGAGGCAACCGAGGAACATGACAAAGGTGGAACGGGCACGAAGCACACACGAGAGACATTTCATACAACACAAGCAAGCACAAGCGTTCATCCACGGGGTCGCGTCTCGGGGTTATACCTTCGAAGCGTTCTCTCTCGAAGCGGTTCGAGAGCGTCGAGGAAGTAGCCGTAGTAGAGGAAGTAGTGGTACACGGGGCGACGGTAGTGGTACACGAGTCTTCGGCGACGGTAGTGGAAGTAGTGGAACTTGACGCATCCGAAGAGGTACTTGACGAGTCGGTCGCGGTACTTGTTCCCGGAGGTGTTCACGAGCTTGTTTTTCCGTAGATGTTCGGGTCGGTGTCGTCGTGTAGGCGTTCGTAGTGGTACTCGTCCTCGTAGCCGTTCGGTCGTCGTGGTACTTGCGGCGTCGGTAGATGTACTTGACGATCCGGTCTCGGTTCTTTTGTAGATGTACTCGGGTCGTATACGTAGAGGTACTTGTCTCGAAGAGGTACTTGTTCGGGTCGCCGTATACTCGTTCGGGTCATCTGACAAATCATCAACACAGCAACACAAATACAAAAAACACTACAGCAACAAAACTACAAAAAAAAAGGAAAACAGCAGGCGACGGAGAGGTGCAGGTCGCGGCTCGGCGCTGCTCACCGTGCGAGGGGAACGGAGGCAGGGCGGCGCCTTGGTGGAGGAGGAGGAGGGGCGAGCTCGCGAGGCGCCCTGGCGACAGAGGCCTCTGGTGCGGCCCGGGCCGGCTTGGTGAAGCAGCGGGCGCGAGCGCGGCCTGGAGGGCGACGGGGAGGCAGAGCTCCTGCCCTGGAGAAGGAGAGGAGGGGCGCTCGGGACGGCCGCGAACTGGAGGAGGAGGGAGCCGCGGAGGGACACGGGGTCGGGGCGCAGCAGGCGAGGCCCTGGCCGACGGGAAGGAAGGGCGTCGCTCGATGGGAAGAGGGTCGAGGGAGAAGGGGCTCGGGCAAGCGGGGACTGAGAGAGAGAGGTCGAGTGCGAGAAGAGGGTTCGATCGAACGGGGGCAGAAGGGTGCGGGGTCGAACGAGCGAAGCTGGCGGCGGGGTGGGAGAGCGAGGGGAGAGGGTGAGGCGCTCGATCGGCTAGGGTTCGGTAGGAGAGGAACGGGCTGTAGGAGAAGTTGGGCCAGGTGAGGGGGAAGGAGGCCCAAGAGGGAAAAGGCTAGAAAGGAAAAAACAAAAGGCTGGGCTGCTGGGCTCTTTTCTTCTTTTTATTTCCTTAACAGAAATAAAAATAGAAAGAGTGCAAAAGAAAGAGAAAAGAGGCCAGAACAGAAAATAAAAAATATGGAACATTTTTATAAGGCTTTACGGGATATTACCAACCCAACAAAAATAGTTCCAACACAAGGAAGTGCAAACTAAAACATTTAGCTTGCAAATAAAAGGAGTTTAGATTTTTGGAGAAGCCTCGAAACAACGGAAAGAAAATACCGGCAAGATTTTGGAGGTGAAACTTGAAGTGAAATAAACAATGGGGAATTTATGCAAGTGTGTTATGGTGATTCCGGAGCAATGGAATATTATTT
>LR738716.1:323453996-323467670 GCA_902687465.1 Secale cereale
CCCCCGATGAGAACATGCATCTTGATTCAGAGACGTTCGAGCTATCAACCAATGGTTATCTTTTTGGGCCAGTTGTGATCGTTGAGTCAACTGCTGCTGGTGTCGATGCACTGACGGCAGCTGCAAAAGGCAAAGAAGGTTGGTAGGGGGGGACAATATGTAGTGGCAGCCGTTCATGTCCACGTTCGTGCCGAACAAGATGTGTGAGCTAATCTCTAGTGGGATTAGGACTGGCAAGGGTTTCAAGGAGGTTTAATTGAACACTTTTGCGAAGTAGGTGTTCAAGTTCTATGGCCAGGAGGTGACCGCCACCCAGGTTTACAACCACCTCGGGAACAAGAGAGCTCGATGGATCCAAGTGTCCAAGATTAGAGACCTTATCGGTGCCTCATGGGATCAGAACACTTGCTTGATCGTTCTGGAGGCAGAGCATTACACCGGCCATGTCGCGGTTGTTGGGGAACGTTGCATGGAAAACAAAACAAAAATCGACGCACACGCAATGATCTATCCATTGAGATGCATAGCAACGAGGTGGAGAGTGTGTCTACGTACCCTCGTACACCGTAAGCGGAAGCGTTTGACAATGCGGTTGATGTAGTCGAACTTCTTCGCGATCCAACCAATCAAGTACCGAACGTACGACACCTCCGTGTTCAGCACACGTTCAGCTCGGTGAAGTCCTCGCCTTCTTGATCCAGCAAGACGGGCGAAGTAGTAGATGAGTTCCGGTAGCATGACGGCGTGGTGACGGTGATGGTGATGTGATCTCCGCAGGGCTTCGCATAAGCACTACGAAAATATGACCGAGGGAGTAAACGGTGGACATGGGTGCACACGATGAAGACAATGTTGTGTGTCCTTGTGTGGCGCCCCCTCCACACATATATATATATAGGTGGAAGGGGAGGGGAGGCAGCCAGGTGCGCCCTAGGCCTGGCCGCCGCCCGCTAGGGCCTCTGCCTTGTCCTGCGCCCCCTGCCACATTTCCCCAAAGGGGAAAGGAAGGAGGAGGAGAGAGAAGGAAAGGGGAGACCTAATCTCAACTTTCCTTCTCCCCTAGGGCCGGCTTGCTTGGGGGCGCACCAGCCCCTTGTGGGCTGGTGTGTTCCCTCACTTGACCCATATGGCCCATAACTTTGCCGGGCGGTGCCCGGAACTCCTTCCGGTGACCCATAAGTACCCGATACTACCCGGAACAGTTCTGGTGTCCGAATACCCTTGTCCTATATATCAATCTTACCTCTCGACCATTTCGAGACTCCTCTTCGTGTACGTGATCTCATACGGGACCCCAAACAACATTCGGTCACCAAATTACATAACTCATATAATACTATATTGTCATCAAACGTTAAGCGTGCGGACCCTACGGGTTCGAGAACTATGTATACATGACCGAGACACCTCTCCGGTCAATAACCAACAGCGGAATCTGGATGCCCATATTGGCTCCTACATATTCTACGAAGATGTTTATCGGTCGAACCGTTATGACATCATACGCAATTTCCTTTGTCTGTCGCTATGTTACTTGCCCGAGATTCGATCGTCGGTATCTCTATACCTAGTTCAATCTCCTTACCGGCAAGTCTCTTTACTCGTTCTGTAATACCTCATCTTGTTAACTAACTCATTAGTCATTTTCTTGCAAGGCTTCTTATGATGTGTATTACCGAGAGGGCCCGGAGATACCTCTCCGACACTCGGAGGGACAAATTCCAATCTCAATCCATGCCAACTCAACAAACATCTTCCGAGATACCTGTAGAGCATCTTTATGATCACCCAGTTACGTTATGACGTTTGATAGCACACAAGGTATTCCTCCGGTATCCGGGAGTTGCATGATCTCATGGTCTAAGGAACACGTATTTGACATACAAGAAAGCAGTGGCAATAAATTGTACGATCAAATGCTAAGCTAACAGATGGGTCTTGTCCATCACATCATTCTCCTAATGATGTGATCTCATTATCAAATGAAAACTCATGTCCATGCATGGTTAGGAAATCTTAACCATCTTTGATCAACGAGCTAGTCTAGAAGAGGCTCACTAGGGACACGTTATTTGTTTATGTGTTCACACATGTATTTAAGTTTCCGGTCAATACAATTCTAGCATGAATAATAAATCTTTATCATGAATAAGGAAATATAAAATAATAACAACTTTATTATTTCCTCTAGGGCATATTTCCATCAGTCTCCCACTTGCACTAGAGTCAATAATCTAGATTACATTGTAATGAATCTAACACCCATGGTGTCTTGGTGTTGATCATGTTTTGCCCGCGGAAGAGGCTTAGTCAACGGGTCTGCTACATTCAGATCCGTATGTACTTTGCAAATTTCTGTTTCTCCATTCTCGACCTTTCCACGAATGGAGTTGAAGTGTCTCTTGATGTGTTTTGTTCTCTTGTGAAACCTGGATTCCTTCGCCAAGGCAATTGCTCCAGTGTTGTCACAAAAGATTGTCACAGGACCGAAGCACTAGGTATTACACCTAGATCAGATATGAACTCCTTCATTCAGACTCCTTCATGTGTTGCTTCCAAAGCAGCTATGTACTCTGCTTCACACGTAGATCCTGCCACGATGCTCAGCTTGGAACTGGACCAACTGACAGCTCCACCATTCAATATAAATACGTATCCGCTCCGGATCTATGTCGAAGCTAGCATCGACGTAACCCTTTACAACGAGCTCTTCATCATCTCCATAAATGAGAAACATATCCTTCGTCCTTTTTAGGTACTTAGGGATGTTCTTGACCATTGTCCAGTGATCCACTCCTGGATCACTTTGGTACCTCCCTGCCAAACTTATGGCAAGGTACACATTAGGTCGGGTACACAGTATAGCATACATGATAGAACCTATAGCTCAGGCATAAGGAATGACTTTTATTTTCTCTCTATCTTCTGCAGTGGTCGGGCATTGAGTCTGACTCAATTTCACACCTTGTAACACAGGCAAGAACCCTTTCTTTGACTGATCCATTTTGAACTTATTCAAAACTTTGTCAAGGTATGTGCTTTGTGAAATTCCTATTAAGCGTCTTGATCTATCTCTATAGATCTTGATAGCCAATATATAAGCAGCTTCACCGAGGTCTTACATTGAAAAATTCGTATTCAAGTATCCTTTCATGCTATCCAGAAATTCTACATCATTTCCAATCAACAATATGTCATCCACATATAACATCAGAAATGCTACAGAGCTCCCACTCACATTCTTGTAAATACAGGCTTCACCGTAAGTCTGTATAAAACCATATGCTTTGATCACCTCATCAAAGCGTATATTCCAACTCCGAGATGCTTGCACCAGTCCATAGATGGATTGCCGGAGTTTGCACACTTTGTTAGCACCTTTAGGATCGACAAAACCTTCTCGTTGCATCATATACAACTCTTATTTCAGAAATCCATTAAGGAATGCAATTTTGACATCCATTTGCCAGATTTCATAATATAAAATGTGGCAATTGCTAACATTATTCGGACAAAGTTAAGCATCGCTACGGGTGGGAAAGTCTCATTGTAGTCAACTCCTTGAACTTGTCAAAAACCTTTTGCGACAAGTCGAGCTATGTAGACAGTAACATTACCATCAACGTCAGTCTTCTTCTTGAAGATCCATTTATTGTCTATGGCTTGCCGATCATTGGGCAAATCCACCAAAGTCCACACTTTGTTCTCATACATGGATCATATCTCAAATTTCATGGCCTTAAGCCATTTTTTGGAATATGGGCTCATCATAGCTTCTTCATAGTTCGAAGGTTCGTCGTTGTCTAAGAACATGACTTCCAGGACAGGGTTACCGTACCACTCTGGTGTGGTACGTGTTCTGGCGACCTTCGAGGTTCAGTAGTAACTTGACCTGAAGTTTCATGATCATCATCATTAGCTTCCTCTCTTGTTGGTGTAGGCATCACGGGAACGGTTTTCTCTGATGAGCTACTTTCCAATTCGATCGAAGGTACAATTACGTCATTAAGTTTACTTTCCTCACACTCACTTCTTTTGAGAGAAATTCCTTCTCTAGAAAGGACCCATTCTTAGCAACAAAAATCTTGTCGTCGGATCTATGGTAGAAGGTGTACCCAACAGTTTCTTTTGGGTATCCTATGAAGACGCACTTCTTTGATTTGGGTTCGAGCTTATCAGGATGAAGATTTCTCACATAAGCATCGCAACCCCAAACTTTTAGAAACCACAGCTTTGGTTTCTTGCCAAACCATAGTTCATACGGTGTCGTATCAACAGATTTAGATGGTGCCCTGATACGTCTCCAACGTATCTATAATTTTTGATTGTTCCATGCTATTATTTATGATGTCTTGGATGTTTAATGGGCTTTGTCATACACTTTTATATCATTTTTGGGACTAACCTACTAACCCAAAGGCCCAGTCCAGATTGCTGTTTTTTGCCTGTTTCAGGGTTTTGTAGAAAAGGAATATCAAACGGAGTCCAAACGGAATGAAACCTTCGGGAGAGATTTTTTGGAGAAAATCACGCACGGGAGACTTGAGAACCACGGAGTAGGGGCCACGAGGTGCCCACGAGGGTGGGGGGCGCGCGCCCCTTCCCAGGGTGCGCCCCCTGCCTCGTGGGTCCCTCGTGAGTCCCCCGGTGTCCTCCTTCCTCTTATATAAGCATACGTACCCCCAAAACCATATGCAACAGAGAGAAAACCCTAATTCCACCGTTGTATCCTTCTGTTCCCGTGAGATCCCATCTTGGAGCCTGTTCTGGAGCTCCACCGGAGGGGGGATCCATCACGGAGTGCTTCTACATCATCATCATCGCCCTCGCCATGAGTTGTGAGTAGTTTACCACAGACCTTCGGGTCCATAGCTAGTATCTAGATGGCTTCTTCTCTCTCTCTCCGGATCTCAATACAAAGTTCTCCTCGGTCTTCGAGGAGATCTATTCGATGTAATCTCTTTTTGCGGTGTGTTTGTCGAGATCCGATGAATTGTGAGTTTATGATCAAGATTATCTATGAGAAATATTTGATTCTTTTCTGAACTCTTTATGTGTGCTCATAATATCCTTGCAAGTCTCTTCGAATTATTGGTTTGGTTTGGCCTACTAGATCTATAGTTCTTGCAATGGGAGAAGTGCTTGGCTTTGGGTTCAATCTTGCGGTGTCCTTTCCCAGTGACAGTAGGGGCAGCAAGGCACATATTGTATTGTTGCCATCGAGGATAAACAGTTGGGGTTTATATCATATTGCTTGAGTTTATCCCTCTACATCATGTCATCTTGCTTAAGGTGTTACTCTGTTCTTATGAACTCAATACACTAGATGCATGTTGGATAGCGGTCGATGTGTGGAGTAATAGTAGTAGATGCAGGCAGGAGTCGGTCTACTTGTCTCGGACGTGATGCCTATATACAATGATCATGCCTAGATAGTCTCATAATTATTCACTTTTCTATCAATTGCTCGACAGTAATTTGTTTACCCGCCGTAGAATATCGCTATCATGAGAGAAGCCACTAGAGAACACTATGGCCCCCGGGTTTATTCTCAACATATCAATCTACATCTACTTTACTTTTTCCGCTTTTACTTTCTGTTTTTATAAAAAAAGTACCAAAAATATAAACTATCATCTCTATCAGATCTCACTTTCGTAAGTGACCGTAAAGGGATTGACAACCCCTGATCGCATTGGCTGCGAAGTTCTTATTTGTTTGTGCAGGTGCAAGGGACTCGCGTGTGGTATCCTACTGGATTGATACCTTGGTTCTCAAAAACTGAGGGAAATACTTACGCTACTGTGCTGCATCTCCCTTTCCTCTTCGAGGGAATACAACGAAAGCTCGAGAAGTAGCTAGGAGAATTTCTGGCGCTGTTGCCGGGGAGGCTTACGCAAAAATCATATACCAATTACCTGTCCCAAACCCTTATCCTTCACATTACATTTTTTGCCTCTCGTTTTGAAGGAAATATGCCCTAGAGGCAATAATAAAGTTATTATTTATTTCCTTATATCATGATAAATGTTTATTATTCATGCTAGAATTGTATTAACCGGAAACTTAATACATTTGTGAATACATAGACAAAACAGAGTGTCCCTAGTATGCCTCTACTAGACTAGCTCATTGATCAAAGATGGTTATGTTTCCTAGCCATAGACATGAGTTGTCATTTGATCAACGGGATCACATCATTAGGAGAATGATCTGATGGACAAGACCCATCCGTTAGCTTAGCACTATGATCGTTTAAGTTTTACTGCTATTGCTATCTTCATGACTTATACATGTTCCTATGACTATGAGATTATGCAACTCCCGAATACCGGAGGAACACTTTGTGTGCTACCAAACGTCACAACGTAACTGGGTGATTATAAAGGTACTCTACAGGTGTCTCCGAAGGTACTTGTTGGGTTGGCGTATTTCGAGATTAGGATTTGTCACTCCGATTGTCGGAGAGGTATCTCTGGGCCCACTCGGTAATGCACATCACTATAAGCCTTGCAAGCATTGCAGCTAATGAGTTAGTTGCGGGATGATGTATTACAGAACGAGTAAAGAGAGTTGTTGGTAACGAGATTGAACTAGGTATTGAGATACCGACGATCGAATCTCGGGCATGTAACATACCGATGACAAAGGGAACAATGTATGTTGTTATGCGGTTTGACCGATAAAGATCTTCGTAGAATATGTGGGAGCCAATATGAGCATCCAGGTTCCGCTATTGGTTATTGACCGGAGACGTGTCTCGGTCATGTCTACATAGTTCTCGAACCCGTAGGGTCCGCACGCTTAAGGTTTCGATGATAGTTTTATTATGAGTTCATGAGTTTTGATGTACCGAAGGAGTTCGGAGTCCCGGATGAGATCGGGGACATGACGAGGAGTCTCAAAATGGCCGAGACGTAAAAATCGATATATTGGACGACTATATTCGGACATCGGAAAGGTTCCGAGTGATTCAGGTATTTTCGGAGTACCGGGGAGTTACGGGAATAGAGGAGAGAGGCCAAAAGGAAGGAGGCGTGCACCCCCCTTCTGGTCCGAATTGGACAAGGGGTGCAGCCCCCTTTTCCTTCTCCCTCTCCCCCTCTTTCCTTCTCTCCTACTCCGGAAAGGAAAGGGGAATCCTACTAGGACTTGGGAGTCCTAGTAGGACTCCCCACACTTGGTGTGCCCCTGGGCCGGCCTCTCCCTCCCTCCTTTATATACGGGGGCAGGGGGACACCTCTAGACACAACAATTGATCTCTTGATCTCTTAGCCGTGTGCGGTGCCCCCCTCCACCATAGTTCTCCTCGATAAATATTGTAGCGGTGCTTAGGCGAAGCCCTGCGACGGTAGAACATCAAGATCGTCACCACGCCGTCGTGCTGACGGAACTCTCCCTCGACACTCGGCTGGATCGGAGTTCGAGGGACGTCATCGAGCTGAACGTGTGCTAGAACTCGGAGGTGCCGTAGTTTCGGTGCTTGATCGGTCGGACCGTGAAGACGTACGACTACATCAACCGCGTTGTTCTAACGCTTCCGCTTTCGGTCTACGAGGGTACGTAGACTCACTCTCCCCTCTCGTTGCTATGCATCTGGTAGATAGATCTTGCGTGATCGTAGGAAAATTTTAAAATACTACGTTCCCCAACAGTGGCATCATGAGTCAGGTCTATGCGTAGATGATATGCACGAGTAGAACACAAGTGAGTTGTGGACGATACTAGTCATACTGCTTACCAGCATGTCATACTTTGATTCGGCGGTATTGTTGGATGAAGCGGCCCGGACCGACATTACGTGTACGCTTACGCGAGACTGGTTCTACCGACGTGCTTCGCACACAGGTGGCTGGCGGGTGTCAGTTTCTCCAACTTTAGTTGAATCAAGTGTGGCTACGCCCGGTCCTTGTGAAGGTTAAAACAACACATACTTGACGAAATATCGTTGTGGTTTTGTATGCGTAGGTAAGAACGGTTCTTGCTAAGCCCGTAGCAGCCACGTAAAACTTGCAACAACAAAGTAGAGGACGTCTAACTTGTTTTTGCAGGGCATGTTGTGATGTGATATGGTCAAGACATGATGAGTTATACGGTTTTGTATGAAATGATCATGTTTTGTAAAGTTATGGGAAACTGGCAGGAGCCAGATGGTTGTCGCTTTATTGTATGAAATGCAATCGCCATGTAAGTGCTTTACTTTATCACTAAGCGGTGGCGATAGTCGTAGAAGCAATAGTTGGCGAGACGACAACTATGCTACGATGGAGATCAAGGTGTCGCGCCAGTGACGAAGGTGATCATGACGGTGCTTTGGAGATGGAGATCAAAAGCACAAGATGATGATGGCCATATCATGTCACATATTTTGATTGCATGTGATGTTTATCTTATTATGCTTCTTATTTTGCTTAGTTCGACGGTAGCATTATAAGATGATCCCTTACTAAATTTCAATGTATAAGTGTTCTCCCTGAGTATGCACCGTTGCGAAAGTTCATCGTGCCGAGACACCACGTGATGATCGGGTGTGATAAGCTCTACGTTCAAATACAACGGGTGTAAGCCAGTTTTGCACACGCAGAATACTCGGGTTAAACTTGACGAGCCTAGCATATGCAGATATGGCCTCGGAACACTGGAGACCGAAAGGTCGAGCGTGAATCATATAGTAGATATGATCAACATAAGATGTTCACCATTGAAACTACTCCATCTCACGTGATGATCGGACATGGTTTAGTTGATTTGGATCACGTGATCATTTAGATGACTAGAGGGATGTCTATCTAAGTGGGAGTTCTTAAGTAATATGATTAAATTGAACTTTAATTTATCATGAACTTAGTCCTCGTAGTATTAGCATATCTATGTTGTAGATAAATAGCTCGCGATGTTGCTCCCCGTTTATTTTTTATATGTTCCTAGAGAAAACTAAGTTGAAAGATGTTAGTAGCAATGATGCGGAATTGTTCCGTGATCTGAGGATTATCCTCATTGCTGCACAGAGAATTATGTCCTTGATGCACCGCTAGGTG
Organism: Secale cereale; assembly: GCA_902687465.1. Classification (NCBI taxonomy): domain Eukaryota; kingdom Viridiplantae; phylum Streptophyta; class Magnoliopsida; order Poales; family Poaceae; genus Secale; species Secale cereale. The sequence continues at coordinate 323,463,035 of LR738716.1, forward strand.
ACATACCTATTGCAGGAGCAGATGTAGACGTTATGAACGTTTTGACAAAAGCTCGGTATGATGACTACTTGATAGTTTAAGTGCACCATGCTTTATGGCTTAGAACCGGGACTTCAAAAATGTTTTGAACGCCACGGAGCATATAAGATGTTCCAAGAGTTGAAATTAGTATTTCATACTCATGCCCGTGTCGAGAGGTATAAGACTTCTGACAGTACTTTGCCTACAAGATGGAGGAGAATAGCTCAACCAATGAGCATGCGCTCAGATTGTCTGGGTACTATAATTACTTGAATCAAGTGGGAGTTAATCTTCCAGATAAGATAGTAATTGACAAAGTTCTCTAGTCACTATCACCAAGTTAGTAGAACTTCGTGATGAACTATAATATGCAAGGGATGACGAAAAGAATTCCCGAGCTCTTCGCAATGCTGAAGTCGGCGAAGGTAGAAATCATGAAAAAGCATCAACTGTTGATGGTTAACAAGACCACTTGTTTCAAGTAAAGGGCAAAGGGATAGAAGGGGAACTTCAAGAAGAATGACAAGCAAGTTGTCACTCCCGTGAAGAAACCCAAAGCTAAAACTCAAGCCTGAAACTAAGTGCTTCTACTGCAAAGGAAATGGTCACTGGAAGTGGAACTGCCCTAGATACTTGGCGGATAAGAAGGATGGCAAAGTGAACAAAGGTATATTTTGATATACAGATTATTGATGTGTACTTTACTAGTGTTCATAGCAACTCCTGGGTATTTGATACCGGTTCAGTTGCTAAAATTAGTAACTCGAAACGAGAATTGCAGAATGAACAGAGACTAGTTAAAGGTGAAGTGACGATGTGTGTTGGAAGTGGTTCCAAGATTGATATGATCATCATCGCACACTCCCTACACTTTCGGGATTAGTGTAAAACCTAAATAAATGTTATTTGGCATTTGCGTTGAGCATGAATATGATTTGATCATATTTGTTGCAATACGGTTATTCATTTAAAGTCATAGAATAATTGTTATTCTGTTTACATGAATAAAACCTTCGATGGTCATACACCCAATGAAAATAGTTTGTTGGATCTCGATCATGGTGATACACATATTCATAATATTGAAGCCAAAAGATGCAAGGTTAATAATGATAGTGCAACTTATTTGTGGCACTGCTGTTTAGGTCATAATGGTGTAAAGCGCATGAAGAAACTCCATAGTGATGGACTTTTGGAATCACTTGATTATGAATCACTTGGTGCTTGCGAACCATGCCTCATGGGCAAGATGACTAAAACTCCGTTCTCCAGAACAATGGAGCGAGCAACAGATTTGTTGGAGATCATACATACAGATGTATGTGGACCAATGAGTGTTGAAGCTCGCGGCGGGTATCGTTATTTTCTGACCTTCACTGATGATTTGAGCAGATATGGGTATATCTACTTAATGAAGCACAAGTCTAAAACATTTGAAAAGTTCAAAGAATTTCAGAGTGAAGTGGAGAATCATCGTAACAAGAAAATAAGAGTTTCTACGATATGATCGTAGAGGTAAAATATTTGAGTTAGCGAGTTTGGCCTTCAGTAAAAACAATGTGAAATAGTTTCACTACTCACGCCACCTGGAACACCATAGTGTAATGGTGTGTCCGAACGTCATAACCGTACTTTATTAGATATGGTGTGATCGATGATGTCTCTTACCGATCTACCACTATCGCTTTTGGGGTTATGCATTAGAGACATATACATTCACGTTAAATAGGGCACCATCTAAATCCGTGGAGATGACACCGTATGAACTGTGGTTTGACGAGAAACCTAAGCTGTCATTTCTTTAAGTTTGGGACTGCGATGCTTATGTGAAAAAGTTTCAACATGATAAGCTCGAACCCAAATCGGAGAAGTAAATCTTCATAGGATACCCAAAAGAAACTGTTGGGTACACCTTCTATCACAGATCCGAAGGCAAGGTCTTTGTTGCTAAGAGTGGATCCTTTCTAGAGAAGGAGTTTCTCTCGAAAGAAGTGAGTGGGAGGAAAGTGGAACTTGATGAGGTAATTGTACCTTCTCCCGAATTGGATAGTAGTACATCACAGAAACTGGTTCCAGTGATTCCTACACCAATTAGTGAGGAAGCTAATGATGATGATCATGAAACTTCGGATCAAGTTACTGCTGAACTTTGTAGATCAACCAGAGTACGTTCCGCACCAGAGTGGTACGGCAACCCGGTTCTGGAAGTCATGTTACTGGACCATGATGAACCTACGAACTATGAGGAAGCGATGATGGGCCCAGATTCCGCAAAATGGCTTGAGACCATGAAATCTGAGATGGGATCCATGTATGAGAACAAAGTGTGGACTTTGGTTGACTTGCCCGATGGTCGGCAAGCCATCGAAAATAAATGGATCTTCAAGAGGAAGACTGACGCTGACAGTAATGTTACTATTTACAAAGCTCGACTTGTTGCGAAAGTTTTTCAACAAGTTCAAGGAGTTGACTACGATGAGACTTTCTCACCCGTAGCGATGCTTAAGTCTGTCCGAATCATGTTAGCAATTGCCGCATTTTATGAAATCTGGCAAATGGATAACAAAACTGCATTCTTTAATGGATTTATTAAAGAAGACTTGTATATGATGCAACCAGAAGGTTTTGTCAATCCTAAAGGTGCTAACAAAATGTGCAAGCTCCAGCGATCCATCTATGGACTGGTGTGAGCATCTCGGAGTTGGAATATACGCTTTGATAAGTTGTTTAAAGCATATAGATTTATACAGACTTGCGGTGAAGCCTGTATTTACAAGAAGTGAGTGGGAGCACTACAACCTTTCTGATAAGTATATGTGAATGACATACTGTGGATCGGAAATGATGTAGAATTTTCTAGAAAGCATAAAGGAGTGTTTGAAAGGAGTTTTTCAAAGAAAGACCTTGGTGAAGCTGCTTACATATTGGGCATCAAGATCTATAGAGATAGATCAAGACGCTTGATAAGACTTTCGATGAGTACATACCTTGATATGATTTTGAAGTAGTTCAAAATGGATCAGTCAAAGAAGGAGTTCTTACCTGACTTGTAAGGTGTGAAGTTGAGTAAGACTCAAAGCCAGACCACGGCAGAAAAATATAGAGAGAATGAAAGTCATTCCCTATGCCTCAGCCATAGGTTCTATAAAGTATGCCATGCTGTGTACCAAACATGTTGTGTACCTTGCCATGAGTTTGTCAAGAGGGTACAATAGTGATCCAGGAGTAGATCACTGTAAAGCGGTCAAAATTATCCTTAGTAACTGGATGACTAAGGAAATGTTTCTCGATTATGGAGGTGATAAAGAGTTCGTCGTAAAGGGTTACGCTGATGCAAGCTTTGACACTAAATCCAGCTGACTCTAAGTATCAATCTAGATGCGTATTGAAAGTGGGAGCAATTAGCTAGAGTAGCTCCATGCAGAGCATTGTAGACACATAGACATTTGCGAAATACATACGGATCTGAATGTGACAGACCCGTTGACTAAACTTCTCTCACGAAGCAAAACATGATCACACCTTAGTACTCTTTGGGTGTTAATCACATAGCGATGTGAACTAGATTATTGACTCTAGTAAACCCTTTGGGTGTTAATCACATGACGATGTGAACTATCGGTGTTAAATCACATGGCGATGTGAACTAGATTATTGACTCTAGTGCAAGTGGGAGACTGAAGGAAATATGCCCTAGAGGCAATAATAAAGTTATTATTTATTTCCTTATATCATGATAAATGTTTATTATTCATGCTAGAATTGTATTAACCGGAAACTTAATACATGTGTGAATACATAGACAAAACAGAGTGTCCCTAGTATGCCTCTACTAGACTAGCTCATTGATCAAAGATGGTTATGTTTCCTAGCCATAGACATGAGTTGTCATTTGATCAACGAGATCACATAATTAGGAGAATGATCTGATGGACAAGACCCATCCGTTAGCTTAGCACTATGATCGTTTAAGTTTTACTGCTATTGCTTTCTTCATGACTTATACATGTGAAAGTGCAACTAATCCCCGGGTGGTTTTGGTAATTAATAACAACATATATATCATTGAACTAATATTCTCTTGAGAATCATTTCAGAAAAGTTCGATGATGTGGGTATGGAAATGTCTGAAGAAGTGGACCCCTCAAAATGCTAGGACAAGCATTGGCAAAAGCTCAAGACTCTATTTATGGTTTAGTGATCAAAGATCACATTGAGTCCATAGGAAAAGCCAATACTATTAAAAGGGGATGAGGTTGTGTTAATGTTCTTGTTGCTCAAGTGCTTGGTGATCTAACTCCCTCAACTATCAGCACTATTCACTACTTAACACACACCCATAAGTAATCTCGGTCAATCCAACTCAGTCCCACCGAGATGAAGTTATTTCTACAAACCCTAACATCTCGGTCACACCGATTTCTCCAACTCAGTCCCACCGAGATGAACCACTTCAGTTGTTTCTCCAAACCCTAGCTTCTCGGTCAAACCGATTCTGAGTTTCGGTCCCACCGAAAAAGGGCTGCCAACCTTCTGTGATCAGTTGACATAAATTCGGAATATCCGAGTTTATATTTTCGGTCTCACCGAGATGGCAAACCCTAACCTTTGACTC
>LR738716.1:323479365-323490725 GCA_902687465.1 Secale cereale
ATGTAAGCGCACCCGGGGTTCAACAACAATAGAAATCACTTCGGGACCCCAAAACGGTGAGTACTAGTCCACGAAACGGGTCAGAATCGGCGATAACTTCGTGTGTTGATAACCGACACGAAAACGCACCCCGGGGTTCGTCAATTGTGGAAATCATTGTGGGACCCCAAAACGGTGGGTAATAGTCCACGAAACGGGTCAGAATCGATAAAAACCGCGAGTGCTGATGACCGACACGAAAACGCACCCCTGGGTTCGTCAATCCTGGAAATCACTCCGGGACCCCAAAACAATGAGTAATAGTCCACAAAACAGGCCAGAATCGGCCAAAACCGCGATTGTTGATGACCGACACATAAAGGCACCCCGGGTGTCGTGGAAATAACACGGCAGATGTCCGGTTTAACGGACTTGATGATGGAACCATCGCACGGGTTAGCTTGAAGGGGTTCATAGCACACAAAGGACACAGAGGGTTTATACTAGTTCGGCCCCTTCGATGAAGGTAAAAGCCTACGTCTAGTTGGTTTGATATTGCTTGGGCGTCGGATTACAGGGAGCGGATCGCTTGCCTGTAGTCTCGACGGGTTGTTTCTTACTTCTCCCTGAACCGCCGCCGGGTCGTCCCTTTATATAGAGGCGACGCCCGGTCCAGTTTACAGAGTCCCGAGGCTGGCTCATACTCGTGTCTGCCTCGGTCTCTGTCTTTTCTATCTTATCTCTCAAGTTACATCATCGGGCGGTTTACAAACCATAACTATGTACCTGGGCCTTAAGATCTCATGGGCCGTAGCCTTTACTAAATATTACAACCAAACATATTATAATAAACCGGTTTATGCTAGCCGGTTCATACCTGCTAGTTATATCCCTGACATTAGGCCCCAGAATGATTTGAACTTGTTCACATCAATCTTCTCAGTCTTGCATAATTTTCATTTGTGTCTTCTCATTTTTTGTAAACCGGCCCTGACGTCATCCTCGAGAATCACTGAATCTGACCGTGGCATCACTTCCGCATTTAATGCTGTGAGCTGTCCATCAGCCTTGTTTAAGGGTTATCCCGAAAATCGAGGCATCGGAAGATCTTTATCCGATCCTTTGCCTCCTCGAATCCCGCACCTGTCGCTTCGGATCTGACTTTCTTCTTATAAATACCGCTGTCCCTCATTCATTATCTTCTTCCGCTCTTTCTTCTTCCTCCGTCGCCCGAGCTCAAGACGCCATTGACGCTCGAGCTCGAACCGCCGCCGTCGACCGCCGAGCCCAAACCCTCGCCGGCCGCTGCATCAACCTGAGCTTGACCAGAAAGAACTCCTCCGCCGCTTCTCAGAACAACTGATCTTACATTAGCCCCCAAGTATCAAATAGATAACTTGTTTATGTATTTGATACTTGTAAAAATTTCTTCTGATACTTCAATTATCCATTAGCCCCCAAGTGTCAAGTAGACAACTTGCTTGTGTGCTTGAGACTTTTGACTTTGAATTGCTGCTGTTTATTGCTTCAACTGCCCATTAGCCCCCAAGTGTCAAGTAGACAACTTGTTTGTGTGCTTGAGACTTGTCTGATTTTTGCTTCTTATCACTTGATTTTACTTGCAGGCTGATTTAAACCGGAGTGCTGACGAAATCAATGAGCTTCAAAGCCGTCTTGCTGAAACGGAGGCTGCTGCTTCGAAAGACAAGAAAGATCTGAAGGTGAGTTTAAAGACTGCTGAAGAGCTGAAAAAATTCTTTGAAGAAGAGCGGACCGCTTTTGAGGTTCAGAAGAAAGAGCTGGAGAAAAGGGCTCAGGATGCTGAGGAGGCGCTTAATCCGGTTACTGAAGAGTTAACCAGTTTAAAGCGGCAAATTGAGTTAATGACTTCTGCAATCTTTGGTAAGTATATAACCTGCTTTATCTTTGTAATCTTCCAAATGTGCCGGTTTAACTGTGATAATCATCTGCAGGGCGCCGTGTCACCCACCTTGGGGATGATTTACGGAAAAAACTTAAAGCTTGTTACACTTTGGTCGAGCAGCTGTATTCCGGCGCTCAGAGGATTATAAGCGCAACATCATTCAATAAACCGGCTCCCACGACCATCCAAGGCACGTTGGAAAAGCTGTCTGTTCTGCCAGTGCGCCTAGAAGAAGTTAAGAAATCTGCTGCTCGAGCCGGTGCCCTCATGGCACTTACCAGGGCTAAAGCCTGGGTCCCGGATCTTGATCCGGAAGAAGCCTTGAGCGGATTTCCCGATACCAAAGAAGACGGATCAACTTTTACTGCAAAGGACCTCCATGCCTTGACGAAGGAGATGCGTCCACTCGCCAGCAAGCTTGCAGCCGAATCCGATTTATCCAGGTATCATCCGGGGTACGACTTGCAAAACGAGCGGGTGGAGCGGCCGGTTTATGAAACCGTCAATTTAATCCCACCAGTGCGCCCTCATACCTTCGCTCCAGATATTGAACCGTCGGAGCTTATCAACGAAGAGATGTACTTTCGTGCCTTAGCAAAAATCGACTGGTGCGCCCCTGACTTCCAACCGCTTCAAGAAGAGGAGGAGATTCCGGATCAAGTCGATGCCCAGCCGTCGCAGCAGGAGGGAGCATAACTCATAGTTTAATGTTTGCAATTGCAGTCTCATTTATCGAACAATCTTTAATCCGTCAGGCTTGCTATGCCATGTAATAGGATAGCTGATAACATTGTCCGTTTTGATCCGGATATTCCAACTTCTCGTTTTATCATTGCCAGTTTGGTCTGATATGAATTGTCTTATATATCATATGTTCCTGCATATACAATATTTGAAAATATGTCCTAACGGTTTGACCGTTGGACCCATTAAATTGTTCTCATGATATATCAAATAAGTATATACTTATATCATAAACAACTCTATACCTGAGACCAAGTATGCTCAATACTCTTAATCCGGTAGAATTTAAAATTTCTTGATGAAGACCTTCATGGATCCAATAACAAACCCGGGCTTGATAAAAGACACCGGTTTATATCATTCCGAAACTTTGTCCAGAAGTTTGTAGCTTTTTGCCTTATGGATGATCCGGGTTATAATGAGCACCGGTTTATCTCATGCTGGTATTCATGATCCAGACTTTTAACTTTGTAGATGTGTGGTCAATTTCTTGAATTGTCCCACTCCGGATTAAAGAATCATAACACATAAAGATCAGAAAACGTAAGTTTGCAAATAAAACCATGTAGTCGAGGCTTTTTACGAGCTGCCAAGCTCAAAGCAAAGTTCAGCCAATCATTGGATGCGGGTAATCCCGTCTTTCCAGAGGGCCGGTCGACGGATGCGGGTAATCCCGTCTTTCCATAAGAGCCAATCACTGGATGCGGGTAATCCCATCTTTCCAAAGGGCCGGTCAATGGATGCGGGTAATCCCGTCTTTCCATAAGAGCCAATCACTGGATGCGGGTAATCCCATCTTTCCAGAGGGCCGGTCGATGGATGCGGGTAATCCCGTCTTTCCATAAGAGCCAATCACTGGATGCGGGTATCCCATCTTTCTAGAGGGCCGGTCGATGGATGCGGGTAATCCCATCTTTCCATAGGAACCATAAGAAATTTTTTATCCAATCACTGGATGCGGGTAATCCCATCTTTCCAGAGGGCCTCCATGGTTTCTTGAAACCATGGGTAAATATAAACTAATCACTGGATGGATTACCATCCAGATGGTTTCCGTGAAGCGTCCTCTTTGAGCCGGATGTGACCTCATGCTCTTCAGGGAATTTTATTGCTTCTGAGTATATATTCTGCAAAAATCAGTTTTAAACCGGCCGATATGTTTGAAATATAACATATGATAATACATATATGGTTGTCCTCACAAGATATTTGTATTGGAAAAAAGGCTAAGCCCCCGGTTTACCGAGAGTGCCGGTTTATTCATTAATCATAATATATACATAGGATACAGTGGAGCTCATAGCTCAAGTATAGTAGGGCCGTAAGTGGGCAATGTTCCATGGCCTCTTCGTCTCCTCCTCCGATGTCCGTGAGTCCTTGTGTTCTCGAACGTCCAGCAGGTAATATGAACCGTTGTGCAGATTTTTGCTGACCACAAAGGGCCCTTCCCAAGGCAGGGATAACTTGTGCATATCTGTTTGATCTTGGATGAGTCGGAGTACTAAGTCGCCCTCCTGGAACGTCCTTGTTTTGATCCGGCGGCTGTGATATCTGCGTAAGTCTTGTTGATAAATTGCAGACCGTGCCGCTGCTATGTCACGCTCTTCATCCAGCCGGTCCAAACTGTCTTGCCTTGCTTGTTCATTGGCCGCTTCAACATAAGCCGTCACCCTTGGTGAATCATGACGGATATCACTTGGAAGGACCGCTTCAGCACCATATACCATGAAGAAAGCTGTGTAACCTATGGACCGGTTTGGTGTAGTGTTGATACTCCAAAGAACAGATGGTAACTCCTCAACCCAGCATCCTGGGGTTCTCTGCAAAGGAGTCATAAGCCGGGGCTTGATACCTCGCAAAATCTCCTGATTTGCTCTTTCAGCTTGACCATTGGATTGAGGGTGGGCCACAGAAGATACATCTAAGCGAATATGCTCCCGTTGACAGAATTCTTCCATCTCACCTTGAGATAAATTGGTGCCGTTGTCTGTGATGATGCCGTGCGGAAAGCCAAACCGGAAAATTACCTTTTTTTATAAATTTGACTGCTGTTGCCGCATCACACTTGCTCACAGGCTCTGCCTCAATCCACTTTGTAAACTTATCCACTGCCACTAGTAGATGAGTTTTCTGATCTTGGGATCGTTTGAAAGGTCCAACCATATCAAGCCCCCAAGTCGCGAACGGCCAGGTTATTGGTATCATCCGGAGCTCCTGTGCCGGAACAAGAGCGCGTCGTGAAAACTTCTGACAAGCATCACACTTTCGGACTAAATCCGCCGCATCAGCATGAGCTGTTAACCAATAGAATCCATGTCGAAAAGCCTTAGCCACCAAGGATTTTGAACCGGCATGATGACCACAATCCCCTTCATGGATTTCACGAAGGATATCATAACCTTCCTCAGCTGATACACACCGTTGAAACGCTCCAGAAACACTGCGATGATGAAGTTCTCCGTTCGCAATCGTCATGGACTTGGAACGCCGGATTATCTGTCGTGCCTCTATTTCATCGTCCGGTAGCTCTCCTCGGCTCAGATATGCCAAATAAGGCAGCGTCCAATCCGGAATAACATGAAGTGCTGCCACTAGCTGTGCCTCCGGATCAGGAACAACTAGGTTTTCCTCTGATGGTACTTGTACTGACGGACTGTGCAGCTCATCCGAAAAAGTATTTGGTGGCACCGGTTTACGTTGAGAACCCAACCGGCTTAAAGCATCAGCCGCTTCGTTCCTTCGCCGGTCTATGTGGTCCACTTGATATCCTTTGAAACATCCAACAACTGCTTCTACTTCTCGTCTATAAGCCGCCATGAGGGGATCTCTTGAATCCCATTTGCCTGAAACTTGCTGTGCCACCAAATCTGAATCGCCAAAACACTTAACCCGGCTCAAGTTCATCTCCTTTGCCATCCGCAAGCCATGAAGTAATGCTTCATATTCTGCTGCATTATTAGTACAAGGAAACAATAAACGGAGGACGTAACAAAACTTGTCACCTCGCGGAGAAGTTAAGACAACTCCAGCCCCCGAGCCTTCCAACTGTCTTGAACCGTCAAAGTGAATCGTCCAGTACGTAAGATCCGGCTTCTCCTCAGGAGTTTGTAACTCTGTCCAATCATTGATGAAATCCACCAATGCCTGAGATTCTATAGCGGTGCGTGGCACATACTTCAACTCGTGCGAGCTAAGCTCAATGGCCCACTTTGCCACTCTACCTGTAGCTTCCCTGTTCTGGATTATGTCCCCCAACGGTGCTGAACTAACCACAATTATTGGATGACCTTGAAAATAGTGCTTCAGCTTCCGGTTTGCCATGAACACACCATATACCAGCTTCTGCCAATGTGGGTACCTTTGCTTGGACTCAATGAGTACTTCACTCACGTAATAAACCGGACGCTGAACCGGGTATTCCTTTCCTGCTTCCTTGCGTTCAACCACAATTGCGACGCTGACTGCCCGTGCATTGGCAGCGACGTATAACAGCAACGGTTCCTTATCAACAGGGGCAGCCAGGACCGGCGGCTTTGCCAGTTGCCGCTTCAGATCCTCAAACGCCGCGTTCGCCTCATCACTCCATATAAACCGATCTGTTTTCTTCAGCATCTGGTAAAGCGGGATCGCCTTCTCTCCCAAACGGCTGATGAACCGGCTTAATGCTATGATCCGGCCAGTGATACGCTGAACATCGTTGATGCAAACTGGTTTAGTCAAAGATGTGATTGCCTTAATCTTCTCCGGATTAGCTTCTATTCCTCTGTTTGAGACCAAGAATCCCAGTAGTTTACCTGCCGGAACACCAAAGGCACACTTCCCCGGATTAAGCATCATCTTATAGGCTCGAAGATTGTCAAAAGTCTCCTTAAGATCCTCTATCATCGTCTCCTCTTTCCTTGATTTAACCACAATGTCATCCACATAGGCATTAACATTCCTCCCTATCTGTCCTTTAAGGCAATTCTGAACGCAACGCTGATAAGTTGCTTGAGCACTCTTGAGCCCAAAAGGCATAGATACATAGCAAAAAGCACCAAAAGGGGTTATGAAAGCTGTCTTCTCTTGGTCTTTAACTGCCATCATGATCTGGTGATACCCTGAATATGCATCCAAAAAGCTTAGCCGCTCACATCCCGCTGTAGCATCGATAATCTGATCAATGCGAGGGAGAGCAAAAGGATCAGTTGGACATGCCTTGTTGAGGTCTGTGTAATCCACACACATTCTCCACTTTCCATTCTTCTTTAACACAAGCACCGGATTAGCCAACCACTCTAGGTGAAAAACTTCAACTATGAACCCTGCGGCCAAAAGCCTGGCCACTTCTTCTCCTATAGCCTTGCGCCTCTCTTCGTTGAAGCGGCGCAAATATTGTTTAACCGGTTTATACTTCAGATCAATGTTAAGGCTGTGCTCAGCGAGTTCCCTCGGTATACCTGGCATGTCAGAAGGCTTCCACGCAAAGATATCCCGGTTCTCACGGATGAAATCGATGAGCGCGCTTTCCTATTTGGGATCAAGGTTAGCGCTGATAGTGAACAGCTTGGACGAATCACCTGGCACAAAATCAACTTGCTTGGTCTCCTCCGCCGATTTAAACTTCAATGCCAGATCATGCTCTGTAGTTGGCTTCTTCAGCGGAGCCATATCTGCCGGATCAACATTATATTTATAAAACTTCAACTCTTCTGTGGCACATACTGCCTCCGCGTAGGCTGCATCTCCCTCTTCACACTCCACTGCTATCTTGCGACTTCCATGAACTGTGATCGTGCCCTTGTGACCCGGCATTTTGAGTTGCAGATAAACATAACATGGCCTAGCCATAAAATTGGCATAAACCATTCTCCCGAATAAAGCGTGATAGGGGCTCCGGATCTTGACAACTTCGAAAGTTATCATTTCTGACCTGGAATCATGCTCATCTCCAAAGGTAAGTTCCAAGTCAATCCTTCCAACTGGATAAGCCGACTTACCTGGAACCACCCCGTGGAACACCGTGTTTGATTGTCTTAACTTCTTATCCGTTAGGCCCATACGACGGAAAGTCTCATAGTACAAGATGTTGATGCTGCTACCGCCGTCCATGAGAACTTTAGTGAACTTATAACCTCCCACCTGTGGCGCTACCACCAAGGCCAAGTGGCCCGGATTATCCACCCGCATTGGGTGATCCTCCCTACTCCATACAATGGGCTGTTCTGACCAGCGTAGAAATTGTGGTGTTGCCGGTTCAACCGCATTAACTGCCCGCTTTAAAACCTTCTGATCTCGTTTACACAGACTTGTGGTGAATACATGGTATTGCCCACTACTCAACTCCTCCGGATTACTCTGATATCCGGATTGTGGTTGCTGTTGCTGACGCTGCTGATTACCCTGATTATTGTGATTACCTTGGCCCTGCTGTTGACTGCCATGGTTATTGTAACCACCCTGATTACGCGGCTGATTACCCTGGTTATTATAACTTCCTTGACCATTTTGATTACCGGCCCGGTTTTGATAACCATTGTTATTGCCCCTATATCTTGATCCGGAGCTGTTCCCCTGATGACCCGGACCATAGAACCCTGGGCCTGAACCGCCATTTGGAGACCTGTCATTAGGATTAAAGCGGCCCATCATTGCTTCCATAAAAGGCATGCACTCTCTTATAGTGTGTTTTGCCGGTCGTTTGCTCGAGCCATGCTTCAGACAAGGCTGATCTAACTCTTGGTCCCAACTAACACCCCCTCCGCCGGTTTGTTGAGGTGGGTTGCCCCTATTACGCTGAAAACCCCCTTGAACTTGGGTATTGGCTACGAAATCAGAGCCACCTTCTGCCTTTCGCTTGCCTAAGAAACTTGCAGTAGCCGGGTTAACCTGCGCCGGTTTACCAGGTTTGTTAACCTTCCCTGCTTTCTCTCCCTCAGCTTCTGGATACTTGGTATTATCAGAGTCCCCATACTTTACCAGAGCACTCATGAGAGTTCCCATATCATTGCAATCCCTTTTAAGCCGTCCTAGTTTTAATTTTAGGGACTCAAACCGGCAATTGTTCTCTAAAGTTACTATTGCCGTACTAGGATTGATACTATTCGAAGAGTGCAAGATCTCTGACACTCGTCGCACCCATGCACTTGTAGACTCCTGTTCTCCTTGCACACAGGCTGCCAGATCCACTACTGACATTGGCTGCTTTCATGTATCTTTGAAATTTTTGATAAACTGGCGACGTAACTCTCCCCATGATCCGATGGAATTAGGGGGTAAACCCTTTAGCCAGGTCCGGGCTGTACCCTCAAGCATCATAGTAAAGTACTTTGCACAAGCCGCTTCATCCACGTCCAGCATCTCCATGGCCATCTCATAACTCTCCACCCAAGCTTCAGGAGGTAAGTCCGCAGTGTAATTAGGTACCTTACGGGGCCCTTTAAAATCCTTGGGCAACTTCACGCTCCGTAAAGCGGGGATAAGACACTGTACTCCAAAGGAACTCGTCGTGACTCCTATCTCTGCTGTGGCGGTTTGAACCAGCGTCATTTGACGGATCTCCTCCCGGGCTACTGACCTAACCCGGTTTGCATCCTGAGCTTGACCATCCGCGCCTGCCGGATTATCCTGTCTGCGCCGATGTCGCCTGCGTTCACTGCTAGACACTTCTGGTTCCTCCCAATGCCTAGTGTAACTCCGGCTGGGACGTGGTGTTGAATGTAACCTTTCCCTGCTATGGGAATATGCTTGCTGCTGTACTAACGCCGTATTAAGTAGCTCCTTGACCCTGCGTTCCTCCAATGCTACCGGGGACGTCCCCTCAACGGGTAAAGCGGCCAAACATGCAGCAGCAGCAACGATGTTATCCAAAGGATTTGAATAATGACCTGGAGGGGTAGGAACGTTAGGTGCAGACGTGATCCGCCGATCTTGCTCCGCAGTGGGTTGCTGAACCGGTTCATCCCTGGCTGGAGGTGACCTCCGGTTTAAAGCCGGATCATTGCTGGTCCCAGCCCCGGGTGTCCTGAACAGATCTGTCGCTTCATAAACCGACGGTAGGCGAGATTGGTATTTTCGACCCCTTACTCTCTGCACACAGAGGCCTGCTCCATCCTTAGATGAAAAGCCTGATCATTCAGCTCCGCTTGCCATATTGCTATCATTGCCTTCTCTGCTTTCAAATCATCCCTTAATTGATCAATCCGGCCTTTTAACTGAAGGAGCTCTGCATCATGCTGCGCCCTGTCTGCTGGAGCTATCGCTGCCACCGCTTTAGCTGTGAACTCCTCGATCAAGGTGGATAGAACGTCAGTAGATGAGAGGGCCGGGCCGCTCCCCCTACACCAGCTTCTGCTGTCGCCCCGTTCACCGTGGGCTGTGAACCGGCCATAAAGACAGCCACCCGGTTTGGCGGGTCAAAGGGGTCCGGAATACTGTTCCCGTCGGACTCACCCTCAGACCGGCCGTCCTGCAACTGATACAGAGATTCAGTCTCTCCGGATGAGGACCCGTCGTCGGAGTATACAACTGTCTCACCGCCGGATTCCGATCCGTTCTCGGTTTGGACCCCGTGAACTGCTCCAACGAAAACGTGCTTCATGGCGGGCTGAATCCGGGCCAATCTCGCACGCTGAGCCGGCTCGATGATGTTGGGGAAGATGTCCGGCTCAGGTCCCGGTTCGCCGATCTTGCCGATGAAGACGTGGATGCCACCGAAGGGAACCCGGTACCCGTATTCGATCGAATCGGCCTCCGGTCCCAACCTGCGTCGTCGATGTAGATCCGGCCGCGGCGACTCTTGGTCATCCGGCCGACCGCGTAACCCTTGAGCCCCTCAAATCTGCCCTTCAAGAACTCGAAACCATCGTGCGCAGGCCCCACGGTGGGCGCCAACTGTCGTGGAAATAACACGGCAGATGTCTGGTTTAACGGACTTGATGATGGAGCCATCGCACGGGTTAGCTTGAAGGGGTTCATAGCACACAAAGGACACAGAGGGTTTATACTAGTTCGGCCCCTTCGATGAAGGTAAAAGCCTACGTCTAGTTGGTTTGATATTGCTTGGGCGTCGGATTACAGGGAGCGGATCACTTGCCTGTAGTCTCGACAGGTTGTTTCTTACTTCTCCCTGAACCGCCGCCGGGTCGTCCCTTTATATAGAGGCGACGCCCGGTCCGGTTTACAGAGTCCCGAGGCCGGCTCATACTCGTGTCCGCCTCGGTCTCTGTCTTTTCTTTCTTATCTCTCAAGTTACATCATCGGACGGTTTACAAACCATAACTATGTACCTGGGCCTTAAGATCTCATGGGCCGTAGCCTTTACTAAATATTACAACCAAACATATTATAATAAACCGGTTTATGCTAGCCGGTTCATACCTGCTAGTTATATCCCTGACACCGGGGTTCGTCAATATTGAAAATCACCCCAGGACCCCAAAACAGTGAGTAATAGTCCACGAAAGAGGCCAGAATCGGCCAAACCGCGAGTGCTGATAACCGACCCATAAGCGCACCCTGGGTTCAACAACTATGGAAATCGCTTCGGGACCCCAAAACGGTGAGTAATAGTCCACGAAACGGGTCAAAATCGGCCAAAACTTTGAGTGTTGATGACCGACACGAAAACGCACCCCGGGGTTCGTCAGTCGTGGAAATCACTCTGGGACCGCAAAACGGTGGGCAATAGTCCACGAAACGGGTCAGAATCGACAAAAACCGCGAGTGCTAATGA
>LR738716.1:323495596-323506545 GCA_902687465.1 Secale cereale
GCTTCTTCGACTGGTTGCTCGGGTTGGGTGGGTGGGAGAAACCACGACCACTAGAGTTCTTGTAGTTGGAGTTGTTGGAGTTGTTGTATGGAGCTCGAATCACTGGAGGAGGAGGAAGCCAGAATTTCTGATGCTTCGAGACCATCTGAGACGATGAGGAAGAGTGAACGGCATCTCGAATTCTCTTCTTATAAGCCTCCATCTTAAGCCGAGCTGCTTCTTGTTTCAAAGCCATGTTATAGAACTTGTCGAATTCATCCGGCTCGAACAAGGTGAGAGCAAGCTGAAGTTCATCTTTGAGACCTCCACGGAACTGATAGATTTTACTCTTGGCATCAGGAATGTCTTGCTTAGCATAGCGAGCGAGGTTTTGGAACTTGACATTATAATGATAGACTGTCATGGAGCCTTGCTTCAGGTTGCGGAATTGCTCACGCATACCCTCGATGACACTTGTAGGAATGTGGTGCGAACGGAAATCCTTGCAGAAATTCTCCCAAAAGATCACTTGACCTGGCCTGGAGTCTTTATACTGCTGCCACCAATCAGCTGCTTGATCTTTCAGTTGGAAGGCTGCAAACTTCACATAATCATCTTCCTTCACGTTACTGCACTCAAAATGCTTCTTTATGTCGGTTAACCAATCTTCAGCATCAAGAGGGTCGACACAGTAACTGAAAGCTTTAGGATTGTTGGCCAAGAACTGATTGAGAGTAGCATGGTGCTGCTGGTTGAAGAAGTTGCCTTAGTTCCCTGGAACACCCTGATTAGCTTGAATAGCTTGCATCTGCTGCATCATCTGCATCATCAACTGAGTGTTCTGAGCTGTAGTCTGCATAATTGCTCTCCAAGCCTCAGGCGGAGGAGGAGGGGAAGGAGGATGTTCTGGAACCTCTTCCATCTCTGGGTTAGCGTTGGGAACCTTTTTCGGAGCCATCCTGTAAGAGATGACCACAAATCAGCAATTGATTAACAAAAGGTATAAGCTGAATCAATGGAATGAATTGCAACAAGTCTTCACAATAATCATTCGAACAATAAGAACGAATGAAATCATTCGATCAAGAGGAACGAATGAAATTCTCAGATAAATGATAACATCAATCTTCACGAGAAGCCACATAGGGGACAAAAGGATAAAATAAGAAAACAACAAGGTACAGACGGGAACAAACACAAGAGAGGAGTTTCGTTCTAACATCTTTGTGCTGAAAGCATATGAACGCGTTACGAAAAGGTTTTGCAATCCCCGGATCAGCATAGCCAAGGACCCTTTAAGATGCAACTCCTGATAGTAACATCGGTCATATAACCCCTTCACTCAATGTAGAACCCCGAACTCACTAACCTGCATTCGTTGGAAGAATGCCTACGATCTACTGGATAAAACCCACCTATAGATTTCCGAAAGATTCCAGTTATGCAATCAGGTGTTGGGGATACACGGGAAGCACCGCGCAATCAACTCTAAACCTACATCCAGGTGTATCCATCCTTCAACACATAACCAGTCTTTCTCGGAAACTGTGTACCTCGGACCTTCAAAAAGCATCCACTATAACAAGCTATGGCAATACTCCCGAACTACCTCCCCAGTACTGGGTGATGTCGGGGTTATCTTGCCACTGGCCGTATAGGAGAGATTTTCGATGTCGGCCGTCTTAAGTATTTAGTACTGCCGCGATATGCTTGTGACAACAATACCCCGAAGCTCAACTCCTCGGTAATAGGAGGCATCGAGAACAATATCCTTGTCACAAGAACATCGTAACAATCCCAGAATACTCGCGGGATTCCTAAAAAAAAATTGTGCAATTTTTGAAGATAGGAGAGACAAGAGTAGTCGTCAGGAGTCCTTATCAGAGAGAAAGGGGATGAGAAGCAAAGAAATCCTACTCTCCGATATAATATAGGACTCAAAATGTTTTCAGTGTGTGCCTAGACTCGACCGTCAACGATTCGATCAAACAGTGGGGGCTCCTAGGTCGGAGAAGGCTCTGAATACCAACTTGTAATGCCCAGGATGTAGTTATACCTCCTACGTGTCGAGGCACGACTTAAAGGCATAAATCCATCCTAGAATGATCTCAAGTTCGGTAATTCTTTGCACATCTCATGTAAAAGAGGGGATTGTAAACAGAAAATAGTTGGCTTACACTCGCCACGTCACAGAATTACAATTCAAGTCTCAATCATCATACATTAAGAGCATCACAACCCTCTAAGGGCAAAATCCAAATGCAAGATACCAAACTTAGATAAATAAACCACAGGCGGATCGAATACTAGTAAGAGTCTCCACTACTGATCATCCGGGTATCGCACATAGTACCGACTACGCTCCTCGTCGTACTCCCAATCCAGCTCGGTGCCATCACCTGGATAGCTCACAACTGGACCTGCATCTGGTGTGGTGAAGTAACTGTGAGCCACAGAGGACTCAGCAATCCCGTTCCCGGGTAACAAGACTATTTAAGCCTTTGGGAGAGGATAAAGGCTGAAGAAAAGAATAAGTGTCTGCAGCAGCAACTAGCAACTAGCTTACGTGAGTGAGAGCGAGAAGAGAAAGCCTCGGCGAGAAGTGATCACGAAGTGATCCTAGCTACAAGCTCAGCAAACATAACCCCTCCGTGTTCAACTCCCGAATCCCTATTCGGAAATTGACAGTCACGGAACACACGCTGGTAGTGTATTAGAAACATTGTGTCAAGTTATCTACAACCGGAATTAACAAGCTCCCATCTGCCACATAACCGCGGGCACGGCTTTCGAAAGTTCAAACCCTGCAGGGGTGTTCCAACTTGACCCATTACAAGCCCACGATCCACGGAGTCGCAACTCCAAAGTGGGAAGACCCGAGTATCCTCGGAATCCCGTGCTCAAGATATACCGAGCTAAGGTAAGGCTAATCCAGCAAATCCTCCCGGCGTGTCGACACCCTGATAGTAGCCGCGCGTATCTAAGTCTCAGGACACGACCGGATGGGCGATGCTACAGGTGTATGCCAGATACCTCGGGTTGCCCCAAGGCGGCCCTGCAGGACCCCCGTTTCGGACCAACACTCATGTGGAGCACTGGCCCGGGGTTGTTGATTAAGAAAGAGGGTTAATTACTCCCTATGCAAGTTTAGTTTGTTATTAGGCAAATAGTACCAATGTTGGGACTTGCTGGAAAAGACTTAGCACTTAGCGGTTTATCGAGGGGGTCCCATACACCCCAACCGTGTTAGGAACACATAATCAAGGAACATAACACCGGCTTATACGGATCCTAACGGCATGAGTGGAACAAATCACCAAGCAAAAGGCTTAGCCTTCCACCCTTGCCAATATATAGATGATTTCATTTAAGCAATTATATAGTGTGATATAACCCAACCAAACTTCAACATGAAGCAAGCATCTTCGATCTTCACCTGCAACTAGCAACGCTATAAGAAGGGCTGAGCGAAGCGTACTTAGCCAAGCAACGGTTTGCATAGGTAGGTTGGTTAAACATGGCAATGGTTTACAAGTAGGAGGCTGACAAGAAGATCATGGGCATCGAGGCAAAACTATAGATCGAGACTACTAGCAATAGGCAAAGATAGTAATGTTATCGGGGTTCGGTCATCTTGCCTGAAGAGAAGTCGTTCGGATCGTAAGAAGGGTCCTCGTGCTCAACCTCGTTGGAAACCTCGTGCTCGTACTCGATCTCGGACTCTGCTCCCGGCTCTAAACAAAACAATCACACCGAGCACAAATCAACAAGATGCAATGCGCACTCGAAAAAGATGAATGCATGATGGATGCACTGAGGATGCACACGGAGCACGGAAAAATATCACTCAAGCAAAACACCTCAAAACATGATGACAATAACATATTAAGATTCTACACAGAAAATCACTCAAGTTTGATATAAGATTCGCTGAAATCGGAGTTACGGGCTAAAAGTTATGCCCGAAACAAGAATTGAGCGAAAGCTGAAAATTACAGCAACATAGCAACTTCGGAGCACAAAATAATTAAGCTACAACACTCAAATATCATGGCAAAGGACATGAACATAAACTAGACATATACTACAGCAACTAAGTCCAAAGGTGCACCCCCAACGGAGCCACGGATCAATAGCAATGATCTTGGACATATTGAACTTGACAATAAAATTCTGGCAGCAGAATTTTATTGAAACTTTGGAGCAAAAGATAAACATGCTACAGCCACTTAAATAGACATGTGAGAACATGAATGGAAAGACAACAATATATACTACAAGGAACAATCAAGATCCACTCCAAAACTAACATGCTTTGTCCTAGAACATCACACGAACATGGCATCGGAACGTTACAGATTTCAGACTTAGTGAAAATCCACTAAGTCCTAAAACATCAATATCATCATGGCATATAAAAGAGCATGTTTAAGTCACCTCGAAACTAAACATGGCAAGCGGTAAGCACCTCATCAAAGTACACATGAAGGTGATCCCGAAACACACAAGCATGCTTCATGGAGGTAAACACAACGATGGCAACGAGCTCAACAAGATGGCATTTCATAACAAGTGAAACAACATCACAGCCACATGGCACTTTGCAACGATGATAACAAGGCAAGAATAAATCTATCATGCTACCTAGCACATACAACATGTAGAGCATGGCAAGACGAACACGTGGACATGTTATTTGCATCATTCGGACAAACGAGCTAAAAGATATCACATGGCAAAGATGACATAAAAACATCACATAGCAGCAGTTTATATCATGATGCACTCTTGCAACAGCAAAACAAGCACCTAGATGATCTCTAACATGCATGACAACAACAGATAAAACGTAGAGCAAGTCTCCACGAACGTCTGGACATATTATATGCGCGAATCGGAGCAACACACAAAAAGATATGCAAGTTTCAATATAGCATCAGACAACAAAAACAGCAGGGACTTAGGATTGGGGAGACAACCTCAGGAAGATCTGGATCTGGAAAAAAAATGACGGAGTGGGCCGGTGCGGTGGAGAAGGCCCGCCCGGGGTGGAGAGAGGGCGCGGCCCGGCGCTGGAGCTGGCGAGGAGGCCCGCGGAGGCGGCGATCTGGCCTGCCCGCACCGGATCGGGCGGAGGCCCGCGGAGGAGGCGAGGCGGCTGGCGCGGCCGGCCTGGAGGGGCGGAGGCCCAGCGGGAGCGCGAGGCCCAGCTAGCGGCTGGGAGGCGGCGGCTGGCGAGCTGGAGGCTCTGGCGCGGCGCGGTGGCGTGGGCCGGCCCGCCAGGTGATGTGGCCTGCAGTGCGGAGGCGCCCGGCTGGCTGCGGTCGAGTGGGCCTCGCGAGCTTGTGCGGAGGGACGACGCGGACGGGCCGGGGAAGTGGTCCCTGGCGCCGGTCGCTCGCGGGAGGAGGGGATGTGGTCCCTCGACGGGATCCAGGCCTGCTTCAGATCGGGCGGAGGTGGTCGAGGGCCCTCCTGGCGCGTTGACTGCAGCGCTCGAAGGAAAGAGGGCCCCGATCCCAGCGCATGAAGGAGGACCCGGTCGAAGCTGCGAGCTCCCAGGCAACTGGATCGAGGGGAATGGAGCCAAGTGGAGAGGAGGGAATGGCCGGATCCAGAAAATAGGGGGAAGGAGGAGAAGAAGCTAGGAAAACCCAAAAATAGACCTAGGGTCTATTATATAGCAGTTTTTGCTAGGGTTAGGGTTTGTGGGGGTGTTAGGAGCCCTCCAATCGCGATCCGACGGATCCGATCGCGGGGGTAGTCTAAAAGGGCCTAGGAGAAGATAAAAGACCGCAGTAGGGGTGTTTCCGGGACACAAAGTGAAGGCACTTTGGACCCACACGAATAACGGATGGGATGGCCAACGGAGTCCAAACGAGACGAGATTTGAGAGGCGGGTTGCACACAACAAAACAACAACACACACAACAACCTCGCGGCACACCGGTAACGTTACACGCCCAAACACCAAAGTAGGCCTACGGGACGTCACGGACACGTGAGGGAGCTCCGGAACGCGAAACGAACAACGGGAAGAAACGCGTGGAACCGGATGCAACCGTCAACAATTGCAATGCGATGCACATGTCTACATGATATGAATGAATGCCACACACTCACACAACAAAACGACGAAAACCCGAAAGACAAGGAACCCGGAATGGAAATAGATGAAGCCGGAGATATATTATATACCCAAAAGGGAAAGTATTACATCCGGGGCATTACACACGACCTCTCTCAGCCTTCGCCATTGGAGCGGCACACCAGTCGAGAGCGCTGCCCGCTGCATGCCCGGCTGAACACGCCTCCTCGCCGCATTCATACGCCTCGCGTGGAAGCCGAGAAACCTACTCCGGCTACACGTCCGTCCATGAGCGGGCCAGCATTAACCGCAACGCCAGCCATGCTCCTTCCATCTGCCCTGTAATTAAACGAGGCCATACGCCTGTCAAGAATCACACCCCTCCGGCGCTCCCGCATCTCCTCCTTCACCACTCTTCTCATGGATTCAAGCAGTTCTCCGGCATACAAGCCGGCTGGGTGGCCCGCCAAGACCGACGAATACGAGCGAGGCAGCTCGCTGCTCCACCTCCCGCCCCGGACTCGACGGAGCAAGTTGCCGCCCCAAGTCGCCGCGTGGTTCAGCAACTCACCGCTGCTCGAGGCCAACTCGACGAGGAGTGGCGAGTTGCTCCGCACCAGTATGGCGGGGAGCACAACAACACGTGCATCGCCGAATCCAGTGCCTACGACCGCGCCATCCGCCGTCGACGTGCACGTAGCCATGCCATGCACCAGGGAAAGAAGCCGTCTGCACGATGTGGACGAGGTGGCGGCCTGCACGCCCGAGCCCTCCGTCATCATCGAGGAGAAGTAGAACACGGGAGGCCGCCGCAGCTTGGATCTCAGGAAGGCCATCGCCGGTTACCTCGTCGGTTCTCCTTTATCTTAGACCATCTTGGGCACCCGTCTGAGCTTCACGGAAGCACCTTTCCCCTCATGCTGAAGCACCCTCTTTGCCGCTCCGATGAGTGGCGCGGCCGGGCATAGGGAAGATACGGGGAAGAATATGCTTACGGGGCTCCCGACAGTGTGCTTAGCGAGCTGCCGGACATGGAGAAGACAAGCCGCTACTGGTCGTAGACTAGTGTAGTGTATATGTGTCATGAGAGTGGAGCTACGTGCACATAGTTTTAACTTTTTAGTTGAAAATATATCCAAAATGTAACCGTTTTCATCCAGTTTGTTTGAAATGTCATGTTTATATGAAACCCGCCTTGTTTGCACGAATTTCATCCGGTTTGTTGAAAAATAAAATAAAATGTATATGACTAAAGTTAGATATCGGCCTCCCGCATTCATGTGTGCGTACTGATTCCTTATTTGCGAACGGATGCGGGAGAAAATTTGCAGATTGTGTTTGAAGATGCCCTTAGTGTGACGCTGGACCAGGGCAGGACGCGGTCATGGAGCCACCAGCCACGCGTACCACTGGCCCGGGGTGGTAGGGAAAGCAATAATGTGAATTTCATTTCAACCCTCAAACAGTAATAGCAATGTGAATTTATGTTCAGGAAAGCTACCAGTAACTTGCTGAGCATAAATGCGTTTGGACATGGACGTACTACGAGCTGCTCTAGAATCATCGCATACATAAACCAAGAGGAGTAGGTAGCACGAGCATTTGCATCCACCGTGCACCTGAGAGGTGTATGGGCAGGAATTGTGAGTCAACACGTCGTATCTATGTGCCGCTCCTGGACGAAACGCACGGGCACGGTGGACACGACCTGGCGGTCGACACACGATCTGCGACCGCGTCCGCATTCAGCCCGTCACCAGCGGCAATCCACGTCACCGTGGACCTTGGCATCCCATGCCATGCGTACTCGGCAGACTGAATAACATTTCCGCGCTCTCTTTTTCTTTCGGTTGTTGCCGGGAAATCTTTCTGTACACTACACGTAGTTCCCGCCAGCATGACAGAAAACTAACAGAATAAGCGCATTAAATTAAATTAAATTATTTTCCAACAATCTCTCGTGTTACACCAGCGCACGCATAAATTCCTGCTCTTCTGCCGCCTCCTCCTCCTTCTCCCCTTCCTCCTCCTCGACAAGACCACAACCATTAGTCCATTGTTACCTTGATAGGTAGATGGAGGTGGAGACCGAGATGCCTCCTCCGGCGGCCGGGCTGGACTCTGCCGTGCGGGAGCCGAATCACACGGAGGCCTCCTCGCCGTCGCCGGCGGCTGGAGGCGGCGCGAATGGCGCGGCGACCAAGGTGCAGAAGGTCTACCGGAGCTACCGAACCAGGCGCAAGCTCGCCGACTCCGCCGTCGTCGTCGAGGAGCTCTGGTAACCAGATCCTACCGAAAGGATAACATTACTACCGTGTTTGCTTCTTTTCTTCCGTTTGGTCGTCTCATAATTTTGGCATACAAAATCGCCCAAACCCGCCTTTCTTGGGATTCTGCGCTTTTCTTGCTTGTTGCCCTCCCGTGAGCCGGAGATTTTGGTGTCGGCAATGCCTGATTTGCTTTGTCTTGATGATGTTTTTGTTTTTGTTTTTAAAAGGAGGATAGCCCCCGGCCTCTGCATCATTGATTTTGTCTTGATGGTTACGGGTGCTGAAAATTAATCTGTTTTTTTTTTATTTCGTTTGGATTGAATGAAGGTGGCAAGCGCTGGACTTCGCGCGGCTAAACCACAGCACCGTCTCCTTCTACGACGGCCCGGAGCCGGAGACCGCCGCCTCGCGCTGGAGCCGCGTCAGCCTCAATGCATCCAAGGTCTCGCCGCTTTCCCTTTCCCTGCATCAACCGCCAGCTCACCATGGCCTTTTCCCCACAAGAAAGTCATTCTTTTGACTGGAATTCTCCTTAGTTTTAACTCCAACACATGTTTATGAGCTTATACAGGTGGGTCAGGGTTTATCCAAGGATGCTAAGGCTCTTAAGCTGGCTTTCCAGCACTGGATCGAGGCTGTGAGTACAAATATCCTACACATCAACTACTTTTTTAAATCTAATTTTGGCAGTAGTATTGTACTTGCTGCTTTTCTATGCTCTCCAAATATGTGTGTGAAAAGAATCAGCTCGCACTCGCACTATCGGTTGACTTGGACTTTCGGTTAGCTGTGAACATCCATGATAAAAGTTGTGCAGCTTGCACTGTTGACTTGGACTTCTGCTTGCAAAATATTGAAAACCATCTGCCATCTTGTAGATTGATCCAAGGCATAGGTACGGCCACAACCTGCATTTCTACTATGATTTCTGGTCCCAGACCCAGGCTGGCCAGCCCTTCTTCTACTGGTAAGAAAATGACTCCCACTGTGTATATCAAATTTTTGCTGTTCTCACGAAATGATGCAATCAATATGTAGCTGTCATTTTCCTACAAGATAAGTCTCATGGGTTTTGCACAAAAATTGATAAGTCTTTTTCTTCTTGCATATTCAGGCTCGATATTGGTGAGGGAAAAGATGTAGAGCTTCCAGAATGTTCAAGGGCTCTGCTGAAAAAGCAATGCATAAGATATCTTGGTCCAGTAAGATCATTTGCATAATGGATGCCATCTTTATTTGAAACAATAGCATTCTTACTGAAAATATTTCACTGGGAGCTGCATTAGAACTTCAGAGTGCTACATAATATGTGGATGAATTGATAAAGGAGTTAAGAACAATAGCCAGTACATTATTTAGTTTGTAAGTATATCTATGTAGTCAGGAAAGAGATAAGTTAAAATAGGAAGATGTTGATAGGGTTTGCTGGGAATGATATTTAGTTAGGCAAGAGATATGTCATTTAGTTGGTAAGGATATCTCAGGTGTAAAGACAAAACTAAGCCAAAGAGCCTGCCTAACTTCGACGGGGATTGGGCCATGCCGGCATCTACATGAGGGCGACTGCCCTCTCCTTGGTCTCTTGACTTCTGCTATCCGCTGCACATGACAGAAGTCTTAACGCTATTGTAAAAAAAAGGGCAGCCGTGCACGTAGCTCCCGCTTTCACATGGTCCGGAGAAGGGTCTTAACGCCATTGTAAATAAATAAGTACTCCCTCCGGCCAGAATTGTAAGGCACGCAGACACACTCTTCTCAAATTTATTGGTCATAGTATGTGGATTACGTTAATACAAAAATTGTTGTTGTTGGATTCATACTAAAAGTACTTTTCAGTGCTATCAATTTGTATGAGACAATCCACATAGTTGGGCAATTCACTGGTCGAAGTTACATATTGGAACCGTGCATGCCTTATATTTCTGGACAAAGTTATCGAAGATAAATTTTACTGCAAAAGTTCCAGTAGTCTTGAATTATTTTTAATACTTTATACGTATGAGGTCATAGAACTCCCTAGCCTGTGCCATTTATACTTCTCTTCGATTGAGCATGAACTCTGTAACAGTTGTCTAATGTTTTGCAGCAAGAGCGTGAGTACTATGAATACATCATTAAAGACGGAAAGATTATCAACAAGATATCTAGAGAATCACTTGATACAAGCCAGGGCCCTAAAGGGACAAAATGGATTTTTGTTATGAGCACAGAAAAGAAACTTTATGCTGGGCAGGTAGTTTGATAGCTCACAGAATTCTATAGCTGCTGAGCACTGTTATATAATGTTTGGAAGATTAGCTTCACTAAATGTTTCAACTTGTATGCTTATTTCTATATCCAGAAAGAGAGAGGTGTATTCCAGCACTCCAGCTTTTTAGCAGGAGGTGCAACCATAGCTGCTGGAAGGTTTACTGCAGAAAATGGAGTTATCAAGGTATTGTCTGAGAACCACCATCCTATCTCGGTGCTACTATTTACACATAGATTTTACACTTGGTGAATTGTTACTTAAATATTGTACCTATGTCCCAAAAGATCTAGCCGCCTCAACCCTGCCCTCCTCCTCCTCCTCCTCCCAACCCTAGCCGCCTCTCCTCCTCACTCCCCCCCCC
>LR738716.1:323513782-323527122 GCA_902687465.1 Secale cereale
GCTTGGCGTGCGGATACGAAGATTCCTTTCTCTGTAAACCGACTCTATACAACCCTAGCCCCCTCTGGTGTCTATATAAACCAAAGGGTTTACTCCGTAGAGCCATTCATAATCATACAAACTAGACATCTAGGGTTTAGTCATTACGATCTCGAGGCAGATCAACTCTTGTAACCCCTGTACTCATCAAAGTCAATCAAGCAGGAAGTAAGGTATTACCTCCATTAAGAGGGCCTGAACCTAGGTAAACATCGTGTCCCCTTCCTCCTATTACCTTCGATCCTTAGACACACTGTTTGGGACCCCCTACCCGAGATCTGCTAGTTTTGACACCGACACACTTCCCTCAATCCCCATATCCTCCGCTCATCTCCCTCCGCGTTGCGAGACCTTCCCATCGCCAGCACCACCACCTCTACTCCGCCGTCAGCCAGCACACCCCCGCCTCCTTCTACCACCTTTCCAGAGACCTCGCCCGGCCCGAGCGCCGCCACGCCATGGTGCCCGCGCCCCCAAGCGCTTCGCCGCCGCCGCCTTCGCGCCTGCCGCTGCCATCGCGCCTGATACGTCTCCAAAGTATCTATAATTTTTGATTGTTCCATGCTATTATATTATATGTTTTGGATGTTTAATGGGCTTTAATATGCACTTTTACATTATTTTTGGGACTAACCAACTAACCAAAGGCCCATTGCAAATTGATGTTTTTTTGCTTATTTCAGTGTTTCACTGAAAAGGGATATCAAACGGAATCCAAACAGAATGAAACCTTCGCGAGGATCGTTTTTGGAACAAACATAATCCACGAGACTTGGAGTACAGGTCTAGAACGCCAAGAGGCGACCACGAGGCCGGAGGGCGCGCCTAGAGGGGTAGGCGCGCCCCCACCCTCGTGGGCACCACGTTGCTCCATCGACCTACTTCTTCTGCCTATATATACTCATATACCCTGAAAACATCCGAGAGCACGACGAAACCCTATTTCCACCACCGCAACCTTTTGTACCCGTAAGATCCCATCTTGAGGCCTTTTCTGGTGCTCCGCCGGAGGGGGAATCGATCATGGAGGGCTTCTACATCAACACCATAGCCTCTCCGATGATGTGTGTGTAGTTTACCATAGACCTTCGGGTCCATAGTTATTAGCTAGATGGCTCCTTCTCTCTCTTTGGATCTCAATACAAAGTTCTCCTCGATCTTCTTGGAGATCTATTCGATGTAATACTTTTTGCATTTTGTTTGTCGAGATCGGATGAATTGTGGGTTTATGATCAAGATTATCTATGAACAATATTTGGTTCTTCTCTGAATTCTTATATGCATGTTTTAATATCTTTACAAGTCTCTCCGAATTATCAGTTTGGTTTGGCCTACTAGATTGATCTTTCTTGCAATGGGAAAAGTGCTTAGCTTTGGGTTCAATCTTGCGGTGTCCTTTCCCAGTGACAACAGGGGAAGCAAGGCATGTATTGTATTGTTGCCATCGAGGATAAAAAGATGGGGTTTATATCATATTGCTTGAGATTATCCCTCTACATCATGTCATCTTGCTTAAATGTGTTACTCTAGTCTTATGAACTTATCATTTCGATCTACTTGTCATGGACGTGATGCCTATATACATGATCATGCCTAGATATTCTCATAACTATGTGCTTTTCTATCAATTGCTCAACAGTAATTTGTTCACCCACCGTAAAATATCCTATCTTGAGAGAAGCCACTAGTGAAGCCTATGGCCCCCGGGTCTATTTTGTAATCTTTACTTCTCAATCTATACAACAAAAATACCAAAAATATTTATCTTATTATCTCTATCGGATCTCACTTTTGCAAGTGGTCGTGAAGGGATTGACAACCCCTTTATCGCGTTGGTTGCAAGGTTCTCGATTGTTTGTGCAGGTACTATGCGATTTGCGTGTAGTCTCCTACTGGATTGATACCTTGGTTCTCAAAAAATGAGGGAAATACTTACGCTACTTTGCTGCATCACCCTTTCCTCTTCAAGGGAAAACCAACACATGCTCAAGAGGTAGCAAGAAGGATTTATGGCGCCGTTGCCGGGGAGGTTTACGCCAAGTCAAGTCAATATTTGATCTCCCGCAAACGTGCGGATTTCTGGCGCCGTTGCCAGGGAGATCTACGCACAAGTCAAGACACAGCAAGTACACATCACAATTTCTTCTCCCTCGCATTACATTATTTGCCATTCGCCTCTCGTTTTCCTCTCCCCCCACTTCACCTTTGCCATTTTATTCGCCCTTTTCCGTCCGTCTCTTTTTGCCTACCTTTTGGTGCGCTTGCTCTATGTGCGATTTGTTGCCATCATTTCTAAAACGGGGGAGGTTATCCTTGATAATAGTAATAATGTGGGAAACTTTGATGCTTTTGATGACCCTCTTGAGAAACCTACTATTTTACACACTAAATTTTTTCGGATCGGTAGTGGTAATATTATTGGAAAATGGATTATTCAAGATTTCTTTACTTGTGCTGGTGCCTTGCCCACTATGGGTGGGTCTATTCTTCATAGAACTAGTAGTCTTGCAGATGCAATATCCTTGCTCATAGTTGAACGTGAAAGACAGTTTATTCATTTGCATCCTTTCATACAGAGGATTTTTCTAGAATTTTCCAATATTGAGCATTCTTCTCTTAAGTGAGCAGCTACTATCTTTTTGGCACATGAGTTCAGATTTATAATGAAAGAGGCAAAATAAATTTTTACGCATTAGAGGGTGGACGTTGGTCGCCCTCCCATAGATGCTATCCTTTTTAATCAAGAAGACATAATGCGTTTACAATCTCTAGATCATGTCGCTTATAATGAAAATCTTAGAAAAAAGGTTCCTACCGATGTTCTAGTTGATAGAATCTCTGAACTAAATGATGATTTTGCTATTCAAAACAATGTGTTAGGTTTTTCTCTTGAGCAAAGGCTCATAACTTTTTGCCAAAAGAATGCTAATAATGATGAATTGGTTGTGCAATATGAGGGGCCAAAGGAGGAACCCATACCTCCCAAGCTTGATCTTGGAGACTTTTGTCCCATTAAATAGCCCTTTCGATTACTTTTGCTTGCCACAGAGAAATCTTGCTGCTGAACGTAGGGAATATGAGATGAGTTTTCATGATTTACCTTATCATTATGGCAATACCTAGATCTATTCTTGTTTTATGCCTAGCTAGGGGCGTTAAACGATAGCGCTTGTTGGGAGGCAACCCAATGTTATTTTATTTGCTTTTCATTCTGCTTAGTAATAAATAATTCATCTAGCCTCTGGTTAGATATGGTTTTGTGTTTCAATTAATGTTTGCCAAGTATAACCTTTGGGAAGACTTGGGTGAAGTCTTTGCGATCTTGCTGTAAAAAACAGAAACTTTTGCGCTCACGAGATTAGCTACCATTTTTTTTACTAGAGAGTGATTTTAGGTTGATTATTTTTTCAGATGATTAATATAAAAATTCCTCATGTCCACCAATTTATTTCAGAATTTTTAGAGTTACAGAAGTATTCGAAACTTACAGATTGCTACAGACTGTTCTGTTTTTGACAGATTCCGGTTTTCGTGTGTTGTTTTCTTATTTTGATGAATCTATGAGTAGTATCGGGGGTTATGAATCATAGAGAAGTTTGAATATAGTAGGTTTAATACCAATATAAATAAATAATGAATTCAATACAGTACCTTAAAGCGGTGGTTTCTTTTCTTATACTAACAGAGCTCACGAGATTTTCTGTTAAGTTTTGTGTTGTGAAGTTTCAAGTTTGTGTGTAAAGATTTGATGGACTATGGAATAAAGAGTGTCAAGATCATAAGCTTGGGGATGCCAAAGGTACCCCAGGTTAAAATTCAAGGACAACCAAAAGCCTAAGCTTGGGGATGCCCCGGGAAGGCATCCCTTCTTTCGTCTTCGTCTATCGGTAACTTTACTTGAGATTATATTTTTATTCACCACATGATATGTTTTTTTCTTGGAGCGCCTTGTATGATGTGAGTCTTTGCTTTTAGTTTACCACAATCATCCTTGCTGTACACACCTTTTGGTAGAGACACAGATGAATCGAAATTTATTAGAATAATGTATGTGCTTCACTTATATCTCTTGAGCTAGATAATTTTGCTCTAGTACTTCACTTATATCTTTTAGAGCATGGTGGTGGTTTTATTTTATAGAAATTATTGATCTATGATGCTTCACTTATATTATTTTGAGAGTCCTTTTGAACAACATGGTAATTTGCTTTGGCTATAAAATTAGTCCTAATATGTTAGGCATCCAAGATGGGTATAATAAAAACTTTCACAGAAAGTGCATTGAATACTATGAGAAGTTTGATGCTTCATGATTGTTTTGAGATATGAGGATGGTGATATTAGAGTCATGCTAGTGGAGTAATTGTGAATTTGAGGAATACTTGTGTTAAATTTTGTGATTCCCATAGCATGCACGTATGGTGAACCGTTATGTGATGAAGTTGGAACATGCTTTATTTATTGATTGTTTTCCTTTGTGTGGAGGTCGAGATCGCGCGATGGTTAACTCCTACCAACCCTTCCGCTAGGAGCATGTGTGTAGTGATTTGTTTTGATAACTTGTAGATTTTTGCAATAAGTATATGAGTTCTTTATGACTAATGTTAAGTCCATGGATTATACGCACTCTCACCCTTCCACCATTGCTAGCCTATCTAGTATCGCGCAACTTTCGCTGGTACCATACACCCACCATATATCTTCCTCAAAACAGCCACCATAAGTACCTATTATGGCATTTCTATAGCCATTCCGAGATATATTGCCATGCAACTTTCCACCATTCCGTTTATTTTGACACGCTTCATCATTTTCATATTTCCTTGCATGACCATGTAGTTGACATCGTATTTGTGGCAAGGCCACCATGCATAATTTTTCA
Organism: Secale cereale; assembly: GCA_902687465.1. Classification (NCBI taxonomy): domain Eukaryota; kingdom Viridiplantae; phylum Streptophyta; class Magnoliopsida; order Poales; family Poaceae; genus Secale; species Secale cereale. The sequence goes on from LR738716.1 coordinate 323,518,704, forward strand.
TACATGTCACTCTTGATTCATTGCACATCCCGGTACATCGCCAGAGGCATTCACATAGAGTCATATTTTATTCTAGCATCGAGTTGTAATTCTTGAGTTGTAAGTAAATAAAAGTGTGATGATCTTCATTATTAGAGCATTGTCCTAGTGAGGAAAGGATGATGGATACTATGATTCCCCTAAAAGTCAGGATGAGACTCCGGACGAAAAATAGGAAAAAAAAGAGGCCGTAAAAAAGAAAAATAAGAAAAGGCCCAAAATGAAAAAAATATAGAAAAATGAGAGAAAAAGAGAGAAGGGGCAATGTCGTGGTTCTAAGTCTGACAGTAAGAATAGGAGGTACGTAGGAGGATGCAAGATCCTAGCTACGGTGATATTGTACACAAGGTGTTTACGAGTTCAGGCCCTTCTCGGAGGAAGTAACAACCCTATGTCTCGGTGCCCGGAGGCGGTCGACTGGAATATGTATATGTGTGTGTGCTACAGGCGGTGCGAACCCTTGTACCGGAGGAGGGGGTGGCTTATATAGAGTGCACCAGGACCCCAGCCATCCCCACGTTACAAAGGGTTCAATGTGCATAAAGGCGGGACGTTACTGATAAAGCCTGTAATAAAGGATAGTAAAGGCCGTCATTACTTCGGAGTGAATGTATGATCATTGTTGGCCTTATGAGACCTTTGACCTTCGGGGGTCGAGTGGTTTTTGTACGTTCGAGTGTCCTCATCCTTCCGAGTGTAGTTGAGCCATCGGAGTGAAGGTATGCCATCGATTGAATTGCTCTCTTGGTCCATACCAGACGACGGCTTATGTCATCTTTGAAATATCTTTGATCTTCTAGGACAGAAACCTTGGGTAGGGCACCTAGGTCAGGCATGTGACCCTACCCTAGGTCCATGGTATCATCAGTAGCCATCGAATGGATTGAGGTCCTAGTGAAGAAGAGGGTTGGGGTCGATCCCTGATCCATGTTTGATGCTCGATACTCCCCCAACCACCAACAAGCACACTCCAATGGCGCACCCACCGCTCCACCCACCCTCTCCGGCGGTCTCCACACTCCACCACTGATTGTTCGACTGTCTCCGGTGATTGGCATCGTCATCCTCCGCTGATCAAGTTAATACCCATTTCTCATGGGTTCTCATGGTGGTTCGACCCTGGGCTTGGATTTCTCCTTGGGCCTCAAGTTTGCAGATGGGATCTTCAGATCTACGGGTTGCTCAGTCCATCCTATGAATGGGATGCGTTCTTTCAAGTTAGTGGTTTCCTTCAGCCGTCACATCTTTCGTCTAAATGAAGATTATGCCGCGGCCGCCATTGAATCAGCGATTGGGGGTTCATCTATTGATTTGCAAGTTACTCACATCAAAGGAAAGGTATTTGCGTTCCACGTCTCTTGTAAGCAAGTTGGGTTTTTCATCATGGATCTTCGTTCCTACTCCTGTTATGATTTCAGGTGTTATTTCAATCTATGGGGCAATGGGGGACCTAACTAGGAACGAGAGGTCAATATTAGGAGAAAGGAATGTGATGCTGAATGGATCTTCGTTAGTCCTAACAAACGTCGTTCATCTTTAGCAATGCTAGCTATGCATAAGCCCCCAATTCGTTCTTGTATTAAGTCTGTGAATCCGGTACGGAAGAAGCTTTCTTTTGCCACTTTTGAGAACTACACTGCCTGTCGTGGTTATCATTTTCCGGCGACTGAAGATCTCATTCAATCTTCTCTAGATGGTGGATATGATTTACCACCACACCAGCGTGTAGTGATCCATCCGCTGCCCCCTGCTGAACTCCGCTGGACTGTGTCGAGACCACCTATTTCTTTTGGCACAGTCAGGCCTTTCTCCCCGGCGACTAGCCGCCCGGCATCACCACCGGCCACTCGGTACATGCATTCCGAAACAGCTCCCGCGATCAACGCGGATAGCATGGTTGTTACGGAGGCGCCATGCACGGCTATTCAAACTGGTGGGCCTTCGATTGGGTTCGCTAAGGATTTGTCTGGGCCAAGCCAAATGGCTTTGGGCTCCATGGAGGCGCTGGCAACGCATGCCTCGGATTTCTCTCTGGGTCACAGTGGGCCTATTATCTATGGGCCTTTTTCCTCCCCGTCGAATACCAGACCGGCCCCTCTGACGGGGTGTTCGAAGAGCCCGGATTTACCGACTTCACAGGAAGCGGCGGTCCAATTTTCCTCTATGGTCGATGACATGGTGGACCAAATTCTTACCTGCACGTTATGCTCATAGCGGGGCCACCTGTCATCCTCCTATGGAATCCGAACGGTCTGCTCGGCTTGCTACCGTGTGGGTCACTCAAGTAACAATTGTGATGATTTCGCCCGACGCAACGGATTGGTTTGGAATTCGATTTTGCAGCGGCAACTCTCTGATTTTTCGGCATCGCCTGCCTCTCTTGGAATTCGCACATCAGTTATTGTGGATGACCCCAAGGTCTCCTCTCCTCTCTGTCCCTCTTCCTCCACTGTCGGCGACCCCGAAGATAACCTTGCTCCAACGCCACCACCTCCATTGCTATCACCACCACCTGGACCTGCACCAATGGCAAACTTTGAGCTTGACCCCAAAGATGGCCCATGATGAAATGCTGGCTCTTTCCACACTATTATCCACTGTGCATCTTAACCAAGAGATTCCAGATACATGGCTCTGGAAGCATGGAAAGGCTTCTGAGTATACAGCTAAGAAGTTCTATATACATGTGCATCAACCAATGGTAGCTAACCCACTACTTGGTTGGATTTGGAAGAGCTCTTGTACCATGTCTATAAAGATGTTTGCCTGGTTGGTCATTATGGACAGGATCAATACCAAAGACATGTTGCAACGCAGACACTGGAAGATCAATGATGGACCACAATGTGTGCTTTGCTCTACAACAACACTAGAGGACAGGAATCACATGTTCTTCTAATGCAACTTTAGTGTGAGAGTTTGGAATTACTTGCAGATTGAATGGATTGACAGTTCAGATATGTATCGAATTGCTAAACAAGCTAGAAGAGATTTTGGTCAGCCTTTCTTTACAGAAGTGGTCTTCTTGGCATGGTTGAATATTTGGAAAGTCGGAAATTGTAAAGCCTTCAGACACATTCCCCCAACCTACAGACAGTGCAGAGCTGGCTTCACCCATGACATCACCATGATCTCTCACAGGATCAAAGCCAGATTCAGAGATGCACACCTCAAATGGATAGATTTTCTTCCCCCCTGAACTATATTTCTGCCCTTAGCTATGTAAGTAGTAGGATTTTCTCTTTTTATAGTATAGCCCCTCCCCCCTTCCCTCCTCAGAAAGTTGTATATACTTGCACTTATTTTTCAATAAAATGCTGGGAGGTGTAAGCCTTGCAGTCTTCATGGTAAAAAAAAGTTTGATGCTCCTGGGGCATCTTCCTCGAATCTGGAGATCGTGCTAGTCTTTCAACCTCAACTCACTCGCCTTAATCGATTTAGGAACAGTCGAGTGAACTTTAGTACGCAGTCTTGAGCGCTGGCAAGGTGTGCGTCTTTCGGCACGATTGGTTGCTCTGTGGTCTCCCGATTTTGCGGGATTTGAATTTCGGGGAAGCGCACGGGATGGGGCGTGCCTCGGTAATCGAATCTGATATGCCTGGACGCCTCGATTTCCGCACCACCTTTTTCGCCACGTATAGGGCACATGTCTATTGCGGGATTTGATAGGATTGCTCGGGTCGACCAGTCAACCACTCGACTGCCGGGCTATAAAGGAGCGCCACGGCCGATGCAAAGGCACTGTGCGCCCAAATCCTTCTCCATCCTCTGCTCCGCTGCTGCTTCTCCTCCTGTCGCTTAGCGCTGCTCCGCCTATGCGCGGCTAGCCCCCATGGGCAAGGACAAGACGGCGGCCCTGGAGCACTCGAAGAAGGCAGCGGCGACGGGGAAGGGGAAGAAAACCAATCGGGGGTTGACGTCGAGGACCGGGCTTCCGCCTAGTTGCATCCAGGGGGATTGGATCAAGTCCACGATGCAGGTGGAAGACATGGAGGAGCTGGTGGAGGAGAGGCTGATTGCCCACGGTTCTTGGAGATTGCCGGAGGACGACCTGGAGCCGCAACTGCAAGAGGGCGAGTGCGTCCTCCTAGGGACTCACGTCGACCGATGTTTCTCTCTGCCCCCACATCCCTTCTTCCGCAGTTTCCTGACTTTCTACGGTGCCCAACTGCATCACTTCTCTCCCAATACCATCATGTATCTCGCCGCTTTCGTGTCGTTATGCGAAAACTTCTTGGGTTATCGACCGCACTTGGGCTTGTTCAAACACATCTTCACTTGGCGTTCACAATCCGTGAAAAAGGTAAACCCGGGTGACGAGAAGACGCATGTGATCCAAATGTGAGGCGGCCTGGGTATTCAGACGAGGGGTAGGTGCACCTTTCCTGCTATGGTCCTTCCCGGGTCGGTCAGGGGATGGCAGTCGACTTGGTTTTACTGCAAGGACATCCCGACTCCCGGTCAGCCCATCGGACTCACTCAGTATACCCTAGATCGAGTCGGCCAGCCACCTCCGCTGCTTGTGAGCCGGGCTGAGAAAGTTGAGGTAGACATGTTGGTTGAGCGAGTAGTCCAGTTGGTATACGACGGAGTCACTGGGATGGACCTGCTGGAGGTATTCTTCACACGGCGGATCCAACCTCTCCAAGCTTGGGATCATCCTATGTGGATGTATTCGGGCACCAACGACACCACTCGAGTCCACCCAGAGGAGGCCGCCGAGAAGACGAGGGAGCAGTGCCCGAAGTGCATTACCGGGAACAAGGATAACTCTCGGGGGACCAGGAGAGTCCGCCCGTTCGACGCAGACCACGAACCAGAGAAGGTTTGGCCCTGATTACCGAGTGGATTTTCTGATTCTTCCTTGTTGACGTTGACGAATCTGATTGATGTTTGATCAACCCTTTTCTGTGCAGATCATTACAGAGATGTACTCGGTACCCAACGAAGAGCAGATTTAGGAGGAGGCGGAGGGAGTCAGTGAAGCCTCCGACTGGAAGTCTGAAGAGGAGACCGCGGAGGAGAGCGAGGATTCTAGTAGCGACGAAGAAGTCGAGTTGCCGCCCCGCGACGAGAAGAGCTCCAAGTAGACCCACGATCCAGAGAACGTGCGTGCCAGGACAGGCCCTTCCAGCTCCTAGGTGCAGAAGCGCACTCAGACGTCCACCCCAAATCCGACTGAGAAGGCCCCGAAGCAGCCCAAGGACGCCGCCTCCAAACCTCGGAAGGCCCTGCCCAAGATCAAAGTGGACGTTCCGATTACTTCCACGTGAGTGCTGCTCTACTTTACTCCCCTTTCATTCCAGGAGTTTGATTTGTCTTTGTCGATTCACCACTGTTTTTCTGAAATCTTCAGCGTTGCCGCTTCTGGGACCGCCATGGATGTCGACAAGGGTCGCGACGATGAGGAGACTGCAGATATGGCCACGTCCAATGCATGTACGATTTTACGACAACATCCTTGTTTTCGCTCACCAGTCTGTCAGTCGACTTAATTTCCTTTAGGTCGAATGCTTGTGCAGCGCCGCGCAATGTCATCGAATTGCCTGATGATGATGATGAGGAGGAACGCGAGGAGGTGACCGGAGAGGCACGGGAAGGAGAGGTCGGAATACACCCCCTGGCTCGGATGCCCAGCAACAAGGGGACGCGGTTCGGGCCTCGATCTCTTTTGTTGTTCCCGTGTCGACTGTATGTCCGTCAGCGTCAACTGTCCAAGTTGTGGATTCTGCAGCTGCTCCGACTGCCCCGCCGTCTGTGTTTTTTGCTACCCATCACATCCCGTAGGACCCTGTAAGCGCGGCCAAGGAAGCTGTCCGTCAAGTAGGGCTGATGATGGAGCGGACGAAGGCGGCATATGAGGCCAGCATGGCCGCTTATAATGCTAGTTCGGCTATTCGGACCAACGTCCATGTATGTCCTTTCCGACTGACCCGTTATTCTGTGGAGGTCTTCGTTCTAAAAACTGGTGCTTTGTTTGTAAGATGATGTTCTGCTTTGTTCGTAAGATGATGTTCCACCCACTGGGTGTTCTTGAACTTGTACGTAGCTCTTGTAATCCAATCAGTCTTGTTGTGGCGATTGGACCAGTGGGCGCACGCTGAGTGCACCCACTGGGTGTAGTACCCGAGGCCATGGTCGAATGAAGTTAGTCGGCCATGGTCTTATAATTGATTTTGTTGATTGTTTCAAATTCCTCCCACTCGCGTAGGACAGATCCGGTCGAGTGGGAACCGGTGGGGGCACGCTGAGTGCACCCACTGGGTGTAGTCCCCGAGGCCATGGTCGACTGCTGGCAGTCGACCAAGGTCTAAGAACAAAGTGCACTTCTTTTTTTTGAACTCGAACAGGACTGATACGGTCGAGTGAGAACCACTGGAGGCACGCTGAGTGCACCCACTAGGTGTAGTCCCCGAGGCTACTGTTGAGTATTTGACTCAACAGTAGCCTTAGAACTCGCTTGTTGTAGCCTTTTATTGACCGGTTTGTCTTCTTTGTTGATCACAGAAATCTTGTCACTTTGGAGCCATATTCGCAGACCTTGAGAAGAAGCAGGTCCAACTCAACCTTGATTTGGAGCTGGCCAGGGAGCACTTGAGGAAAACAAAGGACAAAACGTTTGGTAAGAAAAGTGCAGAACTCGTCGACTGTATTCTGATGAGTGTGCCATGGACGTCCTTATATTCATCTGTCTAGTACAATTCTTTGTATATCAAATGAAGGCAGCTCTAGAGCAGAAGGATCTTGACCTGGCAGGGGCGCAACAGAAGGCGCAGGAGAAAGCTGAACTCGTTGAACAAAAGCTGGCTTCAGTCGGCAAGCTTGAAGAAGAGATCACCAAGCTGAAGTTCTCCCTCGGTGAGGCCAACAAGGAGGTAACACGACTGAAGAAGGCCAATCTTGCTCTGGACGAGAAGGTAGGGGACCTCTCGCAGAAGAAGAACATGTTGGAGACTTATCTGGGTGACCTCGCAAAAAAGTGGTTCCTCATGCTTGAAGGTATGTTTTTTTGTCCGACTGAATCAGAGCTGTCGACTCATATTCCGATCGATTAACTCGTCATGTTTTCATCCATGTAGAATCCTGCCAGAACTTTGAGGAGGAGACCGGGCGGGTCGAGACGGGTCTGGACCCTGCCAACTCCTTCGTCAAGGATGAAGTTGCAATGAATATCTTGCGATTGGAGTCTCGCCTCACCAGCGCCACTAGCTACCTTGCTCGACTGAAGGCAATGATGTCCCGGATCGACACTGCGCTCTAGCGGGGGATGGTGCATGAGAATTATCTCGATTCTCTGATGACTCGACTTAATGAGATCCCGGTCGAGTGCAGGAGTGGAAGAAGTCATCCACCCGGTGCGGTACCGATGTTGCATTGTCCATGTTCCGCGTGCACTGCAGAGAGGTGAAGGAGGAGAGGCTGGCTGCACTCAAGGTTACCAACACAAAGAATCTCCAGTTCCAGTCATTCAAGAAGACTTTCCTGGAAGCCGCTACCCGTATCGCTGACGGGATCAACCTGGATGAGTACGTCATGCCTGCAAGTCCTCCTCCACCCGAAGAGTGAACAAACTTTTATGCTCCGATTCAATTTGCCTCAGAATGCAAGTGATTTTGAATTGTTAAACACTTGCGGGTTCGATGCCCGAGTACTTCTACCCGAATCTTGCGGGTCTTTATCTGAACTTGATTTCCTTTAAAATGTGCTTGCCTTGCTTCTAATGCTTTTTTTGATCTTTTTGAGTTCCGAGTGGACATTGTATTTGTGGCGCAGCTCGGAAGGTCGAGTCACATACTTGTGGCATAACTTGGAGTGTCGAGCCGCATCGTACTTGTGGCGTAGCTCGGAGGTCTGAGCCACATTGTACGTGTGGCGTTGCTCGGAGGGTTGAGCTACGTTGTACTTGTGGCGCAGCTCGAAGGGTCGAGCCACATTGTACTTGTGGCGTACCTCAGAGGGTTGAGCCACATTGTACTTGTAGCATAGCTCGGAGGGTCGACCCACATTGTACTTGTGGCATAGCTCGGAGGGTTGAGCCACATTGTAGTTGTGGCGTAGCTCAGAGGGTGGAGCCACATTGTACTTTTGGCGTAGCTCGGAGTGTTTTTGTAGCTTAGGAGATTACGGAGTCGCAACTAAGCCCCTGAGTGAGAGGGTCGCTCTTCACTCGGAGTGTTTTTGTAACTCAGGCGATTCTGGGGTCGCAGTTATGCCCCCGACTGAGTTGGTTGCTCTTCACTCGGAGTGTTTTTGTAACTTACACGATTACGGGGTCGCAGCTAAGCCCCGAGTGAGAGGGTTGCTCTTCGCTCAGAGTGTTTTGTAACTTAGGCGATTACGGGGTCGCAGCTAAGCCCCCGAGTTAGAGGGTTGCTCTTCA
>LR738716.1:323533882-323547854 GCA_902687465.1 Secale cereale
CCAAGTGCCAACTTGACATTGATCCCAATGGTAAAGCAGTGGATCAAAAGGTATATCGTTCTATGATTGGTTACTTTCTTTACCTTTGTGCATCTAGACCGGATATTATGTTGAGTGTGGGAATCTGTGCACGGTTTCAAGCCTCGCCTAAGGAAAGTCACTTTGTGACAGTCAAGCAAATCTTTAGATATTTGGCTCATACCCCAAACTTTGGCTTATGGTACCCAAGAGGAGCAAACTTCAACCTTGTAGGTTTCTCTGATTCGGATTGGGCGAGAGAAAAAGTTGATAGAAAGTCCACTTCTGGAGGGTGCCAATTCCTTGGTTGCTCTCTAGTAAATTGGTCTTCCAAGAAGCAAAGTTGTGTGTCTCTCTCGTCCACCGAAGCGGAGTATGTGGCAGCTGGCAGTTGTTGTGCTCAACTTCTATGGATGAAGCAAACTCTAAAGGATTACGGTGTCACTTGTGACAAAGTGCCTCTTTGGTGTGACAATGAAAGTGCCATCAAGATTTCTCTCAATCCGGTGCAACACTTCAAGATGAAGCATATTGAGATTCGGTATCACTTCATCCGGGATCATATTCGGCAAGGAGAAATAGAGCTTCACTATGTCAACAGTCATACTAACCTTGTAGATATCTTCACAAAGCCATTGGATGAAGCAAGATTTCGCGAGTTAAGGCATGAGCTAAATATCATAGATTTGAGCAATGTGGCCTGAAACCTTGCACACACTCCTCCCACTCAATATAATTATCTTGCCTAGATGTAGGCATGGACATAGGGGGAGTATTGTTCTCTCAATGAACTCTTCCTCCCCCCATTATGCATAAATTGATCAAGTCTTTATTATTTGCCATGTTAAATGGTATGAGTGCTTCAAGACGAGTGTTGGTCATGGGCCCAAGGATAGTTCTTCGCGGTGACATACCAAATAACTCAAACATAGGTGGCTTCGGCCACCGACCTCCTTCAAGGAGTAGTGTCTCATGTGTTGTTCCAGTTGTTTGTTGTCTCTCTTTCCGTTTGTCATGCGGGTGCGCTTTTTGCGTTGCTTAAGCCTTCTTGTCGAAACTTGCATTTTCTTGGGGGAGCGGTACTACCGTGAATAGTCACGGTACTACCGCAAGAGAGAATCTAGTACTACCGCAACCAGCACAGCAGTTATATTTTACTGCCGCTGGTAGAGCGGTACTTCCGCCCGGGCGGTATTACCGCGATGACCGCGGTACTACCGCATTTGTTCGAACGGCTGGGGGTTATAAGCGGGTAGGGGGAGTTCTAACTCCCCCATACCCTTTTGTCTCGTCTCCCCCACGTCGCCTCTCTCTCTCTCTCTCTCTCTCTCTCTCTCTCTCCCCCTCTCTCTCTCTCTCTCTCAAGAACGGCGCTGGAGGACCTCGCCGGATCTCCGTCCCCGGCTACTCTCCTCGCATTCCGACCAGTGGGATCGTTCCCCACCTCGACCTCTTGCCATGGATGAAGGTTTCTCCCCAAAATCCCCTCTTTTTCTTGCCCTTGTGTTGTTTTTAGGTTTTGGGGAGATGCATGTTGTTCTTGTGGTCTTTGTGACCTTATCCATGGAAGATTAGGGTGTAGGAGAGTTGTAGTGCAGTAGAAATGCTAGTAAGTATGTTGCTACCAAGTAGTTGTGATCAGCCGTAGTACCGTTCACTCATTCTACGCGTTCATTGTTCAGATTCGCTTTTGGATCTGACCCCGCGCAGTACTATCGCTGGCTGACAGCGGTACTACCGCGCTGACGCATAACGGTACTACCGCTCCTGCCGAGCGGTACTACCGTGATGAACGCGGAAGTAATTTTTTAGTACCGCTTCTAGTGCGGTACTACCGCATCCCTTCGGCGCGGTACTACCGCCCCCTAGGCGGCACTAAAAATTTACTTCCGCAAACTTCGACCTGTACTACCGTTCGACCCACACCTACTTTGTAGCACATACATATTATCTTTTCTACATGTTTCTTGTGCTTTTTGTGGCTTTTGCATTGATTCTCTTTGTTTTTCTTTCGTGTTCTTGTGTTTGTGTCATAGGTGGTGGCTCCGGTTCCAATGTCTTTCATTTGAATCCCATCCGAGACACATGATCTAAGCATCTGCGCACCTAAAGTGATATTCCTGAGGGCTCCAATGCCCCCCAACGCAGAACCAAGACAACGGCCACCAAGAACAAGGAACCAACTATGACCATGGTGGAGATACCATCTCATGAGTTTATCACTGGGAGGAAGATCAACCCCTATGCAGATCCCCGGGCTCAGTTCCATGGAGATGAATTATTCTGTACCAAGCAGCAGTATCGTATCTACACAGAGGTACTCAAGAGCAAATACAACCTATATGTGCATGCACATTAGATTGACATGCCCCACATGAGGAAGGCAGAGCACCGAGCCTATTTGTAGAGGCTCTAGAACTTGTGGAGCAGTTTGGCATTGAGCACATCATGACATTTCAGATGGTCTTTGACCCAGAGATTGTGGCACAGTTCTATGCTTCAGTTCACTTCCATCCAAAGGAGGAACGCAACTTGACTTGGATGACAAATGGACAAAAGATGACTGCTACATGGAAGGACTTTATGGATCCGCTTCAGGTTGCTGATGAGGGGCTGCACACTCCTGTTGGAGCTCGCCCTCATGCCAACGAAGAATCTGCCAACAAGGACCAGCTGCTGCCTTTCTATGTGGAGAAGACGCTTGCTAGTGGCAAGAAGACTTGGGTGATGAACCCCTTTCTGGATATTATGCATAGGATCTTCCGTAACACCTTGTTTCCTTGCATTGGGGACAAGGACAAGGTATATTCATACCTCGTGGACATGATGCTTATGTGTGAGGAGGCCCGCAGTGCTCAGACTCAACCACTTGATATCTCACATATCATGTGGTGTGAGCTCCGGTTTGCTATTTCCACCCGCAAGGTGCCTATCTATGGTCCATATCTATTTCTACTGATCTCCAAGACTTGGCAAAAGGTATATCCTGATGAAGAATTTGAGGCCCCTCACTGGGTTCGTCATGAGCTTATCCGACTTCGCATCAAGAGTCGTTGGGCTAACACTACTACCCGAGCAGAGGCTGCTGCAGCTCAGATGGACGAGGATGAGGAGCCAGTTGAGGAGGAGGCTGCTGATGAGGATAGTTCTGGAGGGTATGCTCCCCCCTCGTCTGAGCCCTCGTGGGCTAAGAAGCTGAAGAGGAAGATGAAGGCTCTGTTTTGTATGCAGGCAAAGGGGCAGTACAAGGCTCATGTGACTCATAAGAAGACTCGCCAGCGTGACAAGAAGATACTGAGGATCTTTGGTGAGGATGCGCCTAGTGGGTCAGAGGAGATCATCACTCCAGAGGATGAGTGGATTGCCAAATAGGGCTTCAAGTGGTATGATTCCGAGGAGGAGGAGCAGGAGTCTGACGGAGCACGTGACGACTGATTTCTTCTGCCTGAGCTACCACCTTTGTCTTAGGTGTCCACTCTCCCTTTGTGGTGTCTCAATGCCAAAGGGGGAGAGAGTGTTAGGATTTGCGTCTTGTGCCGTTCCGTGTTTATTTGCGTTTCGTTGGCCGAACCTTCTCTGCTTTCGTTGGTTTGTGTTGTGTGTGTGAGACCTTCATATGGTGTGAGACATATGCACTCTACTTTATCTCGTTATTATGTCTATGCTATCTACTAGGTTGTGAGCGGTTTCTTTGTTGGAAATATGCCCTAGAGGCAATAATAAAATGGTTATTATTATATTTCCTTGTTCATGATAATTGTCTGTTATTCATGCTTGAATTGTATTACACGGAAACAGTGATACATGCGTAAATACACAGACCACAACGTGTCCCTGGTAAGCCTCTAGTTACTAGCTTGTTGATCAACAGATGGTCACGGTTTCCTGACCATGGACATTGGATGTCATTGATAACGGAATCACATCATTAGGAGAATGACGTGATGGACAAGACCCAATCCTAAGCCTAGCACAAGATCGTTGTAGTTCGTAATGCTAAAGCTTTTCCAATGTCAAGTATATTTTCCTTAGACCATGAGGTTGTGCAACTCCCGGATACCGTAGGAATACTTTGGGTGTGCCAAACGTCACAACGTAACTTGGTGGCTATAAAGGTACGCAATGGGTATCTCCGAAAGTGTCTGTTGGGTTGGCACGAACCGAGACTGGGATTTGTCACTCCGTATGACGGAGATGTATCTCTGGGCCCACTCGGTAAGACATCATCATAATGAGCTCAATGTGACTAAGGAGTTAGTCACGGTATGATGGATTACAGAACGAGTAAAGAGACTTGCCATGACGAGATTGAACAAGGTATCGGTATATCGATGATCGAATCTCGGGCAAGTACCGTACCGATGGACAAAGGGAATTGCATACGAGATTGAGTGAATCCTTGACATCGTGGTTCATCCAATGAGATCATCGAGGAACACGTGGGAACCAACATGGGTATCCAGATCCCGCTGTTGGTTATTGACCGGAGAGTCGTCTCGGTCATGTCTACGTGTCTCCCGAACCCGTAGGGTCTACACACTTAAGGTTCGGTGACGCTAGGGTTGTAGAGATATATGCACACGGTAACCCGAATGTTGTTCGGAGTCCCGGATGAGATCCCGGACATCACGAGGAGTTCCGGAATAGTCCGGAGGTAAAGAGTGATATATAGGAAGTCCAGTTTCGGCCATCGGGAGAGTTCCGGGGGTCACCGGTAGTGTACCGGGACCACCGGAAGGGTCCCGGGGGTCCATCGGGTGGGGCCACCCATCCCGGAGGGCTCCATGGGCCATAGGGGAAAGGGGACCAGCCCCTAGTGGGCTGGCGCACCCCCCTTGGGCCTCCCCCTGCGCCTAGGGTTGGGAACCCTAGGGGTGGGGGGCGCCCCCTTAGGATTGGGGGGCAAGCCACCCCCTTGGCCGCCGCCCCCCCTAGGAGATCCAATCTCCTAGGGCCGACGCCCCTGGCCCCTATATATAGTGGGGGAGAGAGGGCAGCCGTACCTCAGCCCCTGGCGCCTCTCCCTCCCCCGTTACACCTCTCCCTCCTCCCGCAGGGTCTTGGCGAAGCCCTGCAACTTTTCCCGTTGCATCCACCACCACGCCGTCATGCTGCTGGATCTCCATCAACCTCTCCTCCCCCCTTGCTGGATCAAGAAGGAGGAGACGTCTCTGTACCGTACGTGTGTTGAACACGGAGGTGCCGTCCGTTCGGCGCTGGGATCATCGGTGATAGGGATCACGACGAGTACGACTCCATCATCCACGTTCCTTCAAACGCTTCCGCTCGCGATCTACAAAAGGTATGTAGATGCACTCCTTTATGCTCGTTGCTAGATGACTCCTTAGATTGATATGGGTGAAGCGTAGGAAATTTTTTGAATTCCGCTACGTTCCCCAACATGCTTCACTTGCCCTTATTGTGTGCTCACGTTATCCTCCTTACATCCATGCGTAGAATCTTATTCTTTGTTGCAAGGAGAATATTGTTTGTAGAATATAGGGGGAGCATTGATCCTAGTATGTGTGTTGTGCAGTTCAAAGCACCTTCTTATGTATGCACACATCTAGGGGGAGCTTACATATATTCTATAACTTTGCTGGGTTTGCTTACTATTCTTATATATCTGTAATGCCCAGTATGAGATTATACCTCCTACGTGTCGAGGCACGACTTAAAGGTATAAGCTCATACTAGAATGATCTCAAGTTTGGTATCTTTGCACGACTCATGTAAAAATAGGGATGAAATTGCAAAAGGATAGTTGGCTTACACTCGCCACGTCACACAATACATTACATAGCAAATCATCACCCAAATAACATCACAGTCCGACTACGGACGAAGATCCAAATGAAAGATACCAAATAAAATAAAGCCACAAGGTCCGAATCGCCCCTAGTAGAAACCACTACTAATCATCGGGATAGTGCACATAGTATCGACTACGTTCTTCATCGAACTCCTAGTACAGCTCTGTGCCGTCACCTGTGTAGTCCACCATAGTACCTGCATCTGGTGTTGTGTAGAATCTGTGAGCCACAGAGGACTCAGCAATCCCGTTCCCGGGTAGCAAAACTATCTAAGCCTTGGGTGTGGAACAAGGCTGAAGAAAGATAAAGGTTGCAGCTGCACTAGCACTAGCTTACGTGTTTAGAGCGAGAAGAGAAGTGCCACGAACGTCAAGGTGATCACGAAGTGATCCTATCTAAGCATGTCAAACATAACCCCACCGTGTTCACTTCCCGAACCCCTTTCGGAAAATGACCGTCACGGTTACTCACGCAGGTAGTGTGTTCTGAACATGGTGTAAAGTTTTCTACAACCTGATATTAACAAATTCCCATCTGCCACATAACCGCGGGCACAGCTTTCGAAAGTTCAAAACCCTGCAGGGGTGTCCCAACTTAGCCCAACACAAGCTCACGATCTGTGGAGTCGCAACTCCAAGGTGGGAAGGCCCGAGTATTCTCGGAATCCCGTGCTCAAGATATTCCGACTAAGGTAAAACTAATCCAGCAAGACCTCCCGGCGTGCCGACACCCTGATAGTAGCCGCGCGTATCTAGTCTCAGGCCACGACCGGATGAGCAGTACGTACAGCAACCGAAGACCCTAGCGAACTGGGTGGCACCGCAAGTGGCTCTAGTTTGGACCAACACTCAAATCGAGCACTGGCCCAGGGGGTTGATTAATTAAACCTCGGGTTAATTACTCCCTCGGCAAGTTTTAGTTGTTAGGCAAATGGAGTACCAATGTTGGGCCTCACTGGAAAAGCTTTAGCGCTAAGCGGGTTATCGAGGGAGTCCCATAACCCCAACCGTGTTAGGAACGCATAATCAAGGAACATAACACCGGTTTATACGGTTCCTAGGGTGGCATGAGTGGAACAAAACACCAAGCGAGAGGCTTAGCCTTCCACCCATTGCCAAGTATATAGATGATTTAGTTAAACAGATTATATAGTGTGATATCCCAACAATAACTTCAACATGAAGCCAGAATCTTCAAATATTCTCCTGCAACTAGCAATGCTATAAGAGGGGCTGAGCGAAGCTTACGTAGCCAAACAAAGGTTTGCTAGGTTGGATGGTTAGAAAGATTCATGGTTACAATAGGAGGCTGACAAACAAACATGGGCATCGAGGCAATAAGCTAAAGAGCGAGACATCTAGCAATAGGCAAAGATAGTAATGATATCTGGGTCAGGTCATCTTGCCTGTCAAGTCGTCGATGGGATCGTAAGACGGCTCCTCGTACTCAACCTCGGTAGTAACCTCGTTCTCGTTCTCGGTCTCGGCTCCCGGCTCTACTCAACACAAGAACACAACGAGGCACGAAATCAAACAAGGTGCAATGCACAATCAACATGATGCAAGTATGACGCATTTCATGGCAAGGGATGAAGCACACAAGAACAAAACAAAACACAAGTTTAAATGAGGCCGGAATCAACATATAGCATATCCGGTAAGTCCTCATATGCATATGTTGAAGTTGGTCCAGATCTGAACAAACCTTAAGTTAAAGTTGTTAAACAGCAATTTAACATGCACCATGATGATCTACACGAAATTCTAGTCAAGTTTCATATAAAGTTTGTTTAATTCGGAGCTACGGTCTAGAAGATATGAGCAAAACAAGACAAGCATGGCAACAGTGCAAGATGCACTCAAACATCAAGCAAACACACTCCAAACATGTTAACAACATTATATTATGATTCTACATGCAAAATCACACAAGTTTCATATAGGGCACGCTCAAAACGGAGCAACGGTTCAACACATACACACGAAACAAGATACAATGCAAGGCTGAAACTAACAGTCACATAGCAACTTTGGAGCAAGAAATATATACTCTACAGCACCCAAACATGGTGACAAGAAGCATGGACATGAAGTAGACATATCCTACAGCAAACAACTTCATTGGAGCAACTCCATAGGAGGCATGGATCAATAGCAACAAGCTACGTCAAATTGATCATGCTGTTAAAAACCTGACAGTAATAATTTATAGCAACTTGAGAGCAAGAAATAAATAAGCTACAGCAAGCCATATGAGCAAGTGAGGGCATGGATGGATAGACAATAACATGGACAACAAGGAATGATCATAGGCCACTCCAAAACAAGCATGGATTTGACTAGGGCATCAAGCAAACATAGCATCATGTTAAGAAAGATTCCAGACTTAGCAGAAATTTCACTAAGTATAAAACAATTATGTTGGCATGGCATGTTTACAAGCATGTTTAAGTCACCTCAAGGCATATCATGGAAAATGGTTTGCACCACAGCAAAGACCATATGATGGGGATTCTAAAACATATTAACATGTGACATGGAGACAAACACGTCAATAGCAACGAGCACTTCAAATCAACATCTCATAACATGTTTCATAACTTAACAGCCACATGCACTTTTGCAACAGAGATTAACATGGCAATACGAACCCTAACATGGATGCTACAACAACCATCATGTAGAGCATTTCACAAGGAACATTTTGACATATCATTTGCTTCATTTGGATAAACATGCACCAAGTTATCACATCCCAAACATGGCATGAAAATAACAAGTTGCAGCAGTTTCTAACAAGTAGCACTCTTGTCACGAAGATTAGGACATCTAGATGATCTCAAACAAGCATGCCACAATGGAACAAAACGTAGAGCACATCACCACGATCATTTTGATATATCATATGTGCAAAACGGATCTACGAGCACAAAGTTACGGACATGCAAAGGAGGCAACAAAATGTTACAGATCTGGGACTTAGTGGTATTTTATACCTCCAAAAGTCAAACGTGGATGGATCCGTGCGGGATGGAGGGATCCGGGCTGCGGGGCGGTGTTTGGATGGAGGGAGTGGTGGATCTCGTCCCGATCCGGAGGTTCGCCGGAGACGAGGAAGATGGCCGGAGATGACGGGATGACGACGGGGCGGCGAGGAGCAGGACGGAGGCGGCGCTCCGGGGCGGCGGCGCGGCCCGAGGCGGCCGGAGGCGCGGCGGCCGAGGCGCTACGGCAGCGGCGGTTGAAGGCCCGACGGCGGAGCTTGAAGGAGGCCGGCGGCGGTGGTGGTTGGCGAGGCCGGTGACGGTGGTGCGGCCCGGCGCCGGCGGCGGGATGTGGCGCGCGCGGCGGCGGCTGTGGTGGGATTCCGGCGAGGTCGGTGGTGGTGGTCCGGCGGGATTCCGGCGATGGCGGCAGCGAAGTTCGGCGAAGGTGACGCGGTGGTCCGGCGGGATTCCGGCGACCGGCGGGTGAGGTGGCGGCGGTGGAGTGGGATGAGGTGGCCCGACGAATGGGGGGTCGCCACATGGCGGCGGGGATGACGTGGCGGCCTCTGGTTGGTTGGAGTGAGGTGGCCGCGGGTCGGACGTGTCCGGCGGTTGCGCGGACGTGTCCGGCGTGCGGAGCGGGAGGAAATTTAGGGTTGCACCGGGATTTCGGGGATGGGGACTGATTTATAGTTTCTGGGAGCTAGGAAACTCCAAACGAGGAGCGGTTTTCGGTCACGCGATCACAATTCAACGACCGAGATGATGGGAGTGGTTGTGCTGGGTTTGTAGGCTTTTGTGGAGGGGGTCTTGGGCCTTAAAGAAGAGGTTCTTTTATCCCACTAGGTTAACCGTTGGAGTACCAAACGAACTCCATACGCGACGAAACTTGACAGGCGGCCTACACGTACCAATACAACAACGCACGACAAGCCTCACGTCATTCTGGGAATGTTACACGGCCACACACGAAAGAAGGACTCGGGGATGCCACGGACACATGTGTGAGCGTCGGAACTCGAAACGGACAACGGGAAGAGGCGAGTGGAACCGGGTGCAAGTGACAACACGAATGCAATGCAATGCACATAACAACATGACATGAATGAAATGCACACACGCACGCGACAAAACAAAAAAAACCGAAATGAAAGAAGAGCCCAGAAAGGAATGGATGACGTCAAAGTTCATATATTGCCATAATTGGAAATATTTACATCTGGGGCATTACAATATCTTTGTGCAAATCCCGTATTGTCATCAATCCACCAAAAATGGGGAGATTGTAAGGGCATATTTCTCTCTAAGTAGTTTTGGTGATTGATGACAATGCTTTTGCGGACTAATCGTGTGCACTGAGCTTTTCAGATATATCTCACCTAGCCACAAGACGATTAAGTGCCCCTCGGAAACTATGGAAGACGGTGTTTCCTTTTGTTTCTTTTCAGTGGAATTGAGTAATAGGAAAGCCGTACTATTAAGAGGGGGTCCGCTTCGGAAAGGTATGGGTGGAATCAACACGTACACGTCTATTCATTTGCACCTCCTTTTCTTTGCTTCTCTAGAGCTCCGGCTGTTTTCCTTGTCGGTACAAAAACAGTGGCGTCCTACTATTACTACTGTTGTGCATGCGGTAGTACCGCTCACAGGACGCGGCAGTACCGCACGGCCCCACGGTAGTACCGCTCCAGGGTTACGGTAGTACCGCACCATGCGGTAGTACCGTACCTTGGACACGGTAGTACCGTGTGACCGGCCCAGCGTTGTAACTAGTACGGTAGTAGGCGCGGAAGTAATTTTTTACTTCCGCATCCTACGCGGTAGTACCGCTTCGTGCAAGCGGTAGTACCGTGTCTGGTTTTTGCAACGACCGTAACTCTGCAGATGTAGCTGCGGATGTATTTTATTTAGTATGCGCTTCTCCTCGGCCATTCTGACCCTGCCTTGCGGTAGTACCGCAAGGACGTGCGGTAGTACCGCTCCGGCAGTGCTACCGCCCAGTGTTTTAACGCAACATGGCTAATACTGGCTCATACCGCGCCAGCGGTAGTATCGCACCCAGAGCGGTAGTTCCGCAGGGCTGTGCGGTAGTACCGCAACTTACGTGCGGTAGTACCACAACTTATGTGCGGTAGTACCGCGCTCCGCGGGCAGATTTGGGGGATAACGGTTGGATTTGTCCCTCCACTATATATAGGGGGTCTTCTTCTCCAAGAAAGACTTACCTCTTCCTCCCCAAAGCTCCATTGTTGCTCAAAGCTCCATTTCCGCCCGATCTCTCTCCCTAGCTAATCAAACTTGTTGATTTCCTCGGGATTGCTTGAGAAGGCATCGATCTACACTTCCACCAAGAGATATTTGATTCCCCCCACTAATCCCTTGCGGATCTTATTACTCTTGGGTGTTTGAGCACCCTAGACGGTTGAGGTCACTTCGGAGCTATATTCCATTGTGGTGAAGCTTCGTGGTGTCGTTGGGAGCCTCCAATTTGGTTGTGGAGATTGCCCCAACCTTGTTTGTAAAGGTTCGGTTGCCGCCTTCAAGGGCACCACTAGTGGAATCACGACACCTTGCATTGTGTGAGGGCGTGAGGAGAATACGGTGACCCTAGTGGCTTCTTGAGGAGCATTGTGCCTCCACACCGCTCCAACGGAGACATACTTCCTCTCAAAGGAAAGGAACTTCGGTAACACATCCTCGTCTTCACCGGCTCCACTTGTGGTTATTTCTTTCCTTTACTTGTGCAAGCTTTCTTTGTATACCTTAGTTTGCTTGCTTGTGTGGTTGTTATTGTTGCCTCCTATAAGTTGTCCACCTAGTTGCATATCTAGACAACTTACTTTGTTGCTTAATTTAAATTGATTAAGAAAAGTTAAAAATTGTTAGTTGCCTATTCACCCCCCCCTCTAGTCAACCTTATCGATCCTTTCATAGTGAACCTTTGGTTATCATGTGATACTCCCTTTTCTTCGTGATACTTCACAAAACCTGGGATGCATTGGTATCCTCTCGAGTCATCACATGCTCATTATATCGTTATCCTCGTTACCGGTTTTGTTTTTCTTTCTCGTTATCGTGTTCCCGCGTCTCCATGACGTTGTCACCTGTGTCTGGCCAGGCAATGATGGATGTCGTCACGCCGAGAAGGCCCTAAGGATATATTTCTATCGTTTGAGGAGCAAATCCCACTCTTGAGCTATCTAGTCCCTTGTCAAACTTTTCGATGAGCTTCTAAGTTGCCATTATGATCACCATGTTACAGGTGACGTTTGAGCAACCCCAAAGTCCACCGTACGGTAAGAAGTAACTACGATATTCTCATGGTCTAAAGAGAAAAATCACACGTTCCCACTCTGTGTTATTACAATTGATTAAAGAGGATTGACTATTCATCACCATGGGTGATGAATAGTTATACTTCACCCCCCCCCCCCTCTATTTGTACATCAATGGGCCATAATTGTACGTTTCATGAACTTTTTCTTATTTCATACGTAAAAAAAAGAACGTAAGAAAATATATAGTCGTGTTACGTAAAATTTTAAACCTGAATACATACCGTAAAATATACATAAAATACAATTTTTCTTGTCTTATGAACTATATTTTTGTTTTCTTATGCCAAATGTTATGTAGTGAACCAATTTAAATGTAACTATCTGTATTCCAAATGTAACTTATTTATGAAACGATTGTAAGATTAGCTCGGGTGAAAAATAACTTATTCTGCACCCTGGGTGATATATACTCAATTCATCCCAATAAAACCAGCTACTATAAGAAATTATAAAAATTATAGGAAATTTAAACTATGTTCTTGAATTAAAAAAATATTTGTTAATTTATAAACACAAAAAATAAGTTATATAATTTAAAAAATGTGCATGAATTTTGAAAATATTACATTTTCAAAAATCATGATTTTTTAAAAGTTGTATAATTTAAAAAACCATGAATTTAAATTGTGTTCTATAATTTTATTTTATTTCGCAAATTTATAAAAAACATGAACTAAAATGTTCTAAAATTTTATTTACTTAAATAATTTTAAAACTGGTATTAAATTAAACAAACTTTCAAGGGTTTGAAATAAAATTCTTGAATTTAAAAAAAGGAAAATAACAAAAAAATATGAACCAAAGTAAACCAACAGAACAAGAATGAAAAGCACAGGGAAAAAAGGCTGGACGAATTAACTTCTAGAACCTTCCAACAACCAGAGAGAAATACGAAAAGCCTGTACAGCGTTGGTCTAATAAGTGTTTGGCGTACACCTAATCGTTAGGCACATAACAGGAAATATAGGTCTCACCTTGTATTCTATCCCAGGCATGAGGCTCTTACCTCCTGGGATTTCTCACCTTGTTCCATATCTGCTTAATTGTTATATTTGTCCTTACTTCAGTTATTTTGATCGAATTCAAGCTGTTGCCGCTGCAAGGATGAAAGGAGACTATCCATACAGAGTTGGTCAACCTGAGTGTCAAGTGGGTTCGGTTTCTGATTGGCTCCCCAAAATCATTATATCTACATTTGATTCTGCTCATATGTATTTTTGAACATACACCGTGTCTTATGCCGCTTTCATCGTGTAGGGCCTTTAAAGTCTGGAAACAAAGTCGAGGTTCTCAGGTTTCTTAAGTTTGTAAGGTTCAGAACTTGGGTTCTGATTTTTTGATGGTGATTGGTATGTTTAGAGCCATACGCTAGCCTGCAATTTTTCTGGCCACAAGAAATATCAGAAACTACGAGGCAGAATGGAAAAGGACAGTGCCATACGCTCCAACCACCAACTTCTGGTGAGGTGCCCTTGCTACTTGCAGATGCCACACCAAGGCTCCACCCCAGAATCCATAAAGCCTCCGCAACAATAATGAGAGCTAAGCTTCCGAGCTCAGCAATTTCAGGATGCTGATGCCGTTTCTAGCTCAGACCTCTCAAACTACACGTCCTGTTGCGAATTGTTTTGGGCCGAATCGCCGCCACCCGGCGCGGGATTTCGGTCGATGTCAGATCTTGATCTAGCTCTTGCTTAATCTTTATTTATGATTTTTCCAAGTATATGCATGTACCCAAATTTGGACTGAATCTTCGTGGCGCAGATTGTAGATGGTGGGGGGCAAGAAGCAGGGCAATTCATTCCCCTCGCAGCGTT
>LR738716.1:323553982-323573211 GCA_902687465.1 Secale cereale
ACTTTCAGACTCCTCCAGCCATGCCTCTCTCCCCATCTTTATTATGAGAATCATCTTATAGGCCGTCCTGACAGAAAAACGTCCCCGCGGGTCCTCGGACCATGCCCAAAAATCCTCTAGAGGCCTGGAGCATATAGGGATTCGCAAAATTGCCTCGGCATCCACCGGTGTGAATATCTGCCAAACCAGCTCTTCCTTCCATGAGGCTGACGTGGCATCAATCAATTCAGCGACTTGTGTTGGTGGGTTAGGGACCAGCGAAGATACTAGTCTCATCAAACCGGACCTTGGGATCCAGTTATGATCCCATATGCTAGTCGTCCGTCCATCGCCAATTCTTCTGATTATTCCCTGCTTGATGATGTCCCTCCCATCTAGTATGGAGCGCCAAATCTGAGAAGGGTGCGGCCCCAGCCCTGCCTTCAGAATAGTGCAATTAGGGTGGTAAGCAGCCTTTAGGAATCGTGCGCTCAAAGAGTTAGGATTCTCTAGACACTTCCAAGCTTGTCTCGACAGAAGAGCCAAGTTAAAAATCTCAAGGTCCCGGAAGCCTAGCCC
Organism: Secale cereale; assembly: GCA_902687465.1. Lineage (NCBI taxonomy): Eukaryota > Viridiplantae > Streptophyta > Magnoliopsida > Poales > Poaceae > Secale > Secale cereale. The sequence continues at coordinate 323,554,541 of LR738716.1, forward strand.
TCCCAAATTCTTCGGCCTTGTCATAACATCCCACGACACCCAACATGGCTCTCTTTTTACTTGCTTACTCCCCCACCAAAATTGCCTTATGGTTGATGTTATGCTCTCACAAAGCCCCCTCGGGAGTCTGAAACAAGACATGGAGAAAACTGGAATCGCTTAGGCCACAGATTTTATAAGAACCTCTTTTCCTGCTGCTGACAAAAGTTTCTGCATCCATCCTCTTATCCTTTCCCAAACTGTATCCCAGAGATACTTAAACGTGCCATTTTTTGATTGTCCAACTTTTGTAGGCATCCCCAAGTATTTCTCGCTGAGTGACTCATTCTGTACAGCCAAGATATCTTTGATGCGCTGCCTGGTGCCTTGTGGGCACCACTTACTAAAGAATATCGAGGACTTGTCATTATTAATCCTCTGTCCCGACGCATTACAGTATTGATTCAATAGGTTTGGCACCAAATTTGCACCCTCCTCGCTAGACTTAAAAAGCAACAGGCTATCATCTGCGAATAATAGGTGGTTCACCTCAAGAGCTGTGGGAGCCACCTTGACACCACTTAGAGCTGATGACCGAGAACTGGAATTGAGTAGGCACGAAAGGCCCTCTGCTGCAAGTAAGAATAGGTAAGGGGAAATAGGATCTCCCTGTCGAATACCTCTTGTTGGTTTGAAAATCTCAAGCTTTTCTCCATTAAACAGAACTGAGAAAGAAACTGATTTAACCATTCCCATGTCAATATCAATCCAGGCCGAGGAGAAACGCAGTTTGACCATAATTGCCTGTAGATAATCCCACTCTACACGGTCATAGGCCTTCATCATATCCAACTTCAGAGCACAGAAACTATAAGTTTTGGATCTGTTCCTCTTCATAAAATGCAAGCACTCATAAGCACATATTATATTATCTGTGATCATTCTACCAGGCACAAAAGCTGATTGCTCCCCGGATATGATATCTGGAAGAATGACTTTTAATCTATTGGCAACCACCTTTGAGGCTATTTTTTACAAGACATTGCAAAGACTAATCGGCCTGTACTGGGACAAATGATTAGGATTTGTTACCTTTGGTATAAGGACCAAGACCGTATCATTGATGCTCTCCGGGTTTTCCTCTCCTAATGATGCGCATGATTACTGCAGAGACCTCATCACCACAAATATCCCAGTGTCGCAGATAAAACCGTGCCGGAAAACCATCAGGACCTGGAGCTTTGGTTGGGAACATTTTAAACAAGGCATTTTTTTATCTCAGCATTTGTGTATGGCGCACATAAAATCTCATTCATCTCAGGTGTAACTTTCCTCGGAACGGGCCTCAAGACCTCGTCCATCCCCTGCACCCCTTCTGAAGTGTACAAGGTTTTGTAGAACTCCAGAACCATATTTTTCAAGTCAGCGGGATCCTCAACATTAGTACCGAAAGCATTTGTGAGTGCCCGGATCATATTCTTTTTTAGCCTCATACTTGCTCTCATGTGAAAAAACTTTGTATTCCTATCACCGGCTGAGAGCCATTCCAGCCGTGATCTCTGACACCACATTAACTCTTCCCTATGGTATAGTTCCGCTAATCTCTCATTTAGATTGAGCACTAGATGAGACGGTCTCGTGCGGACTGGATCATTGCGCATCGACTCAAGCTGGATTTTAATCTGCTTTATCTCTTTGCGAACACTTCCGAAAGTTTCCTTGCTCCATGTAGACAAATCATTTGTTATGGGCAGCAACTTGTCACGAAAGTCACCGACCCCATAGCCCGCGTTCGCTGCATTCCAGCTATTGGTTATTGTCTCCTTCCATGTATCATGTGATTCCCACATCACCTCATACCTAAAGGTGTGCTTTGGCCTTGTAGTGCTATGTGAATAATCCAAATTCACTAGTATGGGACCATGATCCGATATGGTTGAGGTTAGATGTGTGACCGAAGCACGTGGGAATCGAGTCATTCAGCTAGCAGAGGCCAGAGCTCGGTCCAAGCGTACCCGCGCATATGCACCTCCTGCTATCTTCTTCTCAAACGTCCAGAAGCGACCTTCATAACCCAAGTCCATTAACATGCAAATGTCAACCGTATCCCGAAAGCCCTATATCTGGGCATTGCTTCTGTTGGCTGCTCCTTCGTGTTCGTCTAGCTGAAGTACCTCATTGAAATCACCGAAACAAAAGCCACGACAAGTCGCTGGTAAAGCTAATGCCCTTCATAAGATCCCAAGTTTGATGCCGAAGGTGAGTTTGTGCCTCTCCATATACACACGTTATCCTCCAAGGTTCTTGGCCTGGTTCTTCAACTTTAGCATCAATATGATAGCAGGAATCACCCAAAATCTCAAGCTTAATTGTATTATTCCAAAACATGCCAATACCACCACTTCTTCCCTGACTGTCGATAGCATAAGATTGATCATAACCTAGCGTACTCGCTAGTGCTTCTACACGCGCCCCACTTATTTGAGTCTCAACAATACAGAGCACGGTAGGGGTAAACTTCATCGCGAATTCGCGAATTTCTCAAACTATCGCAGGTTTACCCGCACCACGACAGTTCCAGCAGAATGCATTCATTGGGCATGGCGGCGCTCCTCGAAGGAGCCCGCCAAATTTCTTGAAACATTAGTAAGAGTCTCATTGCCTTCCTGCTCGGTCCTTGCTTTTTTGGGATCTCTCTTGATAGGTGGACTAACCATGGTGGTAGCTGCTGGAACTAGCGCCAGCTGACTATTCGCAGAGCTGGATCCATGCACAGAAGGGGTAGCCGAAGAGTTACTACCCCGCTCTACTTCTGTCCTTTTCCGTGAATGTTCCTCCATTACAACATCTAGAGAAGGATCCTTGCTACCATCCCCCTGCATAACTACAGACTTCCCCACGGCTGCATCAACATCGACGTCCTCATGAAAATCCTGCTGTGGCTCTGAACGGCCTCTCCCCCTATTACGTCCTCCCCTTCTTCCTTCACTGCGATTTCGATTCTCACCAGGGCCCCTTCCGGATCTCATAAACCAATCAGCACGCAGCTCCTTGAAGACGAGAGCAGATGGTGGGTGAATTCCCGTACCATGTTCCTTAAACAGGTGCCCTAGCATGCCACAGACCGCACACCAATCTGGCAGCTTTTCATATTTCACTCGGTAGACCTGGCGCTTCGAGTTTCTGACCAAAGACATTGCGTTCTTCAGAGGTTTAGTTACATCGATCCTTACCCAGACACGGTAGAAATTTCCGGTGAAATCTTGGGATGGGGGTTCGGCAAACAGGACTTCCCCCACCTTAGCTACAAGGGCTGGAACTAAATGTGCATACAGATCTGGAACGTCGTGTATCTGCGCCCATATCTCAATCGTATCCATCTTGATGGTCGAGGGTTTGGTCACGCCATCATAGGGTTTAATGACAACCGCATCTCAACGGAAGTGCCATGGACCATCATTCATTACCCTCTCCCAATCTCCGAGGCACGCGAACTGGATTGTGTATAAGTTGTCTTCCAGCGGTCTGAATTTCACCTCCTGCGCCAAGTCCCGCGCCGATATCATGTTCCGATAAAACCACGTCTGACTATAGGTTTTTGGAGTATTAACCCTAGCCAACGCCACCCACCTCGCAGCGTCAGGTGGTGCCCCCTCCTCGTCGAAGACCACGTCGTCAAGGTCCTCCTCTCTCAACCCTAGCTCATGCATCATCCTCTCCGAGGTCCCAGCTGCAGCCATGGAGATTTCCTTACCCGACAGAGAAGCGTATTGGGTATTCGGATAGGAACCCTAGTCCGTCGCTCAACCCACCAGCAGCACAGCTAGCGGGGAAGGATCGACGACAGGGACGACCAAAGCTACTCGACGGCGGCGGAAGATCGCCAGCGCGAGAAAAAGTAACCCTAGCTCGAGGGGAAACACAGCTTTGTGAACACCTATATACTGATCGACAAACATCAACAAGTCCCTGATCCACTCCAACAAGTACGGCCCAACAGGAAGGACCATAATGACCCGATCTATAGAGATTGGGGCATGCGTTGTATTGGGACGGCCCGCTACGACGATTGTAGCGATTAATTAAAAATAGAAGGGAAGAATTGGGAGAACTAGGCATCAATCCCAGGTCACCAGCCAGATTTTTGCTGCTTCTAGCCACTCCAACTAGGGTGCAACTGGTGATTAGTTGTAGGGCGCGTCCAACTTGACGCTACTCTGCTCGGGTTTTTTTTCTTTCTGTTTCCTTTTGTTTCTTATTTTATTCTCCATTTTCTTTTCATTCTTTCTTTAATTTTGTATCTTCGTTTTTTGTTTTCTTGCATTTTGTTAATTCTCCTTTTGTTTGTTTGTTTTTCTTCTCCTTTTTTCGTTTCTTTTTCTTCTTCTTCGTTTTTTGTTTTTTTCTTATGTTTATTTTCTTTTTCGTATATATCAAAAGCCATTTTTAATAAGTGATCAACATTTTTTATACAAGTTCAACATTGTCTGAGCGCTCATTCAATATTTTTCAAATACTTATTCAACAATTTTCAAATAATTTTCAACATTTGTTATATAATGTTCAACATTTTTCTATACTTGTTCAACATTTTGTTAATACTTCTCAACATTTACAAATATTTGTTCAACATTATTCAAATACTTGTTCAACATTTTTTCAAATACTTGTTCAACATTTTTTAAATGCTTGATTAACATTTTTTTATGTACATCATCAACATTTCTTAAAATACTTCTTCAATATTTTTTAAATACCTATTCAACAGTTTTCAAATACTTGTTCAACATTATTCAAATAATTGTTCAACATTTTTCAAATGTTTCAATATAGTGTTTTTATAATATATACATTTAGAATTTTTAAAGTATAAATAAAAATAAAACAAAGGGGAAAACGCAACAGTAAATGTAAAAAAACGAAAAAAGGAGGCAGTGGCGTGTTGGTGGGGCAGCACCCCCGCACGTTCCGCAAGTCCAGGTGTCTGAGTCGCTGAAGCGCGCGAGCATCTGGACCGGCCCACGCGCGCGGGAAAGACCAGCCTGTTTTCTCTTTTGTTTTTGTTTTTTGCCTTCTTTTTAACTTTTTTCGTAAATATTGAATACACTGTTGCGTTATAAATATTAGAAAACACTGTTCCAATATTTTTTGAAAATATTCAAAATGTATTAGGAAAATGTTGAATATGTATTTGAAAAATGTTTAAGAACTATTTAAAAAAATGTTGATCCTGTATATAAAAACATTGAATACATATTTGACAATTTTGAACCAATATTTAAAAATATAAAAAAAAAGTATTTCAAAAATGTAGAAAAAGTATTTATGAAAATTTTGATCATGTATATAAATTTTTTGAACAAGTATTTGAGAAATATTGATCATGTATATAAAAATATTGAAAAAGTATTTGAAAAAAAATGTTGAACAAGTATTTCAAGACATGTTTAACGAGTGTATGAGAAAATGTTGATCATGTATATAAAAAAGTTGAACAAGTATTTGAATTTTTTTTGAACAAGTATTTAAAAAAATGTTGATCATGTAGAACAAAATGTTGAACAAGTATTTGAAAAAAATGTTGATTATGTATATGAGAATATAGAATGAAACAAAACAAAGAATGGAAAATTAAAGAAGCCAGAAGAAAAAAAGCAAAGAACAAATGAAAGAAACAATGTAGAATGAAAAAAACCATGAAAAATAAATAAAGAGAAACGAAAAGAATGACGAATTATAATAACGAAAAAAGAAAGACGAAGGAAAAAAGAAAACAACCAAAGAATGAAAGAAACGAAAAAAGGGAAAAACAGAGAAATAAAAGAAAACCTTCTGCCTTTACCTCAAGTAGATTGGGACTCCAATGTACACACGAGGAAAACAGTGGTGCATTGGCCAGCATCTCTATGCATTATTGAAGCGACCCGGTTCGACTGTTGCTGAAAGGCCCATTTTGTTTGCTCGACATCTTTTCCTAGACAAGAGGATTTTTTTTTTCGAAAAAGACATGAGAAATGTATTTCCAGGCAAAAGAAGAACGGAGGAAGAACTGGAGGTAGGGGACGGGAGTGGAGCCGCTGCCGATCCTGCCATGATGCTACACTGTAGGGGATGGGAGAGGAGGCGGGGTTTCGAAGACTTGCTCTGCCGTCAATTGTGTACGCGGTGAATGGGATGGAGTCGCCGACACGGCAGCGGCAGCAAAGGAATGACAGTGGGCATGGAGGCAGAGATGTGATTTGTTTTCGCGTGACGGCTGGGGTTGGGAGACGCCTCACACATATATAGGCGCAGCCGCATGGAGAGAATTGGCCTCAGCCCACGTCCGAGTCAATAATAGCCGACGATCAATTGCTCTCTGTTCCTGACCGGCAAAAATAAGCGAATAGATGTGAGCTCGGCTCGGCTCATTCCGCAACTCGCAGCGCGTCGTGGCAAGGCGGGCGGCGGCGAGGGGGAGCACGAGGGCCTCTTTTCTTCTCAAGCTCCAATAGCATATAGAAGAGAATCCCTTATAAGGAGGTCCAACTCATCTCCAACTAGTAAGGTGGGACTAAACTTCCCACCACCCCTTGTCATGACACCTACATGGGCCCTTAGAGATTTTTCTGGAATTGTTAGATAGGCCTAAAGCCCACCCCATATTTCAATAATCCCCCACCAGATCTTGAGGGCCCATTGTGTCATTTGTTCCAATCGTTGTTTCGATATACCAATGTTTAAGTGAAGACGTATTAAGGTTGAACTTCACCTAGAGCAAGTAGCTACACTCCTTCACAACTGAACAATGAACTATGCCTTGAATTGTCAGTTTGGCGTAAAGAGGCTTCACCACATGTCTTACTACTAGTACTAGGCTGCCGAAGGCTGACCCGTCGGGTGGGGCATATAAGTCACACTCTTAGCCTATTCATGAGCTTACTAGAGATCACCCCAATCTCATAGACCGTGACCAGCAGTCGGGCTCGTATAGGTGTGTTCCTCCAAGATCGCTCTATAGGATAGCATCTTGCTTATATAAGCTTTGGAACACATTAAGACAACAGTCATCTTGCCATACATTATCGAGAGTATTGCATCTCCAACAGAGTGGGTTAGTAAAGTTACTCTCCTCCGTTCACCACTGGCTTGTTTTTCCCAGGTCCTACTTCATCACGGGATCTCCGATCACATAGGTTGGGTTACCACCATGCAACTCACATTGGTCTCATACCCATCTCCCTCGATGCATTATCTATCACAACACGTGATAGCCCTTTAGTAAAGGGATCTGCCAGATTCTTAGCCATTTGAATATAATCCAATGCTATCACTCCGAAGTTTCTTAATTTTCTGACAGCTTTTAATCTCCTTCTTATATATTTGTTGGACTTCATGTTGTCCTTTGAACTCTTCACTTTGGCAATAATTGAGTGATTGTCACAGTTCATAAGGATAGCCGGAACCGGGTTTTCAACCATTGGCAAGTCATCAAAAGATCTCGAAGCAATCCTGCTTCGACACTAGATGTGTCTAATTCTATTAATTCTTCTTTCATTGTCGATCTCGTTAGGATTGTTTTCTTGCAAAACTTCCAGGAAACAACCCAAGAGTAAATATATACCCAGTTGTGGCCTCCATCTCATCAAAGATCCAAGTTGCATCACTATACCCTTCAAGTACCGACGGGTATCCAGTATAGTGAAGTTCATAGTTCATAGTATCTTTCAGATAGCGCATAACTCTTTCGATAGCATGCCAATGTACATCACTCGGATTGGAAACAAACCGGCTCAGTTTGCTCACAGCAAACGTGATGTCAGGCCAGAAGAGGTGTCTCTGGCCGTAAACTTTGCATCATCGGCTCCGAGGTGGATGGACGGAGATCTCGGGATATGGAGCGCACGATCTTGGAAGCTTTGACGAAGCCGCGACCGGAGTCGACTCGGTCGTCGAGGGCGACCCGATCATCGGAGGCGGCGTCAGTGATCACATGGGTGGTGTAAGACGTTGATACGTGTCGATTGTTGGGCGGCATCGGCTCCGGTGTGAATGGACAGAGAGCTCGAGAATGGAGCGCACGGTCTTGGAAGCTTTCGACGAAGCCGCCCCCGGAGTCTTGGGAGACGAGTTCCCCTGAGCCTCTATAGTGGCGGTGAGGCGTCAATGGGAGGAATCGAACGACCAAGTGACTCCTCGGGACGCGTGGACGGTTAGGGGAAATTGGCTGGTGCCGGACCCCGGGTTGTACTTGACCTCGGGCCGTGGTAGTCGTGCCGACATATGCTACCTACACTACTTAAGTAGGTAAACATATGCAACCAACTTACTATATAAATATCAGTTTAATTTAAAAAATGCAAAAATAATGATGTAATTTGGATTTGTGGTTTAAAAGTTGCAGATAATCAAAGTTTGGTCAATAGAATTACTATTTTCTTTCAAACAGAAAAAGAAGGGCCACGTCGATCACATATTTCAGTAATTTTTTCTTTTTGCATGGACATTTCACTATATCTCGAAAAGTTTTCACGTTGATGTTTACCCACTTCCAGATGTAGACGCGTGTATTAATTTGGTAGGTTTCCCGTGAATTTTTTTGAACGTGATCCACGATGCTGTGCGTGCGTTTAGCAAATTTGGTTACTTGTGGGCCATCCTACCGCTTTGACCTGGTTGGGTGTGTGTTGTTGCGTGGGCTTCCTTCTCCTTGTGGGCTGATCGTTTTCTTGAGTGGTTTTGTTTTGTCTTGGTACACGTGTGTGTCTGCGATCATTTTTTTTGAGCATCAGTACAGACGCAAGCGCTCATAATCGACGCTGCTTTGCACTGATCGGTGCCGCTCCGATCGTTCCATCTAGAGACGTAGCTGCTAGACTTTACGTGTTCGTTTTTGTTGGATCCACCGCCGTATTGTTCCTATATATAAAGGAGGATCAACCTCAGCCCCAATTCCTCCTCCTCATTGCAACAACCATGCACCGTTTCCTGCGGTGGAGGGCGCTGGCGGGAGCAGCTGTGGCCGAGATAGGATGCGACTGGTGCTGCTCGCAGATCTCCTCTAAAAAACTCCTTTTTTGGTAATAAAAACCTGAACCACGCGTACGGGTAACTATTCTTTGGGTCTCCAAGGCTGAGACAAGAAACCCTAGAGCTAATTAACCATGGCGTTGCCGATGATCTGATCGAGACGACGACGACAGGAACAAGCAACACGGGGCGATCATCTGACTGAGGCAACGACGGTGACGGTGACCTCACCGAAGCAGCCTCTGACAGCAGCGAGGGTAAGTGCGGGACGACAGCAAGACGAAACCCGCCCCCGCCGGTGACGGCACGTCGTACATTGACGCTATGGTCTAGAACCTCAATTAACTGATTCTCATCCACGTGAAAATGCCCTACCAGCCACTGTCAAGGTCTAGAACCTTAATTGATTATCCACGCCATGGACGAAGAGCCCAACAAGAAAAACTCACCTGCAGGGGTCTCCATAAAATCCAGTCCATGGCCGCCACTAATCCAGTCCGTGGTCATGGCGCACCAGTCGTCCCGCAATTCCGGCGATCGGCCATGTCCGCGCTTGCCTTAGGTACAGTGAGCTAGAGCTGATGGGGCACGCCATGGGGTCGATCGAGGGAGCCAGAAGCATGGGAGAACGGGATTCTGTTAGATGCATAGCAGGGACAAGCATCACGAGACCATTGAGAGGGTACGCATATGGTCTCCATGGAATTTTTTTCCCAATGGGAATACCTTGGGATTGCAAGGTCATCACTTTTGGGTCCCTTGTCAGGTTGTCCTTCACGATCGCTGGCCATACAGAAGGTCCTGCACACTTAGTTGTGCCCGGGAGGTCTCCATGAGGTCCTTCACGCCTGGCATGTGGAGCGATGAAGAAGTGGATGACTGGGGAGAGTCATCAGAAGAGTCCGTAAGCATGTCCATGTGATGTGTCTAGGCGCAACACTCCGTGGACGTTCCACCAAGAAGTTAGATCGAAGGCACTAGACGTAGGTAAGCATGCATGTTTGATGAACGTCCTATTTTTTTGGCTAATTGCATACATGAATTTTACCAGGATTTGACTATATAAGAGTTTGGATGACACCACACTAGATTCGAAGACATGAAGCACTCTATCCAAACAGGAGAAGTAAAACTTTACAAGAGTGTACAATTTTACAATGATTTTCATTGAAGCTAAGTAAATCATCAGTGAAATATGGGTGTGAAACTTTAGCATCCGCCGCACCAATCTATCAAGGCCTTATGTGCCAGATAAATGATCACGGTGCGATCTGCATCCTCCTGTGCCGCCATAATAGCCTTGAATCTTCATAGGGATCAGTGTTGTCTTCTTCACATACATGTTCATGCCACTGTACTCATGGCCGCCGTCTTCCAGCACAATATGTGGTTGCTGTCTACCAGGCCAGGTACCCCTCTCTCCAAACATTGGGATGCAGCCTCTCAGCTCAGATAGGTTCTTGGAGTAGCGATAAAGCTAAGCCTTTCCCTTTCGAGTCGGATCCACTTTGTTCTTGTATGGTATTGGCCAAAATCATATTTTTCGGGGTGCTTTCAATGTACAAATAAACAAATGCTCACCTCGCCTGATTTACATGTCTGAGTATGCAAAAGGAGGATCTCAACAATTACACGTGCAAGCTCACATAGATAAATCAAGGTTAGCTTTTCTATAACAATATAATTGTTGGATATTTATGTAGAGGCGTGTCACTTTATTAAATACAAGTTCATGTGTGTTGTTCTAAAAAAGGCCACAAGAAAGTGTGCCTCATAATTTGTTGGTTGTAAAAAAATAGGGTAACTACAGCGTCTGGTGGGCGCAGGGACCGGCGGCATGGCGGCGTCCTCATCGGGACGACGCGGTGGGTGCGGCCCGTTGTACGCTAGCTACATTCCCGCGGTGGCGGCGAGTCAGATCAGACCTGGCCTTGGAACTGCGGCGGTGGCATGGTGGCGGTCTCCGGTCAGATCTGATCAAGAGTGGACTATTCCATGTGCTGCGGTAGTGATTGGTGGTGATCCCGTGCACATGATGCTGGATGCGGTGTCCTCGAGCAGATCCGGTTGAAAACCTGGCACATTCCAAGGTGGGCGATGGCGGCGTTTCTCTGTGTCGTCCCCTTCTTGAAGGCATCTCCGTGGAGAATCTCTAGACACCTATCCACTACCTCCGGTAGAAACTCCAGATCAGTCGATTGGATGATGGCGGCACTCAGGTGTCGTACCCCTCTTGAGGGCGTCATTCATGGGGGTGTGCGTAGGCTCGAGGGACCAATGGACGACATCTGCAGCTGAGTGGCGTTTCTTGTGACGCAGCGACGACGTGGAGTCTCGACGGCAAGGCACAGCAAAGTCTTGGTGACGGATGTGTGATGATGAACGCGCGTAGGGAGGAAGCGATGTCTGGCGCCGTGGGGGCGTTAACTGCAGGCCGAGCAAGGTTGATGTGTCAGTACCTGTTCTGAAGATGGATTGATGGAAGACGGCGGCGACGACCTATGACAGTCCGTCGGACCTGTTTGGGTCCCAGACCCGGCATGTGGCTTGGTCTGGGCCTCCGACTTTAGATGTTAGGCTAGGTCTTCATCATTGGATATGAGTAATGATGGAGGTTTCCAAGATGTCGGCTTCAGATATATTGATGTATTACTTTATAACGTCTTTCTAAATAATTAATAAAGTGGTTGCATGCATCTCCGTTGGGGGTTATCCTCCTTTTCAAAAAATATATTATATTATTGGCTATTAATTACTTGAGTTTTTTAACTTCTGTAAAAGCCAGATTGTAAAGGTTGTTATGATCTAAATGGCATGCAAGTAATCAGTAACCATGTTAGTTTTTCTTACTCTGATGGCATGCTATGTTTACTTGAAAGGTTGTTATTAATTAGCATCCAAAAGTTATAACTGTTTTCACTGGAGAAGAAGAGTTTACCTGGCCTCTGTTCAAAGAGAATTGACATGTAATCTAGATAACGGATGCCAGTGCTAGAGGCTAGCAAGAAATTTGAAGAATGAGACAAAGTCCTGGTGAGGGAAGACCCTCTCAATCACCATTTTATTACATGTCGTCCATAGTGTCCAGAACATCTCCGCAAATATAAGCCATAATAGGTGGCCCCGTCACCGGTCTGGTTAGCTCTGGTTTCTAGGAACTCCAAAAGGTCTAGGGCCTCCCAGTCTGGCCCGAGGGCCTCGTGGACGAAACTCCAGAGGACGTTCAGCGCAACGCACGAGAAAAGGATGCGGGACACAGTCTCTGTTACATCACAGAGGCGGCACATTTTTTGCCTCGCCGGTGGCGGTGAAGGCGGGTGGTGTTTTGCTTCGCCAGCGGCGGCTAGGCTGCGAGCGCCGGCGGCTAGCAGAAGCAGCGAGGGTCCAAAGGAGGGCAGCGGGGCCTAGCGTGCGGGATCCCGCGAGCGGCGGCGGCGCTCGCTTTTTTCTCCCCCTTTTACCCTATGCGGAGGATGACGAAAGGGGATGCGGGACAGATAAGACGGTCCCGCGCGTCCAGATCGAGCGGCTCGGGTTGGACCGGCCGAAACTCACGCCGGTGCACCCGCGCAGAGTACTGGCCTTCCCATAAACACGCTGGTGATCGAAGAAAAACTGGAATTTGACTACACGGGCCCATATGCAAGTTGGGTCACTAGGCCATATAGTAAGAGGAAGTCCAAAATCACTTCCCTAAATCACGTGATCTCCTTTAACTTCTGTTGCTACTCCAATTTCCGTGGACAGCAGCCGCATCGCAGTGTCTTCCCGTCCTTTGCCCGGCGGTGGCAATCTCTGATCCACCGCAACCTCTTGCCGTCCAGCGAGCCGCCAGCGACCCACCCGAAGCTGCATACGCATTTGTCCGTCGCTTTGAACAATACTGCTGTACAGTCTCCATTCTGTATCGAACCAGGACGACGCCCTCCACTCTTCCACTTTTATTTGTAAGTTTCATCTGCCAACACTGCAATACTCATTTTTTTTTCTTTCTCACTAGAATACTAAGAAGTGAGATATTGTTTTTATTTAGAATAAAATTGCATTTTGGCGATGAATTATACCAAGTTGATCCGTGATAGAATAGCCGATGATTTCTTCTATCACTGTCTCATTACTTATTTTCAGAATGACATATTCCAATCTAGTACCGATGCCATGACGAGAACAAATCAATATATCCATGATCGTCAAGGGCTGCCACTGTAAATATGTTTCTAATAAAATGTGATATATTTTGTTCCTATTTAGTTTGTCTACAAATTTTTTCACTAGAAGAGTTTGACATCACAAGGTTTTGATTCTGGCACCGCCACTGCCACCATCGCCGGCTGAAGCAAAAATCCTGCTGGACGGGGTTCAGCGCCGCACATCGTTGGGTTCCCGCATACTAGGACTAGATGGGGGGTGCTGCCGTGGTGGTGGGCTGTAGGTGCGCCGGCGCCGGGGAGACGGGGAGGTCTGAAGAGAGAAGAGGAGGCGAGCTCAGTGGAGAAATCGGAGACACGGAAGCAAAGACGATGGAACGAGTGGATGAGTTCGCGAGTTAAGAGACAAGGGAAGAAAAAAAGAAAGCGAGGCGAGTTTCGGCCGGCTCGCCGATTGTAAACATTTCCCATATAAATAGGAAGGTTCCCTGGTCGGGAGCGACATCTCCGGCCAGCAGCTTGCGGCCGCATATCCTTTCAGCGAGGCGCCTATACACACCGCGAGGTGCACATGCTGATGGCGCCTATACTCACCGCGAGATGCACATGCTGGTGGCGCAGTTCGTCGGGCTTGGCAGAGCAGCCCCAACTTGGCACGGCCACTCGCCTCCATCCAGCACCTCACTGCCACTACCGTCGATAAGGAGGCTGTATCGATCGGTCATCATCGTCGTCTCGGACGTCAACTACCCGTCGTGCTGGCTCGCGTCCTTCACCACTTGATCGTCCTTCATCTCCAGCGCATGAAGCCACGACTGCGCCTCGCTGTTTCAACGTCCGGATGCCTCCAACGATTTAGCCGCGACCACGTGCACGTGGTCGCTCAAGCTGCTGCCTTGATTCGACGCAAGAACAACCGTGCCGCTACCACTTGAGAAGCTGCCTCCGGAGCTCCACCACTCGCAAGGACCGCACGGTATGTCTCCGCTATTTGCCTCGCGTTGTTTTTCCACTTCCAGTGACGATGGAGCAAGTCGACACCGCTCGGCGCGACAACCTGCAGGCTCCGCGAGGCGGCATGAGATGGACGTAGTTGCCGCTGGCTGGAGCCACTGGTGTGTGCGGCGCCGACGTCAGTGGTTTACCTATATATCCTAGCTGTAGGTGCTCAGTGGTTTACCTATCCTGGACTTCTCCAACCATACACCCCTTCCCGCAGCTCCGCGACGCTCTGCTAGAGCATGATTAGATTTTTTTTAGCGCTTGCTCGAGAGCCGGACGCGACGGTGAGCGTAAGGAACCCTGTGGCCAGGGCAGCCTCCGTGTGCGAGGGCTCCGAGTACCCGTCCGCGGCGGAGGCCGACCATGCATGCCTTGACCGCACAGACTCCGGCATCGATCGAGGTGCGTGCGGACGGGGTGGCACGGCTGGCTTCCAGTTCCGACCGATGCCTCCAAGTGTGTAGTGCATTATGCGACGAGTATCATGAGCGGTTGCACTGACACGTTCGTTTTCTTAGCGCGTTGATGGATGGCCTCGAGAGTACGTGCTCGGTGCCCGGGCGCCGTGGTTTGCTGCAACTTGCATGGAAGGAAAAGTCCATGTGAGAGAGTTGGCGCAGCGCTGTCCTAGCGCTTCCAATGTTGGCATTCCTTTCCAACAGGAGACCTATCCACATAAGTGAGCACTTAGAAATTTAATACTCCCTCCGTTCCTAAATATAAGTCTTCATAAAGATTTCATTATGAACAGGAGACGAAGGATCAAGTTTAGGCCCTTGGCCATCAAAAAAAGAATCTGGACTATCCTGCTGCATGGCCGCAAACGAACCACCGAAAGCCTCAAAGAGCTTTACTTGCATGCATGTCCCTGGTGCAGCATTCGAGGACTGCTTGCATGGATGTCCTTGCTGCACCGCGTGGCCTCATGCATGCGTGATCTTAGGCACCGCCGCCCTAATCTGTGTTAACTTATGTTTAAGTTGGCCGTGTAATATTCGATTTTTTTTGTAAAAACTGCCTGCATGTGCGGTTAGAACTGTGGTCAACTTTTTGTCTTTGACAATCAATACCATGATATATTTATAGTAGCAAATTGTACATGGTAGAGATACATGACCTCACTACAGCGATTACAAAATAAATTCTAAAAGAACCTACCGACGGAATCTGGTCGCATCGATGACAAGCTCGCCGTGCCATGCTCGTGGTGACCGCTGTCTGCACGTCACCCTCCTTAGATGATTGAGGAATTCCGTTTCCCCCATCAGTTTTGGCTATTTTGTGCGGACAAGATCTTTGGTCTGGGATGATTGGGTATTTGGTCTGTACGCGTAGATGGAGCACCATGAGATGCTCTCTGGCTAAAGTATGAATTCTATATCTTCTTTGATTTGCCGGAAAGCAATATGTTTGCAGAGAAGACACAAATTACTATCAACAATAACAATTTTGATTAGCATATGCATCTAGGTTTTGTTTTCACATGCGTCTTGAGGTCATACATACTCTGCCTGGAAGTTTCCCTGGATTGCAAATAATGAACATTTGTGCAAAGCCTCCTCGGCATTATTGCTTTTTTTTACCATAAGAATCTGATGCATTCTAAATTAAGTATGATGTATCCATCATATCCTTGGGATCATTATTTTATTAAATGTTTTTTTACAGGTTTTCTTGCAAATAGTTGCTCATGGATGTATGGTAGAGGCCAATGTTTCTGTCCTTCACACCTACAGTCATACCATCACTTGGAAACACCTCCACAATAATTCAACATTAACATTAGTACGCCATAATATTTGCCTAGAGCAAAAACAAATTACGCGAAGTTGGATTAATGGTTTAAAAGTATATTGCACAAGGAAGGGCAAAACTATCCTAAAAGATGCAATTTGAAGAGTAATACAGTTACTGTGTCTTTGAAGCTACAAAGAGAAGTCTGATTTCCTCACATGAAGCAACCCATACCAAACAGTGGCAATCTAACATGGGCCGTCAGCAAATAAGCACTCAACAGAAGAAATTCACAAGGCAAGTTAAAATCTTACCAAAGATATGTGACGGATTTTTAGACATCATACGCTATGTATGTATCCTCGGCGCCCGCAGACTAAAGATCTACTAATCACATACACAGGTCCAAACGACCACATCGCCGTATGCAAGAATTTGTAAAAGTTTTGTACTATTTCATTACGGACACCAATCCTGCAGGAGGTGATCACTAGCCCGGTCGCCCTACGCTACTTGCTCTATTGTGATATAAAACAATTACATGAACTAATTCTGAGCTAAAGTCTCGATCTCTAGAATTGTGGCACACCTGACAGCTCCGCATCAGCAGAGCGCACAAACAAAGCAAGGGCAATTTAACTTGGCCCGTCGGCAAGTAACTACTCAGCAGAATGAATTCGCAAGGCAGACTATGATTTTGCAAAAATATGAAGAAAAAAAATCCATTGTGCTGCCACTTTGTATGCACCCCCCAGCATGTACACAGTGAAGATCCTATTATCACATGCACAGGAGCAAAATCTCCTGTCGGATGTGTCCAGGAATTTGCAAAAGCTCTGTATCACATTATTACAGGAACTAATCCTGCAAGAGGCTATACCAGGATGATTTAATTCAGGGAAAATCAGTTGCGATTTCTTATTACAGCACTAAAGTAATCATCTTCTGAGTTATACATCACATCAAGAATAATTTCAGAGAACTAACCAAGCAACACATGGACCAACTAGGGGTTGTAAAACAGAGCATGTACTCTTGGCATGATCAGGACAATAAAATGGTACTGCTGGATAATTCACAACAAGTAAGATCATAGGACGATATGGTGCAGATCCTATGGTCAGATCCTATGAAAAGTAGTGAGGATTAAATAAGTAAATGCAGCCCATGGTGCAGATCCTATGACATAACTCTCGACCCTTGGTAATGGAAATGTTTTTTTTAGGGTGGACTCAGTGCGGTTTTGATATATATATGGCCATAACTCTCGACCCTTGGTGCAGATCCTATGGCCATAACTCTCGACCGTCTTGAACTTTCACACACACACACACACATATATATATATATATATATATATATATATATATATATATATATATATATATATATATATATATATATATATGCTCTTCTTTACCTAATAGTAAAAGCTATAATGCATATTTTGTTTAACTCATAATTGTTTATAGTTCTATCGTTTTATCTACGGTCTACATAGTTGCGATTTACCGATGGACGCAGCGTGCCGCCACGCGGGCTAAGCTAGTAACAACTAGTACTGGCTTTCATCGGTCGAGCATCTTATTCTTCCCTACTTTCTTGATCAAATCGGTTTTGCCTCCCGATCCATCCTCTTGTAGGAGTAGCACTGAGGTCAGTGGCGGAGCTTCATGGGGGGGGGGGGGCAATGCCCCCCCTCCAATCCTACTCTAAGAAAATTTGTACGTGTTCGCGCACCACTTCGAGGTGGTGGCGCTCCTCGCTGGGTTGTTCATCGTCGGCGTGGTCATTACCCCGCCGCCACAGGGCTCGCTCCGCCCAACCAGCGTCTGCGTCGCGCCATTTGTCTACTACGAGCGGATCGGGATGCTACAGCTCTACCTTCTGCTCTGCATTCTCGTCTCCGGCCTCATCATGGCTAGTCTCAAGCGCCACACCGCCACCGCCGACGCGCCCCCGCCGACACGAAGGTTTAGGGCGTATGGGATGCTGGCTCTGCTTCTCTCCTTTGTGAGCATTGTGCTTATCGCCGTGCTTGCCACCTACCTGGTGCAGGTTAGGTCCACGAGATTCTCTTGCTGGAGAGCAGCGAGGAAGGCCGACGCGTGCCTTTTTAGGAGCTTTGTCGCCGTTCCGTGCATCGACTGAGCTCGCCACTCTCGTCCTATGGGTTGTTTAAGTTGTTGACTTGGTCCACTTGTAATGATTCAGTTTCTGCCATCCGCTTTGTGCTACACACTGTATATGTATTCCCCCTCGTATCTGTCAAGTACTCACTTATATAATATAGTTACCAAAAGTTATGCATGGGCAATTACCCCATGTCTTCCACATAGACTACCTCTAAACATAATCTCATCCACCACCTGGTCGGGCCAACAAATTTCAAGGCCCGAGATGAGTCAAAATAAATATAATAATTTGTACTAAACTCTAGTAATTTTTATATGTTATTTTTATTAAATCACTATCACCAATCTATTATGATAAATTTTAATTGTATTGTGTAACATGTTAGACTCCCTCCATCCCACAATATAACACTAGTAGATAAAGGGTCATCAGACCCGGTTCATTTGGGCCTTTAGCCCCGGTTCGAGAACCGGGACAAGAGGGTCGGTACTAATGCTCTGACCCTTTAGTCCCGGTTCAATCCAGAACCGGGGCAGAAGGGTGTCCACGTGGCCTGTGCACCGAGTCCAGGCAGGAGGGGCTTTAGTCCCGGTTGGTGGTACCAACCGGGACCAAAAGGCATCCACGCGTCAGCATTTCTATGGCTGTGGTTTTTGTTTTTTT
>LR738716.1:323574082-323594082 GCA_902687465.1 Secale cereale
TCCATCAATATCTACTACTAATCATCCACCTTGAGATATCTATCCAGAACATCTCGCTGGTATTAAGTTGCGACTCCCACCCATAGTGTAAACTCAATGCAACAGACAACTGCATTAAAAGAACTTTGCGTAAAGTAAACAATCCTTGCACCCGCGGGCACAAGCACCGTTGTTTTCCCCCTTGTGGCAACAGCACATCCCCTAGACTCATGTTTCTGTCACTCAAGCTAGTCATCGAGGGGCATGAACCCACAATCGAGCATAACGTTCCCTCTTGGAGTCACTACCTATTACTTGGCCAAAGCAATAAATAACAACGGAGAACATGCAAGAATTACTTATGAACTAAAATATAAAAGAGGTGAATCAAATATATTACTCAAGATCAATCTGAACATAATCTCATAATCCATCGGATCCCAGCAAACTCAACATAGCAACAGCATAAGGATTACATATAGGTGCCTCGATCATGTAGGGCAGCTCACGAGGACTAATTAGTGAAGCACAAGAACGGGAGGAGAACATCACATAGCTACTGGTCATGGACTCATGGTCCAAGGGAGACTACTCACGAGTCATCCGGGAGGCGTCCATGGTGGTGGAGAAGCTCCCGGTGGTGATCCTCCCCTCCGGCAGGGTGCCGGGAAGAGTTCTCCTGGTGCTCTCGATCTTGGAAGCGGCGGCGGTGGCGGAACAGAGATGGGATCGCGAAAAGAAGTCCTGTTTCGAGGGTTTTGGAGAGTCCTTTAAATATATGCCAAAGTAGGGCACCGGGGGACTCTCGGGGGGCCGAGGCGCCCCCCGGCGCGGCCCAGGGGGGGCGCGCCCACAGGGCGCCTGGAGCCCCTGTGTCCCCCCCCAGGTTGCCCTTCGGACGCAGTGTTGTTTCTGTATCGCTGATTTTTTATATAATTTTTCTGGATTTTTCTGGGCAGTTCTCGAAACGTGAAAACCTGAAATACAAAAACAGCCGAAAACAGAAACTGGCACTGGGGTGCACTGGATTAGTAAGTTAGTCCAAATATGATCAAAAGTGTATGGAAGTGTATGAATATCATAGCAATATCACCCAAAAGTGGCATGGAGCAAGCAGAAATTATAGATACGTTTTGGACGTATCAACATCCCCAAGCTTAATTCCTGCTCGTCCTCGAGTAGGTAAATGATAACAAGAATAATTTCTGTGGTGACATGCTATTAACCATATAAGACTTTTTCATAGTCATATGACAAAAGCTTACTGAGACAATGATTCTAAAGTAATTAAGTTGCCTCAAGAGAAAATCACAAATGACTGAAAGTTTTACAACATGAAACTGAAACATCAAAAAGATTTGCAATGAACATGATGTGCAAATATGATCAAGTGATATCTAGATTGCCCCCTTTAGTGATGCAAAACATAAGTGCAGGGGCACCTTCAAGGTTTAAGTGATGACTAGATACAATCATTTCAGAATAAACGATATCACAATCATGCAAAAGACAATGCTACTTTGGGACAATGCACATTACACTCAGAATGACAATCATGCTCTCAGTAATTGGTGCTTGAAGTGCTAGAGCTTTTTATTTTGAAACATGGAAGCAATTGTGTCAACGGTAGTAGTACTTCATATGTGTCATGCATAAAACATCTTATAAGTTGCAAGCCTCATGCATCGAATACCAATAGTGCTCGCTCCTTGTCCTAATTAGCTCGGATCCCCATGGGTTATCATTGCATTGCATATGTTTTAACCAAGTGTCCCAAAGGGGTACCTCTATGCCACCTGTACAAAGGTCCAAGGAGATAGATCACATTTGATTTCTCGTTTTTGATAGATCTCAACTTGAGGACATCCATACCGGGACAACATAGAAAATAGATGATGGACTCCTCTTTAATGCATAAGCATATTCTCATGAGAGATTGAGGATTAAGGTCCAAGCTAAAACTTCCACCATGATGCATGGCTTTGGTTGGCGGCCCAATGTTCTTCTCTAACAATATGCATATTAATTCAACCCACGGTAAATCACCCTTACTTCAGACAAGACGAACATGCATAGCAACTCACATGATATTCAACAAAAGTGTGACAGTTGATGGCGTCCCCAGAAACATGGTTACCGCTCAGCAAGCAACTCATAAGAAATAAGATACATAGGCAACATATTCTTTACCACAATAGTTTTTAGGCTACTTTCCCATGAGCTATGTATTGCATGGTTAATTTGCTTAGTGCAGGTGGAGGTTAGCAAAAGACTTGGAGCGACCAACTAAGAGAGCAATGACGGTCATAATCATGCAGAGCGACAAAGCAATATTGAATCAGGCATGGTAGTTATATCGCTACTTAGAAATAAAAGATCATCAAGGCTTGACAGACTTCCTTTACAGTCTTGAATATGCGTGAGCATACTCCAAGTCAATCAAAATAAATTCTCGAAGGAAGATATTACTAAACCATACCACATCATAGGCAAACAAACCAAGTTGGTACTCCAATAACACATTGGGAACCCCCCAGCTATTCGAATTAACCATAACAAAACCTGAACTACTAAGCACCATCATGAAAGTAGCATCTTTATCATAGACACATTAACCCATGCAACGGAAGCAAACTCTCTTAATAAGGTGAGCATGGTAATTAAAGAGAGTTAAAGCAACCAACTAAATAAAAGCTCTTTGAAAAGATAAGCATGAATACTAAGAGGAGAGCACGATAGTAGCTATTAAAAGATAAAGAACACACACATCATAGATAGACATGAAAATTCTATGTAATGTTCTAGGTAGAGGTGGAGCGTGTTTCTCTCCCACATAAAGGAATGCTGGGTTCCGACTCGTTATGAAAAACTAAAAAGAAAACTAAAAGCAAGACGCTCCAAGCATAGCACATAACACATGAAGTGATAAAAATATAGCGGAACTAAAGACGAACTGATAATGTTGATGGAGAAGGGGATGCACGGGGGCATCCCCAAGCTTAGACGCTTGAGTCTCCTTGAATATTTCTTGGGGGTGCACGGGGGCATCCCCAAGCTTGAGCGCTTGACACTCCTGAATCTTTTTATCATCTTCCCTCGCACACTTGAAAACTCCCTTCATACATAACTCATCATAATCTGATTAGCGAGGTTAGTACCCTTAATAAAATAATTATACCTTGCTGTAAATAAGGATATTCTTGAAGTTCTACTGTTTCTCAAGATTGCCAAAAGGTTTTTGCAAAGAAAAAGCAAGTTCTTAATTTGCAAAGTGAAGGTAAGGCAAAACAGGACATAATCTGTGAAAAACAGAACATCAGGCAGTAATTGACCTGTTCGGGATACTTCTGCAACTCAAATCAAAAAACTCAGAACTGACGCAGGAAAGACAATTATATAGAGAACACTTTCGAAAAAATTCAGACCAAAAAGATGATCTGGTGATTTTATACGAAGTTTTCTATCCAAGGACAGAATCTGTTTCCTGGACAGCACCTCACAACTTTTGAACTTTCTAGCAATCAGAGGCTATACTTGGCACAAATATGAAAAGTAAAGATACAATGATGATGCTACAGCAGTAAACAACATCAAGACACAACAAAAGCAAAAAATTTATTCATGTGGGCTGCCTCCCAAAAGCGCTTTCTTTTATGCCTTTAAGCTAGGCATAATGCATAGATCAAGTTTTATCAAACGTAAAAGAATAGCTAGCCCGTACAACGGACTCAAAAAGGTAACTTGACCTTCTTACGAGGGAAGTGTTCCATCCATTTCTTGAGAGGAAACTGAAATTTTATATTACCCTCTTTCATGTCAATGACAGCACCAACGGTGCGCAAAAAGGGACGTCCCAAAATAATTGGACATGAAGGATCACATTCAATATCCATAATAGTAAAATCAACGGGCACATAATTATCATTGACAACAATAAGAACATCATCGATCCTCCCCAAAGGTTTCTTTATGGAAGAATCAACGAGACGAACACCAAAAGAACAAGAATCATAAGGTTTCAATTTAAGCATATCATATATCCTTTTGGGCATAACAGAGGTACTAGCACCAACATCACATAATGCATAACAAGAGAAGTCATTCAAATAATTTTTTATCATAGGATCCCAACCATCTTCTAGCTTTCTAGGTATGGAGGCTTCTACTCTAAGTTTCTCCTCCCTAGCTTTGATGAGAGCATTAGTGATATGCTCTGTGAAGGCAAGGTTAAGCGTGCTAGTGCGGGGATCTCTAGACATTTTGTGAAGGAAATCAATAACTTCTGTAAGAGTGCAATTATCAAAATCAAGGTCACGAGCATCAAGTAAAGTAGTAGTGGTGTCCTTAAGGCTCACCTGTTTGGTAGTTTCTATAGCATCACCATTAATAGGTCCATTGGGACCAGGAGTACACTGGGTGCTAAGAGTGTGAACATCCTCAATAACTTGGATAGTAGCAACAGTGTGGTGGGTAGGAAGGCTCTTAATTCTTTCCTCTTCCTCCCTTTCTCTAGCCCATCTCTCTTTAAGATTAGCCATCATACTAATATTTTCATTAATTTGTACTTGAGTAGCATTAATAGGGATGACTTCCCTCTCCTTAAGAGGAGAAGTTTCAATTTTTAGCAATTTTACCTCATTGGCTAAGTGGTCTACCTTAAAAGAAAGATCATCTAATTTATGTAGTTTCTCTTCTACATTCTTATTAAAGGTTTTTTGGGTAGTGATGAAATCTCTAAGCATAGTCTCTAGTTCAGTATTGGAGTTCTTGGTACTAGGATAAGCATTGTTGTTGAAATTGTTTCTAGAGATGAAGTTAACATCTACTTGTTCTTGAGCAATCAAAGAATTTAAAGGAACATCACGAGGATCAACAGTAGATTGCTTCGAAAGTAGAGACATGATCAAGTCAACTTTTTCATTAAGGGAGGAAATGTCCTCGACAGAGTTTACCTTCCTACCTGTTGGAGCGCGTTCATGTTGGGGAACGTAGTATTTTCAAAATTTTCCTACGATCACGCAAGATCTATCTACTAGATGCATAGCAACGAGAGGGGAGAGTGTGTCTACGTACCCTCGTAGACCGAAAGCGGAAGCGTTTATCAACGCGGTTGATGTAGTCGTGCACCTTCACGATCCGTCCCGATCTAGTACCGAACGTACGGCACCTCCGCGTTCAGCACACGTTCAGCTCGATGACGTCCTCGCCTTCTTGATCCAGCAAGACGGGCGAAGTAGTAGATGAGTTCCGGCAGCACGACGGCGTGGTGACAGTTGTTGATGAAGAACAATCTCTGCAGGGCTTCGCCAAGCACTACAGAAACTAGACGGAGGATAAACTAGAGGGTCGGGGTAGCCGGCACACGGCTTGGTGTATTTTGATGTGTCTTGGGTGCTAGCCCTACCCCTCTATTTATATGTTGAGCCTTGGGGTCGAAACTTGGAGTAAAAGCCTTCACAAAGTCGGTTTCACCCGAAAGGCAAGAGTCCTTCTCGGACTCCAGGGCCAGACGCTAGGGTTCCCGGCGTCTGGACCCAGACGCCAGGGACCCTGGCGTCTGGCCCATGGACTCCGCAAAACTTCCTTTTGCGCTTTCCAAAAACCTTGTGTGCTTTCCCTTTTGGCCCAAATAACGTGTTCTCGTACCCAAACACTTCGGGAAACATCCGGAACCCCTTCCGGTGAATTCCGGAACCCTTCCGGAGGTCAAACACTATTATCTCATATATTAATCTTTATCTCCAGACCATTCCGGAGTTCCTCGTCATGTCCGTGATCACATCAGGGACTCCGAATAACATTCGGTCACCAACATACATAACTCATTAAATACTATATCGTCAACGAACGTTTAAGCGTGCGGACCCTACGGGTTCGAGAACTATGTAGACATGACCGAGACATCTCTCCGGTCAATAACCAATAGCGGAACCTGGATGCCCATATTGGCTCCTACATATTCTACGAAGATCTTTATCGGTCGAACCGCATAACAACATACGTTGTTCCTTTTGTCATCGGTATGTTACTTGCCCGAGATTCGATCATCGGTATCTCTATACCTAGTTCAATCTCGTTACCGGCAAGTCTCTTTACTCGTTCTGTAACACATCATCTCGTGACTAACTCATTAGTCTTTTGCTTGCAAGGCTTATTATGATGTGTGTTACCGAGAGGGCCCAGAGATACCTCTCCGACACTCGGAGTGACAAATCCTAATCTTGATCTATGCCAACACCACGAATACTTTCGGAGACACCTGTAGAGCATCTTTATGATCACCCAGTTATGTTGTGACGTTTGATAGCACACAAGGTGTTCCTACGATATTCGGGAGTTGCATAATCTCATAGTCATAGGAACATGTATAAGTCATGAAGAAAGCAATAGCAGTAAAACTAAACGATCATAGTGCTATGCTAACGGATGGGTCTTGTCCATCACATCATTCTCCTAATGATGTGATCCCGTTGATCAAATGACAACTCATGTCTATGGTTAGGAAACATAACCATCTTTGATCAACGAGCTAGTCTAGTAGAGGCATACTAGGGACACTCTGTTTTGTCTATGTATTCACACATGTACTAAGTTTCCGGTTAATACAATTCTAGCATGAATAATAAACATTTATCATGATATAAGGAAATATAAATAACAACTTTATTATTGCCTCTAGGGCATATTTCCTTCAGTCTCCCACTTGCACTAGAGTCAATAATCTAGCTCACATCGCCATGTGATTTAATACCGATAGGTCACATCGTTATGTGAATAACACCCATAGTTCACATCACCATGTGACCAACACCCAAAGGGTTTACTAGAGTCAATAATCTAGTTCACATCGCTATGTGATTAATACCCAAGAGTAATAAGGTGTGATCATGTTTTGCTTGTGAGAGAAGTTTAGTCAACGGGTCTGTCACATTCAGATCCGTATGTATTTCGCAAATTTCTATGTCTACAATGCTCTGCATGGAGCTACTCTAGCTAATTGCTCCCACTTTCAATACGCATCCAGATTGATACTTAGAGTCATCTGGATTTAGTGTCAAAGCTTGCATCGGCGTAACCCTTTACGAAGAACTCTTTATCACCTCCATAATCGAGAAACATTTCCTTAGTCATCCAGTTACTAAGGATAATTTTGACCGATGTACACTGATCTACTCCTGGATCACTATTGTACCCCCTTGACAAACTCATGGCAAGGTACACAACATGTTTGGTACACAGCATGGCATACTTTATAGAACCTATGGCTGAGGCATAGGGAATGACTTTCATTCTCTCTATATTTTTCTGCCGTGGTCTGGCTTTGAGTCTTACTCAACTTCACACCTTACAAGTCAGGCAAGAACTCCTTCTTTGACTGATCCATTTTGAACTACTTCAAAATCTTATCAAGGTATGTACTTATCGAAAGTCTTATCAAGTGTCTTGATCTATCTCTATAGATCTTGATGCCCAATATGTAAGCAGCTTCACCAAGGTCTTTCTTTGAAAAACTCCTTTCAAACACTCCTTTATGCTTTCCAGAAAATTCTACATCATTTCCGATCGACAATATGTCATTCACATATACTTATCAGAAAGGTTGTAGTGCTCCCACTCACTTCTTGTAAATACAGGCTTTCTCCAAAAGTCTGTATAAAACCATATGCTTTGATCACCTCATCAAAGCGTATATTCCAACTCCGAGATGCTTGCACCAGTCCATAGATGGATCGCTGGAGCTTGCACATTTTGTTAGCACCTTTAGGATTGACAAAACCTTCGGGTTGCATCATATACAATTTTCTTTAATAAATCCATTAAAGAATGCAGTTTTGTTATCCATTTGCCAGATTTCATAAAATGCGGCAATTGCTAATATGATTCGGACAGACTTAAGCATCGCTACGGGTGAGAAAGTCTCATCATAGTCAACTCCTTGAACTTGTCGCAAACCTTTCGCAACAAGTCGAGCTTTTGTAAACAGTAATATTACCGTCTGCGTCGGTCTTCCTCTTGAAGATCCATTTATTTTCGATGGCTTGCCGATCATTGGGCAAGTCAATCAAAGTCCACACTTTGTTCTCATACATGGATCCCATCTCAGATTTCATGGCCTCAAGCCATTTTGCGGAATCTGGGCTCATCATCGCTTCCTCATAGTTCGTAGGTTCATCATGGTCTAGTAACATGATTTCCAGAACTGGGTTGCCGTACCACTCTGGTGCGGAACGTATTCTGGTTGATCTACGACGTTCAGTAGAAACTTGATCCAAAGTTTCATGATCATCATCATTAACTTCCTCACTGATTGGTGTAGGAATCACTGGAACAATTTTCTGTGATGTACTACTTTCCAATCCGGGAGAAGGTACAATTACCTCATCAAGTTCTACTTTCCTCCCACTCACTTCTTTCGAGAGAAACTCCTTCTCTAGAAAGGATCCATTCTTAGCAACGAATATCTTGCTTTCGGATCTGTGATAGAAGGTGTACTCAACGATCTCTCTTGGGTATCCTATGAAGACACATTTCTCCGACTTGGGTTCGAGCTTATCATGTTGAAACTTTTTCACATAAGCATCGCATTCCCAAACTTAAAGAAACGACAACTTTGGTTTCTTGCCAAACCATAGTTCATAAGGTGTCGTATCAACGGATTTAGATGGTGCCCTATTTAATGTGAATGTAGCTGTCTCTAATGCATAACCCCAAAAGCGATAGTGGTAGATTGGTAAGAGACATCATCGATCGCACTATATCTAATAAAGTACGGTTATGACGTTCGGACACACCATTACACTATGGTGTTCCAGGTGGCGTGAGTAGTGAAACTATTTCACATTGTTTTTACTGAAGGCCAAACTCGCTAACTCAAATATTTTACCTCTACGATCATATCGTAGAAACTCTTATTTTCTGTTACGATGATTCTCCACTTCACTCTGAAATTCTTTGAACTTTTCAAATGTTTCAGACTTGTGCTTTATTAAGTAG
Source organism: Secale cereale (assembly GCA_902687465.1). Classification (NCBI taxonomy): domain Eukaryota; kingdom Viridiplantae; phylum Streptophyta; class Magnoliopsida; order Poales; family Poaceae; genus Secale; species Secale cereale. Next base: position 323,583,056 of record LR738716.1, read on the forward strand.
ATATACCCATATCTGCTCAAATCATCAGTGAAGGTCAGAAAATAACGATACCTGCCGCGAGCTTCAACACTCATTGGTCCGCATACATCAGTATGTATGATTTCCAACAAATCTGTTGCTCACTCCATAGTTCGAGAGAACGGAGTTTTAGTCATCTTGCCCATGAGGCATGGTTCGCAAGCACCAAATGATTCATAATCAAGTGATTCCAAAAGTCCATCACTATGGAGTTTCTTCATGCGCTTTACACCAATATGACCTAAACGGCAGTGCCACAAATAAGTTGCACTATCATTATTAACCTTGCATCTTTTGGCTTCAATATTATGAATATGTGTATCACACGATCGAGATCCAACAAACCATTTTCATTGGGTGTATGACCATATAAGGTTTTATTCATGTAAACAGAACAACAATTATTCTCTAACTTACATGAATAACCGTATTGCAATAAACATGATCAAATCATATTCATGCTCAACACAAACACCAAATAACACTTATTTAGGTTCAACACTAATCCCAAAAGTATAGGGAGTGTGCGATGATGATCATATCAATCTTGGAACTATTTCCAATACACATCGTCACTTCATCCTTTAACTAGTTTCTGTTCATTATGCAACTCCCATTTCGAGTTACTACTCTTTAGCAACTAAACCAGTATCAAATACCGAGGGGTTGCTATGAACACTAGTAAAATACACATCAATAATCTGTATATCAAATATACCTTTGTTCACTTTGCCATCCTTCTTATCCGCCAAGTATCTAGGGCAGTTCCACTTCCAGTGACCATTTCCTTTGTAGTAGAAGCACTTGTTTCAGGCTTGAGTTTAGCTTTGGGTTTCTTCACGGGAGTGACAACTTGCTTGTCATTCTTTTTGAAGTTCCCCTTCTATCCCTTTGCCCTTTACTTGAAACAAGTGGTCTTGTTAACCATCAACACTTGATGCTCTTTCTTGATTTCTACCTTCGCCGATTTCAGCATCGCGAAGAGCTCGGGAATTACTTTCGTCATCCCTTGCATATTATAGTTCATCACGAAGTTCTACTAACTTGGTGACAGTGACTAGAGAACTTTGTCAATTACTATCTTATCTGGAAGATTAACTCCCACTTGATTCAAGTAATTGTAGTACTCAGACAATCTGAGCACATGCTCACTGGTTGAGCTATTCTCATCCATCTTGTAGGCAAAGTACTGTCAGAGGTCTTATACCTCTCGACACGGGTATGAGTATGAAATACTAATTTCAACTCTTGGAACATCTCATATGCTCCGTGGCATTCAAAACATTTTTGAAGTCCCGGTTATAAGCCGTAAAGCATGGTGCACTAAACTATCAAGTAGTCATCATACCGAGCTTTTGTCAAAACGTTCATAACGTCTACATCTGCTCCTGCAATAGGTCTGTCACCTAGCGGTGCATCAAGGACATAATTCTTCTGTGCAGCAATGAGGGTAATCCTCAGATCACGGAACAATTCCGCATCATTGCTACTAACATCTTTCAACTTAGTTTTCTCTAGGAACATATAAAAAATAAACGGGGAGCTACATCGCGAGCTATTGATCTTCAACATAGATATGCTAATACTTCCAGGACTAAGTTCATGATAAATTAAAGTTCAATTAATCATATTACTTGAAGAACTCCCACTTAGATAGACATCCCTCTGGTCATCTAAATGATCACGTGATCCAAATCAACTAAACCATGTCCGATCATCACGTGAGATGGAGTAGTTTTCAATGGTGAACATCTTATGTTGATCATATCTACTATATGATTCACGCTCGACCTTTCGGTCTCCAGTGTTCCGAGGCCATATCTGCATATGCTAGGCTCGTCAAGTCTAACCCGAGTATTCTGCGTGTGCAAAACTGGCTTACACCCGTTGTATTTGAACGTAGAGCTTATCACACCCGATCATCACGTGGTGTCTCGGCACGACGAACTTTCGCAACTGTGCATACTCAGGGAGAACACTTATACCTTGAAATTTAGTAAGGGATCATCTTATAATGCTACCGTCGTTCTAAGCAAAATAAGAAGCATAATAAGATAAACATCACATGCAATCAAAATATGTGACATGATATGGCCATCATCATCTTGTGCTTTTGATCTCCATCTCCAAAGCACCGTCATGATCACCTTCGTCACCGGCGCAACACCTTGATCTCCATCGTAGCATCGTTGTCGTCTCGCCAACTATTGCTTCTATGACTATCGCTACTACTTAGTGATAAAGTAAAGCAATTACATGGCGATTGCATTTCATACAATAAAGCGACAACCATATGGCTCCTGCCAGTTGCCGATAACATTACAAAACATGATCATCTCATACAAAACCGTATAACTCATCATGTCTTGACCATATCACATCACAACATGCCCTGCAAAAACAAGTTAGACGTCCTCTACTTTGTTGTTGCAAGTTTTACGTGGCTGCTACGGGCTTAGCAAGAACCGTTCTTACCTACGCATACAAAAACCACAACGATGTTTCGTCAAGTATGTGCTGTTTTAACCTTCACAAGGACCGGGCGTAGCCACACTTGATTCAGCTAAAGTGAGAGAGACAGACACCCGCCAGTCACCTTTAAGCAACGAGTGCTCGTAACGGTGAAACCAGTCTCGCGTAAGCGTACGCGTAATGTCGGTCCGGGCCGCTTCATCTCACAATACCGCCGAAGCAAAGTATGACATGCTGGTAAGCAGTATGACTAGTATCGCCCACAACTCATTGTGTTCTACTCGTGCATATCATCTACGGATAGACCTGGCTCATGATGCCACTGTTGGGGAACGTAGTATTTTCAAAATTTTCCTACGATCACGCAAGATCTATCTACTAGATGCATAGCAACGAGAGGGGAGAGTGTGTCTACGTACCCTCGTAGACTGAAAGCGGAAGCGTTTATCAACGCGGTTGATGTAGTCGTGCACCTTCACGATCCGTCCCGATCTAGTACCGAACGTACGGCACCTCCGCATTCAGCACACGTTCAGCTCGATGACGTCCTCGCCTTCTTGATCCAGCAAGACGGGCGAAGTAGTAGATGAGTTCCGGCAGCACGACGACGTGGTGACGGTTGTTGATGAAGAACAATCTCTGTAGGGCTTCGCCAAGCACTACAGAAACTAGACGGAGGATAAACTAGAGGGTCGGGGTAGCCGGCACACGGCTTGGTGTATTTTGATGTGTCTTGGGTGCTAGCCCTACCCCTCTATTTATATGTTGAGCCTTGGGGTCGAAACTTGGAGTAAAAGCCTTCACAAAGTCGGTTTCACCCGAAAGGCAAGAGTCCTTCTCGGACTCCAGGGCCAGACGCCAGGAACCCTGGCGTCTGGCCCATGGACTCCGCAAAACTTCCTTTAGCGCTTTCCAAAAACCTTGTGTGCTTTCCCTTTTGGCCCAAATAACGTGTTCTCATACCCAAACACTTCGGGAAACATCCGGAACCCCTTCCGGTGAATTTCGGAACCCTTCCGGAGGTCAAACACTATTATCTCATATATTAATCTTTATCTCCAGACCATTCCGGAGTTCCTCGTCATGTCCGTGATCACATCAGGGACTCCGAATAACATTCGGTCACCAACATACATAACTCATTAAATACTATATCGTCAACGAACGTTTAAGCGTGCGGACCCTACGGGTTCGAGAACTATGTAGACATGACCGAGACATCTCTCCGGTCAATAACCAATAGCGGAACCTGGATGCCCATATTGGCTCCTACATATTCTACGAAGATCTTTATCGGTCGAACCGCATAACAACATACGTTGTTCCTTTTGTCATCGGTATGTTACTTGCCCGAGATTCGATCGTCGGTATCTCTATACCTAGTTCAATCTCGTTACCGGCAAGTCTCTTTACTCGTTCTGTAACGCATCATCTCGTGACTAACTCATTAGTCTTTTGCTTGCAAGGCTTATTATGATGTGTGTTACCGAGAGGGCCCAGAGATACCTCTCCGACACTCGGAGTGACAAATCCTAATCTTGATCTATGCCAACACCACGAATACTTTCGGAGACACCTGTAGAGCATCTTTATGATCACCCAGTTACGTTGTGACGTTTGATAGCACACAAGGTGATCCTATGGTATTCGGGAGTTGCATAATCTCATAGTCATAGGAACATGTATAAGTCATGAAGAAAGCAATTGCAGTAAAACTAAACGATCATAGTGCTATGCTAACGGATGGGTCTTGTCCATCACATCATTCTCCTAATGATGTGATCCCGTTGATCAAATGACAACTCATGTCTATGGTTAGGAAACATAACCATCTTTGATCAATGAGCTAGTCTAGTAGAGGCATACTAGGGACACTCTGTTTTGTCTATGTATTCACACATGTACTAAGTTTCCGATTAATACAATTCTAGCATGAATAATAAACATTTATCATGATATAAGGAAATACAAATAACATTATTATTATTGCCTCTAGGGCATATTTCCTTCAGTTCGGTGTGCCATTGGGAATAGTTGGTCATCATCTCATCGAGAAGCTTTGTGGCAGCACCAAGTGTAGTTGACATAAAAGTTCCTCCCGCGGCCGAATCTAACAAGTTTCGCGAGGTAAAGTTCAAGCCTGCATAAAAAGTTTGGATAACCATCCAAGTAGTCAAACCATGAGTAGGGCAGTTTTTGATAAGAGACTTCATACGTTCCCAAGCTTGGGCAACGTGTTCATTATCCAATTGTTTAAAATTCATTATGTTACTTCTAAGTTGGATAATTTTAGCAGGTGGATAGTATTTTCCGATAAAAGCATCTTTGCACTTGTCCCATGAATCTATGCTATTTCTAGGCAAAGACTGAAACCAAATTTTAGCTCCTCCTCTCAAAGAGAAAGGGAAAAGCTTAAGCTTAACAATATTACCATCTATTTCTTGGTACTTTTGCATATCACAAAGTTCTACAAAGTTGTTCAAGTGAAAAGCAGCATCATCTCCAGCACCGGAGAATTGTTCTTTCATAACTAAGTTCAGTAAAGCAGGTTTAATTTCATATGAAGGTGCTGAAGTGGCAGGTGTAGTGATAGGTGTGCTGATAAAGTCATCGTTGTTGTGACTAGTGAAGTCACACAACTTGGTGTTCTCGGTGGAACCCATAGTAGCAAGCAAGCAAGATAACTATTTTTGTGATTTTCGATAAAAGGAACTAAAGCAAAAATGATAGGTAAACTAACAAGACTAAAAAGCAAAGGTAAAAGATAGCATGCAACTCCCCTATCCTGAAGAGTGGAGTCCCCGGCAACGGCGCCAGAAAATACTGCTTGATGGGCCTCGAACCCCTCGTTGGTTACCCCAAGTGGAAGGTGTAAGATGCAGTAAGTAGAAGTGTTTTCCCCTAGCAAAGATGCCAAGGATCGAATCCCCAGAGACTCCTAGGTTCAACAGGTAGGTGTCAACTGCTAACGGCGCAATTAGCAATCAACGTGGACCTGCACACAGATACAAATAACTTTGCTCCCAACGAGTACAGAGAGGTTGTCAATCTCTCCGGCCTTGTAGTTCACAAAGGGTTAAAAGCAATATGATAGTAGTGATAGATAGTATTTTGCAATAGTAAATAAAATTGCGAAAAGTAAATAGTGGATGTGATCAATGATGGTAATATGGACCGGAGTCTCATGATGTTCACTAGTGATGTCTCTCTCCCAAAAGACGATAAAACAGCTATGTGAGGTAAACAAATTACAACTGGGCAATTGACAGGACCACGAACGCAAACCAATGCTGACTACATTGCAAGAAAGGTTGAGGTTCAAACCATGGGCGGTACACCAAAGTTAGTAGACCAAAATCCATCAATATCTACTACTAATCATCCACCTTGAGATATCTATCCAGAACATCTCGCTGGTATTAAGTTGCGAGTCCCACCCATAGTGTAAACTCAATGCAACAGACAACTGCATTAAAAGAACTTTGCGTAAAGTAAACAATCCTTGCACCCGCCGGCACAAGCACCGTTGTTTTCCCCCTTGTGGCAACAGCACATCCCCTAGACTCATGTTTCTGTCACTCAAGCTAGTCATCGAGGGGCATGAACCCACAATCGAGCATAACGTTCCCTCTTGGAGTCACTACCTATTACTTGGCCAAAGCAATAAATAACAACGGAGAACATGCAAGAATTACTTATGAACTAAAATATAAAAGAGGTGACTCAAATATATTACTCAAGATCAATCTGAACATAATCTCATAATCCATCGGATCCCAGCAAACTCAACATAGCAACAGCATAAGGATTACATATAGGTGCCTCGATCATGTAGGGCAGCTCACGAGGACTAATTAGTGAAGCACAAGAACGGGAGGAGAACATCACATAGCTACTGGTCATGGACTCATGGTCCAAGGGAGACTACTCACGAGTCATCCGGGAGGTGTCCATGGTGGTGGAGAAGCTCCCGGTGGTGATCCTCCCCTCCGGCAGGGTGCCGGGAAGAGTTCTCCTGGTGCTCCCGATCTTGGAAGCGGCGGCGGCGGCGGAACAGAGATGGGATCGCGAAAAGAAGTCCTGTTTCGAGGGTTTTGGAGAGTCCTTTAAATATATGCCAAAGTAGGGCACCGGGGGACTCTCGGGGGGCCGAGGCGCCCCCCCCGGTGCGGCCCAGGGGGGCGCGCCCACAGGGCGCCTGGAGCCCCTGTGCCCCCCCAGGTTGCCCTTCGAACGCAGTGTTGTTTCCGTATCGCTGATTTTTTATATAATTTTTCTGGATTTTTCTGGGCAATTCTCGAAACGTGAAAACCTGAAATACAAAAACAGCCGAAAACAGAAACTGGCACTGGGGTGCACTGGATTAGTAAGTTAGTCCAAATATGATCAAAAGTGTATGGAAGTGTATGAATATCATAGCAATATCACCCAAAAGTGGCATGGAGCAAGCAGAAATTATAGATACGTTTTGGACGTATCAACGACTCATCCGGGAAGCGTCCATGGTGGTGGAGAAGCTCCCGGTGGTGGTTCTCCCCTCCGGCAGGGTGCTGGGAAGAGTTCTCCTGATGCTCCCGATCTTGGAAGCGCTGTGGCGGCGGAATAGATGCGAGATCGCGAAAAAGGGTTCTGTCCTCGAGGGTTTCGGGACGAGAGGGATATATAGGCGAAGAGGGGCAGCCAGAGGCGGAGCAGGGGCCCAGGCGCCCCCCTGGCGAGGCCAGGGGTGGGGCCGCGCCAGGTGGCCGCCTGGGCCTCCCCTGGCTCCCCTCTGGCCCATCTTTGGTTCTTCGCGAAGCTTCCTGTACGCTGATTTTTCCTATATTTTTCCTGGAATTTTTGGAGCACTTTTAATATGGGGGAAACCTGAAATAGAAAAACAGCAGAAAACTGGAACTGGCACTGTGGTGCACTGAGTTAATAGGTTAGTCCAAATATGATCAAAAGTGTATGGAAGTGCATCAATATCATAGAAATATCACACAAAAGAAGCATGGAGTAAGCAGAAATTATAGATACGTTTTGGACGTATCAACATCCCCAAGCTTAATTCCTGCTCGTCCTCGAGTAGGTAAATGATAACAAGCATAATTTCTGTGGTGACATGCTACCAACCATATAAGAACTTTTTAAGTAAAGCAATCAAGGCATGTAATTCAATTCAAGTCATAACAAGCAAGAGTCTATATTAGCATTGTAACAAGCAACATAAGAACATAAAGGTGCAAGAGCTCTTGCTGTCCGTGACTCGAATGTCTCCAAATGGTGTTTGCGTGCAAGAAAGGAGATAGGGATATACGAGAGAGTAAAACATAGTTTTTGTATTGTTGAGAACTTAATCTACTAAAGTTTCACACTTGGTCTTCTTTGGAATCTTATCTTGACTCATCCCCAGACCACTAGCCAGGTACAAGTCAAAATGATCCACTCCCTTTCGATATTTTGAGCACTCATGCAATGGATGAGCGTAAGCAAGAAAGTTGACACTTAGGATGGTAAAGAGAGAAAAATGATGAAGGGGGAAGACAAAAAATGTGTGAAAGGCTCACATCAATGAGGACAATCATAGGCGAGAGAAAGCCAAATGATAGATATGATGTGAGGAGTAGGGATTGCCATGCAACGGATGCACATATGAGCTAAGGTAAGCTCTCCAATGGAACTAGTGGGGGTGCATCCAACTTGCTCGCTCAAGAAGACCTAGAGCTCTTTTGAGGAGGCTCATCATTGGAATATACAAGCCAAGTTCTATAGTGTGAAGGTCCCCACATAGCTATATTCATGAATGATAATCTCTATGGAGTACAAGGTATAAGATGAAGTACGAGTGTGGATCTCTCAAAAGGAATAGTAGTGTGCCCCCTTCTCTCTTTTTATTTCTTTTTCTCTTTTTTCTATTTTTTTATTTTTTTGTGGCCTCAATGGCTCTTTCTATTTAACTCTCATTTGTCCTCTTTGGGATCTTTTCCTCACTTTAGGGGCAACACTCTATGTATTACAAGAAGTATAGAAGATCTTTCACACTTTACAAAAGTACTCAACATAAAGAAAATGAAACTATCATGATGTACGCAAATGTATGCCTCTGCCGGTGTAGCAGGATATGCAATGATACTAGCGCGTCATGTAGCAATGATTAGGGCAAGGCCCAACTAGCATGCGGCTCATCGATCAAGCAAAAAGCATGTATGACATGAAGATCAAGTCATGAGAAGATGGATGTTGCATGGCAATGTATCCCGGAAAGGCTATGGAAATGCCTTGATAGGTAGGTATGGTGGCTGTTTTGAGGAAGGATATAATGAGGCTTATGATGACAGAGCGTATCGTGCCAAGGATTTGGATGCACCGGCGAAGTATGCGCCAACTCTCGAGGTGAGAAAGGGCAATGCACGGTACCGAAGAGGCTAGAAAAATATGGCTAGGTGGAAGTGTCAACTTTCGAATACTCACATTAGTCCGAAGAACTCATGCACTTATTATCGGTAACTCTCAATCTAATCAGGAGGTTCACAAAGAGACAAGTACCCCGAGGAGGAGTGTATGGGGGTTTGGTTATCCTTGCGCATCCTCGACTCATGGTACGTGAGTGTACTCTAATATTCGATCCCTCCAAAGATTAGTGATCCATCTAGTAGCTAAAGTTCTCAACTATTTTGTAGGTTTTCGAAAATAAACACGGATTTCCCAAAATACGACATCTATCACTAATAGGCTAAAGCTCTTGACACCAAAAGTTCAGACATTACTCATGGCAATACCTCAAAACTATTGCAAGTTACTACTAAAATTAAATAGCAACCTCCATTACCTACTTTAAGTTAAGACACACAACTCAGTGCAACATGCAAACTCTCTTAACAAGATAAACATGAAAACTCAAGAGAGTTCAGCAACCAACTAAACAAAAGCTCTTTAAAAAGAAAAGCATGAAAACTAAGAGCTAAACATGACAGCAGCTAAGGAAAGACAAAGAACACACACAACAAAGATAAGCATGAAAATCCTATGTTGTGTTCTAGGTTGAAGTGGAGCGTGTTTCTCTCCCACACAAAGAAAGCTGGGTTCTAACTTGTTATGAACAGCAAGCAAAGCTAATGAAAACTAAAAAAAGAAACTAAGAGCAAGACGCTCCAAGCATAGCACATAACGCATGAAGTGATAAAATTATAGTGGAACGAAAGACGAACTGATAATTGTTGATGGAGAAGGGCATGCATGGGGGCATCCCCAAGCTTAGACGCTTGAGTCTTCTTGAATATTTCTTGGGGGTGCACGGGGGCATCCCCAAGCTTGAGCGTTTGACCCTCCTGAATCTTCTCTTATCATCTTCCCTCGCACACTTGAAAACTCCCTTCATACATAACTCATCATAATTTGATTAGCGAGGTTAGTACCCACAATAAAATAATTTTTTTCCCTACTGGAAATAAAGATAATCTTGAAGAGCTACTGTTTCTCAAGATTGCCAAAAGGTTTTTGCAAAGAAAAAGCAAGCTCAAGGTTTGCAAAATGAAGAAAAGGCAAAATAGGACAGAATCTGTGAAAAACATACCAGCGGGTAGTAAATAATTTTTTCGGGGCACTTCTGCAACTCAAATCAAAAAACTCAGAACAAACGCTCGAAAGCTAATTGTATAGAGCACGCTGTCAAAAAAATTCAGATCAAAAAGATGATCAGGTGATTTTATTCGAATTTTTCTGTCCAAGGACAGAATCTGTTTTCTGGACAGCATGTCACAACTTTTGAACTTTCTTGCAATCAGAGGCTAAACTTGGCACAGAGCTGAAAATAAATGATACAATGATGATGCTACTGTAGTAACAAACATCAATACACAACAAAAGCAAAATAAAACCTAATTCGTTGTGGGCTGCCTCCCAAAAGCGCTTTCTTTTATACCTTTAAGCTAGGCATGATGCAAAAAGATCAAGTTGTATCAATTGAACCATCATCAAGATCATCAAAAAGCTCTTCAATAGTACAACTAGTCTTAAGAGGACTTTCAAATAAAGGCCTAATAAAGATACTTCTAGGGAGAAAACCAAAAGGTGGAAAGTCAATGGGAGATTCATTTATAAATTTATCAAAGAGAGGTATTTCTTCCAAAGTCTTCACAGTTTCAAGCCCTTTGGCAATAGATGGATTACTTTTGGAACGAGGAGCCTTTGGAACGTAAATGAACTTAGGTTCCTTCTTTGCCGGAGTTTCTACCTTTTTGGCTTTGATTGAGGAGAAAGTAGTTCCTAAAGTGTCAAAGATTTCCTCAATCTTGTCTATCCTAGAAGAATCCAAGTCATGGGATTTGATGGTCTCCAAAGTTTTGAGAATTTTATGCATGGAGCTATCAAGCCTATTCAAATTCCCTTGGATCTTACGGTCCAACTCATTTATCTTATTAATGCTTGGCATCTCTAGCTCTATCTTTTCAAGTTTTTTCATAATGTGAGCTAGGGTAATGTCCTCTTGAATGCTAACAACAGGGGGATTTCCAACAAGATTTTCCATAATACTAAGAGATTCCCAAACTGGGGCT
>LR738716.1:323594182-323614182 GCA_902687465.1 Secale cereale
ACACCTGCCCACACCGTTGTTGCTGGCGGCCACCTCGGCCATCCCTGTAAGCCCTGCCGCACCAATGGAGAACTCCGGCGACCCTCCCTCCCCCCCTCCTGAAGATATATAATGGAGCCATTACTTCATCCTAAGATAGATGGTGAGGCTGCCTCTTCACGGGTGAGCTTGTTTCTTCTCCGGCGAGGTCTAGCCAACAGAGAAGGGAGAATGAGAACATTGACTGACGCGAAAAATAATTGTAGGCACCTGAGAAATACCAAATGAGATAAAATATTTGATAACGCAAACGGGTCGTGGCAGACAAATCTCTTCCCAATTGGTTGTCCAAAGGAAAACGAAATCTATCTACTCTTATAAAAAGCAAAGTTGATGATGATGGTGTGCCTGTCATCCTGCAATATAGTTCGTCCGATCTACATCTAACGGATAGGAAGGAAACTATGACAATGTACTAGCATCCCTCTTCGCATTTGCAGATAAGTTCTTTCCTCGTTCATCATTTTCTCCCACAAGATCTTGATGTTCCATGTAACACACGAGCATCTTGCTAGTACAGTGCAAAAAATAGAGACAACAAACTGAGGTCAAAGGAAGCCACCACAAAGGGAGAATAGGGAGGGTTTTGAGACATCGATCGGGTCAAACCTAACGTGCATATCCTCATCGCCTCCCCCCACATGAAAAGAGGACACCATTGATGTAGAAATAATAATATGGACCACCCTTGCCATGTGCCTCCATCTATCTGATACTAGGAAAATATTATCATCAATTTGATGATGGCCTACTTGCTGCTCTAACGACTGTCCTCCACCGAACTTTGACAAAACGAAACTGTGCCAGCAAGATGCAAGCCCAACTTAACCTTTGTTTTTTCACGTGGGATCGATGGTTACGTACATATATTTCTCTCAAATTGTGTCATTATATCACACCGTTCCGGTCCTTGCTTCACACCTAGACCTAGTTAACCTTTCGTGCATGTGTGATCCTTCCCCTGGGCCCTGGTACAAACTAAGAACAAAATGGCACGATAATTTTGGTGTCATGCGGGGAAAGGAGATGAGTACAATCCCGCAAGAAGGACGTGTCCTTGAAGCACAACCGTACATGGACATGGACACATATGGTGGTAGCACACAGAAGTGGTGAGCCATATAGACGTAGACAACGGTCCGTGAGACGTGGGCATCGTAATGCGTGTAATTAGGCCCACATCACGGCGCTAATGACTCTCAAGTATATTAAATTTGTCTGAAGCTTGATTAAGGAACAATAATAGTACTCTCTTCATTTCTTTTTAGTCCGCATATAAGATTTGGTTAAAATGAAACTTCATAAACTTTGACTAACTTTATAGAACAAAATATCAACATTCACAATGTAAAATTGACATTAATAGATGTGTCATGATATTAATTTTCATATCGTATAACTTTAGTATTTTAGATGTTGATATTTTTTTATATATATTTGGTCAAACTTTGCATCACTTGACTTTGATCAGATCTTATATGCAGACTAAAATGAAACGAAGGGAGTACTTGAATAAGTGTACGTCGAGCAGTGGTTGTCTGCTTGAAATCTCATCAACGCAAAAAAAAAAAAAGCAGGGGCATGGGAATGAAGTCTACAACTGGTACGTCGATCATGCTCAACGCATCTATGGAGTACCATTTTTAAAATGGACTTTAACATGCATAACGATTTTTCCCGCAAAAAAGAAAAACAAACATGCGTAACGATTTAGTGGAAACCATTCACAATTTTCATGAAAAGATATGGCCACACAACGAATAGAGAGGGTGTATAGTGAATAAGGGCATCTCCACCGCGGACCCCTAAGACAGACACTATATTTGTCCGCTAACGCGTCCACACGCATCCACCAAAAGTGATATGGAGCCGGAGATCCAACTCTTTTCATATAAAATTTAAACAAGATTTGAACAAATGTGATGATTTTCATTTAAGCCGGACCAAATTAATTACATTTTGAAATATTTCAACCAAGCAAAAACGGAAGAGTCTTTTTTAACCTAGTCTAAATGATCGCTGACCGTGGCAAAGTGTGTGTCCCTCGTCCGGCCATCCCATGTCTGGCAAGCTCACCGCACGACCGTGAGCCTCGGGAGGGGAAGAATAGAAGTGGCCTTCCAAGGACTAAAGTTGTGGCGGCGTCCCATGTGTCACTCTTCCTCGTCGGAGTCTTCCTTGTCGATGGCGCCAGATGTGGACGTGTCATGGAGGCGGGGCGCGAACCGCAGTGGCGGCGTGGCCGGCGCAGGGCTGGTGACGTCCACGGTAGCCCGCGCCTCCTCTTCGTCCACTGACGCGTCGATCTCCATGAATAAGGCATCTCGCTCTGCTTATATAGGATGCATAGTCGTAATCGCTCGTGGTGGTGTGCTCTCTGTATGGACTTGTACAACGTTCGCTACTCATCCAGGAAGCCCAGATCCTCCATGACCATGCCCGTGATGACATTGCCATTCGCATGCTCACTAGCAGTTTGGGCCTTCGCGAGATGGTGCTCGTCGAGGAACCAGAGGTTGTAACACTGCCCATCCCGTGCCTGCTGGAACGCCGACACATGCGGTGTCGGCTGCTCTTCTGCCATAATGACGTTCAAGTGCGGCTCCGTGGGTGATGGCTTGAGAATTTGTGATATTATTCCTAGTGATTCTCGCTTTGTTTCAATGGATATTTATTACTCTTCAGATATTTTTAACGTTAATCCCTCGGAAGAGAAGAAAATCCATTTTCCAATGTTTCGCATGAAGTATGAGTTATGGAAGGAAACCAAGAGGGATTGCTACAAATCAAGCCAAATGGAGCAACTTCCATGAAGAAACCCAAGCCAACAGGCGCAACAAAGCAAAAGACAACGCTCGTTTGAGCGGTCGTATGGACTGACATCAGCTCCACCATGTCTATACAAGCAACTTTCGTGAAGGCCCGGTGGGAGAAGAGAACCCTAGCTGCCGCCACACCACCCAAAACAGGAGAATAGAGGTTCGGAGGAACCATCAAAGATCTTCTTAGTTTTGGTCCTTTCATCTCCATCATCATCATCACCCCTTTCACTATTGTAAGAGGAATTCCAATTTGGGAGAACAATTGTAGCACTACTCAATCTCATCTAAAGATCAAGACTATTTGAATTATCCATTTAATCTTATTGTGGATCTTCACGATATTACTGATACAGACTTCACAAGTTTATCTCTGTTGTGATTGATTCCCCTCTTACGATGTGTGAGTAATTCCCCCTAGGTGTGGGAGATGTAGGTAAGTGGTGAGATTAGCATGTGCCTATTCTATATGTCGTCATTTACATTCGTAGTAGTGTGATCTATCTAGTATATGTTGTTACTTTGTGGTGAACTCTATGTGTGTTGTCCAATTTAAGGGTTCAGGCAACATGATCTCAAGACCTACACATGTAACACATATTGTGTAGGAAATATGTGACCGCTGACGTGACATGTGAAGATATCTATGAGGACTAAAGACAATATGAGATAATGTGATCCATTAAACTTAATGTTTGGTTCCGGTCTAAAGACCTTAATTGCGGAAACGACCACTCTGTGGTAAGGGTAAGCAAGACCATAGAATGAAATGTAATCCCGCATGGAGGAATTTCATTACCTTGGGGTGAACGCCTACAGAACACTTATATCAGATACTATGAGTACAATACAAGGTAACTGGTATTACTGTCGAACTGGCATACTTTATAAATTCTTACCATGAACTCAAATCTTTGAGCACCTAATCTCTTCATTGTAGGAAACACAACCTTTCAGCCTTATTCATGTTATTTGCTTTCAATAGTTCTTTTACTTGCTACCTCCAAACTTTATATTTGGACAACTGGTTTATCCGTGCTCCAGGACAATAACAATATTTGTAAGAGCTCAAGCAGTTACTTCATACAAGAACCTTGACACCTTGTGTGTGACAGAAGCTCCTATATAGACAATCTCCTCCGCTCTTCGTTGGGAACAATTACTCATTATACTTTCAGCGAAAGTGCTACACTATCATGTTTGGCTTGCAGGCATCAAAGCATTTTCTAGCGCCATTGCCCGGGAGCTAAGCTCATAGTATTTGTTTTGTAACTGTTTTTACAGGCGTTGTTATCATAGATGCTTCCTGTAAGTCACAGTGGGTCCACTCGTTCGGGAAAAACGTATTTACCAGATTATATTGCTCCTTTTTCTTAGAAACAACAAGCTTAATTAATAGGAAAATATAAAGATCGTGAAAAAGTGGAGCGTAACACTTTATTTGCAGAGATGCCGGTTACTCCAAAGCCAAAGAAGACTATCAAGGATCATTGTGCTCCAGTATTAACTTCCAGATCACCTAAGTGTATCCTACCAATTATACTAAAGAGTATTCGATTGACTGTGATCTTATTGCAGAAATTACAAAGCATGCCTTTGAAGGAACCGAAGAGGAAGACCCTCAAGCACATCTTATGTTCTTTACTTTATGTGGAACTTTCAAATTGAAGGATGTGTCACGAGAATTCATGTTATGAAGGCTCTTCAGGTTTTCTTTGAAGGATGATGGTAAGAAATGGTATAATCGATTGCCTCAAGGAAGTATAACCAACTGGCTCATGTGTGTTGAAAACTTTATGGTTAAATTTATTCCAAGCTTAAAGATTACTAAATTAGGAAGAAATCTCACCTTATTCGTCCAGGAAGACGATGAAAGTTTATATAAAGCTTGGGAGAGATATTTTAAAGTCTTGAATTTATGCCCTAACCATAGTTATGCTGAATATGCTATACTTCATATGTTTTATCATGGAATCGATGAGGAATCAAAATCCATTCATGATTTAAGTGCAGGAGAAAGATTCATATCCTTAACTCTTGAAGAAGGGAGATAACTTATAGAGAAAATTGTTTGTGTACAAGAATAGTGGAATATTGAGGAGCCAAACATGCCTACTTGAAAAATATATCATGTTGAAGACATGGAAGAATTTAAAAGGGTTACACAAGAAAAAGGTAAACCTGTTGAACAAGTCATTAATGAAAAAGTGGATATATTCAATATTTACCGTCAAGAGGATGAAGTTCAAGAGACAATGAATAAGTTCAAATTTCATCAAGACAACTTCAATAGGGACTTCTGAAAGTGCTCTTATCATAATGAAAAAGTAATAACCTACCTTTCTTGAGAGGTAGAAGGGTTGAGTCAAGTGGTAAAGAATCTCGATAACCACTCTCGTATGATAGAAACTATATGCTCTCAAATTTTCGAAACTCAATCTTTGATTCTTGCTTAGTTAGATAAAAATAATCATGTTTCTACTAATGAAATTTCGACTCGTAGTGGTAAAAGAACACAAGATTCTAAAGGCCCAGAGTGGTATGAGAAGGGGCAAGAACAAAGAAGAAAATAAAGCCAAAGTCAAACTCAAGAGAACAAAGAACTTCTCTTTGGTGAGGAAGAACCGAAAAAACATGACCATCAAGATGCTCAAGGAAATGATGCAGAAGCTGACAAACAAGTTGACCCTGATGCTGAAACAGTAGACGGGCCTGACCATCTGGTCCTCGTCGTTGACCTTTGGCGAGCCAGCCTCTGCATGTTGCACACGATGGGCTTGCCAGCCGGCCGCAATGCCGATTAGCTCCTGCTCCTGCTCCGTCGACAGGCTCTCCCACATAGCTCTAGATCTCGCGGTCACTGCAGGCGCTGCAATAATTTTTTCGGCCTCCGCACCAGTTTAATGCCATCAGTGGATGGACGGGAGCCAGTATGAATGCGGTGCACAGCCATCCAACCCCATGTTGTCATGTTTCTCGGAAATTGGAACATGCACACAGACCGAGTGACGCTCTCGGCCTGCGCGACGCTTAAATGACGGCTTGAGTGAGAGGTCACATCCGCTTTGGGCTGGCATGAATATGGCGCTGACACTCTCGAGCGGTCCTGACTAGCATGGATGCGCGGCAACCCGCTTCACGCATGAGAAGGCATGGATGCGGGATAGTTTTGGTGGGTCCGGATGACAGACACGTACGTGGCAGCGGTCCGGACGCCCGCAAAACCCCTGGTTTGCGTCCAGTTTGGGTGAAAATGGACAACCGGACCGCTCCACGGGTTGATGATGTCATGCATTAGATGGAAAAATACGTTCGAACAACTCGATTCAAATAGTTACGAACGATTTGAGGATGATGCTCTAACTCTATGGAGGGAACTTAGATTATTTTTTTGTGGGCGGGAATCCAAAATGTTAGATGTTAATATCACGAAATCTAACATTTTGTCACAAAGTGTGGGCAGCAAGTATGAACACTGCCGACGCCCATGTTACACGGTCCCAACTAATCAAAACGGCCGTTGTGCTTTTCATTCATGGTAGTCGATCGGTTGTTTAGGTACATTAGCACTCTGATTTTCTTCTTTTTATATGAACAGAGGATCGACGATAAAAATGCTAAATGACCAGTTGCGTTTTTCACACAAAATAATAATGATAATCAATAAACAATATGTTTTGCGCACGACCCATGAAGGTGTAAAAATCAAATGAAATCGAGAAGTTAAGTGAAACATTTGAAGGACATTTTTCTGATTTTTTTGTAAATAATTATGTTTTTATTATATTTATGTTTGTATTTGTCTTAACGATATCATTGCTCATAGCATTCTTTAGCGACACATAATCCGTTTGTTTGACCAGGTGAACGGATTGTGAGATTTTAAAATTTCCAAATTCCTTGATGGATATGCTTTATGTGATATTTGTTTTATTTCTTAGTTTAGCTACTTCTGATTGCTTTTCCCTGGTCACATGTCAGTAGTTCAAGACACCTTCCATAGTGCAAAGCCCAACCGCAACAAAGAAGTTAAACAAGTCATATGAAACACTATTCAGACGTAGCCCATAACAGATAAGCGTAGGCTAAAAGGACAAGTAAAAATAATCTTATCTTCATCTTCATAAGACAAAACTATTTGAGAAAAACAGCGTAACCATCAAGACAACAGAAAAACATGTATGCTTAGACAATCTTTGTAACACCTGATCAATAAAGGCACATGATATCTTTCATTTCAAGTTCTATTGCTCGGACAAACCCAATACACACCAACAACAAATATATAGTTATCATACACGATAATAACCTTGCCCTCACCGAGCGTATGTTACAGCCGATTAGCCGCGTCAGGCGTTGGTGGATGTACAAGGTACCGGCCCGCTTGGTTTATTAGTGTCTCTCCAATCCTTTGGTTGTTGGGCGCTTTCGGGTCTATCCGACGCTTGTTTGCATCATCTACCTGACGGTTTTATTTGCCACCATATGTCGTTCATCCTACACGTCTGCTCCTGGCTGGTGAAGTTTTGGACCGGGGTCGAGCATGGTAGCCGCACCAACCATTTGTAGCTAGAGAATTAGTTGTCGGCCACAGAAGGCACGAGGCGGCAACAAGGGCATATCATAGGCAAATAGAAACATGACAAGAGGAAAAAAGGAAAAAAAGAAAGTCAATGTCCTACCCACGACACGGAGAAACAAAAAACAATAACTCGCCACACACAACAAAAAATGGGAGCAGACATACAAGTAAACCCGGGCAAACGTCGGGCCGGGCCGGGTTTCGGGCCGGGCTTGTAAAAGCCCGAACTTCATTTCTCAAGCCCGAGCCCGGCCCGAAATCAAGCCCGAAGCCCGAAAGCCCGGCCCGAATGATGTTTTTCAGTACGTGCACGTGCAAGCCCGGCCCGAAATACCGAAAAATTGAAGCCCGAGCCCGGCCCGAACTATCTTTCGGGCTGCAAAACACAGCCCGAGCCCGGCCCGAATGTCAAGCCCGGCCCGGGTTTTTCGGGCCGGGCTCAGGCCGGGTCGTCGGGCCGGGTTGTCCATGCCCGGGTCTACATACAAGCAACATGACATCGGGATGAACAAATCGCGAGGCAGCCCCCGTGACATCCTAATCAACCACCAACATCATACCGAACATGATCGACACATGCACTGGGCTTGGAAAGTACCGACCCTCCACCGACACAAACAAGCTCCCCCTATCTACAACCTCAAACCCCTCACACTGATCACAACATCGTAAATGTCCATTCATTGAAAACACATTGTCCAAGTCATCGCACACGACACCTCTGAAATCCATCAAACAGCCGTAGACGCCTACCGTGTGTCTCCACTCTTATTGCTTCCGCCCCAGAGTGATTTGTCCTTCAGGGATGCTGGATTGATTTTTAGCCATGGATTTAAAATGTCTGATTGTTGAGTACTGGTCGTGCTCCTTAGTTCCATTACTAAAGTTATATACGTATTATTTTCTTTTCTTTCTACAAGTTTTATCGTTGACAATAAAACGGAAGGGCGAGACGTGAGGAGCACAAATATCACGAACCGAAAATGCGTTAACATTTTCTCCAAAAAAAAAGAGAGAAATTGCGTTAACAGGGGCACGTGCATCCACGCGTGGTGGGCGTCGATGAAAATACCGACTTTGTTTTGTCGAGTCAAATCACCCATCCTCACTTCCCCCACGAAGAGAAGTGGAAGAAAACAGACGGCAGCGGTTTTATTTCCCAAGAGAAAAAGAAGAAACGCATTTCTTTCGTCAAGCAGGACCAAAAGGCACGATCGCTTCTCGGGGTCTAGAAAAGATACGATCAAACGACGCAGTTTCCCAGCCATGTGAACAGAGAAATGCGCTCCCGGCCTCCCAACAACAGCTTACTGTGCAAGCCACCGTCTCCACACCACTGGCTGCGTTGCCGTTGCATCCCTAAGCTTAGCTTTTGCTGCAAGTGCACGGAGAAAGCAGGGCCTCGGCTTGCCACAAATAATAATATGGTTAGGTTATGTTTAGGTTTAGGTTTGGGCTCGCCATGCCCATGTGCATGATCCCCGAATTCGGCCACCGCCGAACACCAGCCGCGATGGACGCAATAATCAGACAGAAACTAAACTAGTCCTACTTAAACTAAGCCAAGCTCATCAGCACCGTCTCTGTCAGCTCATCAGCCGCTCTCCTGTCTTGCTGAATCGAACCTAGCTGTTATTATTCCTTCCCAAGGTGGCAGCCAGACACTCCCTCCCCTCGCCCTCCTCTTAACTCCCGTCTCTCTCCTCTCTCTCCAAGCCTAGCGTTTTTCTTGCTCCGTAAAGCTGAAAACTCCTCCGAGTCCAGGAAAAAAGCCACCTTTATCTCCTCCCTTCCCCTGCCGGCTCCCTCCGGTGCAGACGGTGGTGGTGCTGGTGGTGGGCTCTGCCTCCTCTTGAGGCGCTTCTCCGGAGCATTTGCTGGCCCGGCCCGGGGCTGCTCGGAGCACGGCGGCTGCGGGAGCGGTTGGCGGCGGAGGGGCGTCGATCTCGGCCGGATCTCGGCGAATGCCCGCCGCGGCGCGCTCCGGTGGACCGGGGCAGGTGCGTGCGCTTCGCGGATCCAGCTTCTTCTTGCTTGTGTTTCCATGGCCGTACTGTTCTTGTCGGCCTTGTTCATTTCTGTTGCTGTTTCTTCTTTTCTTCTTTCTTTCCCCTCCGGATTAATAGCGGCAGGACGGTTTTTATCATTTTTTTAGCCTAGGATATAGGAAACAAAAATCAATAGTGCTGCTGCTCTTTTTGCTCTGATTTGAAGCTGGCTATGGAAATGCCTTCAACCTCACAAATAGTAGAATGCAAGATGTAATCTCCTAGTCGTAGTAGGTAAAAAGGGTGATATTATGGAACAGAAACTCTGAATATTCACATATTCCTCATTATTTTATACTGTAGGAGTACATATAAACAATACTCCGTAGAATAAATTCGGCGCTCGTTGCCAGCCTCAACCAGCAACGGTGGTCTGGTCCCAACTCTCACGCCGTCATCTTCTCCCAAATCGGCGCCGCCGAGCACTTACGCACCCCCTCTCTTGGCTGGCGCCGCCGAGCACGCCTCTAGGCTACCATCCAGCTCTTCTCCCCTTTCTGCTGGCATTCGGCCGGAGGGGAGATCCCATTCCTACCGAGACTGATTTCTTCTTGGTAAGGAATCCCCAGTTTGCTTGGATAGTTCTAGTTGGTCTTGCCTTTCCCTTGCTTTGAGCAAACAAATCCAGTTCTTCATCCTGGGAAGTGTGATGAACGCCTCATAGTTAGGGTTCAGTTTACATTTGTTTTATTGCTTCGTCCTGATCTCAGTGCGGATCCTGTGGTGTGATTCCGTGGGCTAAGACTAGTTCGGTTCGGGATGCGAGTTCATACCTCTTTTAGTGCTGTCCTGTATATCTGATGTTCTTGCCTTACTATACATGCCAGTGTGCTTGTGCTTTACTAATTCCTGCATGTTTCTACATACCTTGAAATTCTACATGCCATCTCAAACATTGTGCACATTTTTTTTTGTCACTCAGGCCAATACTATGATGGGGAGGAGGAAGTTGCAAGTGGTGACCTTGGCGATCTTGTGTTTCTGGTCATCTGCTGGGGTCTGCAAAGCACAAACAGTGGATTTCAAGCCTGCCGATAACTACCTGGTTGACTGTGGGTCTACCAAGGGCACGACGGTTCTCGGGAGGGACTTTGCTGCCGATGGGGCATCTCCGGTGACCGTGTCCACCTCCCAAGATATCCTTGCCGGCACGTCGGCCAACGGGGTGTCCTCGTTTGACAACCCGGTGCTTTACCAGACTGCCCGCATCTTCACGGGCCCGTCATCCTATACTTTTCCTATCCAGAAGCAGGGGCGGCATTTTGTTCGTCTCTACTTCTACCCCTTCATCTACCAGAGTTATGATCTCTCCACCGCCAAGTTCACGGTGTCGACCCAAGATGTGCTCCTGCTCAGTGATTTCCAGCAGCCGGACAAGACGGCGCCGCTGTTCAAGGAATACTCTTTGAACATCACCCGTGACCAGCTTGTCATTTCCTTCAAGCCGTCAAACGGGATTGCATTCATCAACGCAATTGAAGTGGTTTCTGTTCCAGATGATCTCATAGCCGATGTAGCCAATATGGTCAACCCTGTGCAGCAGTACAGTGGTTTGACTACACAGTCCCTGGAGACGGTGTATCGTGTCAACATGGGTGGTCCGAAGGTCTTCCCGAGCAATGATACCCTCTCGAGGACTTGGCAGAAGGATCAGAAGTACATACTGAACCCCAGTGTGACCAAAACTGCTGTATATGGCAAGCCTATCAACTATAGGAAAGGCGGGGCAACTCCACTGACGGCCCCAGACATTGTGTACAGTACAGCTACAGAATTGGCGGCTTCAAACACATCCAACGCGCTTTTCAACATGACATGGCAGTTTGATGTGGATGCAGGCTTCAGCTATCTGATAAGATTTCACTTCTGTGATATAGTCAGCAAGGCACTGAACCAGCTCTACTTCAATGCATATGTGGGAGGCTTCTTTGCACAGCATGATCTTGATCTCTCAGAGCAATCGGTGAATCAGTTGGCCACAGCTATCTATGTTGACGTGGTTCTTTCTTCCAATGATGCATCTAGCAAGCTCAGCATCAGTATTGGTCCATCCACCTTGAACAATGCATTGCCTGATGGGATTCTGAATGGCCTTGAGATTATGAAGATGGGCAGTGGCTCTGGTTCTGCTTTCACTATTGGAGATAACGGTTCAAACAAAAAGTTGCCCATAATTATTGGCTCAGTCCTTGGGGTTGTTGGGCTTCTGATAATTGTCCTTGTTGTGGTACTGCTTTGCCGGAGGAAGAAGACCGACGACAAGCAGCACTCGAAGACCTGGATGCCTTTCTCTATCAACGGGCTCACGTCTCTCAGTACAGGAAGCAGAACTTCCTATGGTACTACACTAACATCAGGTCTGAATGGAAGCTATGGATACCGCTTTGCCTTCAATGTGCTCCAAGAAGCAACAAACAATTTTGATGAGAGCTGGGTGATTGGAGTCGGAGGTTTTGGGAAAGTCTACAAGGGTGCCTTGAGGGATGACACAAAGGTTGCAGTGAAGCGAGGAAACCCCAAGTCCCAGCAAGGTCTCAATGAGTTCCGGACAGAGATCGAGCTCCTTTCACGTCTGCGTCACCGCCACCTGGTGTCTCTGATTGGGTACTGCGATGAAAGGAATGAGATGATCTTGGTCTACGAGTACATGGAGAACGGGACCGTCAAGAGCCACCTATATGGTTCAGACAACCCCTCACTCAACTGGAAGCAGCGCCTGGAGATCTGCATTGGAGCAGCAAGGGGCCTACACTATCTTCATACTGGTTCTGCAAAGGCCATTATCCACCGTGATGTCAAGTCTGCAAACATCTTGCTTGACGAGAATCTCCTTGCGAAAGTCGCAGACTTTGGGCTGTCAAAGACCGGGCCTGAGCTGGATCAGACTCACGTCAGCACTGCAGTGAAGGGTAGCTTTGGGTACCTTGACCCTGAATACTTCCGAAGGCAGCAGCTGACCGAGAAGTCGGACGTCTACTCCTTCGGCGTTGTCATGCTGGAGGTGCTCTGCGCGAGGCCGGTGATCGACCCTTCGCTCCCGAGGGAAATGGTGAACTTAGCAGAGTGGGGAATGAAGTGGCAGAAGAGAGGAGAGCTGCACCAGATCGTCGACCAGAAGCTTTCTGGCGCTATCAGGCCGGACTCTCTGAGGAAGTTCGGTGAGACGGTGGAGAAGTGCCTGGCGGATTACGGCGTGGAGCGGCCGTCAATGGGGGACGTCCTCTGGAACTTGGAGTATGTCCTGCAGCTCCAGGACGCGGATTCTTCGACCGTGTCGGACGTGAACAGCATGAACCGGATCGTCGACCTGTCGTCGCAGGTTCAGCATGTGGGTGCCATGGAGAGCATCAGCGTGACGATGGCGGAGGACGGAGCTTTGCACGAGCCTGATCATGACCTCTCCGACGTGTCGATGAGCAGGGTTTTCTCACAGCTGATCAAAGCCGAGGGGAGGTGAAAACGCGCCGGATGATCTGTAGGGTACCGGTAGATGTGTGAGCAAGACTTGGATTTTTTCTTTTCTTGTTGAAGTTTACCTGAGATGTGTCACGTGTAATTGGTTGTTTCACCCCTTGTAATTGTGCACTGAACTACGGTTTGGATTTCTGATGGCCTTACCTTTTTTTTTTTATAAACACCTCCTTTATTAATTGGCTACAATAGTAGCATCTGATACAATTAAGGGGATGATAGCCGACGGGGCATCATCCATACCTCAGGAGGATTGAATCTAGCTAGACTAGCTAATTCGTGTGCTACCTTGTTATTCTCTCTAAAACAATGTTCATAAACAATATGACTGAAGTCTAAAGACATGAAGTAACAGTCATCAAAAATCGCACTGGCTACCGAAGCTGAGTAGCCTTCTTTGAGCGCTTCAACCACGTTCACATTATCTGAATTCACCTCAACTTTGCTACATCCAGTTGTGCGAGCAAGATTTAGGTCGAATCTGATTGCAATTGCCTCAGCAGTAAAAGCATCATAACAGAGTTCAAGTTTTTCATTTGCTGCAGCTATAAACTTGCCCTTGTGGTCTCTAATGACAGCACCTAGTGAACCTTCAAGTAAGTCCTGATCAAAACTAGCGTCCACATTTAGCTTGACATACCCGGTCCTTGGTCTCATCCAACCTCCCAAATAAACTCTTGGCCGTTGTGAATTCGCTGCTATAAAGTTCTCTGCCAAGGAACATACAACAAGGTTGATCTGTGGCGCCGTTTGTGGATCACCTCCATGTGTAATTTTTCTCCTTTCCCACCACTGGGGGCACACGATTCAGCGGATATAGGTATCATCTTGTATGGAATCTATTCGGCTCTAGCCATATTTATGTACCGATGATGATGATCCGGCTAAACGTTGGATTCTGGAACTGGTGCACTCGCCTCTCTTGTGGTAGTAACAAAACTACCATCCTGAGTGGCAGCCAATGCGTGCAATCTTCCGCTGTTCAGCGACGAATTCTCAAGATATGAAACTAGGAGGCCGGGTCGTTCGAGAGGAGTTGCTCACATTCAGCTGATGCTCAGCCCACTGGTTTGCAGACCATTTTTTTTTAAAACGGAGGCAAAAGATTTGCCTCATATATTAAATACGGAGGAGAAAGAGTTTGTTACAACATACACCCAAGTTACGGCATAGCAATTATTCTCGCGATAAAAAAGACCCTAGTTTCTTTGCCCCAGCTTTGATTCAAAGGTTTGCCTCGTCGACTATGATGCTGAGCAAGATTTGCCAAGGTGCGCTCTTTTGCCTGAACACTCTTGCGTTACGCTCATTCCAGATGACCCATGACACTAGCGTGGTAATCGATGTCTTTGCTTTTTCTGTCGGTGGAGCCCGCTGTGCACGTGCTCGCCCACTAGGCCTGAACGGAGTCGAACAAGTGCCATGCCTGACCAAAAAGTTTGCACTCACGTAGCAGGATCCCTCGCGAGAGAAACAACCACCACCACCTAGGGTTCATTCCATGCGTCGCCTAGGGTTCCTCCCATGCTGCCATCTTAGCCCCCTCCTCTCTTTTGTCTGGCGGCTACGTCGGTAGCTAGAGGAGTAGGGGTCCGACCTCTTCGTTGTTTCTCTTTGTTTTTTTGTTTAGTTTTCCTAGTGACAGGGTGATGGCGACAATGATGCGCTAAAATAAAGTCTTTTTGGTCTCTTCGTACCTATGGTTGTCAATGAAGGGCCTGTGTTTGGAGGGTTGCCCCCCTTCACATATTTGTAGGTGCAAGGGGACATAGCTCGCTTGGATGAGAGGATCTTCCTCGTAGGGCACCAAGGGGTGCATCCTCTCCAGAAAAAAAATATAGCCGTCCCCTTTTGCTTGCACTTGAAGGCAATCGGGGGTGCCCTACGTTTGGGTCACCTTGGCCCATGTGGATGCCCTCACTTGGGCCTAGCCAATGGGGCAACCCATGGAGCCTTCTGGAACTTTTCAGAAGGTTATGAAATATCCCGTAAACTTCTCGGACCTTCCGATGCCATTTTAGGGCCTTGGGGACTTTCCTGTTTTTTTGAAACTTTTCCGGTTCTCTCCAAAATTCTTCCGGTTTCCTCTCTTAAATATTTTTGAATTTTTTTGAAACTTTTTCGGGGTAATTCTCTCGTGCTCCTCACACTTCCAACACTCAACAAACCGATGGCCCTTAAGAGTGTGACCCCACATGTTCGGTAATGTGCAGACATGACCTGGAACACTTTTCGACCAATAACCAATGGTGGGATTTGGGCATCCAGATTGATTCCTATACATAGACAATTATATTGAGCGAACCATTTTGTTTGTCTGCACAGTTCCCTTTGCTTTGTGATACTTAATAAAACCCGAGGCGAGATTTTATCGGTATCCTTGTGAAGCAACAACTTGATCAATATATCGGGTTATTCTCATTACTGGTTTTGTTCCTTTTCTCATTTTCTTATTCTGATATACCTGTGACAATATCACGTTTGGCCAAACGATAATGGATACTGTAATACCTAGTTGTCCTGAAGAGTATCTTTCCATTGTCGGAGGAGAAAATCCCAATCTTGAACTATCGAGTCTCTAGACGTACTTCTCCGATGTACCCGAAAGTTGTCATTATAATGACCCTATTACGAGTAACGTTTGACAAACCCCAAAGTATACCGTCCGGCATGAAGATACTCAATATTCTCATGGTCTAAGGATGTGATTATGCAAACATTTGATACGATAATATTGACAACATATAGACGATGTGATCTCGTAGCACAATATTTAGTTGAGTCTATCCCACACCATTGTTGTAATAACAACATGCTCTCATTGTTGTCGGCTTCCTTGTTACTTTAAAAATGCCCTATGGCAGGAAGACATGATCATCATGCAACGCATGAGCTAGTCCTACAGGTGTGACGGGAGAACTACTTGGTTTTAGGTTTCCACACGTGTAAATGGGATTTCCTATGAATCTCATATTCAAGGAATATCACAGCTATATCACAGAAATACAAACATTAATTATGAACTTGGAAATAAACAATACTTTATTATTGCCTCTAGGGCATATTTCCAACACACTCGCCCCAGGGAGAGAGCTCAAGCCGCATGGGCCCCACAAAAACCGCCATCACCGCCTGTCAGTGATATAACTATTAGGTATAAACCGCCCAGGAATGGGCCAGTTTATGCCCATAAGGATTACTTCTACTGAAGCCTAGCAAGGCATAGAACACGACGCTTTATTATTAAAGACTAGAGATCCAGGGCCCAAGAGGTGTTAGGTCCTGTAAGTGTAAACCGCCATACGACGTGTAACTTGTATTGTAAGATAGGAAAGATAGAGACCGAGCCGGGCACGTTTATGAGCCGGCCTCGGGATTCTGTAAACAGGACCGGGCGTCATCCTGTGTATATAAAGGGACGACCCGGCGACGGTTCAAGGACAGAGAACAACAACTCGAGACACAGGCAAAGCGGATTCGCTCCCTGGTCATCGGAAACCCTAGCAATACCACATCAAACTAGACGTAGGCTTTTACCTTCATCGAAGGGGTCGAACTAGTATAAAATCCCTTGCGTCCTTGTCCGCTTTAACCTCTTTAAGCTAACCTGTAGCGATGGCTCCACGACTAAGTCCTTTTGCTAGGACATCTACCGTGACAAAACCACGACAGTTGGCGCCCACCGTGGGGCTATCGCACGATGGTTTCGAGTTCTTGAAGGGCAGCTTTGAATTGCTCAAGGGCTATGCAGTGGGCCGGATGACTAAGAGTCGTCATGGCAAGATCTACATCGACGATGCAGGCTGGGGTCCAGAGGCCGATTCATTCGAGTACAGGTACCGGGTCCCCTTTGGCGACATCCACATTTTCATCGGCAAGATCGGCGAACTGATGACTTCTCGCCCCTCGTTGGTTACCCCAAGTGGAAGGTTTGAGATGCAGTGTAGCGGAAGTTTTCCCTTGGCAAAGATACCAAGGATCGATTTCCCCTGAGACTCCAAGGTTCAACAAGAAGGTGTCAACTGCTAATGGCGCCAGATACTTAGCAATCAACTTGGACCTGCACACAGATACAAATAACTTTGCTCCCAACGAGTACAGAGAGGTTGTCAATCCCTCCGGCCTTGTCATTTACAAAGGATCAAACGCAAGAGATAATAGTGATAGGTATTGCTGCAACTAGTAAGTAAAAGCGGAAAGTAAATAGCGGATGTGATCAGTGATGGTAATATGGACCGGGATCCCATGATATTCACTAGTGATGTCTCTCTCCCAAAAGACAATAAAACAGCTATGTGAGGTAAACGAATTACAGCTGGGCAATTGACAGAATTATGTGCGCAAACCAATGCTAACTATGTTGCAAGAAAGGTAGAGGTTCAAAGCATGGGCGGTACGCCAAGGCAAGTAGACCGAAATCCATCTGCATCTACTACTAATCATCCACCTTGAGATATCTATCCAGAATATCTCGCTGGTATTAAGTTGCGAGTCCCACCCATAGTGTAAACTCAAAGCAACAGACACCTGCATTAAAAGAACTTTGCGTAAAGTAAACAATCCTTGCACCCGCGGGTACAAGCACCGTTGTTTTCCCCCTTGTGGCAACAGCACATCCCCTAGACTCATGTTTCTGTCACTCAAGCTAGTCATCGAGGGGCATGAACCCACAATCGAGCATAACGTTTCCTCTTGGAGTCACTACCTACTACTTGGCCAAAGCAATAAATAGCAACGGAGAACATGCAAGAATTACTTAAGAACATAAATATAAAAGAGGTAAATCAAATATATTACTCAAACACAATCTGAACATAATCTCACAATCCATCGGATCCCAGCAAACTCAACATAGCAACATCATAAGGATTACATATGTGCCTCGATCATGTAGGGCAGCTCACGAGGTCTAATTAGTGAAGCACAAGAAGGGGAGGAGAACATCACATAGCTACTGGTCATGGACCCATGGTCCAAGGGAGACTACTCACAACTCATCCGGGAGGCGTCCATGGTGGTGGAGAGGCTCCCGGTGGTGATCCTCCCCTCCGACAGGGTGCCGGGAAGAGTTCTCCTGGTGCTCCCGATCTTGGAAGCGCGGCGGCGGCGGAACAGAGATGAGATCGCGAAAAAGGGTTCCGTCCTCGAGGGTTTCGGGACGCGTGTTAAATATATGCCAAAGGGGGGCATCAGCGGAGGCCTGGGGGGCCCAGGTGCCCCCCCCGGCGCGGCCAGGAGGGGGGCCGCTCCACCAGGGCGCCTGGAGCCCTGATGGCCCCCCTCCGGCCCTACTTCGGCCGCGTGGAAGCTTCCGGAACGCTGATTTTTTATATAATTTTTCCGGGATTTTTCTGACAGTTTTCGTGATGGGAAAACCTGAAATACAAAAACAGCAGAAAACAGAAACTGGCACTAGGGTGCACTGAGTTAATAGGTTAGTTCAGATATGATCAAAAGTGTATGGAAGTGTATAAATATCATAGCAATATCACCCAAAAGAGGCATGGAGCAAGCAGAAATTATAGATACGTTTTAGACGTATCACGAACCGGGCCCTGAGCCGGACATCTGCTCCAACATCGCCGAGTCGGCTCAGTGTGCGAGACCTGCCCGGATTTGGCCTGCCATGAAGCGTGTCTTCGTGGGAGCTGTTCACAGAGCGCAAATTGAGTATGGATCAGAATCTGGTGGCGAGACCGTCGTTTATTCCGGCGACGAGTCATCCAATGGAGAGACCGAGTCTTTATATCTATTGCAAGATGGCCGTGCTGGGGGCTGTTCCGATGGCAACAATATTCCGGACACCCTTGATCTACCGAGTTGGGTCGCAGTCTTCATGGCCGGATCACAATCTGTGCAACAATCTTCAACTGCGGCAGCGTTAACATCCGACCTGGCGGCGGCGGCAGCAGCTGGGGCAGGAGGCCCTGTTCAGCCACCGGCTCAAGTTCTGACCGCTTTAGTTGACACTTTGACAGCGCTGCTAACCGCGGAGGTCGGCCAGGCCGAGAAGGTACAACACGACGTGGAAGTTGCTAAGGTGAGGGGCCAAATAGATCAAGCTAAGTTGGACCTGGCTGCTGAGAATACTAGGATGATCGCAAGGCAGACAGAGCTAGATGCTCAGGCCTATCGGCTCCCGTTGGATCAGACTGCATCAAACGACGTAATGAGTAGAATGCGTCAGTCTCGCGTGCCGCCGGTTTACGAAGCGAGGAATCTCTTCAGTACGCCAGGAGCGGGAACCAGCAACCAGCCGGGGGTAAACCGGGGAGAGGTGCCTGGCACAGGGGCATCGGTCCAGCCATATGCCGCGGATCCAGCCTGTCAGTTTGTTCCGTCACAGCATGCGCCAACGCCTCTTGGTCACTACTCCAACCCTTTGGATAACATAGTTGCGGCCGTTTCACGATTGGCAGCCCTTCCCATTGAAGGGGGTTCCCCTATAGCAGTGGAGGCGCGGCGAGCTAGGGAGTTCCTGGAGACAACTTTAACCCAACAGCAGGCTTACTCTCACAGCCGCGAGAGGATTCATTCTACTCCCCGCCCAAGCCGGAGTTACAACAAGCATATGGATGAACCGACCGTGTCAAGTAGTGCGAGGAATCGTAACCCACCGCGGAGGGATAACCCGGCGGGTGGAGGCACAAATTCTCAAGAGGTGGTGGATCAAGGAAGACAACACCGCGAGGCCGAATTAGCAGCGCAGTATGAAGCCCGTCAGCCTACGCCGGTTCGTCCATCTACCACGGTCGAGCCAGGGGTTACTTCTAGCTCCTTGGGAGTGACGTGTCTCACGCCCTCTTTACGCAATGTACGACTGCCTAAGGACTTCAAAGGACCGCGCAAGGTGCCCAACTATACCGCGGATCTATCCCCCAAAGCATGGGTTGAAAGCTAAAAGATGGCAATGGAGATGCTGGATGTGGACGATGCAGCGTGTGCGAAGTACTTCACCATGATGCTGGAGGGCACGACTCGTACCTGGTTAAAAAGCTTATCGCAGAACTCCATTGGATCATGGGCCGAGTTACGACGCCG
>LR738716.1:323621946-323632628 GCA_902687465.1 Secale cereale
GGCTTCACGGTGGTCTTCCGCGTCGAACGGTGGTGGAGTTGGGTGCCGGCGAGTCCCACGTCGACGGCGAGCTTATCTCCGGCGGACGGCGGCTCGGGTGTTCGTGGACCTCGTCGGAGAAGGTTTCTGGAGAGAAATTGGGTTGGGGGTTAGGACTAGGTGGATGCTAGGGTACTACGTTCAAGTTCACGGTGGCGAAGGAGCCCTCATCGGAGTGAACGGAGCTGGGGCCCGAGGCGGAGGTAGCTGGCCGGAGCCGGGGAAGAAGAGCCTCTCAGGGCTCTTCCAGAGGTCGGGCGTGGTCTAGGGAAGTAGTGAAGGCGTGTGTGCTCGAGCATGAGCTCGGGGGTGCCTTTTATAGGCGGCTCGAGGTGGCTGCCGCGAACGGATAAGTCCGGCGAGCCAATTACGGCGCTGCAGTGGTCGGACGGCGGGGCTAGGGGCTTGAGCATCATCTATGATCTGTAGAAGCCCCATTCCCGCGCTTAACTTAGCAGTAGAAGTGGTGTTACGGCCTGTCCTCGACGGAACGGCCGCGCGGCTTGACGGCGGCGGAAACGGCGCTCTGCGCGTGCCAGGCCACGGCGACGGTATGCCAGACATGCGCTGGCTGTGGGGAGGGACACGCGGAGCACTGGGATGGTCTGGGCGGCGCGAAACAGCGTGGAGTTGCGGCGTTGCTTCTGTCAGCCGCCACGGGCGGCGCTGTGGCCGTGGCAGCCGCCGGCGCGGTCGGGCCAGGGCGCCACCGACGCCCAGAAACGGCCGAGCGACCGTGCGGCGCGTGGATAAGGAGAAGCTGCAGCGCAGCGTCGAGCCAAGGAAGCACAGCCGAGTTTTGTCGCTGCGCTGGATGATCTGACGAAACTGACGAAACTGACGAAGTGTTGAACTGTCGACAGTTTCAGTTAACAGTTGACAGAACAGTGTAGGCTAGGTGTTTGATGAATTGATTCTGGTATTTGTGCAATGTCTCTGGAGCTGATTTTTGGTGGAGTGGCCTCTTGATGTATCTAGAGGCTGCATGATTTTTCACAGAATTTTTGGAAGAAGATAAATATGAATTTCACCAAATTTTGCAAATCTGGTCCAAAGTTGCAGCACGTGAAATTTGAAAATTTTGAACTATGGACTAGTGAAGCAAGATGGATCTAGGTTGTGGGTACTAAGGACTATTTAGGAGAGTTGGTTTGGAGTCAAATAACTAGATGAAAATGGTGGCTCCTTTGCAAATCATCAAGGTCCACTATAAAAGACAGAATTGTTTTTGGAATGAAATAAATAGGGGGAAATCCCAATAAGCTCACAACTTGCTGGAATTGATGAAATGCTTGTCCCATGGTGTGAAGAGAGTCTTTGAGAGGATTGTTCCTGTTGGAATCATGGCAAGATGAAGGTTGGAGGGAAGATAAGTCAAGGTTAAACTTGAGAATTTTAAAACAAGAAGTGGTGAACTCAAACAACTCCCTTTTGAATCTCAACTTGTGCTTGAGCCAAACACAAGAGGATAACTTCAAGGCCAAAAACCAAGCTTGAGAAGACACACAAACTTTGGCAAAAAGGGATTTTAGAAGGGCAAAAGAAAAGATCAAACAATCCCCTTCCAAAAGGCCAAAAGTTTGAAGGAACAACCAACTCAAAAATTTGGGGTGTTATAACAACCTCATGGTCTAAGGAAAAGATACTTGACATTGGAAAAGCTTTAGCATTACGAACTACACGATCTTGTGCTAGGCTTAGGATTGGGTCTTGTCCATCACATCATTCTCCTAATGATGTGATCTCGTTATCAATGACATCCAATGTCCATGGTCAGGAAACCGTAACCATCTATTGATCAACGAGCTAGTAACTAGAGGTTTACCAGGGATACGTTGTGGTCTATGTATTCACACATGTATCACCGTTTCCGGATAATAAAATTCAAGCATGAATAACAGACAATTATCATGAACAAGGAAATATAATAATAACCATTTTAGTATTGCCTCTAGGGAATATTTACAACAGTCTCCCACTTGCACTAGAGTCAATAATCTAGTTACATTGTGATGAATCGAACACCCATAGAGTTCTGGTGTTGATCATGTTTTGCTCGTGGAAGAGCTTTAGTCAACGTAGATCCGTATGCACTTTACAACTATCTATGTCTCCATCTTGAATATAATTCCGGATGGAGTTGAAACGGCGCTTGATGTGCTTGGTCTTCTTGTGAAACCTGGGCTCCTTGGCAATGGCAATAGCTCTAGTGTTGTAACAGAAGAGAGTCATCGGGCTCGACGCATTTGGAATAACTCCTAGGTCGGTGATGAACTCCTTCATCTAGACTCCTTCCTGTGCTGCTTCGGAAGCATCTATGTACTCCGCTTCACATGTAGATGCCGCCACGACACTTTGCTTGCAACTGCACCAGATGACTGCTCCTCCATTCAAAATGTGCACGTATCCGGTTTGTGACTTGGAGTCATCCAGATCTATGTCAAAGCTAGCATTGACGTAACCTTTTACGACGAGCTCTTCGTCACCTCCATAAACGAGAAACATATCCTTGGTCCTTTTCAGGTACTTCAGGATGTTCTTGACCGCTGTCCAGTGTTCCACACCGGGATCACTTTGGTACCTCCCCACCAAACTTATGGCAAGGTTCACATCAGGTCTGGTACACAGCATGACATACATAATAGAACCTATGGCCGAGGCATAGGGGATGACACTCATCTTTTCTCTATCTTCTGCCCTGGTCGAGCATTGAGTCGTGCTCAATCTCATACCTTGCAATACAGGTAAGAACCCTTTCTTGGACTGATCCATATTGAACTTCTTCAATATCTTGTCAAGGTATGTGCTTTGTGAAAGACCAATGAGGCGTCTCGATCTATCTATATAGATCTTGATGCCTAATATGTAAGCAGCTTCTCCAAGGTCCTTCATTGAAAAACTCTTATTCAAGTAGGCCTTTATGCTTTCCAAGAATTCTACATCATTTCCCCTCAGCAATACTACCCCTTGTTGGTACGGAGGGACGGAGGAGGCTAGGTTAGCCGAAAGATGGTTATAGGTTTAAGGACACAAGGTGACCCTGCTTTTTCAGGGTAAGAAGGGGTAGAGAAAATGCCTCGAGCCAAGGTCCGATTACCAAGCTAAAACGAAAACAAGACAAGAAATCAAGACCCGCCGTACTACAGGAAAAGGGCTGGTGGCCGACATTTGGGAAAGTCGGGCCGATCGGGTGTCTTCATTCAAGCGAGGGTACAGAGGAAGAACGAAACGAAGTGAGAGGCCGGGGGGCAGGGAAAAGAGTCGAGTCGATCGACCGGGAGAAGCAAAACGAAATCCGGATTTGGCCGAAAAAGATGCAACGTTATGGATACCATGACCGATCACCATCGAGAAAGAAGAATTTTGATAAATCACTTCGGGTGAGCGGGGCCTTCAAGTGGCCTCAATATGCCGGGGTTGGAAGCTTATCTGCCAGATACAGATGATACTTGCCACTACTTGACCGAAACTGGGACTTGAGGAGGAATGAAATTCTAAGGGAAATCAATCAACTAATTGAAATAGTGATATCGGTATCGGAACTCTGGAGAAGGGCCCGGCCTAAGCGCCCTCTTGAGACTTGGACTCGAAAGAGGGAAAGATTAGTGGGTCAATAACCAAGTTCCCTGATTGGATTCCAGTATCTGATCATCCAATCCACAACAAATCGAATGAAACCGCTTCGGATTTCTTTTGATGAAAACCCTTGTTCCGCTCTCGCTCGCCGCTACTAACGGGGTCTCGGTTGATTTTCCTTCCTTTAGCTACTCAGATGTTTCAGTTCGCTAAGTTTGAAAAGTCCAAAGAGCGCAGACTAGCCACGGAGCTTGAATACG
The DNA here is from genome assembly GCA_902687465.1 of Secale cereale. NCBI lineage: Eukaryota > Viridiplantae > Streptophyta > Magnoliopsida > Poales > Poaceae > Secale > Secale cereale. The sequence continues at coordinate 323,625,822 of LR738716.1, forward strand.
GTTTCCCGATCGGAGATCCATGGATCACAGAAAAATCTCTCCCCATGGCCTTTCAGACACTACTTATGATAATAAGAAATCCAAAGTACAGTGGCTATAGAAAGAAAGGAAGAGTTCGCAGAATAAGAAAAGAGAACTATTAAGAACTTGTAAAATAAGGATTAGGAATTAATTTGGGTTGCGCTATATCTATCAAAGAGTATACAATAATTATGGATTTGGTAAATCAAATCCATGCTCGAACGTTGTCCCTACCTACCGAGGAATCAAAAGTGTACGTAGAAAAAGCGAATTGTTTGGAGGGGAAGTCTACCCTTTTTAATGGATTCGGAGTCCATATTCAACATCCAATACCATTTCAAGTATTGGAGCCACTTCTCCATCTGATTCCGAAATCCGTTGCTTGTTCTTTCGGTAGCCTTCTTTCATTTTCGAATTTGCTTGCGAGCAGTCCTTGCATTAGTATGAGAAGCTAGTCAGAAAAAGGGGCACGCAGCTACGCGATTCTAACTGCTCTTGGCTTTTTCTACTAGAAACAGAGGAGAGCGAAAACTAAGTCAAAGGGGGAAGAGGTGTTTATGAGCATTATAAGTATCATCCATATATAATATGAGAAATGCTACAGAGCTCCCACTCACTTTCTTGTAAATACAGGCTTGTCCCCAAGTCTGTATAAACCCAAATGCTTTGATCACTTCATCAAAGCGAATGTTCTAACTCCGAGATGCTTGCACCAGCCCATAGATTGAGCGCTGGAGCTTGCATACCTTGTTAGCATTCTCAGGATCGACAAAACCTTTCGGCTGCATCATATACAATTCTTCCTTGAGGAAGCCATTAAGGAATGCTTTTTTGACGTCCATTTGCCATATCTCATAATCATAGAATGCGGCAATTGCTAACATGATTCGGACGGACTTCAGCATCGCTACGGGAGAGAAAGTCTCATCGTAGTCAATCCCTTGAACTTGTCGATAACCTTTAGCGACAAGCCGAGCCTTATAGATGGTCACATTACCATCCGCGTCAGTCTTCTTCTTAAAGATCCATTTATTTTCTATGGCGTGCCGATCATCAGACAAGTCCACCAAAAGTCCATACTTTGTTTTCATACATGGATCCTATCTCGGATTTCATGGCTTCAAGCCATTTGTTGGAGTCCGGGCCCGCCATCGCTTCTTCATAGTTCGAAGGTTCACCGTTGTCTAACAACATGATTTCCAGGACAGGGTTGCTGTACCACTCTGGTGCGGAACGTGTCCTTATGGACCTACGAAGTTCAGTAATAACTTGATCTGAAGCTTCATGATCATTATCATTAACTTCCTCCCTAGTTAGTGCAGGCACCACAGGAACATCTTCCTGCGTTGCGCTACTTTCCGGTTCGGAAGGGGTGACTGTCACCTCATCAAGTTCCACTTTCCACCCACTCACTTCTTTCGAGAGAAACTCTTTCTCCAGAAAGGATCCATTCTTGGCAACGAAGACCTTGCCTTCGGATCTGAGGTAGAAGGTATACCCAATAGTTTCCTTAGGGTATCCTATGAAGACGCATTTTTCTGATTTGGGTTCGAGCTTTTCAGGTTGAAGTTTCTTGACATAAGCATCGCAACCCCAAACTTTCAGAAATGACAACTTAGGTTTCTTGCCAAACCAAAGTTCATACGGTGTCGTCTCAACGGATTTAGACGGAGCCCTATTTAAAGTGAATGCGGCAGTCTCAAAAGCATAACCCCAAAATGATAGCGGTAAGTCGGTAAGAGACATCATAGATCGCACCATGTCCAACAGAGTACGATTACGACATTCGGACACACCATTACGCTGAGGTGTTCCAAGCGGTGTCAATTGTGAAACAATTCCAAAGTTCCTTAGGTGCGTGCCAAATTCGTGACTTAAATATTCTCCTCCACGATCCGATCGTAAGAACTTTATTTTTTTGTCACATTGATTCTCAACCTCATTCTGAAATTCCTTGAACTTTTCAAAGGTCTCAGACTTGTGTTTCATCAAGTAGACATACCCATATCTACTTAAGTCATCTGTGAGGGTGAGAAGATAACGATAGCCTCCGCGAGCTTCAACACTCATTGGACCGCACACATCGGTATGTATGATTTCCAATAAGTTGGTTGCTCGCTCCATTGTTCCGGAGAACGGAGTCTTGGTCATCTTGCCCAAGAGGCATGGTTCGCACGTGTCAAATGATTCATAATCAAGAGACTCCAAAAGTCCATCTGCATGGAGCTTCTTCATAAGTTTGACACCAATACGACCAAGGCGGCAGTGCCACAAGTATGTGGGACTATCATTATCAGCCTTACATCTTTTGGCATTCACACTATGAATATGTGTAACATCACGTTCGAGATTCACTAAGAATAAACCATTGACCAGCGGGGCATGACCATAAAACATTTCTCTCATATAAATAGAACAACCATTATTCTCGGATTTAAATGAGTAGCCATCTCGCATTAAACGAGATCCAGATACAATGTTCATGCTCAAAGTTGGTACTAAATAACAATTATTGAGGTTTAAAACTAATCCCGAGGGTAGATGTAGAGGTAGCGTGCCGACGGCGATCACATCAACCTTGGAACCATTCCCGACGCGCATCGTCACCTCGTCCTTCGCCAGTCTCTGCTTATTCCGCAGCTCCTTATTTGAGTTACAAATGTGAGCAACTGCACCGGTATCAAATACCCAGGAGCTACTACGAGCGTTGGTAAGGTACACATCAATAACATGTATATCACATATACCTTTGATGTTGCCGGCCTTCTTATCTGCTAAGTGTTTGGGGCAGTTCCGCTTCCAGTGACCTGTTCCCTTGCAATAAAAGCACCCAATCTCAGGCTTGGGTCCATTCTTTGGCTTGTTCCCGGCAACTGGCTTACCGGGCGCGGCAACTCCTTTGCCGCCCTTCTTGAAGTTCTTCTTACCCTTTCTTTTCTTGAACTTAGTGGTTTTATTCACCATCAACACTTGATGCTCTTTCTTGATCTCCATCTCAGCTGATTTCAGCATTGAATACACCTCGGGAATGGACTTCTCCATCCCTTGCATATTGAAGTTCATCACGAAGCTCTTGTAGCTAGGTGGGAGCGACTGAAGGATTCTGTCAACGACTGCTTCATCTGGGAGATTAATTCCCAACTCAGACAAGCGATTGTGCAACCCACACAATTTGAGTATATGCTCGCTGACAGAACTATTCTCCTCCATCTTACAACTGTAGAATGCGTTGGAGACGTCAGATCTCTCGACTCGGGCATGAGCTTGGAAAACCATTTTCAGCTCTTGGAACATCTCATATGCTCCGTGGTGCTCAAAACGCTTTGGATCTTTTCAGGCCCAAGATGCGATTCTATCCCGATCACGTGACACTTACGTGATTGGGGCACAACCGCATTTCGGGCGCTTAGCAAGATGGATATCATTACATCGCACCATTACATACATACATGGGGGATACAACAATACATACAAGTCACATGAATACAACAACATCAATACAAAGTATCCGACTACGGATACAAACATGAAAAGCAAAACGACATCCATCTGCTATCCCAGGCTGCCGACCCGGAACCTAACCCAAGACTGAAGAAGAAGAAGAAGAAAGAACTCCAACACAACGATCAACGCTCTCACGTCAAGACATCGGAATCCTGCACCTGCAACTGTTGTTGTAGTATCTGTGAGCCACGAGGACTCAGCAATCCCATAACCATGGGTAACAAGACTATCAAAGCTTAATAGGTAGGAAGAGGTAAAGTGCTGAGGTTGCAGCAGCGGCTAAGCAAAAATATGGTGGCTAACTTACGAGTACAAGAATAAGATGAACATCTACGCAAACGGTCGCAAACTAGTAGTGATCGCTAAAGATCCTGAACTACCTACGAGTCAAACATAACCCCACCGTGTTCTCTTCTCAAAGTGAAAAAAGACAGTCACGGTTACTCACACAGTTGTGTGTTTTACTTCGGATCCTCTGTCAAGTTTTCTACAACAGGACATTAACAAATTCCAATTTGCCACATAACCGCGGGCACGGCTTTCGAAAGATCATAACCCTGCAGGGGTGTCCCAACTTAGCCCATCACAAGCTCTCACGATCAGCTGAAGTGATAAATATAATATCATCACCTCTTATCTTAGGGAAATCCGATCAGGCTCGGCATCCCGATGCACAAGACATTTCGACAATGGTAAAACAAGTCCAGCAAGACCTTCCGGCGTGCCGACACCCTGACAGTAGCCGCGCGTATGTCGTCTCAGGCCACAACCGGATAGGTGATCCTACGGGAGCCAATCCTCGAGTTTCCCCGTGGTGGCCCCGTAGTCTCCCCATTTGGGACCAACACCATCAGCACTGACCCCCTGCTATGTAGAATAATCCTCGGGTAGCGCTAACTCCCTATGCAATTTAATTAATTAATTAAGTTGTTATTATGAGCAAATTAACACCAATGTTGGGCCTTGCTGGAGGAGTTTTATTCAAAGACGAAGTGTCAAGGGGTCCCCATATACCCAACCGTGTAAGGAACGCAAAATCAAGGAACATAATGCCGGTTTATCGTCTCCTAAGGTGGCATGAGTGGAACAAAACACCGAGCAAAAGGCCAAGCCTTCCACCCATGCCCAGTATATAGGTGTGTTAATAATAATAATAGATATTGTGATATTCCAACAACAAGTTCCCACATGGAACGATCTTCATCTTCACCTGCAACTAACAACGCTATAAGAGGGGCTGAGCAAGCGGGTAACATAGCCAAACAATGGTTTTTCTAGGAAGGTTTCAAAGGTTAGAGGTTCATGGCAACAAGGATAGGGGCTGACAATAATGATGGGTAGCGCGACATATAACGATAGCATCGAGACAACTAAGCAATGACAAAGATAGTAAAGGTATCCAAGGGTATGGTCATCTTGCCTGAGATCCCGCAAGGAAGAAGAACGGTTCCATGAAGAAGACGGAGAAGAAGCCTTGAAGAAGAACCACGGGTAGGCGAACGAATCCTCACGATTGCAACGGAACAAGCACTAACGAGAAGAAGCAAGCAATACGGTAAACACACAACACAAGATCATTACAATATGCTCAACCAAGTATGATGCAAAACAAGTCTACATATGAAGCACAGCAAGGCTATACATGAAGCACAACATGGCAAGGTAGGAAGCACAGAAAAACAACACAAGTCTATATGATGCAATACATGGCAAGGTATGATGCATGACAAGTCTATACAAGAAGCACAACAAGTCCATACAGGAAGCATTACATGGCAAGGTAGGAAGCACATCAAAACAACACAAGCCTATATATGATGCATTACATGGCAAGGTATGATGCATGACAAGTCTATACAGGAAGCAATACATTACAAGGTAGGAAGCACAGAAAACAACACAAGTTTATATAAGGAACACTCAAAACGGAGCAACGGGCTAAAAGATACACATGAAACAAGATATAACAACAAGCTGAAATTAACAGCCACATAGCAACTTTGGAGCAAGATATATATACTCTACAACACTCAAACATGGTGACAAGAAGCATGGACATGAAGTAGACATATCCTAGAGCAAACAAATCCATAGGAGGCATGGATCAATAGCAACAAGCTACAACATTTTGATCATGACACTAAAAACCTGACAGCAATAACAACATGGCATGTTTACAAGCATGTTTAAGTCAACACAAGGCATATCATGGAAAGTTAAATGCACCACATCAAAGACCAAATCATGGAGAATCTAAAACGTCTAGGCATGTGACATGGGGACAAACACAACAATAGCAACGAGCTCCTCAACTAAGCATCTCGTAACAAGTTACAAAACCTAACAGCCACATGCACTTTTGCAACAGAGATAAACATGGCAATATGAACTCTAACATGCATGCTATAGCAACCAACATGTAGAGCATCTCATGATGAACATTTTGACATGTCATTTGCATCATTTGGATAAACATGCACCAAGTTATCATATCTCAAACATAGCAACAAAATAACAAGTAGCAGCAGTTTATAACAAGTAGCACACTTGCAACAGATATTTGAGCAACTAGATGAACTCAAATGGGCATGGCACAATGGAAAAAAGTGTAGAGCATATCACCACGATCATTTTGACATATCATACACTCAATTTGGACATACACACAATTAATTACAAGCAGTCAAAGGTGCAACATTAAACTGACAGAAAAAGGACTTAGCAAAAATTACACTCAGGAAGAAAACACACAGCGGGCGTCGAATAGTATCTTGCACACAGGGCGAGGGTTAGGTGGGGCTTACCACGGGCCAAGGCCCAGTAGGCAGAGGAGGAGGGCCAGCCGACGAGGCAGGCTGAAGGGGGCGCCGGCCCACCTGGGCGGCTGGAGGCGGCTGGCCGCGCTGGAGCGGGCCGAGGAGAGGCGCGGGCCCACGCGGACGGGGAGGAGGCCCGAAGGGAGGCTAGGCCGGCGGGGGCCCATGCGGACGAGCGAGCCCACGCGCAGGCAGAGGCAAGCGGGACGAGCCTCCTGCTCGTTCCCGAGCCTGCCCATGGCGGCGGCGGGTCTGGCAACGGAGGGACGGCGCGACGGCGCCCTCGCCGGAGGAAGGGAGGCGGGGCGGTGCGGATCCGGGGGCGGCCGGCCCAGATCCGGCCGGTGGTGGCACGGCGGCGAGCTTCGGCGACGGAGGAACGGCTGCTGTCGGCGCGAGGCGGAGCGCCGGCGACGGAGGCGAATGGCGGCGGGGCCTGGAGGCGCGGGGAAGAGGCGCAGCGCTC
>LR738716.1:323634382-323650036 GCA_902687465.1 Secale cereale
TGTACTCCTGGTCCCAATGGACCTATTAATGGTGATGCTATAAAAACTACCAAACAGGTGAACCTTAAGGACACCACTACCACTTTACTTGATGCTCGTGACCTTGATTTTGATAATTGCACTCTTACAGAAGTTATTGATTTCCTTCACAAGATGTCTAGAGATCCCCGCACTAGCACGCTTAACGTTGCCTTCACAGAGCATATCACTAATGCTCTCATCGAAGCTAGGGAGGAGAAACTTAGAGTAGAAGCCTCCATACCTAGAAAGCTAGAAGATGGTTGGGATCCTATGATAAAAATTTATTTGAATGACTTCTCTTGTTATGCATTATGTGATGTTGGTGCTAGTACCTCTGTTATGCCCAAAAGAATATATGATATGCTTAAATTGAAACCTTATGATTCTTGTTCTTTTGGTATTCGTCTCGTTGATTCTTCCATAAAGAAACCTTTGGGGAGGATCGACGATGTTCTTATTGTTGTCAATGATAATTATGTGCCCGTTGATTTCACTATTATGGATATTGAATGTGATCCTTCATGTCCAATTATTTTGGGACGTCCCTTTTTGCGCACCGTTGGTGCTGTCATTGACATGAAAGAGGGTAATATAAAATTTCAGTTTCCTCTCAAGAAAGGGATGGAACACTTCCCTCGTAAGAAGGTTAAGTTACCTTTTGAGTCCGTTGTACGGGCTAGTTATTCTTTTACTCTTGATAAAACTTGATCTATGCATTATCCCTAGCTTAAAGGCATAAAAGAAAGCGCTTTTGGGAGGCAGCCCACATGAATAATTTTTTTGCTTTTATTGTGTCTTGATGTTGTTTACTGCTGTAGCATCATCATTGTATCTTTGCTTTTCATATTTGTGCCAAGTATAGCCTCTGATTGCTAGAAAGTTCAAAAGTTGTGAGGTGCTGTCCAGGAAACAGATTCTGTCCTTGGATAGAAAAATTCGTATAAAATCACCAGATCATCTTTTTGGTCTGAATTGTTTCGACAGCGTTCTCTATATAATTGTCTTTCGTGCTTCAGTTCTGAGTTTTTTTATTTGAGTTGCAGAAGTATCCCGAACAGGTCAATTACTGCCTGCTGTTCTGTTTTTCACAGATTCTGTCCTGTTTTGCCATACATTCACTTTGCTGTCGGTGTACTAAGGTAGGGGTACCCTAGTACCCCAACTTGTGCACGGGCAGCGGCAGCTCCCCGCGGCAGGGTTCACCACGCGCTTGCCGGAGACCTTCCTGCCCCTTATCTAGCCATTCAAAAACAAAGTATACAAGGCAGAAGACCAAGACCCCGGCAAGAGGAGCTTGCCGGGAAGGCCGTCCCAGGCTCGAGATTGCTTAACTAGCACGAGGCCCTGGCAAGAGGAGCTTGTCAGGACGAATAGAAGATTTTATCTTAGAAGACCCGGCAAGGGCTCGGGGAGCGGCAAGCTTCCGGGCCCGGCAAGGTCGAGATCCCCGGCAAGGTGCTTGCCGGGGGAGGTGCGCTGTGTGCCCGCGCTCCAGCTCATCGGCCCACGCGTCGCCCTGGGGCCACTCCAGGGACGCGTGGCGGATGGCTGTGCAGCCTGGGGGACACGGTGGCACTCCACGGCAGTGGATCCATCGCCGTGGCAGACGGAGACGCAACGGCGGGAGCTTTTGGGGTCGACGGCGACGGGCATTAAATGCCCTTGTCCCCCACTGTTAAAGTAGGTATAGACCACTGTTCTGTACTGTAGCTCCACTGTTCCCGCACTGTTACAACTACCACCTCTTTTACATTTTTACCCCTTTCTCCTACGTTGACACCTGTCGGTGACCCCTTGCACTATAAAAGGAGGCCCATGCACAACGTGGGGGGGGTTCGCAACTTAGATTACTCTCACGCACGGTGTAGCTGCTTCTTCAAGCTCCCGAGCGCTCAACTCAATACACAACCAAGCAGGAGTAGGGTTTTACGCATCCGTGCGGCCCGAACCTGGGTAAAACTGCCCGCGCGTCTGCCTCGATCTGCTCTTCGTGCTCCCTCCGCCCTCGTACCGCACAGACAAGGGGCTCCGGTCCCATAGGTGTTCGTGGCGGACAGTTTCCCCCGACATCTTTGGCGCGCCAGGTAGGGGGCGTCGAGGTTGTGCGAACCTGATCCGGCGTTCGCGCGGGCGCATTCTCCATCAACCTCTCCAAGCTTCATCAACAACTTCATCAGCGACAACTCCATGGCCCCGAAGAAGAAGCCTTCGGAGGTCGGGGGCCCGTCTGCGTCTCATCCGCCGCCACCAGAGCCAACGGTGGGCGGGGGAGACGCCGTCGGAAGGGTGGTTGCCGGCGAGGACACTCACGGCGCCACCAGATCCAAGAACAAGACGGACGACCGGACTTCGGTCTCCGTAGACGCGCCGCGTCCATCACAGCACACAACGACCCCGCAGCGCCATACCACGGGAGGTGGTATCCGCTTGCTGGGACAAGGCCATACTGGAGGTTCGCGGGACGCCCCGGACCCCCGTCCGGGCACAAGCAAAGCGAAGGCGCCGGCACGGGACCCCGCTCCTTCTAACGTCGTTAGAAGTCCGAGCGTATCCCGCTCCTCGCACCGCTCGCCCGCGTTCCCCACTACTCCGGCAGAAGCGCTCGCAAGGGCGCAGCTGCTCCTCGATTTTCCTCCAGCGGCCGACAAGGCCGAGGAATGGAGGGCCACTATCCGGAGCCTGATAGACTTCGCCAACAACGACTCTCCGCAACAGCCGTCGGCCTCACGGCCGCGGCAGGCCGAGAAGACGAAGCCTATCGGCGACAAGACTGCCGGGGGTGCGACAAGCGTGCACTCCCCGCCGCAGAAGCAGAAGACGCCGCCCCGCTGGAACAACCCCGACGACGGCTCCACAGCCTCGTCGGACCCGCGGGCCCGTCGGGACCAGCGCCAGGTCCTCGACGACCGGCGAGATGAAGACGCTCGGACCACGATCGAGCGCCGCCGAGAAGCTCGGCGACAATCCGACAAGAGAGCTGGGAACGCCGTCGACGCACCCGCGCCCGGTGAACCAGGCGACTTGCCGTATGCGGCAGGCTGCCCTGCGTTCACCCGCGAGCTGCGGCGCGTCCAGTGGCCCAGCATGAAGAACTTTAAGCCCGACGTACCGGAGAAGTACGACGGCAAGACGCACCCCTCGGAGTTTCTCAGCGTCTACACCATAGCAGTGCAAGCTGCCGGGGGGCGCGACGAGAAGATCCTAGCCAACTACTTCCCGCTCGTGCTGAAGCCGAACGTCCGTTCGTGGCTCATGCACTTGCCGGAAGGCTCTATCTCTTCTTGGGCCGACCTCTGCCATCAGTTTGTTGGCGCCTTCACCGGCGGCCACAAACCCCATGGCCAGGAGAGCGATCTCCACATTTTGGCCCAGAAGGAAGGCGAACCCCTGCGCAAGTATATCCAACGTTTCAGTCGGGTACAGCACAACATCCCCGACGTTCACCCTGCTGCGGTTATCAGCGCGTTCCATCAGAACGTGCGTAACCGCCGCATGCGTGAGGAGATGGCGATGACCAAGATCAGGGACGTCAGCGAGCTCTACGCTCTTGCCGACAAGTGCGCCCGTGCCCTTTCCCCCGTCGCCGCCTTGCGGAGACGCTTTGCCGGGGACTCCTTCGGGCTTGCCGGGGGCGGGGAGCTCTCCGACGAGGAGAGGTCGTCGGCGTACAACTCTGTCGATCCGCCGGAGTCTTCGGCCTCCTCCTCCTCCTCCTCCTCGGCCTCGGCCGGCTCGCTGGACCCAGCACCCAGCGATGCGGTCCTCTTCCCCTTGTCGCTTCCGCCCCTCGCGGCGCCTCTGCTTCCTCCGGCGGTGCCCTCCATTGCCGCGGCCTCCGTTGCGATCCCACTGATCCCGGAGTGCCTCAGCGAGGGGATCACGGCGAGCGCGTCGGGAGGGAGCTTTAGCAGCTTGCGAATCTCCTCCCTATCCGCCTGGCTGGAGGCATCCGCGGCTTCCGCCTCCGCGGGTGTGTATCCAAAGTTTCCCGCCGCCGCGGCTGCGGCGACTTCTTCAGCACGAGAAGCTATGTAAGCAATCTCTTGGTCGGTGGTGGCCCGCGTGTGCAGCTTGAGATCGTCCTTCTTCTCCAACACCTCCACAAGGCGGTCGTAGAACTCAAGGACGTCGATAGGCTTGGGCGCAATCCACGTGCGCTCCACTCCATGAGAGTCGCACGCGGGCATCATGGCGACAAGGCGATCCCGGGCGCTGCTGGCGCAGAGCGGCACCACTCCCCGGGGAGCGCGGAACCACTCGGGGTGTGCCGGGTCGAACTTGAAAAGTTCCCTGACCATACCCCGCAGCTCGAGCGTTGTGAAGTTAAAATTGAGGCCGGGGCGCAGCCTCATGATGTCTGCCGGGCCGCCATATTGCCACGCCGGCCTTTTCCGGTCTTGGAGGGGGGCGATCCGGCGACGAAGAAAGTCAGCGCCCACTTCAGCGACAGACAGCGGCGCCATCCGAAGACGCATGATTCTGGCGAGAGCGATATCCAGCTTGGAATCGTCGGAATCGAAGTTACTCCAATCCCTGCCGCGCACGATGGGCGATGTGCGCGGCGCGGTGAAGTGTTGCGGCCGCTCCTCGACGACCCAGCACCACTCCGCGCGCCACTCTTCCCACTTGCCGCGGAGCTCCCCCGGCAAGTAGGATAATTTCTTATTCAGCCTAAACACCCAAGAGATTCCTCCGGAGAGGGGGGCGTCGGCCTCTACTCTGGGGATGAAAAAGTGCCTAAAGAGAGCTACGTTGGGCTGGATTCCTACGAAGTTTTCGCACATGTGTGCGAAAACGGACATGGTGAGGATGGCGTTGGGAGTGAAGTCGAGGAGGTGGAGGCCATAGGTATTCATGATATCGCAGAAAAAGTTTGAGAAGGGAGGGCACAGACCGCAGTGGAAGAAGGCTGCGAAAAAGTAATACCCGCCGGGGTAGTGGTCCTTGGCGACGGCCGGGTAGACGCGCGTGCGGGGGTGCGCCGGGGTCTCCTTGGCCCAGAACAAATAATATTTGTTCCAAAGTTCCCGCACGCCGAGCTTCGGCGCGAAGACAATGTGCTCCTTCCGGTACGCGGCGAGCTTCGCCGCCTGATCTGACTTCTCCCGCTTGGACTTCTCCGACTTCGCCTTGTCGGTCTTTGGGGCCATGGCGGATGCGGTGGAAGGAAGGGGACGAAGAGCTTGGTGGTGGCGGAGGAGTAGAGGCGAAGCGCAGAGGAATCTGAGGAAGAAGACGATGGCAATGAGTGCGCAGGGAGGGGAACCGCGCCGCTCTCTCTGCTTTTATGGGAGAGTGGGGGGCGTTTCGCCCTTCCCATTAAAGAAATCGTGGGCACGTCCCATCCCACGGCGCCGCAATCGACGCGTGCCGTTGCCGTGGGGTGCGGCGGGTATGGAAGTGGATTCGGCGCGCCGCGGGCCGCGGGTGCCCGTGCACTGTTTTGGGCCTGGCCCAACAGCGCTCGGCACCGTGTGTGGCCCAGGCCCGGGGGCTCCTGTCGGTGTACTAAGGTAGGGGTACCCTAGTACCCCAACTTGTGCACGGGCAGCGGCAGCTCCCCGCGGCAGGGTTCATCACGCGCTTGCCGGAAACCTTCCTGCCCCTTATCTAGCCATTCAAAAACAAAGTATACAAGACAGAAGACCAAGACCCCGGCAAGAGGAGCTTGCCGGGAAGGCCGTCCCAGGCTCGAGATTGCTTAACTAGCACGAGGCCCTGGCAAGAGGAGCTTGTCAGGACGAATAGAAGATTTTATCTTAGAAGACCCGGCAAGGGCTCGGGGAGCGGCAAGCTTCCGGGCCCGGCAAGGTCGAGATCCCCGGCAAGGTGCTCGCCGGGGGAGGTGCGCTGTGTGCCCGCGCTCCAGCTCATCGGCCCACGCGTCGCCCTGGGGCCACTCCAGGGACGCGTGGCGGATGGCTGTGCAGCCTGGGGGACACGGTGGCACTCCACGGCAGAGGATCCATCGCCGTGGCAGACGGAGACGCAACGGCGGGAGCTTTTGGGGTCGACGGCGACGGGCATTAAATGCCCTTGTCCCCCACTGTTAAAGTAGGTATAGACCACTGTTCTGTACTGTAGCTCCACTGTTCCCGCACTGTTACAACTACCACCTCTTTTACATTTTTACCCCTTTCTCCTACGTTGACACCTGTCGGTGACCCCTTGCACTATAAAAGGAGGCCCATGCACAACGTGGGGGGGGTTGGAAACCTAGATTACTCTCACGCACGGTGTAGCTGCTTCTTCAAGCTCCCGAGCGCTCAACTCAATACACAACCAAGCAGGAGTAGGGTTTTACGCATCCGTGCGGCCCGAACCTGGGTAAAAACTGCCCGCGCGTCTGCCTCGATCTGCTCTTCGTGCCCCCTCCGCCCTCGTACCGCACAGACAAGGGGCTCCGGTCCCATAGGTGTTCGTGGCGGACAGTTTCCCCCGACATCTTTGGCGCGCCAGGTAGGGGGACGTCGAGGTTGTGCGAACCTGATCCGGCGTTCGCGCGGGCGCAATCTTCATTAACCTCTCCAAGTTTCGTCAACAACTTCATCAGCGACAACTCCATGGCCCCGAAGAAGAAGCCTTCGGAGGTCGGGGGCCCGTCTGCGTCTCATCCGCCGCCACCAGAGCCAACGGTGGGCGGGGGAGACGCCGTCGGAAGGGTGGTTGCCGGCGAGGACACTCACGGTGCCACCAGATCCAAGAACAGGACGGACGACCGGACCTCGGTCTCCGTGGACGCGCCACGTCCATCGCAACATACGACGACCCCGCAGCGCCATGCCACGGGAGGTGGTATCCGCTTGCTGGGACAAGGCCATACTGGAGGTTCGCGGGACGCCCCGGACCCCCGTCCGGGCACAAGCAAAGCGAAGGCGCCGGCACGGGACCCCGCTCCTTCGAACGTCGTTAGAAGTCCGAGCGTATCCCGCTCCTCGCACCGCTCGCCCGCGTTCCCCACTACTCCGGCAGAAGCGCTCGCAAGGGCGCAGCTGCTCCTCGATTTTCCTCCAGCGGCCGACAAGGCCGAGGAATGGAGGGCCACTATCCGGAGCCTGATAGACTTCGCCAACAACGACTCTCCGCAGCAGCCGTCGGCCTCACGGCCGCGGCAGGCCGAGAAGACGAAGGCTATCGGCGACAAGACTGCCGGGGGTGCGACAAGCGTGCACTCCCCGCCGCAGAAGCAGAAGACGCCGCCCCGCCGGAACAGTCCCGACGACGGCTCCACAGCCTCGTCGGACCCGCGGGCCCGTCGGGACCAGCGCCAGGTCCTCGACGACCGGCGAGATGAAGACGCTCGGACCACGATCGAGCGCCGCCGAGAAGCTCGGCGACAATCCGACAAGAGAGCTGGGAACACTGTCGACGCACCCGCGCCCGGTGAACCAGGCGACTTGCCGTACGCGGCAGGCTGCCCTGCGTTCACCCGCGAGCTGCGGCGCGTCCAGTGGCCCAGCATGAAGAACTTTAAGCCCGACGTACCGGAGAAGTACGACGGCAAGACGCACCCCTCGGAGTTTCTCAGAGTCTACACTATAGCAGTGCAAGCTGCCGGGGGGCGCGACGAGAAGATCCTAGCCAACTACTTCCCGCTCGTGCTGAAGCCGAACGTCCATTCGTGGCTCATGCACTTGCCGGAAGGCTCTATCTCTTCTTGGGCCGACCTCTGCCATCAGTTTGTTGGCGCCTTCACCGGCGGCCACAAACCCCATGGCCAGGAGAGCGATCTCCACATTTTGGCCCAGAAGGAAGGCGAACCCCTGCGCAAGTATATCCAACGTTTCAGCCGGGTACAGCACAACATCCCCGACGTTCACCCTGCTGCGGTTATCAGCGCGTTCCATCAGAACGTGCGTAACCGCCGCATGCGTGAGGAGATGGCGATGACCAAGATCAGGGACGTCAGCGAGCTCTACGCTCTTGCCGACAAGTGCGCCCGTGCAGAAGAGGGGAGGAAACTCCCCGGGGAGGATGCTGGCGCAGGGGGAAGCGACAGCGACGACGCCGCCCCGGCAAAGAAGAGCCGGCGGCGGAACAACAGGAAGAAGGGCAAGAAGGAAGTGCTTGCCGTCGAGAAGTCCGGCAAGGAGGCCCCCGCCAAGCAAGCGCAGGCTGGCGGCTCCGGCAAGGAGACTGCCCCTGCGGCGGCGGCCGACAAGCCGGGTAGCTCCGACAAGCAATACTGTAAGATTCACCGCACCAAGGGTCACGATCTCTCCAACTGCAAGCGCGTCGAGTATCTCGTCGAGCAGCAAAAAGCTGAGTACGAGAGGCGCGACAAGGAGAAGGCCCAAGGTGGCGGGGAAGAGCCCAGCAAGAAGCGGCCATTCAATGGCCGGGGAGGACGCCGCGGCAAGGCTAAGCAGCGGCAAGGAGACCGACCTCCCCGGGGCCGCGACAACGACGAAGACGACGATGAAGACATGGAGGACGACGAGAACAGCGAGCAGGAGTTCCAGAAGGCCACGGAGGTCCTGTGCGTCGACGGTGGCGCCTCTCTGCACACCTCCCACCGCCAGCTGAAACAGTGGGTGCGTGAGGTGAATGCAGCGGAGCCGCCCGTGGAGTCGCGCAGGCTCCTCAAATGGTCCAGCACGCCCATCATTTTTGACCTCGAGGATCACCCTGACCGCACCACGGCGGTCGGGTGCTTGCCGATGCTGGTTTCCCCCACCATCCGCAACCTCAAGGTCACCAAAATGTTGGTTGACGGCGGGGCCGGGCTGAACTTGATCTCCTCTGCTGTGATCAAGAAACTCCAGATTCAGGACGGCGAGCTCGAAGAGACCGGTTCATTCCAAGGAATCAACCCGGGAAGGAGTAAGCCCAAGGGAAAGATTACTCTGCCGGTGACCTTTGGCGGGGAGCTCAACTTCAGGACTGAGCGCATCACCTTTGACGTTGCCGATATTCCATTGCCCTACAATGGGATACTCGGCCGTCCCGCCCTCGCCAAGTTCATGGCAGCTTCCCACTATGCCTACAACGTGCTGAAGATGCCGGGGCCGATAAGCGTCATCACTGTCCACAGCGACAAGAAAGATGCGCTTATTTGCGCCGACAAGATTTACCGGGATGCGGCAGCTGCGGCCGAGAAGGATACTCTTGCCGCTGAAGCTCCCGGGGGGAAGAAGACGAAGACCAAGTCCGGCAAGTGCTCTGGGACCCACTCCGGCAACCGCACCTCTTCGGAGTGCTGCGCCGCCGTCGAGGACGTTCCATCGAGCTCCACCGGCAAGAGCAAGAAAGGAATGGCTGCTCCTCCGGCAACCAAGAAAGTGTCCGCAAAGGAGGATGGCACTGGTGGTACCTTCACCATCAGTGCCACCCTTGATAGCAAATAGGAAAGCGCGCTCGTCGCCTTCCTGCGGGCGAATGTCGATGTGTTTGCTTGGCAACCATCTGACATCCCCGGTGTTCCCAGGAAGGTGATTGAGCACAAGCTTGCTGTCTGCCCTCATGCGCGGCCCATTAAGCAAAAAGTGAGGAAGCAAGCCGTGGAGCGCCAAGAGTTCATCAATGAGGAGATCAAGAAACTAGAGGCAGCAGGCCTAGTTAGAGGTGTGATCCATCCGACGTGGTTGGCAAACCCAGTCGTCGTGCGCAAAGCCAACGGGAAGTGGAGACTGTGTATAGACTTCACTGATGTCAATAAAGCATGTCCCAAGGATCCCTTCCCTTTGCCGCGCATTGACCAGATCGTTGACTCCACTGCCGGATGTGAGCTACTCTGCTTTCTTGATGCATACTCAGGCTATCACCAGATTTTCATGGCTAAGGAAGACGAAGAGAAGACTGCATTTATCACTCCATGTGGCACCTATTGCTTTATCCGCATGCCATTTGGACTGAAAAATGCAGGCTCAACTTTTGCAAGGGTAGTGTACACTGCTTTTGAGCCACAGATCCACAGGAATGTAGAAGCCTACATGGATGACATCGTGGTGAAGAGCAAGAACAAAGAAACGCTGATTCAAGACATAGAAGAAACGTTTCAGAACCTGCGCAGGATACAACTCAAGCTGAACCCCGAGAAGTGCGTCTTTGGAGTTCCCTCCGGCAAGCTTCTCGGGTTCTTTGTATCACAGAGGGGGATTGAAGCCAACCCCGACAAGATCAAAGCCATCGAGCAGATAGAAGCTCCAAAGCGCGTCAAGGATGTCAGAAGGCTTGCAGGTTGCGTTGCTGCCCTCAGTAGGTTCATTTCAAAATCCGCAGAACGCGCCCTACCTTTCTTCAAAATCTTGAAGAAGGCAGGTCCCATGAAGTGGACTCCGGAAGCGGAGGCGGCGTTGCAGGATTTGAAACGGTACCTGTCCTCCACTCCTATACTTGTCGCACCTAAACCACAGGAAAAGTTGTTGCTATACTTAGCGGCAACCAACCAGGTGGTTAGTGCTGCGTTAGTAGCGGAGAGGGAGTCCGACGAGGAGACAGCATCACCGGCAAGCGAATCTAGCGACAAGCAGGGGGCTGTCCCGACAAGCTCTGGCCCCGACAAAGAAGACTCTGCGCAGGAACAAGGAGAAGTGCGGAAGAAGATGGTGCAGCGCCCAGTGTATTTTGTAAGTTCCCTTCTCCAGGGAGCTAGATCAAGGTACTCTGGTGTGCAAAAATTGCTTTTCGGCCTCCTCATGGCTTCAAGAAAGCTGCGCCACTACTTCCAAGCCCATGAGATAACGGTGGTCACTCGCTTTCCATTGAAGAGGATATTGCACAATCCAGAGGCAACAGGCAGGATCGTCGAGTGGGCACTGGAACTGTCAAGCTTCGGACTCAAGTTTGAAAGTACTTCAACCATACAGAGCCGAGCTTTGGCAGAATTCATTGCTGAATGGACCCCAACGCCCGACGAGGAAGTTCCAGAAACAAGTGTACCCGTACAAGAAGCTACAAGTGAATGGGTAATGTATTTTGATGGTGCCTTCTCATTGCAAGGCGCCGGTGCTGGCGTGGTACTCATCGCGCCCACCGGAGAACACCTCAAATATGTTATCCAGATGCACTTTCCCAGGGAGCAGGCGACAAACAACACCGCAGAATATGAAGGCTTGCTTGCCGGCCTCAGGATTGCGGCCGAACTTGGGATCAGGAAGCTGATTGTGCGGGGCGATTCTCAGCTGGTGGTCCGACAAGTTAACAAAAGCTATCAGAGTCCTTTGATGGAAGCATATGTCGATGAAGTGAGAAAGCTTGAAGAGCACTTTGAAGGTTTGCAGATGGAGCACGTCCCAAGAGCCCAAAATGAGATTGCAGATGGCCTTTCAAAGTGCGCCGCAATGAAGTTACCTGTGGAACCAGGGACCTTTTTGCTCAAGCTGACTCAACCATCAGTTACACCATCAATTGGGCAGTCCAAGAAGAGAAAGTTGGTCTCCGGCGACTACTTGCCGGCGGATCTTCCTGAACCCGCCGCCAAGGTTCCCAGGATCAACGACAACGCTGAGGAACAGTTTGCTCCTGCAAGCCCTCGGGCTTGTGCAGTTGAAGCAAGTGTTCCCGACAAGCCTCGCCCCGGCGAGCTTGCCGGGGGACCGCCAGCTCCGACAGGACCAGAGGTCTTTGCCGTAGAAGCTGGGGTTCCCGCAGCGGCCCTCGAGCCTTTAGTCCTTGCCGTCGAGCCCCGGGCTCCGGCATGGGCACAGCAGATCGTTCGTTTTCTGCAAACTGGAGAACTTCCCGACGACCCTCAAGAGATAGAGAAGATAACCAGGCAGTCAAGTATGTATCAGTTTGTGGATAACGAGCTGTACAGAAGAAGACTCAATGGTGTCAGGTTGAAGTGCATCTCCAGGGAAGATGGACAGAAGCTGTTGGCAGAAGTACACGGAGGCATATGCGGCCACCACATTGGCGCAAGGGCACTTGCCGGGAAAGCTTTCCGGCAAGGGTTCTTTTGGCAAGAAGCCCTCCAAGATGCAACTGCACTAGTAACCAAGTGTGAAGCGTGCCAGTTCCATGCAAAGCAAATTCATCAGCCAGCTCAAGCTCTCCAAACAATCCCTTTGTCCTGGCCCTTCTCGGTCTGGGGGCTCGATATCCTCGGCCCTTTCCCTCGCGCTGTCGGGGGCTTTGAGTACTTGTATGTTGCAATCGACAAGTTCACAAAGTGGCCAGAAGTGGAGCCAGTGAGAAAGGTGACAGCATAGTCAGCGGTCAGGTTCTTCAGGTCGATTGTTTGCCGTTTCGGGATCCCTAACAGGATCATCACCGACAACGGTACGCAATTCACTAGTCGCACCTTCATGCAGTACGTCCAAGACCTTGGCGCCAAGGTCTGTTTCGCTTCTGTTGCTCACCCGAGGAGCAACGGCCAAGCGGAGAGGGCAAATGCTGAAGTGCTGCGCGGACTCAAGACAAGGACCTTTGACAGGCTGCGCAAGTGCGGAAAGAATTGGATAGAGGAGCTCCCGGCGGCTCTTTGGTCAATCAGAACGACACCAAATCGAGCCACCGGACAGACACCTTTTGCTCTAGTCTATGGAGCAGAAGCAGTTCTCCCCACGGAACTCGTATACGGATCTCCTCGAGTGCTCGCTTATGATGAGCTCGAGCAAGAGCAACTGCGGCAAGATGACGCATTGCTCCTTGAGGAGGGACGTCTCCAGGCTGCTGTACGAGCTGCTCGATACCAGCAAGCCTTGCGTCGCTACCATAGCCGCAAAGTCAAGGCCAGGAGTCTCGAGGAAGGCGACCTTGTTCTTCGGCGTGTTCAGTCCGCCAAGAATTCCAACAAGTTGACGCCGAAGTGGGAAGGCCCTTATCGGGTGAGACAAGTTACGAGGCCCGGCGCTGTCCGCCTCGAGACCGAAGAAGGCTTACCGGTGAGCAACTCCTGGAACATAGAGCATCTTCGCAAGTTTCACCCCTAAGGCGCGGTTGCCGTGATCCGCTCCGGCAACCACCTTTTGTACAAGCCTTGCCGCTGTTGCATGTAACCCTTTGTACAAAGCCGGGCGCAGACCCCGTGCATCAGTAAAGATTTCGTGTTTTCACATCGATTGCCTTTCGCATGCTTCTCTTTGCTATTTGCATGTTTTATTTGGCATTTGATGCAACACTTAGACATTCGGTAAGCGCTATTACGCCGAAAGGCAATATGCTTGTTTCCCTCTCCTTTTCCTTTTTCACTTAAGCAGAAGGAACGTTCCTCGCGCACAAGTTTGCCGGGGGGGAAGGAGATGGAGGAGGAACTAAGTGCCGTTCAAGTAAGAAGAGCCTTACCGGAAAGCGGACAACATGAGCAAGCAGCATATGAAAGATAAGTTGTTAGAAGTTGACCAGTTCAAATTTTAAATTTTGGTTGTCTTCCTTGAACGATCACACTTTGTATGGAAAACCTGTGCGCGGAGGAACCTACCCGTGGCTTGCCGCACCCTTATCTTGTCTTCGAGTCCACTCAACGATTTAAGTGAGCTGCGACAAGTGTCGCGCCCTTGCTTCGTTTCCGAGTACACTCAGCAAGCTAAGTGCGTTGCGACTTGCTGCGGCGAGGTTGCTTGCCGGCGAGGACCTTTGCCAGCAGGCTGCTCAGGGTCCAGCGCTCAGCGCTCGCGGCAAGGGCCCCTTGCCGGCAAGCTCCCCGGGAGCGTAGGGTGACAAACATACAAAGTCAAAGATGGGAACAAGGAAGATAACATTGCACTGATTGATTGAAGTAAAGCAAATATCTTACAAGGATAACTTGTCGCAATGGACTAATGAGTTCATAACATAACGTGCAGCAACAAAAAGATAAAGATAAATGGGGCCCTAGTCTACGCGGTCGCCCTCCTTCCTGCCAAGCTTTGCCACCTTGGCGATGATATGGCCGACCTGCTCCTTCAGGGCCTCCGTGTTTGCATCCGCCGGCAAGCTGCGAAGAACGTTCGTGAGGTTGATCCCCGGGTTGCGGAACACGATCTTCGTCAAGACCCGCTCCAGAGTTCCTGCGCAGAGACGGCGCGACTCCTCGGCCAGCTGCGCGGGGATGCGGTTCCGGAGACCTGCAAGGGCCGGAGCGACGCCTCTGAAGAAGAGGCTGAGCTTGGCGCTGTGCGGGAGGTCTGGATCCGGTGAGTAGATAAGATGTTCGACCTTCAAAGCAAGCAACTCCTGGTCAATGTTGGATGCAGAAGAAACCAGCTCTTCGGTCCACACCTCGATAGTCTGCCGGAAGAGCTCGGAGGCCTTGTTAACGCTCTCCATCAAGTTTCGCTCCTTGCGGAGCTCATCCTTCAGCTTTGCCTCCTGGGCCCGGGCAGCATCAAGCGATTCCTTCAGGGTGGAGACCTTCAGCTCCAAGTCTTCAATGGAATCCTTGGCGGCCTTCAGCTCGTCACCCCTCTGGGACAAACTCACCTGGAGCTCTGAGTTGGTGTGAGCATCCTTCTCGCGCTCCAGGATGAGCGCGGCAACCTTCTCGGCGCTCACCTTCACCGCCTTCTCCAGTTGTTCAACCTTGGCGGCAAGCTCCTTCTTGGCGTCTTCCGCGGCAGCAGCAGCGGCTTTCGCCTCCTTCAGCTCCCCGCCAAGGGCAGCCTCGCGAGCGGCAAGGTCCTCCTCATGGGAGTCGAGATCCACCTTCCGCTGCGCGAGCTCTCCTTCTCGCCGGGACATCTCCACCCCGGCGAGCCGTTGCTGTTCTTCAGCCTCGGCTTTCTCCAAAAGCCACTCTTGATATTCACCGGCGAGACGCTCGCGCTCCTCCGCCACCTCGCGGAGGCCCGCCTTGTGGGCAGCGCTGAGCTCCGCCGCACGCTTCTCCATTTCGGCGGCGGCCTGGGCAGCAAGGGCTTCCCGGGAGGCAAGCTTCGCCTGCCTGGCCCGGTAAAGGGCCAGGAGTTGGTGGAGAAGCTTCTCCTCCTCGGGCCCATCTCCTTCGCCGGGCGCCTCGACGACTGTCAGACCCGCGGAGGCGAGGACTTCTCCGTCAAACGCCTCGCCCTCCGCGGGAGCTCTTGATGAAGACCCCCAAGGCATTTGGATAAAGACGCCATTGGGGGCACGAAGATAGTACGCCTGCTTCTCGCCGGTGGAGGGGCCGGCGGCCGGTGTAGCATCCGGTGCTCCCGCCACCTCCGGGTCGGCGGTGCGGTCGCCGTCCCCCTCCCCGGTCGCGGCGTCAGCGGCCGGAGTGGCCTCCTGCGCGGCCGGCTCGGTGGCCTCGGTCGCCTCCTCGGTGGCCTCGGCCATCTCCACGACGACGGGAACGTCATCGCCGCCGCCCTGCGCGCCCTCCTCATCCTCGATATTGATGACCTCGGTCTCCATCGGCGCGGGAGGAGGAGGAGGAAGATCTAGGAGAAGAAGAAAAAGAAGTTCAAAATCAAGCAAAGATCCAAAAAGAAGCAAAGTCAAGAAAACCAAGTACAGAACGTACCTTGGCGGACGTCCTCTGCGGCGGGCTCCCTTGCTGGGGAGCTCGGCCTTGGCGGAGTGACCGTCCTCGCCGGGCTGCTCGCCCTTGGCGGGGTACTCTGCCTTGGCGGAGTACCCGCCCTTGGCGGAGCGCTCTCCCTTGCCGGAGAGTTTTGCCTTGCCGGGGACGGCGGGGCCTGCAGCTCCTCGGTGACGGTCTCCGGGCGCTCTTCCCGCTGCGGCTCCACCTCTGCACAAGAGAAGATAGAAGAACCAAGACATTCAAAAAAA
>LR738716.1:323658174-323674482 GCA_902687465.1 Secale cereale
AGGGCTTGTTGTAAATGATCCCAAAATTTGGAGATGAACTGAGTGCCTCTGTCGGATATTATAGTCTTTGGAACTCCATGTTGGCATACTATACGGGCGAGGTAAAGATTGGCAAGCTTTTGGGTGGTGTGGGTTGTCTTGACTGGAATGAAGTGTGCCACCTTGGTCAGTCTATCTGTGATGACCCATATGGCATCATTTCCGTGCTGTGACCGTGGCAGTCCAACAATAAAATCCATCCCAATATCGTCCCATTTCCACTCAGGTATCTTGTTTGGTTGTAACAGTCCTGCGGGTTTTTGGTGCTCGGCTTTAATGCGTTGACATGAATCACAACATGCAATGTATGTGGCTATATCTCTCTTCATACCGTGCCACTATCTGTCTTCATACCGTGCCACCAAAATCTTTCTTCAATGTCCTTGTACATTTTGGTCCCTCCAGGATGGATTGAATACGGGGCGGTGTGGCTCTCTGCTAGAATTTGTTGTTTGAGGTCTTCGCTATTGGGTACGCAAAGCCTGTCTCCGAACCATAATATTTCCTCACTGTCTATGGTAAATTCCGAGGCCTTGCCCTGACTTATTTTTCTTTTTATACCTTCAATGCTGGGGTGTCCATGCTGAGCCTTCTTAATTTGTTCTATTAGTGTAGGCCATATTTCCATATTTGACACTCGCCTTCAGTGACCATCATTAAGTTGAGCTTAGCGAATTCCTGCTGAAATTCGGGTCTCAGGTTTTGTAGGCTGCCGTTGTCCGGGTTGGGGTTACGACTGAGAGCATCTGCTACTACGTTTGCCTTTCCTGGGTGATAGTGGATGCCAACGTCATGATCTTTTACTAGTTCCAACCAGCGTCGTTGTCGTAAATTGAGTTCTGGTTGTGTGAAAATATATTTGAGACTCTTATGGTCCGTATATATTTCACAACAATTCCCAAGTAAGAAGTGTCTCCATTCTTTGAGTGCATGAATGACTGCTGCCAATTCCAAATCGTGAGTAGGATAGTTTTCTTTATGTTTCCGTAGTTGCCGGGAAGCGTAGGCGACTACTTTGCCTTCTTGCATTAGTACGCATCCGAGGACTTTCCAGGATGCGTCACCGTATACTTCAAAACTTTTGTGTATGTCTGGTACGACCAATACTGGGGCTGTTGTTAATTTCTCCTTGAGTTCCTGGAAGCTTTTCTTGCAAGCTTCGATCCACACGAATTTCTTATCCTTCTTGAGTAACTGTGTCATTGGTTTGGCTATGGTGGAAAATCCCTCAATAAACCTCCGGTAATACCCAGTCATTCCGAGGAAACTTCGTACATCTGTTACATTGGCCGGTGACTTCCAACCAAGTATAGCCTTGACTTTTTCCCGGTCCACATCAACTCTTTCTTGTGTCAGTACGTGGCCTAGAAAACCAACTTGTCTTAACCAAAATTCACATTTGCTGAATTTGGCGTAGAGTTGATGTTTCCTTAATTCTCCCAGCATAATACGGAGATGTTCAGCATGCTCTTCTGGTGTCTTTGAATATACCAAGATATCATCAATAAATACCACCACAAATTTGTCCATAAATTTCATAAACACTTTGTTCATGAGGTGGACAAAATATGCGGGGGCGTTGGTCAGTCCAAACGGCATTACTGTAAATTCATATAGTCCGTATCTCGAGGTGAATGCTATTTTCGGGATATCTTCTGTCCGTACTTTTAATTGATGATAATCCGACCTTAAATCAACTTTTGAGAAAACCTTGGCTTGCGTGAGCTGGTCAAATAAATCATTTATCCGTGGCATCGGATATTTGTTCTTGATAGTTACCATGTTGAGCGCTCGGTAGTCTATACACAATCTCATAGTCCCATCGTTCTTTTTGGCAAATAATACGGGCGAACCCCAAGGTGAGGAGCTGGCCCGTATAAAACCTTTGTCCAGTAATTCCTTTATTTGCTTCTTTAGTTCAACCAACTCGGACGGTTCCATTCTGTATGGTTTCTTGTATATGGGGGTGGTTCCAGGCGCTAGCTCAATGATGAATTATATTTCTCTGTCTGGTGGCATGCCTGGCAGTTCTTCGGGAAATACGTCCGGAAATTCACATACTACTGGAACCTTGCTTAATTCTGTAGTGTCTACCTTGTTTAATTTTGGTTGCCGCGATACTAGTCTTTCTTGAGCTGCGACTCTTATTGTCTTTCCGTGATGATGAGTAAGAATCACAGTTCGGTTGAAGTAGTCGATAAATCCTTTGTTGGTGGTTAGCCAGTCCATACCCAGGATAACATCCAGTCCCTTTTTTTCCAACACGATGAGGTTTGCGTGAAACTTTAACCCTTCAATTTCAATGGTTATACCTTGGCAGTAATTTTGAGTGATCTGCTTACTTCCGGGGGACTTGATGCTCATTGATTTTCCCAAGGGAAGCATCGAAAAACCATGTTGCAAAGCCGAAAGGAACGAATGAGAAGCTCCAGAATCAAACAAAACCGTGGCAGGTATTGTGTTGACAGGGAACGTACCGATACGATATCTGGGGCATCCTGTGCTTGCTCCTTGGTCACATGGTTCAGGTGGCCTTTCTTGTGGTTGTTATTGGGTTTGAAGTTGTTTCGCTTGGGCGCGGAATTGTTCCCGTTGTTGTTTGGCTTTGGTGCTGAGTTCCTTGGCTTCGGGCACTGTTTAGTATAATGTCCTTCTTCTCCACAAGCGTAGCAAGTAACACCTGGGCGATACATGAAATCCTTGTCCCTTGCATGAATTTTTTTGCTTGGACGTGTGTCATTTGTCATGGATTTGTTCGCCCCATTTTTCTGGAAATTTACCTTATTCATGTTGTTGCGAGTGTGGTTGGTCTGATCCTTTTTCGCTTGCGAATGTCTTCCAGAATGCGACGCTCATTTTCCAACGTAATAGCCTTGTCCACTAGTGTCTTGAAATCTGGAAAGGTGTGTACGACTAACTGGCATTTAAGTGCTGGTGCCAGACCGTCCAGGAATTTTTCCATCTTCTTGTTTTCAGTCATACGTTCTTCGTTGGCATAACGAGATAATTGAGTAAACTGGCTGTTGTACTCAGTTACTGTCATGCCCCTTTGCTTGAGGTCATCAAAATCTCTTTTCTTGATCTTCATAATGCTTCTAGGGATGTGCGCCCCACAGAAGCCTTCTTTGAAATCTTCCCAGGTGATATCATTTTCGTTGGGGTGCATATGCAGAAAATTCTCCCACAATGACGCGACTGCTCCAGTAAGATAATGTGGTGCGTAAGGTACCTTTTCACGGTCTGAGCATTGTGCCACAATTAATTTTCTTTCAATGTCTCGAAGCCAATCATCGGCCTCAAGAGGTCTGTCAGTGTGGGAAAATGTTGGCGGACGAGTCTTCTGTAATTCAGACAATTTTGAATGCTGCTGGTGTGGCTCACGGTGATTCCCCATATTAATGACATGGTTCATCATTTCCTGATGCTGCTGGTGTGGATACTTCAAGTAGACTTGTAAATATTGCTACGCTTCCCGGCAACGGTGCTAGAATACGGAACTTGATAACCCTCAACCGTAAGGGATCGAGATAGTCTTCGCGGGTAAGAATAACCCAATTTATTGATTCGACACACGGGGAGCCAAAGAGTATTTATAAGCTTTGACAGTTGAGTTGTCAATTCAACCGCACCTGAAATATACTTACTTGCAACAAAAGATAAGTGGTAACAGTGATATGATAGTGATGATAGTGATAGTAAAAGTAAATAGCAAAAGTAAATAGTAAAGGTAAATGGAAAAAGTAGCAACTAGTGACAAGCAGGATTTAAAACACTGTAGGCTAGGGAGATGGATGGTTGGGCGCTGCATGGATGAGATATATCATGATTCTAACTTGGGGCACGACACACTGAAAAGTAATGATCATTTAGGCAAATATCAAACATTAGGCATGTATCCCGTAGGTAGTTGTGCGTGCTTGCAATAAGAACTTGCACAACATCTTTTGTCCTACCATCCCGCTACGAACGGGGCCAAAAGGAACTTATGGAGATTAAGGTGCTCCTGTCAAAGAGCACCGGAACAAAGCAATGAACTCAATGGATACATGTAATCCTCAAACTACGGACCATCCCCTTTGGTGTCCCAAGCTGTCACTTTTGGGATCGCCGGTTCCGAACCGTAACAGGTGCAAACAACTCATAGATAGGATCAAGAACACAAATATATTCATGCAAACACATATGGTTCAGATCTGAAATCGTGGCACTCGGGCCCTAAGTGTCAAGCATTAAGAATAACAAGTTGAAGCAAAGATGATAAACACCATAGTAGATAATAGGCAACATGCCCCCAATGATCTGACAAACTATTACATGATCTAACTCATCCAATCCCTACCATCCCCATTGCCTACAGCAGGGGATTACTCACACATGGAAGGAGAAGTCATGGAGGGATGATGGAGTGGTGATGATGATGACGATGGCGACGATCTCCCCTCTCCGGAGGCCAATTCAGCCTCCAGATTAGCCCTCCCGAGGAAGAATAGAGGGTGGCGGCGGCTCCGCGACGAAAACTGCAAAAAGAACTTCTGATCTGGGATTTCTCCGTCGCGAGCTAAATACGAGTCAAAGTAGGGCACCAGGGGAGGTGGGGCCCACCCAGGCGATCCCTCGGCACGGCCAGGGGCTGGGCCGCGCCACCAGGGCGCCTGGGCACCCCCTGGCCCCCCTCTGGCCCCACTTCTGGCTCCGGGTTCCTTCGGGTGCGTGGATTTTCTGTGATTTTTCGTGGATTTTTCTGAGATACCTAAAAAATCCGTTTTACTGCACACAATAAAACCATACAGGCAGCTCTGCTGAAAACAGCGTCAGTCCGGGTTAGTTTAGTTCAAATCATGCAAGAATGAGGTCAAAACAATATCAAAAGTGTTTGGAAAAGTAGATACGTTTGAGACGTATCAACTCCCCCAAGCTTAGCATGTTGCTTGTCCTCAAGCAATTCTGTTCAACGAACTGGACGCGACAAAGAAAACTTTGACAAACTCTTTTGCTTCATTAGATGTATATAAGCATGTACTACGAAAAGAGTCTAGCAAGTATTGAAACAGTACTATGGGGACAATGCACGGAGCAATCCTTCTTTCAAGTGACCAATCACAAATACCTAAAAGTAAATAATATATTACTGAAAATCAAGACAAGATCACATTGCACATAGCTTGAGCATATTAGGGTGGTATCTCGCTAGCCTTTATGAGTGAAGCAAAACATAAATGCAGAAACTCCTCCAGAGTTTTAAAGGAGACTAGAACTAAGAATTTTAGAATAAATCATATCACAAGCATGCAGAAGACAATGTAATACTTTGGGACAATGCACATTACACTCAGAATGACAATCATGCTCTCCTAGTTGGTGCTTTGAAGAAAGAAGGTGGAGACTCTCGAACCGTGGCTTTTGTTGGCAAGGCTGAAAACCCGTGATCGGAAACAAAAACTAAACATGTACCAGAGCTCTTGGTTTTAAAAACAGAGGTAAAAATGTTTTTGAGAGGTGCATATTTCGTCAACGAATGCTAGCAGATAACTCAATCACTTCTTGAGTTGGACAAGTCTCGAGGAACGGCTCCCGCATGAGGATGATCACATCCTCTTAATCTCCTTTGTTTATCACTGCCAAAGTTTTCTGATTTCTCATGAACAAAGCGTGAAGGAGGGTTTGTTTGTTGTATTATATTTTATGAGCTGGGCGCACTCTATGCCAGTTCCTTATCGTATTAGGGGTTTGCACATTAGACATGCAATCCAGGGGTGAAACTTGTCCAACTTAAAAAGATCATGAATTAACTACTACTTCCTCATGAGCTAAAACAGAGGCACAAAAAGAGAAATGCTTTTGATTAATTTCGAGATGGTACACGAAAGTCTTCGTTAGGAATGGCAGGTAAATACCATGTATAGGAAGGTATGGTGGACTCATATGGCATAACATGTTTTTAAGGATTTTGGATGCACAAGCAGTCAGTCCGCTTAGTACAGGTGGAGGTTAGCAAAAGACTGGGAAGCGACCAACTAGAGAGCAATAACGGCCATAATCATGCAGAGCGACAAAGCAACATTGAATCGGGCATGAAAGTGATATAACTATTCTAAAACTCAAAGATCATCAAGGCAGAGCAGACTTTTTAGTCTCAAACATGTGTAAGCATGTGCCAAGTCAATCCAAAAAATTCTCTAAAGGGAAATACCACCTTAGTATACCGAACTATGAACAGTGCAATGCATGTAGATCATTTCAATAACACATTATATACTCTAGCTATTCGAGACTAGCCACAAGGAAAGCATGAACCACTGGAAGAGCATTGTAAACATAGCACTATGTCGCTACAAGCTGGTCTCTAGATCATAAGTACAGGCATATGTACAAAAGTAGAAACAAAAAGAGTTCATACCGGTCTTCCTTGTTGCTTCCCTTCAGTCGATCTTCGTCATTACTGCTTCGCCACTTGCACGATCGAACGTAGGAAATATAATTAAATGCCATCACGGACTCGAGCTGAACTCTGAAAACAAAGCAAACTAAAGAGAGAAAGGAAAAGGAAATCTTTTTGGATTATTTCAAAGTTTGAACGAAAGCAAGAGAAAAATCTTTTTGTTGTTTTTGCAAAGAAAGAAATAAAGAAGAACGGGCAAAAACTTCGAAAAGATCAAGGCGAATAAAACGGATAATACAATGGAAAAGTGAGAGGGGTACGTACTCCCCCAAGCTTAGGCTTTTGGCCTAAGTTGGTAGCAGCTACCGCCCCCAGGAGCCTCCTGCTCCGGGGGTATGGTGGTGAGACCAAGGGTCGTAGAAGGATGCTGGCGCGTATACCGAACTCCTCGAGTCTCCCATGAAGAACGGTCCGTACGCCAAGCAGAGGTAGACCCTTCACCAAACTCGGTGGCGGTTTCTTCCTGAAAAGGTGGTAACTCACCGTGCTCCTCCTCGTCGGGCACGACCCCCTCCATGGGGTTATGAAACCGATGCTGGACCATGAACTCATCGAACTGGACAACATCAAAGGACCATTCGTTCCTGCGAGAAAAATCAAACAAAAGAGGTGCAGGTAGACGGATCTCGCGTTCCGCGGTAGTTTCGAAACGCAGAAGCCATGGTAACAAACTTATGCCTTTTCATAGCAGCAAGATCAAAGCTTAAATAAGTAAAAGGATTATCATCAGGGTGTGGGGTGCCTCCAAGATGTTCTAAGATAAGTGTGGCATAAATGCCACCATATAAGTCCCCCTTGTTACCGTTCATAGCAAGGCGTCGAGCAATTAAGGCACCCAGATTATAATCAGACCTCCCTGAGAGGGCTGCTGCCAGGATAGCAATATCCGGAGCAGAAATGCTGCTCGTGTTGTCATGAGCTAACACCCCTCTAGAAACATAATATGCAAAATACCTGAGGTGAGGAAATAAGATGCTGGAGATCTTCGACCGATGAATATCCTCGTACCCATGCTGCAGAGAGAGTTGATGACGGTTTTCAGCTCGGAGGGCTGAGTGGCCATCCTAGCCGTCCTCCCAACGTTTGGCACACCTATTATTTCACAAAACTTTCCCAAAGTCATGGTGATAAGATCATTGTAAATTTTAAACTCAATAGCACCTGAATCAGGATTATATCTGAAACTGTTAATGAAACTGCAGGTGAGTTTTTGATATTGAGTAACACGGCACGTGACGAGCCGTGTCAAACCTGCATTAGCACAAAGATTATAAAACTCATCCTTGATTCCCGCAGCTTCAAGGAATTCATTACATGGAAACGTCATTGCATGTGCTGGACTTGTGTCTTCCAACAACTCTAGGGGCACATGATCTTCATTATAGCTCACCCTAGCAGTCGAGGGTGAAGCTGCGGCTCTAGTAACTCGATCGGAGTGTGCGGGCCTCCTCTTCTCAAGCCACCCTTTTGCCCTTCCTAACAAACTCATTTCTGAATTTTTTTGCAATTTACAAAAACGAGGATTAAAACAAGGTGAGTTAAGGCAAACTACTCAACTCACTTGCCCAAGGCATAAACTTGCATCAAAACTTGGAAAATAACTTTCTACACATGCATGCAAGCTCATCTATACAGCACCAAGAACTACTAAATACTCACAAATGAAGCCACCAATCAGAAATCTAATTGGAGGGGTGGAGGAGTCACATACCAGGGAGTATTTGTTCAAAATCTCAGCTCAAATGGTGGGCTGTAGAGAGAGATCGAAGAATCGCCTCCAAGAACAGCAAGAACACAAGAACAAGTGCAGAACTCGTGTTTTTGGAGAATAAGAGAGAGGGAGGAAGAAGACATACCTGGAGGGGGCCATGTGGGCCCCAGGCGCCCCGTGGGCCCGGCCAGGGGCTGGGCCGCGCCAGCTGGCCGCCTGGGCCACTGGTGGGTCCCCCTGGCTGGCCCCAGGTCCCTCTGGGTCACTCCCGACGTGGAAATTTTTATTTTTATTTTTCTAGAATTTTCTGAAAACTTCACTGTTGAAATTTTTTCGAAGTTCAAAAAGCTGTGAAACTCTCTGAAAACTTGAAGCAGTTAGTAGTACACTAGTAGATAAAGGGTCATCAGAAGCGGATAGATATACGAGAACTTGTTGTTCGACCAATCTCTCTGTATATATTACAGAGAGAAGTAATATCGACCACCTCTCCTTCTCCGAGAGATTGGTCGAACAACAAGTTCTCGTATATCTATCCGACACTACCGGGCACATATATACAATAATTATCTCTTACAAATATAATCTCCTATCATATGGATGCATGGTCCACATAGTATTCTTCGTCTTCAGCGATCACGTGTTCAAGGAAGAATGCCGCCAATTCCTCTTGAATTGCTCGCAGACGATCTGGTGTTAGGAGTTCATCCCACATCCGAAACATCTAATTTGAAGTAGGTGGTCAATACATGAAATGATGCTATAAATTTGTGAGTATTATTGATTGCTTACGCACTTCAAATTGTTCTTCAGTGTAGCCCCGCTCACAGGTCGTGTGGCGGATGGACTCGCAAATGTAGTATCCACAGTAATCATTCCCGGGTTCCTGCCACAACCACTTTACAAGAAATAGAGGTCAATCAAACTGATAAGCAAGAATGCCAAATTGGTATTGATGAAACTAGCGCTTGAATCAAGATATAGGAGATGCGCGCGCGGAACATGCTACTATATAGTACTTACTTTCGGGTATCTAAATTGTAGCTTCTTCGGCAGTCCCGGAGCTTTTTTTGGTGAATTTTCTCCAAACCCGGCCAGACAAAGAAAACAATTAGTTGATATCAGAAATGAAGTTGCTGATATATATGCATGGTGGATAATATTGATCGATTTAACTTACCTGACGAGCATTTGAGTCATGTCCGCATACTCCTCGGGATCTTTACGTTTAGAGTCCAAGACATTTACTACTCCCTTCTCAAGCTTAATCTCTAAGAGAATATAGTGGAAGCTGCGCATGAATGCATGAACTCATCAATTACATCACTATAACCTTGACCGATATATAAGGGAAACCAAATATGCACAAGACAGTAACACTCACTTGAAGTTGTAAGGAAAGAGTATTATATCTTTGTTTTCATTTACCACCAACGATCGTAGCAAGTTGGTCTCGGTATCGTCGGGACGCAATTTAACCTCGGTTGCATCTATGAGGTATGTGTTAATAAACCCAATATCACCTACTTGTCTTTTCTTCAATTCGACGATCTTCAATCTGCATAATATAGTGAGGATAATTATAAATACATGCAATGAAGATCAGCTATATAGAGAGACTTAATGACAGAAGTAGTACTACTTACAGACAGTAGCAGGTGACCGTTGTTTTATCGAGGGCCAATTGATTGAAAAACTGATAGAACTCCTCAAATGGAACAGGCAACAGTTCAATTCCAACGAGGTCATGCTCCGGTTTAACTCTCAAATACAAGTTATCCCTCCCCCAGACTCTCTGCAGATTTTCAAGTACCAATCATGCAATCTTCGCATATTCGTTGATAGAGATCTTTCATTTTTGACAAGAGGCTTTTTGTACTCGTATCTTTCTATCTGCACGTCCAAGAAATCATAGTGTACATCGTCGGACACGTAATCTGCAAGATTGGTATAACCGGGCACCATCCTCGGATCATTAGTGACCATGTCCCTAGACACCTTGAGCGGGGGGCACGATTGGTCCGCTTGTTCACCGAGTTGGGCAATTTGTTTCGCAGCTCGTCCTTCTGCTAACCTCTGATCACTTTTAGTACTTCCCGACCGCTTAGCTGCTTGATATGACTTTTGAATCATGCGGTCATAGTTGTCATGCGACTTACTTTTCGCTGGTTGCTTCAGGGCAGCAAGAGTGCGCTTTGCTTTCACCGCATCTATCTTCTCCTCCGGAGGTGGATGTCTCTGTGATTTCAACCCTTCAAAAAAGTCCTTCACTTCGCCTTGAGCGATCTTCGTGTTTTCCTCGTCGGACCTCTCGTACGGTAACTTCTCTAGAGGCGTGAGAGAAGGACCGAATCTGCATCGCCTCCCGCCTCTGGCTGTACTGCTAGACGTCGCCGGACCAGACGAAGCGGCTGTCTTTTTTCCTTGCTTACGCGCCGGAGCAGGAGCAGCCGGAGCGGCGGCAGGTCTCTTCCGCCCTTGCTGACTAGGCGGAGAAGGAGGAGCAGGCTGGCTGCTCGGGCGCGCCGGCGGCGAAGGAGGCGGAGTGCCGCCACGCGCCGGAGAAGGAGCCGGAGTGCCCTGATGGTCACTCGTCGGAGGAGGAGGCGGTGGAGGAGGCGGAGTGCCATGACTCGCCGGAGGAGGAGGAGGAGGCGGAGGCGTCCAGTTGAGAATGTTGATGAGGTCCTTCCGCCATAGGCATGGAGTCTTCAGTGAAGAACCCAGCCGAGTCTCCCCTTCACCGGTAGGGTGGTCAAGCTGGAGCTCCTCAAATCCCTCCGTTATTTTGTCGACCATCACCCTAGCATATCCTTTAGGAATCGGCCGGCAGTGAAAAGTGTCGCTGGGTCCAGAAGGATAAACAGAGCCAGCAGCCGCCTTGACCTTCAGATTCATCCACTGCGCCATAAGGTGGCAATTTTGTGCCTGCGTGATAGCATCCACGGGATTCCTGGCAGTAGCCGTCAAGACAGGCTCTGGCTGAAGCAGCTCGGTGGAAGCCATGCTGCTTCTCCGCTGAGATGGCGGGGTAGCTTCGGGGGAAGCTTCGGCAATTCTTTTGTCCCGATTTGCTTCCCGTTCCTCTATCGCTTGTATTCTGGCCCGCAGCGCCTGGATTTCGGTCAGCTCCATTTTCTTCCTCCTGTCGTGGCATTTGTAGCCTCCTGCGTCCGGAAACCCAGCACGCCACGGAAGGGAGCCTGGCATGCCTCGTGTCCGTCCAGGGTGCTCAGGATTCCCGAGGGCCATTGTCAGCTCGTCGTTCTCTCTGTCGGGGAAGAACGTCCCTTCATGCGCTGCTTTGATATACTGCCGCATCTTCATGAGTGGTGTTTCCAATTGCTTGTCCATCCAAATGCACCACCCTGTTACAGGGTCCAAGGTTCCGCCAGCCCCGAAGAACCAAGTCCGGCAACGGTCTGGCCAGTGCATTGTCTCTGGTTCGATCCCTTTCTGAAGCAGATCATTCTCAGGCTTGGCCCACTTAGGCCGGGCTCTGAGGTAGCCACCTGACCCCGTGCGATGGTGATGCTTCTTCTTCGCAGAATTTATCCGGTTTGTCTCCGACATCTTCTGACTCTTTTCCGACATCTTATGGGCCACAAATGCGGGCCAGTCATCTTTGATCTTCTCATATATGCCCACGAAATCTGGAGTCTTTTTATCTTTGACAAACGTATTCAGTTTTTTCTTCCATGCCCTGAATTGGTCTGCCATCTTCGAAAGTGCAGCAGACTTGATTAACTCCTCTTTAACTGGCTTCGCCGGATCATCCTCTCGCGGTAGGACGAAATTTGAC
This sequence comes from Secale cereale, assembly GCA_902687465.1. NCBI lineage: Eukaryota > Viridiplantae > Streptophyta > Magnoliopsida > Poales > Poaceae > Secale > Secale cereale. The sequence continues at coordinate 323,670,166 of LR738716.1, forward strand.
TTCAGCTCAGTCCAAAGATCTTCTTTCTGCATATCAGTGACATAAGTCACCTGAGCGTCGTTTGCAGCCGGCTTTAACCATTGATGGATGCTGATCGGGATCTTGTCCCTAACCAGAACCCCGCACTGATTAACAAATGCGTTCTTTGTCCGGATGGGTGCAATCGGCTCGCCGGAGCGCGAGATTTCTGAGATCTCAAACTTTTCATCCGGCCTCAACTTTTTCTTCGCTCCTCGTCTCTTTACCGAAGATTTGCTCGATCCGGAGGGCTAGAAAAGGGAACAAAGACGAGAGTTAATGAATGAATCAATTAACTAGTCAGCACATGCTTAACTAACATATATACCTCCTGGCCGGACTCGGTTCGGTCACCGGAGCCAGCATCACGGTCTCCTTCTTGCACCGGCATTGGGTCACCGGAGCCGTCCTCACGGTCTACTTCTTCCATGTGCATTGGGTCACCGGATCCATCAATATCATAGCCTAGATCTTCCAGCTGCAGCTCTTTTTCGACCTGGTCATCGGTGTCGTTGAGAAACGACAAGACGGCATTTTGTCCGTCTGCGATTAGTTCCATCAACATCGCTTCTTGTGCTAGGTCTCGGGTGTTGTGGTCCATTGTTTCTACAAATATTTACAACATGCCAATTATTATTCAAACATGACAGATGGATATATTAATGGCAAACGTAGAACTAGCTTCAACCCTCGACTGCTCGGCGATCCACAAACCCTAGACCCCCTCATGTCACATTTTGTCTAGTGTCAAAGGATTCAACAAAACCAATACTTCATCATTAGGCGAAAGTAACAGTAGCATGATGGTACGAAGCTCTCCAAAGTTGTTTTGGAACGGAGTCCCCGGATAAGATAATTCGTAACAAAAGATGGATTATCCTATCAGGGACTTCGTTCCAGAACAACTTTGCATAACTTTGTACCAAAATGCCCCGGTTACTTCTGGCAAATGATGAAGTCATGGAATTCTTCAATACTTTGACACTAGCTAGGCAACCTCTCTCGACCCCTCGACCCCCGACTTCTCGGCGATCCACAACCCTAGTCCCCCTCATGTCACCTTTTGTCTAGTGTCAAATGATTCAACAAAACCAATACTTCATCATTAGGCGAAAGTAACAGTAGCATGATGGTACGAAGCTCTCCAAAGTTGTTTTGGAACGAAGTCCCAGATAAGATAATCCGTAACAAAAGACGGATTATCCTATCAGGAACTCCGTTCCAAAACATCTTTGCATAACTTCGTACCAACATGCCCCGGTTACTTCTGGCAAATGATGAAGTCATGGAATTTTTCAATACTTTGACACTAGCTAGGCAACCTGTTGGGGAACGTCGCATGGGAAACAAAAATTTTCCTACGTTCACCAAGATCAATCTAGGAGATGCATCTACGAGAGGAGAGTTGGATCCACATACCCTTGTAGATCGCTAAGCGGAAGCGTTCAAGAACGCGGTTGATGGAGTCGTACTCGCCGCGATTCAGATCGCCGAAGATCCTAGCACCGAACGGACGGTGCCTCCGCGTTCTTCACACGTGCAGCCCGGTGACGTCTCCCACGCCTTGATCCAGCAAGGAGAGAGGGAGAGGTTGGGGAAGACTCCATCCAACAGCAGCACGACGGCGTGGTGGTGGTGGAGGAGCGCGGGACTCCAGCAGGGCTTCGCCAAGCGCTGCAAGAGACGAGGAGGGAGAGGGGTAGGGCTGCGCCAAGAGGGAGACGTTCTCGTGTGTCTAGCAGCCCCAAAACCTCACATATATATAGGGGGAAGGGAGGGCTGCGCCCCCTTTAGGGTTTCCCACCCCTAGGGGTGCGGCCAGCCCTAGAATACCCATCTAGGGTGCGGCCAAGGGGGGGAGAGAGAGGGGGCGCCCTAGGGTGGGCCTTAAGGCCCATCTGGACCTAGGGTTTGCCCCCTTCCCCTCTCCATGCGCCTAGGGACTTGGTGGGGGGGCGCACCAGCCCCCTTGGGGCTGGTTCCCTCCCACACTTAGCCCACGCAGCCTTCAGGGGCTGGTGGCCCCACCTGGTGGACCCCCGGGACCCTCCCGGTGGTCCCGGTACATTACCGATATCGCCCGAAACTTTTCCGGTGACCAAAACAGGACTTCCCATATATGAATCTTTACCTCCGGACCATTCCGGAACTCCTCGTGACGTCCGGGATCTCATCCGGGACTCCGAACAACATTCGGTAACCGCGTACATACTTTCCCTATAACCCTAGCGTCATCGAACCTTAAGTGTGTAGACCCTACGGGCTCGGGAACCATGTAGACATGACCGAGACAACTCTCCGGCCAATAACCAACAGCGGGATCTGGATACCCATGTTGGCTCCCACATGTTCCACGATGATCTCATCGGATGAACCACGATGTCAAGGATTCAATCAATCCCGTATACGATTCCCTTTGTCTATCGGTATAGCACTTGCCCGAGATTCGTTCGTCGGTATACCGATACCTTGCTCAATCTCGTTACCGGCAAGCCTCTTTACTCGTTCCGTAACACATCATCCCGTGATCAACTCCTTGATCACATATTGTGCACATTATGATGATGTCCTACCGAGTGGGCCCAGAGATACCTCTCCGTCATACGGAGTGACAAATCCCAGTCTCGATTCGTGCCAACCCAGCAGACACTTTCGGAGATACCTGTAGTGCACCTTTATAGCCACCCAGTTACGTTGTGACGTTTGGTACACCCAAAGCATTCCTACGGTATCCGGGAGTTGCACAATCTCATGGTCTAAGGAAAGTATACTTGACATATAGAAAAGCTTTAGCATATGAACTACACGATCTGTGCTAGGCTTAGGATTGGGTCTTGTCCATCACATCATTCTCCTAATGATGTGATCCCGTTATCAACGACATCCAATGTCCATGGTCAGGAAACCGTAACCATCTATTGATCAACGAGCTAGTCATCTAGAGGCTTACTAGGGACATGGTGTTTGTCTATGTATCCACACATGTATCTGAGTTTCCTATCAATACAATTCTAGCATGGATAATAAACAATTATCATGAACAAGGAAATATAATAATAACCAATTTATTATTGCCTCTAGGGCATATTTCCAACACCGGCACCCTGCCGGGACGGGGAAGTGCCCCCGGATTCATCTCCATCGACGTTGATTCCTCCCTCCATGATGCGGGAGTAGTTCCTCCTCGGGGCTGAGGTTTCTACCAGTAGCTATGTGGGTATCTCTCTCTCCCATGATGTGATCTTCGTTGTGATCATAGGCTATGTTAATCTAGGGTGATCCCATGATATTTCCCCTTCCTCTATGTATTGGATTGATGTACTCACTTGTCTTTATCTAGTATAATCCCCGAGACCAAGGTGACAGCGGTCTATTGGACATGGATTAGAAAAATATTTTCATGAGTGATTTCCTCTCTTGTGTGTTGATTGAAGATTGAGAGTCTCTTGGTGCTTGTCTTTGACTATCCTTTAGATATGTTGTGGTGATTGTGGGACTCTCTTTAGATGGCCGCGGTGACATTGGGAAATCCTTAGATTGAGAACTACGAACTTTGAGGTGTGCTTTTGTAGCCCTACATAATTCTCGTCCTCTCTTGACCACGAAGGAATGACCTCCGGGTGCGTCTCCATTGCATGTTTTATGGGAAATATCATGTGATTCGATTATGTTAATGTTGTTGGGAGTTGCCACTAGTGAAAGTATGAAGCCTAGGCCTTGTTTCCACCATTGCAATACCATTTGTGCTCACGTTTACCACTTGTTTGCTTGCTGCACTTTTTATTACAGATTTATATTACTTTGCTTTGCCACTCCTATCATCCATATTTTACCATCTCTTTGCCGAACTAGTGCACCTATACAACTCCTAGTTGTATTAGGTGTGTTGGGGACACAAGAGACTTCTTGTATCTTAGTTGCAGGGTTGCTTGAGAGAGACCATCTGCAACCTCTACTTCCCTGAGTTCGATAAACCTTAGGTCATCCACTTGAGGGAAATTGCTGCTGTCCTACAAACCTCTGTGCTTGGAGGCCCAACATAGTCTACAAGAGTAGAAGCGTGTGTAGACATCAGTAGCAAGCCGGCTCGGGCCTTGGAGCGGGAGCGGGTCGGCTCAGGCTACGGCCCACGAGGCTTCGGCCGATGGGAGGGAGGTGATGGGCCTCTAACCCCTCGTTGGTTACCCCAAGTGGAAGGTGTGAGATGCAGTGTTGTGGAAGTTTTTCCCTTAGCAAAGATGCCAAGGATCGAATCCCCAGAGACTCCTAGGTTCAACAAGTAGGTGTCAACTGCTAACG
>LR738716.1:323674582-323691086 GCA_902687465.1 Secale cereale
TCTTGGGCCAAGAAGCTCCAGCAGAAGATGAAGGCTCTCTTCTGCATGCAGGCTCAGGGGCAATACCGTGCCCATGTGACTGACAAGAAGACTCGTCAGCGGGACAAGAAGATTCTGTCCTTGTATGGTGAAGCAGTCTCAGATGGATCAGAGGACAACATCACTCCAGAGGCTACCTGGATGGCTCGTCAGGGATACCAGTGGACCGACTCTGATGATGGGTTTCAGCCAGAGCAGCAGGGATCTGATGAGGACTATCAGGACGAGGAGCAGCAGGGATTTGATGACGAGTATGACGACTGAGCGTCTCCCGGGCTGCCACCCATCTTCGTTACCCCTCTTTCCCTTTGTGGTGTCTCGATGACAAAGGGGGAGAGTAATTTGCATTTGCTGTCTTATGTCGTCTTGTGTGTGTGTGTTTCTTTTCGTTGAACTTGGTTTTATTATGTGTGTTTGTGTGAGACAATCATATGGTGTAAGACATATGCCCTCGTATCGTTAAACTTTTTATGTCCTTATGCTATGCAGTTAAATGTTTTATAGAGTATCGCATGAGTAGATTATAGGGGAACGCCATACCTTGTATGTGTGCAGTGCAGTCCAAAGCACAATCATTTGTAGGCACACATACAGGGGGAGCTCACCTATACTCTAGGGCTTATATTGCTATCTCTATTACTTCTTCTCTGTGCAAATCTCGTGTTGTCATCAATTCACCAAAAAGGGGGAGATTGTAAGGGCATTTTTCTCCCTAATAGGTTTTGGTGATTGATGACAATACTCTTGCGGACTAATCGTGTGCTGTAAGCTTATACAGGTATATCTCCCTTATGGCACAAGACGATTGATTGCCCCTCGGATTCCATGAAGGACGGTGCTTTTCTTTTTGCTCCCTGTAGGTGGCATTGAGTAATAGGAAAGCCGTACTATTAAGAGGGGATCCGCGTCGGAAAGGTTTGGGTAGAATCAACACGTACACATCTTTCTCCCACACTTCCTTTCCTTGCTTCTCTGGAGGTCCAACCGTTTTTTTCTTTCGTTGAGGCAATTCTGTGGCTTCTCTACTGATCTTCTGCCAAGCATGCGGTAGTACCGCTCTGCCAAGCGGTAGTACCGCACAGGTACACGGTAGTACCGCTTGCCGACACGGTAGTACCGCTCCAGCGGTAGTACCGCGTCCCCATGCGGTAGTACCGTGTATCTGGGCCAGGCGCAGAAGTCTAAGTATATGAAGTGGATGCGGAAGTAATTTTTTACTTCCGCATACCATGCGGTAGTACCGCTTAGCATAAGCGGTAGTACCGCTTAGCTGATGCGGTAGTACCGTGTCGCATTTTGCCTCTTCCGTTTCCCCCTGCGGATGTAGCCACGGATGTAATTTATTTCATCCGTGGCTGTATCTGGCCTCAAGTTTTTGCCTTGGCGGTAGTACCGCTTCCCAAGCGGTAGTACCGCTCAGCCAGCGGTAGTACCGCTCATGAGGTGCGGTACTACCGCTCTCTGCGGGCTGAAACCTCTAATAACGGTTGGATTTGTTCCCCCACTATATATAGGGGGTCTTCTTCTCTAAGGAGACTCACCTCTTCCCCCACTACTCCATTGTTGCTCCAAAAGCTCCATTTCCGCCCGATCTCTCTCCCTAGCCAATCAAACTTGTTGATTTGCTCGGGATTGCTTGAGGAGGCATCGATCTACACTTCCACCAAGAGATATTTGATTCTCCCCACTAATCCCTTGCGGATCTTGTTACTCTTGGGTGTTTGAGCACCCTAGACGGTTGAGGTCACCTCGAAGCCATATTCCATTGTGGTGAAGCTTCGTGGTTTGTTGGGAGCCTCCAAGTTGTGGAGATTGCCCCAACCTTGTTTGTAAAGGTTCGGTTGCCGCCTTCAAGGGCACCACTAGTGGAATCACGGCACCTTGCATCGTGTGAGGGCGTGAGGAGATTACGGTGGCCCTAGTGGCTTCTTGGGGAGCATTGTGCCTCCACACCGCTCCAACGGAGACGTACTTCCCCTCAAAGGGAAGGAACTTCGGAAACACATCCTCGTCTCCTTCGGTTCTACTTGTGGTTATTTCTTACCTTTACTCTTGCATGCTTTACTTGTTTAATTCCTATAGCATGCTTGTGTAGTTGTTGTGCTTATTGTCTTTAGTTGTCTTCATAGTAGTTTATCTAGACAACTTATTTTGTCGCCTAATTTTAATTGGTTAAGAAAAGCTAAAAATTGTTAGTTGCCTATTCACCCCCCCCCCTCTAGTCAACCATATCGATCCTTTCAACTAGTCATGTCGGCCCGGGTTCTCTGTCATATGGATGCTAGCGACACTATCATATACGTGTGCCAAAATGTACAAACGGTCCCGGGCCAGGTAAGGTGGCACCCGTGGGGATACCGTGCGTGAGGCCGCAAAGTGATATGATGTGTTACAGGCTAGACCTGTGTGACTTAGGATCGGGGTCCCAACAGCTTTGGTATCAGAGCCTGACTGCCTGTAGGATTAGTAAGCCAAACTGGTCGAAGTTGTGTCTAGAAACTCTTTAGTTATATTAAGGGAATTGATTGTGGAAGGGAACGTAAGGCTCTTTTTACTCCTTTACCTTATGACCTTCTGATCTGAGTCATCCTCTTATTTTCCACGGGGATTAAGGAACTCAGCTTCTCTTCTGTCTATCAGGATCACGTTAACTATGGATTCAACCCTCAGTTCAGTTCCTGCTACTTCTGTGTGTTCAACTGTTGATCTCAGAAACTTGACATTATGATGTTGAGTGGTTATGCTATCTTTGTGCATGAGTCTCAAAAGTATTTTCGGGCATTTACAGCCGTTATGCTGTCCGAGTCATCCCAGGTCTCTAAACAATCTGATGCATTTGCAAATCATTCCTACATGTTCTTAATGCCCTTTTAGGCTAGATTAACCACATTAGTCGATGTGTTGAGGTACTCCGTTGGCTCGACATATAGGTTGGAGCTATTACTATGACCCTATGTGTCTTAGAAGATCACCCAGTAATCTAGCAGTGCTTATATTCCCGGTGTGATGATTCTGGCCATTATTCTCGAAAGCATCCCATGATGCCATTTAGTTAGTAGGCATTCTACTCCTGGGTTCTTTGACCCGAGATTCACCCTACTAGCCTCATGTTGATAGTGTTTGCTAGTTCCTTTAGGATATTAGTAACTTTGTGATAGTCCTCAAGGTCCGTGGTATATCATTCTTCCAAATACCATGAACCATCCTTGGCAGAAGTTATCCCGAACCAAAAGATCACAACCAGAGTGCTCCCGAGTAGTACTCCATTCATACTGTGACTCTGCCAATCCTACCTTTCTGCATAGGTTATCCGGAAGAATTATGTTGAACTAGTTCGACATGCTAATCTATGCATCCGCAACTCAGAAAGTTATATGTTCCTTGAGTTGTCCCTCTTTAGTTGTATTATGACCCTCGTCTATCAGTTGATAGACAGGAGTAGTTGTGCATTCGTGTTCATCGATGCCTTTTACTCTTGTGGTTCGTCAAGCCATTCTATTCTGGAATGACTAGGAGAAACAAACTCCAGTACCTTATCCATATCCAGGATTGGGTCAGAGCAGTTGTATCCCGCAGATCAAAATGCCAATCCGGCTTTTGTTCTGTTTTACCTTGGAGTGTTACCCTCTTTTATGTCAAGAATGTAATGGGAATTGCACCACCTCCTATGAACTCTTGATACAGTAATACTTCCCGCCCTCATTATTCATTTCTCGGTCCCCGTGTTGTTATAACCGGAATACCGACAAGTGAATTGTGATGTGTGAAATCAATACTCCTAGCAACCCTGTTGCTTGGTGGTTAATGGATGATAATCTCATTCTTAGTGTGCTGGTTACTGAACCATCATTCTAAGATTGACCGTGCTACCTAGTCCATTTTTCTGGTGCACTCTTTGATCAATGAGTTAGGATTGCATAAATCCCTCACCCTTGTGATCATATCGTCTTGCCTTGAAAAGCAAGATTGTTCTTAAGCTTAATAACATATCGGTGGTTCGTGATTTTCCAAATATCTTCTCGGAAGTATCACCAGGTTGTCCCCTGACCGTTATGTCGAGCTTGTGACCATGTTGGGTTTCACTAAACCACCTTTTCTCCAAGAATCTGTGTTGGATATCCTGAGTTAGTTGGTTAAGCTAAACAACAACTTGGAGGGTTGGAAGATAAATGCTTAATCCACATAGCTCACTCCAAAGGGATATCTTGTGTGTGTATTGAAGATAGATGATATCTTCTTCAATTGATCTCCGTGATCATTTGTGGATCTATTGTCTTGTCCAGACTTTGATTTGAGTATGGGTTATTGCCAAGTCAAATCAGAACCAATGATATTCGTAACGTTGTCTTACTCGTGGTTGATTCCTCGAGCATACACCGTTATATCTCTTGGTCTGACCAATGCTATCATCGTGTTCACTTAATTGTGGAATTCCATCTTCATGGAAATCTGGATGAACTGTTGTTGAGCCCATCAGCAATATTTTCATCTTATCCATGATTCATGTTGGACATCTATGTTAGTGTTGGAAACTTTTATAAGCATTATCTTCATGTCCCGTTCATGAAGCATATGTTGGATGAAAGAAGTGACTTCCTCCAATTCATGTGCATTTGGTGCAAGTTGCCGCCGTGAGTTCGAGAAAGATTGTTTTGCTTCTTCTGGAATCATCCCAAGTCAGTTATGCATGTGCGAATGTATACCATGGTTTGGTAGATTAATTACCTCCACTCCGTATGTATCCCTAGCACACCAAGCCACTGATTGATTTGTTCAAGGAAAAAGGAGTTGTTGTGCGAATACTAGTTCATGCACAAGACTTCAATATCCTCGCTGATGGTTCCCCACCTGAACTTGGTAGTGTTTTATTATAAGACTACTACGTGGTCATGCTTGTCTGCGACAGCGTGTTCACAGTGTGTAGCGCAGAACCAGCTCATGTTTTGGAGCTTGCTATCGTAGTTCACTCCCCGAGAATCTTGCAACGTCGTCTCGTCGATTTGTGTTGCAAACTTTCATTTTTCTTCCTAGACTTGATGAGTCTGGAATATCCTGACACCAACCAGATCTTAATCTCAGGCAGGTATGATGGTTGGAGCATTTTCCAAGAACTATAATATTGGTCTCTCGATAACCGGTAAAGTGGAAGTCGTGGCCAACACACCAGTCGGAAGACCTATTATTGTAGTATCTTGATTGAAGAAGTTGGCCACCTCCCCATAAGGATTTTGTAGGATTTACTCCAACAATTGACCCTTATGGATTCTTGTGCTCCCGAAGTCTGACCTTTACTTGATGTTCAAGATACCAAACATATCTATGAATGGATTACGCTAACACATCAAGGAGAACATTAGAAGCGGAGTGCTAAATGTCTCTCGGTCGATCATCCGGATTTGTTTCTTGGCATTGCTAAGGAAAAATCTAAGAAAGTGTTATCTTCCTTTGCATCTGCATCATCCATCGCTATTCATCATGGTCGTATGTTGTGTTGCCAGGATCCTTGACACGGATATTGGTAAAACCTTGATGAATATGGGAATGCTCAAGTTCTTGAGGGCACGCACCAGCACTAGGTATTATCCTCGACACAAACCGGGATTGCTCCCAGTGTTCTTGGTTATGCTATAACCCCTCGAGAGTAGATTTACTCTCTACTGTTGGGATTCACCCCAGTTACCAGAATCATTCCCAGCATTTGCATTTTGTTCCCAGCTTGCACCGCCAATGTGCCAATTTTCCATGGGTTGCCTTTCTCAGCCACTGTTGTCCAGGATTATCTTCAAAAGTGGACTTGCCATGGGTCCCATCCATCTCCAGTGATAACCAAAATCATCCCTTGTGTTGTCTTCAACAAGGTAGTCCACATCATCCATTCTGGCCCAAGGATGTCATTCTTTCGGACTCCGTCAAACAATCGATTGTGATTTGCCTTAGGCTGGTATAGAGAAATTCAATGATCTCTATATCAAAAGTAATTATTTTTGCCACTTAAGGGAATAACTCTACGAGTCACCTTCGCTAAGGTGCCCCGTCTGGTGACATCGATCACTATCTTCTTTAAGTGTGGAATTATTGTCTACCAAGTGAATATTCATCATTTATCTCACTCCATCCCTCTGGATGTGTGTTCCGTGTCTCAGCTCAAGAGGTATTTTTACGTCTCACTCCATGAGTTGATCTTGAGTTGCTCGATCTTTCAGAAGATCATTTCTGGAGAGTTTCTTTTGCCGTCACTGTGCTGGACAAAGATCTCGAAAGCAAGGATGTCGGGATCGACATGAGGAAACCAATCAACATTCATATGAAGGACATTTGGATCATGAAGATTGTGTTAGTTAGTGTCCCCTCTGATTTCTTATCTCACGTCCTGAATCTCAGGACGAGATTCTTTTTTAGTGGGGGTGAGTTGTCACATCCCTAGCTTCTGTCTGCCTAGTGCTAGATTGGTTGTTGCATCATGTCTAAACTTTTCTTTAAACTGGAATTGGGGATTGTTCAAACCCTAGCACCAAAAGAACCCAGCTAGGTTCAACCTATAAATATTTTCATTGCATCCAAAGTGCCTCAAGAAAAGTTCATGATTTTTGGTTAAGGTAGAACCCCTGCCAAAAATGATGAATATATTTCTTGGACATTTTTGGATTTTTGAATTAATCCATATTGTATTTGAATTGGGGCATTTAAATTCTTTAAATAGTTTAAATGCTCTAATAATTGTGAAACTAGTTGAGGGCTGTTAGAAATAATTCAATAGGTGCCACAATTTATTTCATGATTTATCAAAATGGTTTGGTCTTTGAACTAAATCAAAAACATACAAAAGAAATAGAAAACAGAAACAAAACCAGAAAAGAGAGAGAGAGAGAAGAGCTCACCTGGGCTGCTTACCTGCACCAGAGCCGGCCCAGCTCCTGTGCGGCCCACAGGCCCAGCCCACCACCGCCGTCGTCCTCCTGGCGCCAGTCGGCCAGGCGTGTGGCCGGCGCGCGCGCTCGGCCGTGCCGCCACGCCACCTGCCTGCCTGGTCGCCCGAGGACAGCACGACGCCGCGAAAGGTCTCGCCGCTGACGTCTGGATCGAGCCGGCCTCTCCAGTCCTTTCCCTCGCCTCTCCCTCACTCCCATCCACACATGGCCGAACGCCACCGTCGCCGCCGCTCGCCGTAGCCATGAACCCCGGCCACTCCTTGCCCCACTAGTGTGTCCTCTAGCTCCGCCTCGACGCCATGAAGCTCCTAGAAGAAGATCATGCCCTCGGAGGCCCGGAGCCATCGCCCTCGAGCTCGCCACCGCCGCATCTGCCCACCGGTAGTCGCCGTCGATTCGTGTGCTGGAGTTCGTCCCCGAGACCTTTGAGCTACCCTACCGCCTCCCTGTGAGCACCCACTTTGATTCCCCCTCTCCCCCGGCCTCTCCGCGTTCTCTAGCTACGGCTCCACCTCCGGCCGAAGCTGTGGTCCGCCGGCCATGTCGTCGTCGTGGATGCAGTTGCCGAAGCACGCGTCCAAGCACGCCTTCGCACTCAGCGCACCTCCAGGAGCACGCAGCACCCACCAGCTCCTCCCCTAGTGCACCGTGGCCTCATTTCCATCAACGCCCGAACTCCGGCCGCCACCTCCGTGGACGTGGCCGTCGTTCCCGGCGACCCCGCGACCACCCGAGCAGCCAGCTAGATGCGGGCGTGTGCGGGCTATCTTCTGGTGGCATTCGCGCGTCCTCCCGCCGTCTGTAGCGCGAGCCCGAGCAACTCCGGCGAGTCTCCGCCGTTGTTTTGGTCGCCGCCGACCTGTCTCCGGCGACTGCCAACGTGGCCACTTAATTAGGGACTAACTACCCCACTAATCACCTCTAGAGCCACTCACACATGGGCCCCACGCCCTTAACTAACCACAGCTTAAATCATGTTTAGTTTATTTTAATAACAGTGGCCCCACGCGTCAGCATTGACCTGGCTGACGTGGCCATTGACCGACCCCACCCGTCAGTGACTCCACCCAGCATGTGACACTGACCAATGGGTCCCACGCGTCAGGTTTGACCCTGGCCGACCCTGTTGACTAGGTGACGTCAGAATGACATAGTGCTGATGTCATAAATGCTTTTCTGGAATTCTAAATAAATCAGAAATGATTTATTTATTTCAGAAATTAGTTAAAACTTCTAAAATTCATATAAAATCAACCGTAGCTCAGAAGAAAATAATTTATATATGAAAATTGATCGGAAAAATCCAAGGAATCTGTTTATGGCATTTTCATGCATGTTTGAACAAGTTAAACATGCTGTTCAGGTCAAATCAATTAAATGATAATTAAATAACCACATGTGGAGTTTGAATTTGAACCTTTGGTTCAAACCAACTTCATTTAACCCGTTGCTAGTTGCATTAGCTCAAATCATAGCATAATACCATGTCATGATCATGCATCACATTGTTGCATTGCATTGATTGTGTTCTTTCTCTGTTTGTCGGTTTTGTCCCCTCTCAGTAGACGACGTTCCGACGATGAGTTCGATGACACCGATGAAGAGCTATTACTATCTTCCGAAGTGCCAGGCAAGCAAACCCCCATTGAGCATTCCGATACAATCCCACTCTCTCGCTCCTGCTCTCTTTACTGCACAACAATGTTTTGAACTGCTTTTTGCTGTGGTAGCTGAACCCTTTCCTCTGCATGACCTGTCATTGCCACAGTAAATAGTTGAAACCCACTAGCATGAGTAGGAGTTGTTTGAGCCATGTTGTGCCTACTCATTCATGCTTTCTGGTTATGCCTGCTATTGCTTAGAGTTGTGTCAGGTCTGATTCATCAGGGATGAATTGGAATGTGGTGAACATGTCCTACTGTGTGTGATCCAAGTGTGTGAACACGATTTGGTAAAGGTAGCGGTGAGAGGCCATGTAGGAGTACATGGTGGGTTGTCTCACTGGAACCGTCTTTAAGAACTGAGTTCTGTGTAAGTTGTCCAATGACATAGCTACTACCACGCATTGGAATGCTTAAGTGCCCCTCTCGACTTATTAATCAACTAGATCTCTGTCCAGGAGTTGCAACTAGTTTCTGGTGTTTGTAGGTAGTGTTAGTAGTCTACCAAGTGGCACACGGTACATGTGGGCTTGGGGCAGACTAGGCACCGTGGCACGGTGTACCAAGCGTAGATCCATCCGTCGAGGTGGGCTTGGGAACCCTGCGCACATCATTTGGGGCCGTGAGCTACACCCCGGCCGGATCTCCCCACGGATGGAACCCGAATAGGCGATAAACCTGGACTAGAGTCTTGTGTGGTTAGTCAGGTCGTGGCCGACACCCTCGCCAGGCTTCCGCTTGAAGGTTGCCGAGATACACGATGTGTACATGGCGGTAAGTGGCGAAAGCGTGTGTGAAGGAGTACACCCCTGCAGGGTTAGCATGATCTATTTGAATAGCCGGGTCCGCGGTTATGGACTTCTTGGATGCTTACTTGGTACATAGACAAGTGAAAGTGGATACTCTAAAATGCTCAAGATAAGTGTGAGTGCTATGGATGGCCATCTCGTAGGGAGACGAGAGCGGATCCATAGTGGTATTGCTTGGTGAATTTGTGGACTCGTGTGCGCCACCTCAAAGGAGTTACTTGCAGTTGTAGTTCAGGATAGCCACCGAGTCAAAGATGGCTTGCTGCAGTCAAACTCCACCACCCCTTTGTTGATACTGATGCATATGTAGTTAGTTCCGATGTAAGTCTTGCTGAGTACCTTTGCACTCATGTTTGCTTAATTTATGTTTTTGCAAAGAGACTTCAGTCTCGCTAGTGTTTCCGCGTGGAATTCGACGTTTGGCTTGTTACCTCAGCTACGATCTTGTACCCTTGGGAGGGTCTTGTAGATAGTCAGGCTTCTCAGCCTTTTTCATTTGTAGTTGTCTGTACTCAGACATGTTATGCTTCCGTTGCCTGTATGCTCTGAATGTTGGGTCATGTGACCTCTGATTGTAATAAATGCTATGATGGCTCTTCTGGGCCTTTATCTATATGAGTTGTTGAGTTATGTTGTGATGCCATGTTGTACAGCACATACTTGCATGTTATGCCTACGTGTAATGTGTATTGCTATGTGTGCGATCCGACACCTAGTTGTTTACCCTTGGTAGCCTATCTTACACGGAAATGCCTCCTAGTGCTTCCACTGAGCCTTGGTAGCTTGCTACTACTCCGGAACACTTAGGCTGGCCGGCATGTGTCCTTCTTCGTTCATGTGTCTGTCCCTTAGGGGAAATGTCACGTGTTGTTCCTTTAAGTCCTTGTAGCTTGCTACGACTTGGGTTCATACGTTGATGACCGACATGTTCGTTGCTGGGTCATGTATGCCTGTCTCTGTAATTTAGTGCCACTTTTGGTTTATAACTAGTAATGTCGGCCCGGGTTCTCTGTCATATGGATGCTAGCAACACTATCATATACGTGTGCCAAAATGCGCAAACGGTCCCGGGCCAGGTAAGGTGGCACCCGTGAGGATACCGTGCGTGAGGCCGCAAAGTGATATGATGTGTTACAGGCTAGACCTGTGTGACTTAGGATCAGGGTCCCGACAGTAGAACTGCGCAAAATGAGATGGCTATCCCTCGTTGCCGTCCTCTAACCACCTGTCTTCCAGGTATACTTACATTGGTAGTTAATGACCAACGCAATATAAAAGAAGTTGATTCGTACTTTTTACTTCCTGATTGCAGTGTAGGGACGAGCGAAAACAACTGCATCCTAGTGCGGAATGCACTTTCTACCAGTTCATCCATGGACTGAGGACTCGCTGGCACGGCTGCATGGCGGTTTTTTGGACAGGTGCACGGACAAGAGGCATTGTGGTCTGCTTATTTCTGCAAATAGCTGTGCTTAAATTTAATGGAATGCACAAGAATTTTAGTTGGTCAGTACACTACATGGTTCAGTTCAGCATTCCAGCTGAGAACACAATTATAATTAGTTATTCTGGAATGAGAGAACCTAACTGTCGTGGAATTGTCATGGCAGATGTCCTAGTGTGAGGACTTAGTCGTGAGGCCAACGCATCTACGCGGTAGCTTGAAGGGGTTGGTCGGAATCGAGAGACGCAAGGAGGATCAACACACAAGACAAGGATTTAGACAGCTTCGGGCCCCGGGAAAGATCATCCGGTAATAGCCCTACATGTTGTTTGAGGCTAGGTCTCATGATGCTCCTGAGGGAGACGCCGCATAAGCCGGCTCTCCTCTAGTTGTGTCTAGCCCTAGAGATTGTTTCTTCTCCTTCTCACTTGTGAAACTTGTCCCTCTTTGGGGAGCCCTGCCCCTCCTTATATATGTTGAAGGGGCGGATTACATGACTGGTCCTAGTAGGATTATTATTACTCTATTACAAGCGGAGTCCTAGTCTTCCTTTGTAGGAGAATATTCCTTGTGCTTTCCTCATAAATCGGCCCACCATAACATGAACCGGCCTTCTGGGCTTTGGGCCTTGTCAGCCGTCGGCCGTTCGTCGGGTTACCAGTGAATCATACTAACCAGGCAGGTTGCCTGTAAACCGTCTGGTCAGGGCGGGTCGCCAGTGAATCGCCAAGTGTAAACCGGGTCTCAAGTAAACCGCCAAGTCCGGCCAGGTCATATTTCCGGCCGGGTTATACCGCGGGGTATATCCCCGACACTAACCCTGGATGGTAGCAACAAGAAAAAACCAGAGTGAACTCCAGGAAATTTAAGCCTGCCGAGAGGCCCTTTGCTCAGAGAAGCCTTGCTTGTTTTTTCCTGATTTGTAAACCTTCTCACAACTTTGTCTTTTGCTGTGAACTAGTATATGTTTGTTATGTTCTATGAATCATTGAGATGTATAAAATTGCTTAACTTATGCTTTTCAAGTTTTTATGAAGCAGAGTTTAATGTGAGTGTTCCACATGAACGCTGGACTAGTGTGTGAACATTTGGAATTTACATTGTGGCCTCAGTTAACTGCATGAACCACTGTAAAAAGATACATAGTTGCTTATATGTCAGACAGCAGATTGTTGATTGTTAGCTGGTCGATAGCCTAGTGTTGAAGCGAGCTGAGCCAATGTGCCGTGTTTTGCACAACTCCTTACAAGTGGGGTAGCACCAACAGTGTTTACAAGTACTTATGTATACGTCGGCACACAGTTCTCAAATGAGTACTCTATTTCATCAAAACTCACACTGCTCGTATGATAAAACTAGTGAGGACGCATCTATTTCAGCAACAATTACGATGATTCACGGGCACACAAAACTAGCAGCAGTTCCCATAGACGGATTCAAACAGAATACTAGCCCCAGAGGGCTTGATAACAGGCAAGGTTCGGATAATTAGACATAATCCAAACTACTATTAAACACTAGATGGGGCAAGTATTTCATGCCTCGATCTAATTTGGGCTGGACACAAGACGGACCTTGCCATGAACATCATCGAGGACGTCCGGCAGTAGCTCAATCCTGTGAACCTTCATGAAGACAACCTTGTGGCCTTGCCACTCATAAACTTGTTTGTGGAGGCATGCCACGTCATCTTCCTGCGTAAGCTTGATAAGAACAGTATGCCTCACAAACGAAGGAGTAGCTTTGAACTTCTTGTGCTTCAGTACACCCTAGACAACATGCCTGACAACGGTAAGGCTAGAATAGAACTCTTCATTGGTATAAGCGCAAATGGCTTCCAGGATCCAACAAGCTAAAAACTATGTTTTCCCAGTGCGTATATTCAGGTCATCCGTCTCATAGCGAGTGACATGTACAACCACACAATCCTTGTCTGCATCAGGGCCCTAATTGAAACAGAAAGAAATTCTAAATTACTTTCCAGTATAAGAAACACAAGTTATTTAAACCACTATGTATAGCATGGCATCGAAGACAATAAAATTTTGCATTATTCATCACCACATACTTAGATGAAAAACCACAATCGAGATCAGCAAAGAAGAAAATCACCTTGGGCAGCTCAGCGGGGGGGACACATCCTCGAAGGGGGAAAACTGCTCCTGCAGTGCCACGGGGGCTTTAACCTCAAATGGGGCGTTGACGATCTCAGTACTGGCCGTGAGCGTATCTGGGGTCGGCTTGGTGGCTGCCTCCATCTTCTTGGAGCTCTCTGTCTCGTGGGGATTATCCTCCCGCGTCTGCTCCAATATCGGCAGATCTTTGCCTGGTTCTCCTTGGTCCATCATGAAACTGACGAATACTAGGAGACCACTAAAAGGAAAACAGAATCACAATGACAATGAAACAAAAAAAGAGTGAGGATCGGTTACTGCTTCGCAAATTTTTTTTCTCTGAACGAAAATATACCAACATCACGGATCCGCTTACCTTCCCTTCGTTGGGGGAGAAGAACAGTGGCAGATGTGAGTGTTACCTTTCTTGAAGACGATGAGGGAGAAGGGGATTCAGCGAAGAGTGAAATGATGGTTGCTTCGTCCGTCAAACTTAGACTGCGGGGAGGTGGGGTTTTGTGATACGACGGCTCGTTATTGCTGCGCTATGACCGGGGTGACTCTCCGCCTGGATATTGCCTTCTAATTTGGTGGATGGCATTTGGGCCCGCGCGCTGCATGGCCCGCATGTCAGTCAACAAAAGTATAATGGCATTCAGTAGAGGGAGACGTTTTGATGACCTAGGAGGAGCCAGAAGTGGTATTGTATCCATTGTACTAGTAGTAATTGTTTTTCTGGGTCGCTGTAGAGTGTCTCCACTGTATTAGTTGTAATTGTTTCTCTAGGCCCAAGACAAAACAGCCCATCCACCCTAGTAAATAGTAACAACGGGGCTGTGCGGGGGCTGTGGCCCGTCTAGCCAGGGTTTTATTTATGTTTACCACATCATGACCCCAGTTGTGTTTTTTCTTACTTAAAATGGCTAGCCCAGTTCTATTTTTTAAAAGAAATACCCAAACGAGGCCTACTTGCTTTATCAGCCCTGCTGGGCTGCAAATCTTTCAAAACGATGAGAGTTTCATTCGGTTTGCCCAGAAATGCGATGTATTTTAAAACACATCAAACCGGGAATTAGTTTCAATTTTTTTTCATTACAAGATTTTAAATTCCATTGATTTTTATGCGTGGACAATTATTTGGATTTTATATTTATATAAATTATTTTTCAAAATACTTTGAATGTGAATCGATATTTTGGGATTAAAAACAGTTGACCGCACCGAAATATGCAAAAAAATCGTATACTTTTTAACCGTGGCCACAATATGGGGTGTAATGCGAACAAAAAGAAGAAGGGCTCCAAAAAAATTCTTAAGAATTAGCAAATGGGTTGTACATTATTAGAAATAATGCACACGAGAGCAGTGACTGTTCGATGTCCATCCAACGGCTGTCGTGCTTCTTCAATCTCTGCTTTTCCTGCCCTCAAACAAGCGCCGGCGGGACTGCCTGCTCCCTCCTCCGTGGCCAGCTATGCTGCCGCGCAGGCCTCGCCGCCCCACCGTACCCCCATCGCTGGCCTATCCATTCCTCTACTCACCCACACCAGTTGTTTTCTTCGGGGACGACAGATGAACCAGTAAACCCTCGTACTCCTCCGCGTGGGAAACAACTGTCGAGTCTTCCCTGGCTCCGTGTCGTTCCCTTCCTAGGCCTCACCGTCGTCCACCGCCCTGGTGCTCTCGGCACGGCCTGATCAACGTGGTCAATGAACGACATCCATCAGAAGTGGACTGTACGTGGAGAGGCTGACAGCTGGGTCCACGGCCGCACGCAAGGAAATGCCTCCTTATTACGCGCAAAATACTGATTCCTCCACCTGACAGCAAGGACCCACGGGAAGGGACTATGTATTTCGCGAAAAAATGTTCCCCCCGCTGATAGGTCGGACCCACGAGCTATATCTTCGCACGCAAGGAAGTGCCTCCTTATGACGCACAAAAAAATAAATACCCCCTGCTAGCTGGGACCCACCATAGTGGGTGGCTGACTTGTGGGCCTACAAGGTCGACAGTGACAGAGGGTTTTGTCAAGTTAGTCAATATGAACGATTCTAGCTCCAGTGACCATACGATGTCCATCCAATGGCCATAGTGCTTCTTCAACCTCCGATCTTCTTGCTCCAGCCGCCTAATACAGCGCCGGTCGTGCCGCCTGCTCCTGCCTCCCGTGGCCGGCTGTGCTGCCGCAGTGGCCTCACCGCCCCCATACTACTCCCAACGCTGGCCAGGCCATCCCTCCACTCACCCACACCCCCTGTTATTCTGCGGTGACGGCAGCCTCACACCGCAGCCGAACCAATGAACCCTCGTACTCCTCTCCGCGTGGGCATCCACTTCCGCGTCTTCCCCAGCTCTGCATCGTCCCCTTCCTAGGCATCGCCGTCGTCCATTGCCTTGGTGCTCTCGGCGCGGCGTGGTCAATGTGGTCAATGACCGACTTCCATCGGAAGAGTACTGTACATGGAGAGGCTGACAGCTCGGTCCACGGCCACAGCCGGTTTTTGTGTGATTTGCCAAGTATGTCGCTTTGTCAGGCCTGTTGGGCTGCAAATCTTTCAAGACGAGGAGAGCTTCATTCGACTGGCCGAGAAAATGGCCTATCAGTAATGAGAAATGGACTGTACATTTTTAAAACAAATCAAACCGGCAATAAGTTACAAATTTCTTTTTTTCATTTCGAGATTTTAAATTTCATTGATTTTTATGCGTGGACAATTTGTTGGATTTTATATTGATATACATTTATTTTTAAAATCAGTTTGAATGTGACTCAAAATTTCGGGATTAAAAACAGTTCGGACCGCACCGAAATATGCAAATTTTCGTATAATTTTTTTACCGCGGCCACAATATGGGTTGTAATGCTAACAAAAAGAATATGGGCTCCAAAAAAACCTTAAGAATTAGCAAATGCGCTGTAAATTATTGTAAATAATGGCAGATGGGCTGTATGATGTTTTCCATAGATTTGACGCTTTCCTAAAAAAAAGGTTGACGCACAAGCAGTGACTTTTGGATGTCCATCCAACGGCCGTCGTGCTTCTTCAATCTCTGCTCTTCCTGCTCCGCCGCTCAAAAAAGCATCGGCGGGACTGCCTGCTCTCTCCTTCCCGCGGCCGGCTGTGCTGCCGCGCAGGCCTCACCGCCCCACCGTACTCCCATCGCTGGCCTAGCCATCCCTCTACTCACCCACACCTACTGTTTTCTCCGGGACCGCAGACGAACCAGTAAACCCTCATACTCCTCCACGTGGGAAACAACTGCCCGGTCTTCCCTGGCTCTATGTCGTTCCCTTCCTAGGCCTCGTCGTCGTCCACCGCCCTGGTGCTCTCGGCGTGGCCTGGTCAACGTGGTCAATGAACGACATCCATCGGAAGTGGACTGTACGTGGAGAGGCTGACAGCTGGGTCCACGGCCGCACGCAAGGAAATTCCTCCTTATTACGCGCAAAATAATGATTCCTCCACCTGACAGCTAGGACCCACGGGAAGGGCTTCTGTATTTC
>LR738716.1:323717456-323734782 GCA_902687465.1 Secale cereale
CTAACGCGACACTATGATCAGAGACCCTTCGACGAAACTATGTGCTTTGCCATAATCGCAAACGGGGGTGTAAAAAAACCCGTCAAAAAAGGTGCGAAACGTTTGTGATGGAGGATGCATCAAACACAGTTCGGATTTTGGTTGCGTGTGCGATGGTGGGCATACGGTTCAATTCAGTTGACTATTTGCGACGAGGAGGAACAAAAGAAACATGCTACCAGATGAAGGCGTGTGCGATGTAGAGCATACGGTTCAGTCGGATGAACTGTTTGTGATTAGGCAACACAAAAGAAACGGTCAGGCAGATCAAGGTGTGTGGGATATACGGCATGTGGTTCACTCGGATGAACTGTTTGTGTTGAGACAAGAGAACATAAATGGTTCAATATAAGAAGATGTGCGTGATACGCGGCAAACAGGTCTATAATAAAAAATGTGTGCTAAGACCGATAATAACACAGACAATTGCTGCTAATAAGACGTGTGTGTTGTGCGATGGGATTGCATGCATATAGAACAACATAGTATATATATACACACTTATAAGGACATGGTTGCATAACCAAATTAAACATCCCCTTACATAGGTGGCTACTATACAACCATGGCATTTGCACACACCAAAGTAAACTATTACATGCATAATTACATAGGTGGCTACTATACACATGACATTTCCACACACCAATAAAGTAAACTATATATTACATGCATGATCAACTAGCATAAACAGTCATCTGATCATCATCTACTTCTTGGGACACTTGCTTTGCTTGTGGCTCGATCCGGGCTCGTCGATTTGGATAACAAGGCACTTCCTCATGTCAACGATCCGCCTGTGCATCTCATAGCATGTGTACACGCTCTTGGTCGTGAACCTGAGGTGAGGTTCATCCAGTTGCTGCATCCAGGCCCTGTGCCAGGATACGGGACTCGTTCTCTTGGCATCCTGCTTCATCTTTTCGTAGTACAGGTCGATGATGTCCGAGGCGAGTTCAACCAGGGAGTCCATATTTATGTTGCCCCAGACCCTGTAGGCTCACAGATTTCGACAAGGTTCTGGCAGGCCAAGCCCGTAACCCTGAGCACTTTTACATCACCGGTGGTTTCCACTGTGGTGAACTTGTAGTCGGTGCTGTTGACAAACCTGTTGAAACGGTCGCAAGGCTCTGTGGCCATGCAGTAGTGGTAGATGAGGACATGATGGCGCATACACAACTGGGCGACGGCAACCTTCTGTTCTATGTCGGGACGACTGGCGGTGTACTGGAGGTCGATGCCGACCACCTTGTACTTGTCTCCAGCAAGCAACTGCTCAACGGTGTTGATGTAGTCATCCACCACGGCCGGGTCGATGGTGTACACCACCGAGAAATCCGTCTCCCTCGCGTGGGTCTCCACTCTATGCTCGCCAAACTCCATTGGAGCGCCGCTGGACATCCCCTCTCTATGTGTCATCGTGGGTGTGCTTGTTGTGTTGTGGGGCGTGATCGAAAGGTTGAAGAGACTAAGGTTATAATGGCTGCGGGAATTAAAGGGGAAGCCGGACGGCCAGGAATGTCGGCAGGCCCTTGATGGCAGTTCTAGTTTGCAGCGCGTAACTCTATCATGCCGCATGTAACTGCATCGCGTGGAAATGCGTGCGGCGGAACCGCATGCATATGGGCCCCCCAACGTGATCATGCGCACGCTCAACCGTTGGCAGAGCGCGCGTGGAGGGACGCGAGCTGAGCGCGCCAACTGACGTGAGCAGAGCGCGCTGCGATGACTAACGGTGAGCACAGCATGCTGCGGCGCCTAACGGCAAGCAGAGCTTGCTGAGGGACGCGAGCAGAGGCCGGCACAGTGATACATGGCGCGAATGATGTCGGAGACATGAAGCACAAATCAGATTAGAGTTGCGTGTGTGATACGTGGCATACAATTGATCCATCCGAGCTGTTTGTGATGGAATAAGCCGTGTGTGTCGCGGGCAAACTCTTGCTGGTATATAACCTTAAATTTAACCAAAAAAATATTAATGCATGTTAGAAAAATTGTATAGCTGGAAACTATGTTCAAATACGACTCCAACGATATAATCTTTGGCGACATGCATTCATATTTTATTAGTTATATCCTACTTCTAAACTAGGATGGGGGTATAGTAGGTAATTAAATCGTAAATGTTTTTTCTATTAATCGTATGTGTACGTGTCCTTTTGTCCTCCTCTCACACGTCTTGTCACCCCGCTGCCGCAGACGGCTTACAGCGCAAGCTTGCGCAGCGCGCGGGGGCGTTCTTTTGGCCAAACGGTGGCGCCAATGAATCGTCGGTGAGCCCGTTCCCGCGCAACCTCGCAGGTTCCCACGCAAGCTTCCCACCTGACTCAGTGAAATCCCCCCAAAATCCCAATGCTTACCGGCCTGCTATAAAAACCCTCACGGCCGGCGAGTCTTGCGTCACATTTTTCCCTCCCCCCCTGTAGCTTATCTCGTCTGCTTCTCCCACAATCGCCAATGGCACCGGTCCGTCCTCGTCGCTCAGCCACTTCGCCGTCATCAGAGGACAGCTCAAGCTGGGAGGCTACACCACGGTGGCGGCGCACTCCTCGGTGTAGTGTAGTGCACGTGGCGTCACTGTTGGGTGTGCACGGAACACCCACCACACGCTCCGCCGCCGCTGCCTGTCGGCAGCTGTTGCTGGCCGCCGGTGCCGCCACACTACCATCGAAAGCCAGGGCCATCTCTCGCTCCGCCACCACGGCGCGAAGGTGGGAGGTGGCCATCGTGGCCGCCACCCCACTACCGGCTACCATGGCCATCACCCGCTCCGCCACCACGGCCCGAAGGCGGGAGGTGGTGGTCATGGCCGCCACCCCATCGTCGGCCGCCGTGGCCACCAGTCCACCATCGACTGCCGGGATCATCACCCTCTCAGCCACCGCTGCCCAAAGGAGGAAGGCGGAGGTGGAGGGCCGCACGTGCGTCAGCGACCTTGCGTGCTACATCGAGTTCCTGTGGGAGGAGGAGGAGCGCCTCATCGAGCATGCAAAGAGCCTTACTTCAGCCGTGGCCGATGCACACGCCGACGGAGAGGCGAGGAATCAGAAGATCTACGAGCAGTTCGGCCGCTTCAAGAGGGATCGTGTGGAGCGGTAGTGGACATTCGAGCTGGCGAGCGTCGCCGAACATGCAACAGTGGCAGGTACCGTAATGCATTTCTCCAGCTCGTCGGTAGGCTCCTCCTCCTCCTCTGCCTCTTACTGAGCGCGCTCGGCAGAGGAGAGGCTGCCGGAAGTAGCACAATGCCCCTCCGTGGTAGTAGAAGTATTTAGGGGCTATTTTGTTCAGTTCATCTGACTATAGATGTGTGGTCGAACTATACAACGTACTTCAAATTAGCTAGTATATATACTTGAACTAGCTATTTCAGTATGTGGTTGGCAACAATTAGGGAAAAGTTTGGTCGGTTCAACTGTTGAGTTGAACTGTTTGTATAAATTAAGAACGACTGCTTAATCTATGAATGAAATCTATGCTTAATTACTGAATTTTAGTTGAAAAAATTAGATATTGCTAGTGATTTCTAGCTGCATATTTGACAAATCGAAGTGTTACAAGGATTGACAAATGGCAACGTTACTAGATCAACAAATGTAAATCTTTCCAGTTTGACAAATGGCAACATACCCAATATGACAGATGCAAATCTTACCAAATTGTTCGTACGTGATTGCACACGGGTCACCCAAAACAACCGTTTGCGTTGAAGGGATTGATGCGCTGCTCTCACTTTGCATACGGGTGTTCTATCTAAAACATTTGCGATCAAGAGCTGCACAAATCCTGCCCGGCACATTTTCCCTTGGCTTCCTGGGGAAGCTATCGGTTTGCATACGGGTGTTCTAACTAAAACATTTGCGAGCAAGGCGGGCGGCCATGGAAGTCAAAGGGCTCGCTTCCTGGTGAGCCTATGCGGCGTACAGCTCGCACGCT
This sequence comes from Secale cereale, assembly GCA_902687465.1. Taxonomy (NCBI): domain Eukaryota; kingdom Viridiplantae; phylum Streptophyta; class Magnoliopsida; order Poales; family Poaceae; genus Secale; species Secale cereale. The sequence goes on from LR738716.1 coordinate 323,721,435, forward strand.
TCTCGTTCAGCTTCCGCATTGGAGTATAGCTCGCACGCCTTCCGTTTAGTCAAGCACTCAAGCACCTGTCTGCACGATACCTCCTAGCCATTAAAAGAGTGAGGCATGGCGTCACGTGAATGGTTAACAGAATGCACACAATCTAAATTATACAAAACGTTTGAGATGTTACAGTGGCAACTATTTGTTTCAATATGCCTTTGTTGGCTATTATTCGAGTGCGCCTTCTCTCAAAATGGACACGAAAAATACAACAACATGTTGGGTGCCATTCCATTATAGCATGCCAAGTTTCATGAATTTCAGACGAGTTTTGGATTTACTAGAATTTAAAAACAAAGTATCTCAACGTTTTGCCGACAATCAACAATGCCCTGGTGTTTGATATTCATTCCCATTTCTTTCATGGGACCTAAGCATGCAACCAAGGACACATATTAGATTGTTCAACCAGTTTAAGTGCACCGGAGAATGTGCATGTAGTTCAAATTTGAATTATGCAAATAAAATGCCTGGAAAACCCAGTTAATGTATAAAAATGTCCAAACGAACCCTGAAAAATTCCAAAATTGAACACAACACTCCTGTTGTTCTATGTTGACACTCGAAAGATTTTGAAAGCACTAAGAGGCAATGGATAACGTTTCGTCCCCAAAGGTTGCATGTTCCCTACCGAAACCATCACACTTATTGTGAGAAGCTAAGGTTTGTGAGAAGCTTATACCCAAACCTGCCACAAATGGGACAAATTTTTTACCACGGCATATTGATGCCGCTCCATGATAGCATGCCAAGTTTCACGAATTTCAGACGAGTTTTGGATTTACTAGAATTTAAAAAACCAAGTATCTCAATGTTTGCGGTCGAGTGGCGGTGGCAGGGTGTGTGAAATTCATTCCCATTTCTTGCATGGGACCTAAGCATGCAACCAAGGATACATATTTTATTTTCCAACCGGTTTATATGCACTGGAGAATGTGCACGTAGTTCGAATTTGAATTATGCGAATAAAATGCGTGGAAGACCTAGTTAATGTATAAAAATGTCCAAACGAACCCCGAAACATTCCAAAATATGTTGACACTCGAAAGATTTTGAAAGCAATAAGAGGCAACGAATATCGTTTCGTCCCCAAAGGTTGCAGTTTCCCTACCGAAACCATGACGCTTGTTGTGAGAATCTAAGGTTTGTGAGAAGCTTATACCCAAACCTGCCACAAATGGGACAAATTTTTTACCACGACATGTTGATGCCGCTCCATGATAGCATGCCAAGTTTCACGAATTTCAGACGAGTTTTGGATTCACTAGAATTTAAAAAACCAGGTATCTCAATGCTTGCGGCGAGCGACGGTGGCATGGTGTTTGAAATTCATTCCCATTTCTTGCATGGGACTTAAGCATGCAACCAAGGACACATATTTGATTTTTCAACAACTTTATATGCACTGGAGAATGTGCATGTAGTTCAAATTTGAATTATGCAAATAAAATGCGTGGAAAGCCTAGTTAATGTATAAAAATGTCCAAATGAACCCTGAAAAATTTAAAAATTGAACACAACACTCCTGTTGTTCTATGTTGGCACTCGAAAGATTTTGAAAGCAATAAGAGGCACCGGGCATCGTTTTGTCCCCAAAGGTGGCACGTTCCCTACCGAAACCATCACGCTTGTTGTGAGAAGCTAAGATTTGTGAGAAGCTTATACCCGAACCTACCCCAAATGGGGCAAATGTTTTAGCATGACATGTTGATGCCGCTCCATGATAGCATGCCAAGTTTCATGAATTTCAGATGAGTTTTGTATTTACTAGAATTTAAAAGCCATGTGTCTCAATGTTTGCGGCCGAGTGGCAGTGGTAGGGTGTTTTAAATTCGTTCCCATTTATCGCATGGGACCTAAGCATTCAACCAAGGACACATATTTCATTTTTCAACTAGTTTATATGCACTGGAGAATGTGCATGTAGTTCAAATTTGAATTATGCGAATAAAATGCCTGGAAAACCCAGTTAAAGTATAAAAATGTCCAAACGAACCCCGATAAATTCCAAAATTGAACACAACACTCCTGTTGTTCTATGTTGACACTCGAAAGATTTTGAAAGCAATAAGAGGCAACAGATATCGTTTCGTCCCCAAAGGTGGAACGTTCTGTCGGATTACGGCCTCCGCAAACCCAAGAAGTTCGAACACACGGGCATGAACGAAGATCTCTCCCACTCACGTCTACCTAGCGTCTCGCCCTCGTCCAGTGAAGAGATTCAAGCGAACAACAAGTAATGCACACAAGAGTTTACTCAGGTTCAGGCCACCTTGTGGTGTAAAACTCTACTTCCTGCTTTGGTGGATTGGCCTCTGGAGGGCTTGAATATGGACTAGTACACCGGTTCCTAAGCTCAGGAGAAGAGCTCAGGAGGGTCAGGAGGCAAGAGTTCTTGCTCCTATGTGCGAGGACAGAGTTTATGGACCTGACCGGAATTGTTCCTTCATAGTGGGGATCCTAGCTACTTATATAGGCAGCCAGGGTCCTATTCCCCCGAAATGTTTAGGCGGGAAGGAATCCCACAATGGACATTTTTGAGCAGGAACACAAGGACGGTCCTATCCTGACAAAAGTGGTCTTCGCCGACAAAAGTGATCAGGCGGTGACGCGGTGGTGGGCTCGGTGGTGACATCCTCCATGTCGTCCTTGCGGTCTTCGGTCTTGTTGCACCGAAGGGGAAACCTTTGTCCCGCTCCTCGGGAACCTGTGCCTGTGATGTCTCCTTTGCACTGAAACGACAACTACGCCACTGGCGCGGTGCGTCACTGCTTACGTCACTGCCTCCTCCTGAGGCAGGCTTGGCCTTGGATTCTCCGCCCCTCCGGAGCAACCTTGCCGAGGCCGCTCCTGAGGGGGTCTTGATGTCGTTCTCCTCGCGAGGTCTAGCCCCCTCGCGTGGGTCTTGGGCAGCTGGTCGATCATGTGGGCCACGCCAGGCCGTGGTAGGAGCGCGTCGCGGCCCGCAGACAGGCAAGTCTGGGTACCCTGGTTCCCATGACGCCAATAGTAGCCCCCGGGCCCAAGGCGCGTGCAGAGTTGGCTTCAGGGCGAAGCCTTAGCCGAGGATGGAGCGTCGCGGGCCCCAAAAAGGCCGCGGGCCAGGCTAGCGCGTGACGGTTGGATGGGACGTGGGCGACTCCGCTTCCCACGCAGTCTCAACAACCGTGTGACTTGACAACTCCTTGGTGCGGGTGGCAGGGCCATTATGGTCGCGTGTGAGTGGCCGGCGATTGATCTTCTCGACCTATAAACAGGGGGTGAGGCACCACGTCCTTCACTTGACTGTTGCAGATCAATCCGTGCTCTTCCCACTCCTCCGAGGGCTTTGATGACGCCGATACGTAGGTTCTCGGCCGCGGAGAAGGGGAAGAGCGCGATGATGGAGCCCGAGCGGCTCCCCCTGAAGAAGAGGCGCCGTGATTCTCCAAGAGCGTCCCTTAGACCGACGGACGCCCGTACATGGTAAACGCGGGCGCCGCCAGGATTCCCGCTTCCCTTAAGTGCTCTGGCGACAGGCGGACGAAGCGGGGACGATGACAGGGGCGGTGCAGTCAGCCGCCTAGAGAGACGGGCGATTTCACACGCCCTGCTGCCTTCCCAAACTGAAGATGATGCCCGCGAGTTTATCATGTGGGCGGGAGCCCCTCCGCATTCTTGGATCCTCCTCCCTCCATTCCTGAAGGAGGTGATCCCGGCTCGCGGCCGGGTGACGATGCTGCTGCGGCATGATGGGTTCCACCTTCCCCCTTCATACGCCGACGTGGAGGTGGTCTCCTCCGGCCAGGTCTTCATGACCTGGGGTTGGGGCGTGGTGCACCGCGCCTGCGCCCCCGCTGGGAGCCACATTCTTCATTTTGCGCTGGAAGGGACGGGCACGATGACCTTCAAGGTCTTCGGGGCAGACGGCTGTCGGCTGGCGTGTGGCGCGGGTGACGGGCTCGCCAGCGACCGTTCCACATGCTGGCAGGACAGCGAGGCCGGGGGTGAGGCGCTCGCCATTGGTTGCGCCTCCGATTCCTCCGGTAGCAGCTATGCTACCCTTGAGACGGCCTCGAGCTCCGACGAGAGCTACGAGCCGCCAAGTCGCCACTCTTATCGCCGGAAGGGAACAACGTCCTCCCGGCGCCGCCGTCGTTGAAGGAGTCCATGCCGCATTCCTTCGAGAGCGACCCTCTTTAGCTTGGTCCCTGGGAGACACCCATGGACGGCTCCATGAGGGCGTGTAAATCCTTGTAATACTTTTGCTATTATCTGGCGTTATAAACTTATGTTCCTCATGAGTCCCTTTGCTGGAGCATGACTTTCCCTTCCTTTTGTCCCCGCGGTAGTTTAGGGCCCTACGCCTGCGAGACCCGGTCCCTAGAAGAGCTTCAGCCTACACTGGTATGCCAGGTCGCGACGCCGTGGTCAAGGCCAGGAGGTGAGCGACCCAGGGTCCGGTAGGAGCCCCCGAGGCGCGATGCTCGGGAGGTCCCTCTTGGCATGCATGCAATCATCCACCAGGGCCGTCGGGAGGGGCTTTCATGCTCCAACGAATTCATGATTACAGTGGGTGGAGGTGTAGGTACGCGAGTAGATGCGGGTGTTGAAAGCTTATCTTAGTGATCCCCTGCGGTCAGGTGGTGGTGGCACTTGATTTTCTTTCCCTTGGGGTGAGGCTCTATGCTTCTTGGGACTCGAGGCTCTGTGCCCGATCCATCTTCGCGAGGAGGTGGCAGCAGTCGCTCCTAGGCCACCGAACATAAAGGGCGCGGCTGCCGAGGCCTTGGAGGCGAAGGTCACGAAACTGGTGGAGGCGTTCCTCCAGGCTGCTGCCACCACAACCGAAGAGACGGAAACCAGTGATGACGCGCTTGGTGATGCCTGATCCGTTCCTGTCCAGATGAGAGAAGTGCAAGTGCATCGGGGAGGCGTAAGAACCCGTTTGAATTTGAAAAACTTGGTATTATTGTAATAACTTGATGATTTCTGTGCTTGCTTCCTTTCATGTTTGCTTAGGTGCTCTACGTCGGCAGGGCCCAACCCCGCGCATACCTCGATCGCCATTGAGCCCTCCGGGTTACCGGGGTTATCGTAATAACTAGACTCAAGGGATGAGAGGCTACGTGGCTAGTGAGGCCCCTGGGTCGCGATGCCCAGGGGTACCCCTTGACGTTCGAGCGATCCCGTTTGCATTCTGCATCGGCAGGGCCCAGCCCCGGGCATACCTCGACCGCCGTTGAGCGCCGGGCTCAAGGAGTGAGGGGCTACGTGACTAGTGAGGCCCCTGGGTCGCGATGCGTAGGGGTCCCCCTTGACGCATGAACGGCTCTCATAAGGGAGAACAAGCACCATACCTTTCTCACGAGCCTTCACCTGGGATGGGGGCGCGAGAAGGCCAGGTGTCTGGCCACCTGGTAGGGTGGCGTCTGCCAGGCGTGACCTGAGCATAGCCCCCGTGCCTAGCCCCCCTCGCGACACCCATCCAAGGAGAAGCTGTGAGCGTTGTGAGCTGAAAAGCTCCCTGAGGTTGGTGCGACCGCTGGGGGCCACCCTCAGTTGTTTATAACTAGCGCGGTGCATAGAGCTACCACACTTGCGCGGAGTGTGGGCATAACCGCGCCTCGGTCGTAGCGACCAGCACGGAGCTTGGTGCTTCCACTGGTTCGTGGGTATAACCGCTCCTCGGTTGGTTCTGCCAGCGCGGAGCATGGCACTTCCACTGGACCATGGGAGGGAGCCTCTCACCGGGAGAGACTCCGGGGCGTGTACAGCCCCGTCCTAACATGTGGCTTGCACGGCAGGACAGCCAAGGTGTATATGGGCGCTCCTCAGGACGAGTTGAATGACTCTGAGGAAGTTCTCGTGAGCTTACGCATCACTCACGAGACCCTACCCTAAGGCGGGTTGCGCCTAAGTATTCTTCTACAAAATGTGAAAAGAGAGGTGTTGTGTCGACCTGCGCCGAGTGCATCTCTAGAGGGCATCGCATGAGAAGGCCGCAGCACCAACGACCCAAGGAAGTGACGTCACGGAAATGGCTCGTGAGACAGAGCTCATCCGCTAGATTTATCGACGCTGCAGGGACGGACCCGAGCACAGACACCGTGCCCAGTCTTCTCATGCAACAATACAAAGAAAAACAACCGGCGCGCGATTTTCGCGTGAGAGAGGCACCTGCCACGAGCCCCTACTTACCCATCCATGATTAGCCCATGCGAGAACAAGGCACCAAGGGCCACGGGAGGTGACGTCATGGGAATGGCTCGCGAGACAGAGCTCACCCCTTGGGTTTAGCGATGCTGCAGGGACGAACCCGAGCACAGACGCCGTGCCAGTCCTTAATCATGGGGCGGTCGCGAGTGGGCTCGCAAGGGCTCGTGACCTTAGTGGCGGTGAGGACGCCAAGCATATAGATAATGCGAATAGGAAGGAGCAACTAACCTTGATTCATGCGCAAAAAAGAGACAGTTGCGGGGGATATCCCTCAGCAGCTCAAGGATGATGCAGCCCGGGGGCGCCCTCGGTTGAATACCTGAAACGTCACCTGATACTTGTCGAAGAAGAGTTGGGGTAGCTGTAGACGCAAGCCGTGCGGGTTGCTCCTGAAGATCGTCGGGCTCCTGAGGCCCAGGGGCTCTGGAGGCCCTCAGTGGTCGCGGGGGTCCGGTTCTCGCTCCGTCCAGACTACCTGCCACTGAGCCTCCCGAGCCCCGAAAGCCTGCCGCGCGAGGTGCTAGAACATGGCAGCTGCGTTGCGGAAGCCGAAGAGTGTGTAGACGTAGCTGCAGGGGAGGTCCCTCCTTCGACGGACCGCCGTCGGCCAAAAGGGCTCCAAAGAGGCGGCTCGGTTGAGACCCGCGACGTCGATGCAAACGCGGAAGTAGTCGCTTGGGTTGCAGGTAGGTGAGCTTGGCACTTTGCGGTTAAGCCCACCGCGCATGAGCCTTGCATACTGGAGTTCCTCGATAACCTGGTCGATGGTGTCCTGAGCCCCCAGCGCTGTGCGGCTCATGATGGGCTCACAAAAACACGCGTCGAGACACGCCCACAAGTGGTGCCTGAACACCTCCCTCGAGACGCTGGTCAGGCCGGAGACACTCCAGAGGAGAGCCCCCGAGCCCGTCGTGAGAGGGGTGTCGGGCGCGCCTTCCTATGCGAGGGTGGAGGGCGCCTTGTCGGCAGGCAGGAGTCCTGAGGCGGAACCGTCAGGAGCCCCTGCGTCCTGAGGTCCGTTGGCGGGAAGGTTCTTCTTCTTCTTGGGGGCGGTCTACAGGGCGAGGACGGATCCATCCTGATCGGAGCTTTCGACCGCCGCAGTCTGGTAGGCGCGCTCCAGGGAACGCACAGCTTCCTTCTCGTCGGAGGCGATTGTGATGACTCCGCCACTCCCGGGCATCTTGAGGACGTTGTAGCCATGATGGGTCGCCGCCATGAACTTTGCGAGGGCAGGATACCCAAGGACGGCGTTGTACGGGAGGTGGATGTTAGTGACATCGAAGTCGATGAGCTCGGTGTGATAGTTGTCGCGGTCACCAAAGGTGACGGGGAGGCGGACCTGCCCCATCGGGAGTGTGGAGCCATCCGTGATACCGTAGAATGGCTTGGTCGGGTGGAGCTGATCGTAGGGGTCATGGAGTGTCTCGAAAGTCTGGATGGAGAGGAGGTTGAGCCCTGCTCCGCCATTGATGAGGGTCTTGGTTACGAGGATGTTGCTGATGGTCGGGGTGCAGATCATTGGGAGAGCGCCTGGGGCTGCGGTGCACTTGAGCTGGTCCTTGGGGTCGAAGGTGATGACCTGCTTGGTCCACCTGAGGTTGCGTGCGGCGTCATGCCTGGGAAGCTCCGCGTTCACCTCATGGGTGAACTGCTTAAAGATGCGATGGGAAACCGGAGCATGGGCTCCTCCCAAGATGCATGCAACCGCACGCAGCTCCTGGAAGCCCCCTGCTCCATCTCCCTGGCGGTCGTCGTCGTTCCTTCTTGGCGGTGGTGGCAGCGGAGGCAGGCCTCCGTTGCCCTGAGGGTGACCCTCACGAGGCTGGTCGCGCCAGGGGGCGTCACGAGGCTGCTCACGCCACCCTTGGCACGAGTTCCTGCCGTCCCAACGTCCTCCACCTCGGCCTCCTCCGCGGCCGTAGCCGTGTGATACGTCCAAAACATATCTATAATTTCTGCTTGCTCCATGCCTCTTTTGTGTGATATTGCTATGATATTTATGCACTTCCATACACTTTTGATCATATTTGGACTAACCTATTAACTCAGTGCACCACAGTGCCAGTTCCTGTTTTCTGCTGTTTTTCTATTTCAGGTTTCCCCCATATTAAAAGTGCCCTAAAAATTCCAGGAAAAATAAAAGAAAAATCAGCGTATCGGGTGCTTCCAGAAAAACCAAGGCAGGGCCAGAGGGGAGCCTGGGGTGGCCCAGGCTGCCACCCGGCGCGGCCCCACCCCTGGCCGCGCCAGGGGGGCGCCTGGGGCCCCACCTCCGCCTCTGGTGACCCCCTTTTGCATATATATTGCTCGCGTCCCGAAACCCTCGAGGACGGAACCCTTTTTCGCGATCTCATCTCTGTTCCGCCGCCGCCGCGCTTCCAAGATCGGGAGCACCAGGAGAACTCTTCCCGGCACCCTGCCGGAGGGGAGAACCACCACCGGGAGCTTCTCCACCACCATGGACGCTTCCCGGATGAGTTGTGAGTAGTCCCCATTAGACCATGGGTCCATGACCAATAGCTATGTGATGTTCTCCTCCCCTCATTGTTCTTCATGGATTAGACCTCGTGAGCTGCCCTACATGATCGAGGCACATATGTAATCTTTATGCTGTTGCTCTGCTGAGTTTGCTGGGATACGATGGATTATGAGATTATGTTCAGATTGTGTGTGAGTAATATATTTGATTCACCTCTTTTATATTTATGTTCTTGAGTAATTCTTGCATGTTCTCCGTTGCTATTTATTGCTTTGGCCGAGTAGTAGGTAGTAACTCCAAGAGGGAACGTTATGCTTGATTGTTGGTTCATGCCCCTCGATGACTAGCTTGAGTGATAGAAACATGAGTCTAGGGGATGTGCTGTTGCCACAAGGGGGAAAACAACGGTGCTTGTACTTGCGGGTGCAAGGATTGTTTACTTTGCACAAAGTTCTTTTAATGCAGTTGTCTGTTGCTTTGAGTTTACACTTTGGGTGGGACTCGCAACTTAATACCAGCGAGATGTTCTGGATAGATATCTTAAGGTGGATGATTAGTAGTAGATGCAGATGGATTTCGGTCTACTTGCCTTGGCGTACCGCCCATGCTTTTGAGCCTCTACCTTTCTTTACAGCATAATTAGCATTGGTTTGCGCACATAATCCTGTCAATTGCCGAGCTGTAATTTGTTTACCTCGCTTAGCTGTTTTATCGTCTTTTGGGAGAGAGACATCACTAGTGAACATCATGGGACCCCGGTCCATATTACCATCACTGATCACACCCGCTATTTACTTCCTGTTCTTATTTCCTAGTTGCAGTCATACCTATCACTATTATCTCTTGTGTTTGATCCTTTGTAAACGACAAGGCCGGAGGGATTGACAACCTCTCTGTACTCGTTGGGAGCAAAGTTATTTGTATCTGTGTGCAGGTCCTGTCAAGCAGATGTTTCTGGCGCCATTGACACCTTCTTGTCGACCCTCGGAGTCTCACGGGATTCGATCCTTGGTATCTTTGCCAAGGGAAATTTGCCGCTACGCTACATCTCAAACCTTCCACTTGGGGTAACCAACGAGGGGCGAGAAGCCATCAAGCAAGTTTCTGGCGCCGTTGCCAGGGACTCCACTCTTCAAGATAGGGGAGTTGCATGCTATCTTTTATCTTTGCTTTTTAGTCTTGTTAGTTTACCTTTCAGCTTTTGCTTTAGTGTCCCTTACCAAAAATCACAAAAATAGTTATCTTGCTTGCTGCTGCTATGGGTTCCACCGAGAACACCAAGTTGTGTGACTTCACTAGTCATAACAACGATGACTTTATCTGCACGCCTATTACTACACCTGCCACTTCAGCACCTTCTTATGAAATTAAACCGGCTTTACTGAACCTAGTTATGAAAGATCAATTCTCCGGTGCTGGAGATGATGCTGCTTTGCACTTAAATAATTTTGTTGAGCTCTGTGATATGCAAAAGTACAAAGAAGTAGATAGTGATATTGTTAAGCTTAAGCTTTTCCCTTTCTCCTTGAGAGGAGGAGCTAAAATCTGGTTTCAATCCTTGCCTAGGAATAGTATAGATTCTTGGGACAAGTGCAAGGATGCCTTTATTGGGAAGTACTATCCCCCTGCTAAAACTATCCAACTAAGGAGTAACATAATGAATTTTAAACAATTGGATAATGAACACGTTGCCCAAGCTTGGGAACACATGAAATCTCTTGTCAAGAACTGCCCTACTCATGGTTTGACTACTTGGATGGTTATCCAAACTTTTTATGCAGGCTTGAACTTTACCTCGCGGAACTTGTTAGATTCGGCCGCGGGAGGAACCTTTATGTCAACTACACTTGGTGCTGCCACAAAACTTCTCGATGAGATGATGACCAACTATTCCCAATGGCACACCGAACGCGCTCCAACAGGTAGGAAGGTAAACTCTGTCGAGGAGATTTCCTCCCTAAATGAAAAAGTTGACTTGATCATGTCTCTACTTTCCAAGCAATCTTCTATTGATCCTCATGATGTTCCTTTAAATTCTTTGATTGCTCAAGATCAAGTAGATGTGAACTTTATCTCTAGAAACAATTTCAATAACAATGCTTATAGGAGTAATTTTGGTAGCAACCCTAGACCGTTCCCCTCTAATTCCTATGGGAACAACAATGCTTATCCTAGCACCAAGAACTCCACTTCTGAACTAGAGATTATGCTTAAAGACTTTATCACTACCCAAAAAGCCTTCAATAAGAGTGTAGAAGAAAAACTAGCCAAACTAGATAATCTCTCTTCGAAGGTAGACAATTTAGCCCATGAGGTAGAGTTGCCTAAAATTAGAACTTCCCCTCTTGAGGAGAGGAAGACCACTCCTATGAATGCTATTCAAGTGCAAATTAATGAAAACATTAGGATGATGGCTAAACTTAAAGAGAGATGGGCTAGAGAAAAGGAGGAAGAAGATAGAATTAAGAGCCTTCCTACCCACCACACTGTTGCTACTATCCAAGTTGTTAAGGATATCCAAACTCTTAGCACCCAATGCACTCCTAGTCCCATTGGACCTATTAATGGTGATGCTATGACCTCAACCGTAGAAACTCCTATGACCATAGAAGCTACCAAACGAGTGAGCCTAAAGGACACCACTACCACTTTACTTGATAGTAGTGACCTTGATTTTGATAATTGCACCCTTTCTGAAGTTATTAGTTTTCTTCACAAGATGTCTAGAGATCCCCACACTAGCACGCTTAATCTTGCCTTCACGGAGCATATCACTAATGCTCTCATCAAAGCTAGGGAGGAGAAGCTTAGGGTAGAAGCCTCCATACCTAGAAAGCTAGAAGATGGTTGGGATCCTATGATTAAAATTAAGTTGAATAACTTCTCTTGCTATGCTTTATGTGATGTTGGAGCTAGTACCTCCGTTATGCCCAAAAGAATATATGATATGCTTAAATTGAAATCTTTTGATCCTTGTTCTTTTGGTGTTCGCCTAGTTGATTCTTCTGTAAAGAAACCTTTGGGGAAGATCGACGATGTTCTTATCATTGCCAATGACAATTATGTTCCCGTTGATTTTACTATTATGGATATTGAATGTGAACCTTCATGTCCAATTATTTTGGGACGTCCTTTTCTTCGCACCGTTGGTGCTATCATTGACATGAAAGAGGGGAATATAAAATTCCAATTACCTCTCAAGAAAGGAATGGAACACTTCCCTAGAAAGAAGATTAAGTTGCCTTTTGAGTCCGTTACACAGGCTAGCTATTCTTTTACTCTTGATAAAACTTGATCCTCTCTTTTTGCATTATGCCTAGCTTAAAGGCATAAAAGAAAGCGCTTTTGGGAGGCAGCCCACAACGAATAAAGTTTTATTTTGCTTTTGTTGTGTCTTGATGTTTGTTACTACAGTAGCATCATCATTGTATCTTTTCTTTTCAGCTTTGTGCCAAGTTTAGCCTCCGATTGCAAGAAAGTTCAAAAGTTGTGACGTGCAGTCCAGAAAACAGATTCTTTCCTTGGACAGAAAAATTCGTATAAAATCACCAGATCATCTTTTTGGTCTGAAGTTTTTTGACACTGTGCTCTATACAATTGGCTTTCGGGCATCTGTTCTGAGTTTTTTGATTTGAGTGGCAGAAGTGCCCCGAAAAAATTATTTACTACCTGCTGGTCTGTTTTTCACAGATTCTGTCCTGTTTTGCCTTTTCTTCGTTTTGCCAACATTGAGCTTGCTTTTTCTTTGCAAAAACATTTTGGCAATCTTGAGAAACAGTAGCCCTTCAAGATTATCTTTATTTCCAGTAGGGAAAAGTTATTTTATTATGGGTACTAACCTCGCTAATCAGATTATGATGAGTTATGTATGAAGGGAGTTTTCAAGTGTGCGAGGGAAGATGATAAAAAGATTCAGGAGGGTCAAACGCTCAAGCTTGGGGATGCCCCCATGCACCCCCAAGAAATATTCAAGAAGGCTCAAGCATCTAAGCTTGGGGATGCCCCCGTGCATCCCCTTCTCCATCAACAATTATCAGTTCGTCTTTCGTTCCACTATATTTTAATCACTTCATGCGTTATGTGCTATGCTTGGAGCGTCTTGCTTTTAGTTTCCTTTTTAGTTTTCTTTAGCTTTGCTTGCTGTTCATAACGAGTTAGAACCCAGCTATCTTTATGTGGGAGAGAAACACGCTCCACTTCGACCTAGAACACAACATAGGATTTTCATGCTTATCTTTGCTGTGTATGTTCTTTGTCTTTCAATAGCTACTGTCATGTTTAGCTCTTAGTTTTCATGCTTTTCTTTTTAAAGAGCTTTTGTTTAGTTGGTTGCTGAACTCTCTTGAGTTTTCATGTTTATCTTGTTAAGAGAGTTTGTCTGTTGCACTGAGTTGTGTGTCTTAACTTAAAGTAGGTAATTGAGGTTGCTATTTAATTTTAGTAGTAACTTGCAATAGTTTTGAGGTATTGCCATGAGTAATGTCTGAACTTTTGGTGTCAAGAGCTTTAGCCTATTAGTGATAGATGTCGTATTTTGGGCAATCCGTGTTTATTTTCGAAAACCTACAAAATAGTTGAGAACTTTAGCTACTAAATGCATCACTAATCTTTGGAGGGATCGAATAT
>LR738716.1:323734882-323750069 GCA_902687465.1 Secale cereale
CCTTTGTTTGGCCATTAGAGGCGTACCGTTCTTCAGCGTCTAGCACATCATTCCATCTATGGTTGAGCATATCATGTTCGGCTCTAAGCCACTGCTGCTGCTTCTTCAGGCTCCTTGCAGTGGCAATGAGTGTTTGCTGGAAACGCTTCTGTTCGGACGGTTCTTCTGGGACAATGTATTCTTCGTCTCCTAGCCTGATGTCCTCTTCGGAGACAGGTTGATAGCTGCTGTCATTCACGTCGCTGTGATCGGTCAGCGGTTCATTTGGACCATGTTTGCCATCCTCCAGTTCGTCCTGCTCTATCGCTGGCTCCACGATGTCATCGGCTTGTTCCAGATCGTCATTGTCTTCAGTGACAGTGTTGCTCTCTTTCCCTTTACGGGGTCGAGATCGACACTTCTGAAATCGGCATTTGGGAGGGTCATCGACGGGCTTGTCCTGCTCTAGATTGATATCGATGTCGCCCACCTTTTCATTGGGTGTGTCCACTATGTATACATCGTATGTAGAAGTAGCTGTCCATCGCCCGGTTGCCGGCGGGTTTGTACTTCGATCGGCTCCGACATCGTGGTCCATCCCGTCGATGTCTAGGAAGCGTAATCTAATAGATTGGTTAGGTCCTCGATCGTGGCTACCAAGTGGGTGGTGGGTGGGATGCGAAATTCCCTGTCCTCAGCCCCAGTTCGAACTAGGCATAATTCAGATTGGAATCCTCCGCTAGGGAGAGAGATTTTAGTAAGTCCAACGCTTCATCTAAAGGCGAGTGTCGGGCATGTGTTCGGATATTTGCAGGGCTGAGTTTGGCAATAGCCGCTCGATCGAGCCCGAAAGACGCAGACCCTGAAAGTTCGGAACTTGTAGACGGAAACGAGTCCGGAGTTCCGGTGAGGGGAGTCCTGCTCAAGGCTGGGCTTGTGTGCAGGTCAGGCATCTCTGGGTCTATGATCTCCGTGGCGGGGTTGATCTTCCCGTGCTCAAATGAAGTGGTCTGCTCCTGATATAAGGCCAGAGTTGTTGCAAGTGTTACCCCCTGTACAGGGTCTGATGACCGATCTAGGTCATGTTCATCATGGTGGCAGGGAGCAGCTACCATGGGTGCGAATCCGTTTAAGATCAAATCTCCGTGGATGTCAGCAATGTAGTTTAAGCTTCCAAACCTGATATGGTGACCATGGGCATAGCTGTCAACCTGCTCGAGGTGGCCTTCAATGTTGGCATGAAGCACGAAGCCACCAAACACGAAGAGCTGGCCGGGAAGAAAAACAACCTCGGTGGTGCCGTCATCGTTGGTGACGAAGCAAGACATTGATCCTTCCGCCTACAACACAGTGGAACTCTCAATGAAAGCACCAATGTCGGTGTCAAAACCGACAGATCTTGGGTAGGGGGTCCCGAACTGTGTATCTGAAGATCGATCGTAACAGGAGACTGGGGAAATGATGTTTTACCCAGGTTCAGGCCCTCTCGATCGAAGTAATACCATACTTCATGCTTGATTGATCTTGATGAATGTGGATTACAAGAGTTGATCTACTTCGAGCTCGTAATGGCTAAACCCTAAAAGTCTAGCCTATGTGATTGCTATGGTTCTGTTGTTGTCTCTATGGACTAAACCCTCCAGTTTATATATGCATTGGAGAGACCTACGGTTTGTACACGATCACCTTGCAGAGGAAAGAAAGTATTACACCCGGACTCTAAACCTGACTATTTTATACATGGGAAGTCCTATACGGATACGAGAGATAGTCTTCATCGATAATCTTCACGGCCCACCAGTCCGGCCCATAATGAACGACCCGGTCACCTGAGGACCCCTTAATCCAGGACTCCCTCACCGTCCTCCTCCTTCCCTGTCCCACATGCCCCGACCGACGGCATGACACCTTCCACCAAAATCAGTGCCCCCATCCTCCAATTGAGCGCCGCCGACAACCATTTTGCACATGATATAATGTGGAGCTCAGTAGCATCTGGCAGTAGAGAAGCAAATCGTAGTCGCACGCGTGCACGAGGTCGCTATGGCTGCCATGTGTGCCGACCGCCAGATCTTGGAGGAGCACCTCGTCTTCGAGACCACCGTCGACACCGCCACGTGGTTGTCTACTTTAAAATATAGTTCATGTTGTTTTCTTGAGGCCACCACCAATTCTTTCTAGTGATTTGTCCACTGCAATGTTAATATGCAATCTGATGTACAGTTAATAGTTTGGTCCTCTGAAATGTAGTGTTCAGTTAACAGTTTAATCCTCTGAAATGTAATGTTCAGTTAACAGTTTGGTCCAACAATTTCTACATTTCGTAGTACTGTTCTCAAGCATTCTTTGTTTTGTTAACTGTCTTATCTTCTAGTACATGTTTCTATTCTGCAATGTCATGCTCAGTTAACTATTTTGGTTCATTTGGTCTGCTGTCCATTTAATTGTTTGGTTCAATTTTGCAATTTGATTTTCATTTGCCATGGGTACTGATACGTCTCCAACATATCTATATTTTTTGATTGTTCCTGTCGGCGTTCTGGGAACGGGGGCACCCAGACTTGCCTGCCTGCGGCCCAGAGCGTGGCTTGTCCGGCGGCCTGGTATGACCCAACTTCATCAGCAACCACTCAAGACCCTTGATACGTCTCCGTCGTATCTATAATTTTTTATTGTTCCCTGCCAATATTCTACAACTTTTACATACTTTTGACAACTTTTCATACTCTTTTTGGGACTAACATATTGATCCAGTGCCCAGTGCCAGTTCCTCTTTGTTGCATGTTTTTTGTTTCACAGAATATCCATATCAAATGGAGTGCAAACGGGATAAAACTGACGGAGATTTGTTTTGGAATATATGTGAATTTTGGGAAGAAAAATCAACGCGAGGGATGTCCGAGGGGGCCACGAGGCAGGGGCGCGCCCCAGGGGGTCATCCGCGGCCTGGGCCCTCGTGGCCACCCCGTAAGGCGGTTGGTGCCCTTCTTTCGCAGCAAGAAAGCTAATATCCGGATCGAGATCGTGTCCAAAATTCAGTCCAATCGGAGGTACGGATCTCCGGGAATATAAGAAACGGTGAAAGGCAAGAATCTGGGAATGCAGAAACAGAGAGACAGATTCAATCTCGGAGGGGCTCTTGCCCCTCTGCCGCCATGGAGGCCATGGACTAGAGGGGAAACCCTTCTCCCATCTAGGGAGAAGGTCAAGGAAGAAGAAGAAGGAGGGGGCTCTCTCCCCCTCGCTTCCGGTGGCGCTGGAGTGCCACCGGGGCCATCATCGTGCGACGACGATCTACACCAACACCTCAGTCATCTTCACCAACATATTCATCACCTTCCCCCATCTATCTACAGTGGTCCACTCTCCCGCAACCCGCTGTACCCTCTACTTGAACATGGTTCTTTATGCTTCATATTATTATCCAATGATGTGTTGCTATCCTATGATGTCTGAGTAGATTTTCGTTGTCCTATCGGTAATTGGTGAATTGCTATGATTGGGTTAATTTGCTTGTGGTTATGTTGTTGTCCTTTGGTGCCCATCATATGAGCGCGCGCGTGGATCACACCATAGGGTTAGTTGTATGTTGATAGGACTAAGTATTGGAGGGCAAGAGTGAGAGAAGCTTCAACCTAGTATAGAAATTGATGCATACGGGATTGAAGGAGACCAATATATCTTAATGTTATGCTTGGGTTTTACCTTAATGAATGTTAGTAGTTGCGGATGCTTGCTAATAGTTCCAATCATAAGTGCATAGAATTCCAAGTTAGGGATGACATGCTAGAAGTGGCCTCTCCCACATAAAAGTTGCTATCAGTCTAGTAACGTGGTCAATTGCTTAGGGACAATTTCGCAACTCCTACCACCACTTTTCCATACTCGCTATACTAACTTTATTGCTTCTTTATCTAAACAGCCCCTAGTTTTTATTTACTTGTTCTTTATATTCTTGCAAACCTATCCCACAACACCTATGAAGTACTTCTAGTTTCATACTTGTTCTTGGTAAAGCGAACGTCAAGCGTGCGTAGAGTTGTATCGGTGGTCGATAGAACTTGAGGAAATATTAGTTCTACCTTTAGCTCCTCGTTGGGTTCGACACTCTTACTTATCGAAAGAGGCTACAACTGATCCCCTACACTTGTGGATTATCAAGACCTTTTTCTGGCGTCGTTGCCGGGGAGCAATAGCATGTGGTGAATATTCTCATGTGTGCTTGTTTGCTTTATCTCTAAGTAGATTTTATTTGCTGTTCTAAGTTATTCTCTATCTTTAGTTATGGACATGGAACACGATATACCAAAAAAGTAGTTGTACTTTCTACTCATGGAGATGGGGAACCTCCTAAAACCCTCGATGCTCAGTATGTGAAAATTATTATGTACTACTTGGATAATCCCGAGAAAACCCCATTCAACTATATAATGGGAGTAACATTGGATCGACGTGAATACTTTAGGGATTATCGCTTGACACAAAAAGGGAAACTATTATGGGATCAAATTTATATGTTGCATTGGTATGCTCGGCAACTATGCTTGAGATGTGATTATACTTGTTGCTCTAGGATGAAGGCAACACACCTTCCCTTTTCATGCAAATTTAATGATGATGAAACCTTAGCTTCTTATGCTAATTGTATATATGATTATTATGATGTGGAACAAATAGAAGAATTCGTTGCTTTTAAGGGTGCTTATGAAATTGAATCTCTGTTTAAAAAGTATGATGCTTTTGATGATGATGTTTATAGGCCTGAAAATCTTGCTATATTGAATTATTGCTATTTGAATTATGAATATAACTCCAATATTTATGTGTTTATTGATAAAGTCTCCGTTGTCCAAGAAGAGACTAATATTTTGCAGGAAACTATGGAAGAAGGAATTGATGACACTGTGAGCTCATTAGATGAAAAAGATGACGAGGAGAGCGAAGAACAAAAGGAGGAAGAGCGGATTAGCTACCATGCCCACCTTCTAATGAGAGTAACTCTTCAACTCATACATTTTTTAATTTCCCTTCGTGCTTACCGAAGGATGAATGCTATGATGATAGGTATGATCCCTTGGATTCGTTTGAAATATCCCTTTTTGACGAAACTGATGCTTGCTATGCTTGTGGTCATGATGCCAATATGAATTATGCTTACGGAGATGAACTTGCTATAGTCCCTTATGTTAAACATGAAATTGTTGCTATTGCACCCACGCATGATAGTCCTATTATCTTTTTGAATTCTCCAAACTACACTATACCGGAGAAATTTGCACTTATTAAGGATTATATTGATGGCTTACATTCTACTACTACACATGACGATTTTGATAGATATGATATGCATGTGTTTTCTGCTCCTACTTGCAATTATTATGAGAGAGGAACTACATCTCCGTCTCTCTATGTTTCCAACACGATAAAATTGCAAGAAACTGCTTATACTATGCATTGGCCTTTACTTGATGTGCATGAATTGTTCTTGTATGACATGCCTCTTCATAGGAAGAGAGTTAGACTTCGTTGTTGCATGACACATGTTACTTTGTGCTCACTACTAAATCACAAATCACTGTTAATTAAAATTGGCTTTGATATACCTTGGGATCCGGGTGGATCCATTACTTGAGCACTAGCCTAGCTTAATTGCTTTAAAGAAAGCGCTGCCACGGAGACAACCCGGAAGTTTTAGAGAGTCATTTATTTCCGTTGTGTGCTTTTAATTTTTTTAAAAACAAAATAAAATAAAGAGTTGAACCTAAAACTTCTTCAAAAAGAAAAGCGAAAGTGAGAAAGACGAGCATTGTTAAAGTGGGAGCTAGCCTTGAACTTTGTTCATGCCCATGGAAACTTTGTGAACCTTGATTATAGAAACTTTTCAACAAAAATAATTAGCCTCATGTACAATTCCATTGTATTATAAAAATAATGTGCCAAGAGTTTCCTTTAGGATGATTAAACTGTTTGTTGGTTTGTGCGATGAAAAAACTTTGGCTGTAGTGCGCGATTTTACATTTTTTACTGGAACGTCGAAAGGATCTGAAACTTTTTGCAAAGTCTTTTTATACAAATTTTTTATTTTTCATAATTTTGTCAGAATTGCTAGAGTACATAAGTATGGTTAATGTTCAGATTACTACAGGTTGTCCTGTTTTCACAGATTGCTGTTATAGCTTCATTATTTGCAGATGTTTGAATTCTTGTCGAAGCCTCCTTGACTTGGGGCCATAGAATTGTGATAACATACAGTGGGTAATGTTTGTTCACAATTATACAATAATGTTAGAGCACTACATGATAGGATTTCATTGATCATATGCACTAACCCTGCCACTAAAAGTTTGGTTAAGTTTTGTGTGGATGAAGTGTTCGAAGATCGAGGAGGTCTCGATGTGAGAAGAAGGAGGAGAGGCAAGAGCTCAACCTTGGGGATGCCCAAGGCACCCCAAGTAAATATTCAAGGAGACTCAAGCCTCTAAGCTTGGGGATGCCCCGGAAGGCATCCCATCTTTCTTCAAAAAGTACCGATATGTTTTTAGATTCATTTTGTTCACATGTGATACGTCCAAAACGTATCTATAATTTCTGCTTGCTCCATGCCACTTTTGGGTGATATTGCTATGATATTCATACACTTCCATACACTTTTAATCATATTTGGACTAACCTACTAATCCAGTGCACCCCGGTGCCAGTTTCTATTTTCGGCTGTTTTTGTATTCCAGGTTTTCACATTACGAGAACTGCTAGGAAAAATCCAGAAAAAATATATAAAAAATCAGCGTTCCAGGAGCTACCGTGCGGCCAAAGTACAGCCGGGGAGGACCCACAGGGGCTCCAGGCGGCCTGTGGGCGCGGCCCCCCTGGGCCGCGCCGGGGGGGCGCCTGGGCACCCCTGACCCCCTCTGGTGGCCCCCTTTGGCATATATTTAAAGCGTGTCGAGGAAACCCTGATTCCGGAACCCTTTTCTCCAGACGCGATTCCGATCTCCGCCGCCATCTCCATCAAGCTTCGGGGGACCAGAATTCCTGTGCCGGCACCCTGCCGGGACGGGGAAGTGCCCCCGGATCCATCTCCATCGACGTTGCTTCCTCCCTCCATGATGCGGGAGTAGTTCCTCCTCGGGGCTGAGGTTCTTACCAGTAGCTATGTGGTCAATTCTCTCTCCCATGATGTGATCTTCGTTGTGATCATAGGCTATGTTAATCTAAGATATTTCCCCTTCCTCTATGTATTGGATTGATGTACTCACTTGTCTTTATCTAGTATAATCCCCGAGACCAAGGTGACAGCGGTCTATTGGACATGGATTAGAATAATATTTTCATGAGTGATTTCCTCTCTTGTGTGTTGATTGAAGATTGAGAGTCTCCTGGTGCTTGTCTTTGACTATCCTTTAGATATGTTATGGTGATTGTAGGACTCTCTTTGGATGGCCGCGGTGACATTGGGAAATCCTTAGATTGAGAACTACGAACTTTGAGGTGTGCTTTTGTAGCCCTACATAATTCTCGTCCTCTCTTGACCACGAAGGAATGATCTCCGAGTGTGTCCCCTTTGCATGTTTTATGGGAAATATCATGTGATTCGATTATGTTAATGTTGTTGGGAGTTGCCACTAGTGAAAGTATGAACCTTAGGCCTTGTTTCCACCATTGCAATACCGCTTGTGCTCACGTTTACTACTTGTTTGCTTGCTGCACTTTTTATTACATATTTATATTACCTTGTTTTGCCATCCATATCACTTGCCATTTAACATCTCTTCGCCGAACTAGTGCACCTATACATCTGACAAGTGTATTAGGTGTGTTGGGGACACAAGAGACTTCTAGTATCTTAGTTGCAGGGTTGCTCGAGAGAGACCATCTTCAACCTCTACTTCCCTGAGTTCGATAAACCTTAGGTCATCCACTTGAGGGAAATTGCTACTGTCCTACAAACCTCTGCGCTTGGAGGCCCAACATAGTCTACAAGAGTAGAAGTGTGTGTAGACATCAAGCTATTTCTGGCGCCGTTGCCGGGGAGGTGAGTGCTTGAAGGTATATCTTTAGATCTTGCAATTAAATCTTTTTGTTTCTTGTTTTTATTTCACTAGTTATGCTTATGGACAACCCTGTTATTGGATCCTTGCTTGCAGGAAGACGCCCCACACCGGTGGTGGTTGCTCCTCCCCCTACTGAAATTGTGCCCTATGAAATACCAGCTGGTATTATCAATTATGTTTTGGCTAATCGTTATGCAGGAGACAGACATCCCGATGAACACTTGCTATATCTGTCACAACTATGTTCATTATTTAAGCTTGCAGGTGTATCGAGGGAGTTTGTCATGAGGAAATTATTTGCCTTGTCACTGAAAGGAAAAGCATTGGAATGGTATAGGCTACTAAATGACTCTCACCTGCTGGAGTGGGAAGAGATCCAGTCTCTCTTTTACTCCAAGTTTTATCCTCTTCATGAAGTCCATAAGAATAGGAATTATGTTTATAATTTTTATCCTCATGACGGAGAGAGCATAGCTCAAGCTTGGGGGAGACTGAAAAAGTTAATGCTAAAATGTCCTAACCATGGGCTCCCCAAAGATATTATTATTATTAAGTTCTATGCGAGGCTCTCTCGACAGGATAAAGATTTGCTCGATGCTTCCTCTATGGGTTCTTTCACAAACAAAAAGATTGATGCTAAATGGGAACTCCTTGAAAGAATTCAACGCAACACTGAAGATTGGAAGATCGACAAAGGTAAAGAGTCAGGTATAATTTATGAGTATGATTGCATTAAGTCCTTTGTTGAAACTATAAGTTTTAATAAGTTTAGTGCAAAGTTTGGGCTTGATTCTCAACTCCTTGTTGATTTCCTCAAATCTTTTGCTTCACATCTTAATATGCCTAAGGAAGATTGGATCAAGTATCATAAACCTTTTAAAGAGACTTGCAAAGAAAATGAAATTGTTCATGATGATTTCAACATGCATGATCCAATTCATAAAAATGAAGTTTTATATAAGCATGTTAATTTTTGTGGAGTGGAGAGACCTTGTGAAAGGCCTATGATTGAAGAAGAGAAGTATTGTAAGCAACATAAGCATGAAAGAACAATCACTTGGGTCAGAGATTTAAATGAAATTGCTAGAGAATTGTGTGACCTTTATCCTTTTACTTGTGAACTTTGCCGTACAGAGGGTCACTTTAATTTTCAATGCATGAACTTTCAAAACATAACTGTTAACCGGTTGTGTGATGACATGATCACCTCTGATCTTTATGATGAGCTTATGTTATTTTTGATGTGTGAAGAGTTATCAGAAAAGACTTCTTGGTTGGATGATAATGCCATAGGAATAAAAAACACTATTCAAAATTTCCATCTCTATTGTGTTGTTAATTGCCATGAAAATGCTTACATAAGTAAGATTAGAAAGGAGGGAACTTTACCAAAGTATAAAAATGTCTCTTATATTTCTGCTAATAAAAAGGAGAGTTTCTCCCAAGTTTCCCCTATTGTTTCTAATGATAAACCAGGATATGTGGAGAAGCTTCGTCTCCAACCACTCCCTCCTAAGGTGAAGAAGAAGAAAAAGAAGAGGAGGAGGAAGAGGAGCAAGAAGGAAGAAGAATAGGTATCAACCTAGCCTGAGCATATTCATCCCATCAACTTTTATCCTAACGGTTGTAAGTTTAAAGAAGAAGGTGAAGTTTATTGCCTTAATTATCATCTTGATGATATGTCCGTAGGTACTATTGAAGATGATTTTGATTATGATATGCATGTTACTTATTGTGATTGGGAAAATGATGATAATGCTACTTATGATCTTGAAAATCTTTTTGGTACCAACTCTGAAAGTGATGATATGGGAAGCTCTAAGCTTGGGGATGATAGGATTGCAAATCCTTTACCCACTAGTGATGTGATAATTGATAATTCTCTTGCTAGTAAGAATAAAGACAGCATGTTTACAAATATAGTTGCTAGCAATGATAATGCTCTTCTCTACCATGATGATGTTATAACTCCAATCTATAGTGTTCAAGTTGTTTATGATAGTCCTACTCCCACTATTACCAATGAGAAAAATTATGCTTATGGGGGGAGTGAGAGTACCTTTTTGCATGGGGATCATGGTAACAATGCTTTATGTAATGCTTATATTGTTGAGTTCATCCATGATGCCACTGAAATTTATAATGAGAGAGGGAGGCTTGGTTCTAAATATATTATTTATAAGAAGCTTCCTGTCTTTATGGTGAATATTTTGAAGTTATGCTTGTTTTGCCTTCCTATGCTAGTTGCTTCGTGCTTCAATGAATTATTCTATTGCAATATTCCTATGCATAGGAAGCATGTTAGGCTTAAATGTATTTGGCATTTGCTTCTTGATGCCCTCTTTTGTTCTTCAGCTCTTATTCGTACGAGAGCATCATTAAAGTCCTATGCCTAGCTTAAAGGCATAAAAGAAAGCGCTTTTGGGAGGCAGCCCACATGAATAAATTTTTATATTTTGCTTTTGTTGTGTCCTGATGTTGTTTACTACTGTAGCATCATCATTGTATCTTTTCTTTTCATATTTGTGCCAAGTGTAGCCTCTGATTGCAAGAAAGTTCAAAAGTTGTGAGGTGCTGTCTAGGAAACATATTCTGTCCTTGGATAGAAAAATTCGTATAAAATCACCAGATCATCTTTTTGGTCTGAATTGTTTCGACAGCATTCTCTATATAATTGTCTTTCGTGCGTCTGTTCTGAGTTTTTTGATTTGAGTTGCAGAAGTATCTCGAACAGATCAATTACTACCTGTTGTTCTGTTTTTCACAGATTCTGTCCTGTTTTGCCTTTCCTTCATTTTGCAAATCAAGAGCTTGCTTTATCTTTGCAAAAACCTTTTGGCAATCTTGAGAAACAGTAGAACTTCAAGAATATCTTTATTTCCAGCAAGGTACAATTATTTTATTAAGGGTACTAACCTCGCTAATCAGATTATGATGAGTTATGTATGAAGGGAGTTTTCAAGTGTGCGAGGGAAGATGATAAAAAGATTCAGGAGTGTCAAGCGCTCAAGCTTGGGGATGCCCCCATGCACCCCCAAGAAACATTCAAGGAGACTCAAGCGTCTAAGCTTGGGGATGCCCTCGTGCATCCCCTTTTCCATCAACATTATCAGTTCGTCTTTCGTTTCGCTATATTTTTATCACTTCATGTGTTATGTGCTATGCTTGGAGCGTCTTGCTTTTAGTTTTCTTTTTAGTTTTTCATAACGAGTCGAAACTCAGCATTCCTTTATGTGGGAGAGAAACACGCTCCACTTCTACCTAGAACATAACATAGAATTTTCATGTCTATCTTTGCCGTGTCTGTTCTTTGTCTTTTAAATAGCTACTATCATGTTCTGCTCTTAGTATTCATGCTTATCTTTTCAAAGAGCTTTTGTTTAGTTGGTTGCTTGAACTCTCTTTAATTATCATGCTCACCTTATTAAGAGAGTTTGCTTCCGTTGCATTGGTTAATATGTCTATGATAAAGATGCTACGTGCATGATGGCGCTTAGTAGTTCAGGTTTTCTTATGGTTAGTCTCAAATAGCTGGGGGATTCCCAATGTGTTATTGGAGTACCAACATAATTTGTTATCTTCCTTCGAGAATTTATTTTGATTGACTTGGCGTATGCTCACGCATATTTAAGACTGTAAAGAAAGTCTGTCAAGCCTTGATGATCTTTTATTTCTGAGTAGCGATATAACTACCATGCCTGATTCAATATTGCTTTGTCGCTCTGCATGATTATGACCATCATTGCTCTCTTAGTTGGTCGCTCCCAGTCTTTTGCTAACCTTCACCTGTACTAAGCGGAATTACTGCTGGTGCATCCACATCCTTTTAAACCAGTTATGCCATACAAGTGCACCATACCTACCTATACGTGGTATTTCACCGCCACTCCAAGTAATTTACATGTGCTACCTTTAAAACCAATCTTTGCAATATATAGCTCATGGGAAAGTAGCCTAAAAACTATTGTGGTAAAGAATATGTTGCTTATGTATCTTATTTCTTATAAGTTGCTTGCTGAGCGGTAACCATGTTTCTGGGGACGCCATCAACTGTCACACTTTTGTTGAATATCATGTGAGTTGCTATGCATGTTCGTCTTGTCTGAAGTAAGGGTGATTTACCGTGGGTTGAATTAATATGCATATTGTTAGAGAAGAACATTGGGCCGCCAACCAAAGCCATGCATCATGGTGGAAGTTTTAGCTTGGACTTAATCCTCAATCTCTTATGAGAATATGCTTATGCATTAAAGAGGAGTCCATCATCTATTTTCTATGTTGTCCCGGTATGAATGTCCTCAAGTTGAGATCTATCAAAAACAAGAAATCAAATGCGATTTATCTCCTTGGACCTTTGTACAGGTGGCATAGAGGTACCCCATTGTGACACTTGGTTGAAACATATGTAATGCAATGATAACCCATGGGAATCCGAGCTAATTAGGACAAGGTGCGAGCACTATTGGTATTCGATGCATGAGGCTTGCAACTTATAGGATGTGTTATGCATGACACATATGAAGTACTACTACCGTTGACAAAATTGCTTATATGTTTTTAAAATAAAAAGCTCTAGCACATAACCATTCTTTTACTTTCATGTTGAGTCTCCACCTTCTTTTAAAAGCACCAACTACTGAGAGCATGATTGCCATCCTGAGTGAAATGTGCATTGTCCCAAAGTAGCATTGTCTTTTGCATGATTGTGATATCGTTTATTTTGATATCATTGTATCTAGTCATCACTTAAACCTTGAAGGTGCCCCTGCATTTATGTTTTGCTTCACTAAAGGGGGCAAGCTAGATATCACTTTATCATATTTGCACATCATGTTCATTGCAAATCTTTTTGATGTTTCAGTTTCATGTTGTAAAACTTTCAGTCATTTGTGATTTTCTCATGAGGCAACTTAATTACTATAGAATCATTGTCTCAGTAAGCTTTTGTCATATGACTATGAGAAGTCCTATATGGTTAATAGCATGTCACCATAGAAATTATTCTTGTTATCATTTACCTACTCGAGGACGAGCAGGAATTAAGCTTGGGGATGTTGATACGTCCAAAACGTATCTATAATTTCTGCTTGCTCCATGCCACTTTTGGGTGATATTGCTATGATATTCATACACTTCCATACACTTTTAATCATATTTGGACTAACCTACTAATCCAGTGCACCCCGGTGCCAGTTTCTGTTTTCGGCTGTTTTTGTATTCCAGGTTTTCACATTACGAGAACTGCCAGGAAAAATCCAGAAAAAATATATAAAAAATCAGCGTTCCAGGAGCTACCGTGCGGCCAAAGTACAGCCGGGGGGGACCCACAGGGGCTCCAGGCGGCCTGTGGGCGCGGCCCCCCCTGGGCCGCGCCGGGGGGGCGCCTGGGCACCCCTGACCCCCTCTGGTGGCCCCCTTTGGCATATATTTAAAGCGTGTCGAGGAAACCCTGATTCCGGAACCCTTTTCTCCAAACGCGATTCCGATCTCCGCCGCCATCTCCATCAAGCTTCGGGGGACCAGAATTCCTGCGCCGGCACCCTGCCGGGACGGGGAAGTGCCCCCGGATCCATCTCCATCGACGTTGCTTCCTCCCTCCATGATGCGGGAGTAGTTCCTCCTCGGGGTTGAGGTTCTTACCAGTAGCTATGTGGTCAATTCTCTCTCCCATGATGTGATCTTCGTTGTGATCATAGGCTATGTTAATCTAAGATATTTCCCCTTCCTCTATGTATTGGATTGATGTACTCACTTGTCTTTATCTAGTATAATCCCCGAGACCAAGGTGACAGCGGTCTATTGGACATGGATTAGAACAATATTTTCATGAGTGATTTCCTCTCTTGTGTGTTGATTGAAGATTGAGAGTCTCTTGGTGCTTGTCTTTGACTATCCTTTAGATATGTTATGGTGATTGTAGGACTCTCTTTGGATGGCCGCGGTGACATTGGGAAATCCTTAGATTGAGAACTACGAACTTTGAGGTGTGCTTTTGTAGCCCTACATAATTCTCGTCCTCTCTTGACCACGAAGAAATGATCTCCGAGTGTGTCCCCTTTGCATGTTTTATGGAAAATATCATGTGATTCGATTATGTTAATGTTGTTCGGAGTTGCCACTAGTGAAAGTATGAACCTTAGGCCTTGTTTCCACCATTGCAATACCGTCTGTGCTCACGTTTACTACTTGTTTGCTTGCTGCACTTTTTATTACATATTTATATTACCTTGTTTTGCCATCCATATCACTTGTCATTTAACATCTCTTCGCCGAACTAGTGCACCTATACATCTGACAAGTGTATTAGGTGTGTTGGGGACACAAGAGACTTCTTGTATCTTAGTTGCAGGGTTGCTTGAGAGAGACCATCTTCAACCTCTACTTCCTTGAGTTCGATAAACCTTAGGTCATCCACTTGAGGGAAATTGCTACTGTCCTACAAACCTCTGCGCTTGGAGGCCCAACATAGTCTACAAGAGTAGAAGCGTGTGTAGACATCAACATGATATGCGTAAACTCTTGGAGCGTCGTGTACCTTTTATTTTTATTTTAATAAGTGCACCATGCTGGTATGAGATAGTCCTTGGTTGACTTATAGAATGCTCTTTGCACTTCACTTATATCTTTTGAGTATGGATTTATATAATGCTTTATGTGCTTCACTTATATCATTTGAAGTTTGGATTGCCTGTTTCTCTTCACATAGAAAACCGTCATTTGTAGAATGCTCTTTTGCTTCACTTATATCTATTTAGAGAGTTGACAGGAATTGGTCATTCACATGGTTAGTCATAAAATCCTACATAAAACTTGAAATTCGATGAATATTATATGTTTGATTCCATGCAATTGTTTTGCGATATAGAGATGCTAATATGTGGGAGGTACTAGTGAATGATTGTGGTTTAGTAAAAATATTGGTGTTAAGGTTTGTGATTCCCGAAGCATGCACGTATGGTCTCCTAACTATGTAACCTAATTGGCGCGCATTGTATTTTGATTGTTTATCTTTACGAGAAGGTCGGGGGCGCGCGATTGTTAACTCCTACCAGAGCATGCGTCGTAGTATTTTGCTTGGAGGGCTAATAGATTTTTCGCAATAAGTATGTGAGTTCTTTATGACTAATGTTGAGTCCATGGATTATACGAACTCTCAC